>OW618040.2:10000-1210000 GCA_939531255.2 Thera britannica | reverse complement strand
ACAAAGATGCAGTCTACTCTAGTTCAATTAATTTAATCTTGAACTTACCAGCTTTGTTATTGGAGAAATATTTGCAGCATTTATTGAGAGACTGCAATATTGAAGTCGACCAATATTTGACTTTAACGATTGGTAGATATTCATTGAAAAAAATCGGTTGTCTGTAAAGTCGGTTTACTGACGATAGTTGAACGTGACAACGTCATACAGCTGTCCACGCGGACGCATCGCTCACTCAAGTAGGAGAGAGACAGATGTAGAACGCTGCCAAAAGCGGAGGCCGTGCGTGCCTCTTTGTCGCTCGTTACGCGCTCTCGCTTGCACTTCAAGCCTTAAATGAAACGCCTCCGAGCGAGGTAACGCCGCATGACGTCATGTTTTTGCGTGCGTGCAGCCGGTTCCATCGAATTAAAAGACATTGTTACGTCAAAAACTATCAGACCTCAAACATACTCTATTCATTCATGATGACCTTAAAAAATTGCTACAAAAACCTTCCTGAATCTCTATGAACTTGTTACAAAATTCCCGTAAATCAGAAATAGAGGAATTTCTGTTAACAAGGTACTAACAAGATACGCAATTGGTGGAGTGAGAGGATGTAAGTGTAATTCCAATTGATAAAGGAATGTAACTCCGATGGGAGGCGTTGGGATTACTAAGTTTTTCCATCTAAAACTTATCCTATAAATCGTCATGGAGAACTATCCTTCGATTTCTACGTTTTATATACTAGCTTCTGGACGTGAATTCGACTGGAAATCTTCTTCTTCTTCTTGCCGTAATCCCACTTTATGTGGGGTCGGCACAACATGTTCTCCTCTTCCATACATTCTCCTCAAAAAATATTTTTTTTGGTATGCCATTATAGGTTACCTCATCATCATCATCAGCCTGAAGAAGTCACTGCTGGACATAGGCCTCTCCTACACATTTCCAGGAAGAACGATTCTGAGCCCTTTCCAACCATCGACTTCCCGCGATCTTAACAATGTCGTCGGTCCATCTGGTGGGTGGGCGCCCTACGCTTCGTTTTCCGGTTCGTGGTCGCCATTTGAGAACCTTTATTCCCCAACGGTTGTCGGTTCTTCGAGCTATATGGCCTGCCCATTGCCACTTCAACTTACTAACTCTACGAGCTATGTCGGTGACCTTGGTTCTTCTACGGATATCCTCATTTCTGATTCTATCACGTAGTGAAACTCCCAGCATAGCTCATAGGTTACCTTGTTATTGTATATTGATTTGACTGAAAAATCGATCCATTTACAAACTAAAACAATTGCCATCATTCAAATAATTAGGTACCTTGTTCATTAGAAAAGTTGCCTATTAGGAGACTAGAGGGCGCTGTGTGAAATTTCAACGATATTGATGCCTCAAAATGTTGTTTTTCATACAATATAATGTGTAAATGCAACGTTTTAGGTAATAAGCTTAGTGGTAACAAAACCCACTTGATGAAAGGTAGTAGGTTCGAATCCAGCGCCGTCGTATCGAGCGGTGGACGTAAATATATCTGGTTACAGTGGTCTGCGGTGGCTCACGTCCATTTGCGGTTTATGTTAATGAACGGAGACCTTTAGCACTGGTATCATGTTTTTTATTTCCTTGTCTCACACAGCAAAACATTTTCCATTTTATAATTTATTCTATGATAATTATAGCTTTTTTTACAATCCACACATCACTATCTGGCCCCAAACTACGCAGACCTCGTACTATGGGAACTAGATAGCTGATATAATACGTAATTTATTTTACTTTGAATATAATATAACACCCAGACAAAGAACAAACATCTGTGTTCATTACACAAATATTTGTTGAATCTTTGTGGATTTGTGGAGATTTGTGGATCGAACCCACGGCCAACGGCGCTGAAGGCAGATCTACTACCAACTGAGCTGAGAGGCCAGTCAAAGTGGGAGGTTTTATGAATAAACATAGCCTAGAAGGAGGATTTGAACCCACTATTAGCCGGTTTTGCTCGCGGTTCGATAAGGTCAGAAAATGGTGCTCGAAGCCACGTATCACCACTCACAGGCGTGACACGTTTGTTATTAATTGAATTACTATAAATATGTGTAATGTAGGTATAGAAACTTACCCCAAGAACCTATATCTATTTTGATTAGAATTAAATCATTGTTTACAAGACTTAATATAGATAAACTCATTATTTTATACAAAGAAATAAAATATAAAAATAATGAGTAAAATGGGCGGCTTTATCACTGAAAGCAATCTCTTTCAGACAGCTCAGTGAGTGTTTGTGTCTTCATGACGCAAAAGGTGCAGGTTCGATAACCGCAGTTGTACCGCAGTTTCAATACATAAATATTGGTCAACATGTTTTCATAGATTTTTATATAGCAAAGCTTGTACAATGTAAACCAGAAAAATCATACGAAAATAAATACATGTAAAAAAATTATCATACATTATTATATTACATCGAATATTATATTAAAAATGTATTAGCCACAGAACAAATATCTATGTTAACTATATTAATGTTTGGGAATCGAACCTACAACCTACTAACAACTGAGCTGCGAAGCGTTTTCGAATGTATTAAAATTACCTACTAAGTACATCTTATAGTATTATATTATTCCGTAACTAGCAAATTACGTAATTAGTTTCAACTAATTAAGAGCTTTAGTGGCTAATCCAGTCTTCACAAATTAATCCAACTTAATAAATTAAATGAAAGCCGAAGCCCTAATCAAATCCACTTTAACTTCAGTTTCTCGTAATTCAGTTACCGTCTTATAGCGCTCGTGACAGTGGCCAGAGACGTGAATTACTTTTTACGTGATGTTGAACCGAAATGAAGCGAAGAAGAACCTAGGCACGCAAGTATTCAAGACCAAAATACCTATTCAGTAATTACTTTAATTTGGGGCTGATTTTTCAACCTACGGAATAACGTTATTCGTAGAAAAATAAAAAATGATTGCCCATATTTTTGACAACATTAACAAAAAAACAATATCTGAGAGATCTTATTTTTAAATTGAAAAATTAGCCCTTAGACATCTGGTTAGGAACACTAATCCTTGATAATGTCTAAGTGTTGTGTGTATGTCGAACTTTATACATGCACTTTTTAACTTTTTGGCAACAATAAAGTCAATTTTCATTTTTTACTAATTATTTAATTCCATATGGCTTACAAAATATACACATTTGTCTCCGACTTGAGTTAATGTTGCAAAAAAAAAGAAAGATCACTTACGGGCGCTTTAAAACGGTAACTACTTTATAACAAGCACATCTTGAGACGAGAGCATCACTCGTGTTGCCAACTATTCAAGTTTTCCTTTGATTAAGCAAACGACAAAGATTCCTTGATTAAAATTTCCCCAGAAGGAAAATTGTGGTCTGCACGCGAGTTTCTTGTTCCTTTGTAACTTGAATATTTTGGTTACATAGCTATTTTTGGCGACGCGCGACGCCAAAATTTTGTGGTACCTTACCTATTACTGTTGACTTATTAGATGTTATTTACCGTTTATACTTTTGTGTTACACGTGACGTGTTAGCGATATTGGTTTTTACAAATAGAACAATTCTGGCTGGATTTGAACCCATATCTGAACCCATATGTCCAAAATCCATGTGATCAAAATACGGTATTGCTTCTAGTAGACTACTATTGTTCTAAATAATAATATCAGTAAAATTATCTGCGTTATTTATTTAATTGCTGCTTATTATTTTCATTTTGGCATTTTTTTCAATCCTCAGAGAAATGTATCCGTCAGACAAAAATATACATATTTCATTTGACGAATATCGTTATTCCGTAGATGGAAAAATCAACCAAATACCTTGACAATATCAAAGAAAAACAATACCTACCGTTAACACATTCAAGGAAACGTAATAAATGATTGTGTACGTAACTTTTGTTAGTAATCTTCTGAAACACGTAGTAGGCATGAAATATTTCAGATATTCAATTTATTTGTAACAGAAACCTTCAAAGAACTATACCCGAAAGGCTGGGTCGGATATAATAGCACATAAATACAAGCCCAATGCCATATCCATATTTCTTCGCTCGCTGATTAGATATGGGGAATATATTTTGCGGGAAAAATAATATCCTGATTTATTCCTTCTGGGAAGATAACGGTACGAGAGATGTGGCCGTAACGGCCAAAACCGGCCGGAATTGACCGAAATGGGCCGAAAAAGGCCGAAAGTGGGCTTCAACGACTATTTTTACATATTTTCAGGAAGCATTAAATTAGGGGGGATTTTTTCTTGGAGTTATGAAAGACCATATTTCGTGGAGGTGCGCCGAATGGAAACGACTCCTGCTCTCACAACGCGTGAAAAAACTGAATAATTATATGTTTTATGTGAAATTCCTTTTTATGTGAGGCTTCCTTTTATCCTGGGCCTGAAAAAGGTTTTTCATTACTCATACTCTGAAAGTAGGTCTGAAGTTGCCTGAGGGGCCTAATTGAAAGTAAAACTTTCAGCCCTAGGGAGAATCGCTTTCTACTGACAGCTGTCAAATTGTAAAAAAAGACAAGTTCTATTTTATTCAACCATGTTCCAACTTTCTAAAGTCTTTCTAACTGCAAGGAGGTCGTTGAACCAAATTCCAACTTTTTATTCAGCAAGTAGGTTGGAAACCCATTACAACGGTAAGAAGTTTAAAAAGTCTAATAAGATAGCGCAATGTAAATTTAAATTTAAATAACATAAAGATAGTATTAAATAAATAATATATCTTCTAAATTACTTGATTAATTCAACTATTTATTTAAAATAACATAGATTTGACATTTACCATTTTTTAAATTATGAGAATGACAATAATGGCTGAATAATGCTGGCGAGCCGAAGCCGAAGGCCCGCCAGAGAAAAAGAAAAAAAAAACCGGAAAGGCGGCAAT
Organism: Thera britannica; assembly: GCA_939531255.2. NCBI lineage: Eukaryota > Metazoa > Arthropoda > Insecta > Lepidoptera > Geometridae > Thera > Thera britannica. The sequence continues at coordinate 1,205,082 of OW618040.2, read as the reverse complement.
TCAATCTTCATTTTCACAAATTTTTCTTTCATGTTTTTATTTTTACTTTCCTTGTATTCGTAATGAAAAGCACAGTGTTTACCTCGGGTGAAAGTCTTTTAAGTCCCTCAAGCTCCATTGGCGCCCTCGCTAACGCTCTGGCGCCAAACCCGTCTCGGGACTCAAAAAACGTGACTTTCAACACTCAGGTAACAATGTACTATTAAATTTAAGCCTTGGGATATATGAGTACTTTTATGGATACTTTAACACTACTATAACGCTACTGACGAGTTGCTTCGGACAAATTTTAACGAGACCTAATTTATTTACGTGCCGCCTCATTATAATTTTATTTTGCAAACATAAAATAATGATGATATTTTATGCCTTTTTGCAATTTTATTTATATAATTTTGAAAGAAGAATATAAGAAGAAAGTGAATTTATCGCATACAACAAACGATGAGCATTTTGAGTTTTATGAAAAACGCTGCTTGAGAAGTAACTAAAATGCATTAGTTACTTCTCAAGCAGCGTCAAGGAAGTCTCCTGTTCCTTGTAGGTTTAAATAACTTAAATAACTTTTGTATAATACATATTATGCCGAGAGAAACAGATAGCCCACTTGATGGCAAGTGGTAACCGCATTACCTCGCTAGGCACGCACGATAGAAATGTGCCCTACGAATAAGTATTTGTGTAGGGCACGTTTCGTGTCTATCAAGTTTTTTTTTATACAACCTGCCGATGGAATAAGCATAATACATATGGAGAGCCCGGTTGTTAAATGGTAACCACTGCCCATAACAAAGCATTGCCTCGTAGGTCACGCAGGTCAGGAACATGCCCTACGATGCACAGCCCTGCGTCCATCAACTTGATACAAACAGGTGTATTTTTTTAATGCAAGAATATACTAACTACTGCAATAAGGAATGTAATGCTTGGACGTGCCTCTGTCTACTTCTCTCAATAATATGAAAAATGAATTTTAATTAATAAATCAATATTGTGGACAATCCACACAATACTATCTAGCTCCAAATTAAGCAAAGCTTGGACTATGGGAACCAGATAGCTGATGTAATACGTATATACATTTTGTTTTATAAATAAATACTTATAATACAATGTAACACCCAGACAAAGAACAAACATCTGCGTTTACCACACAAATATTTGTTTTCGGTGGGGATCGAACCCACGACCTACGGCGCAGAAGACAGAGTTACTACCGACAGTCTCTGAGCGGTCTACCGTGCATAGGGAATACGTGGTTATATTTTATATAATGCTAGTATTTAATCTGAAGCATTTTCTAAGAGTGGAAGGCGTGCAATAGTATTTAAAATTTAAAGCATAGTACATAGGTTATAGATAGGTGGCCTTACTTATAAAAATATGTCAAAAGATAAACAGTGCTTAAACTATTGCCATCTCTTACCACTGGATAATGACAAACAGTGACAGGGCTAACTTTAAGCAATGATTAAATTTAAATTGCGTTTATAAGTATGGCTGAGGATGTTTACGTGGGGATCAAGCTATGTGGTAGGTATTCAATATGTACCTTCACCGTAAGATCATCCCCGAAGATGCAACTGTAATAAAAAAAATGAAACATGAAAAATAGAAATAAACAATAAAAAAATATGCATGATCGTCCTAATTCAAAAAATTACGAGAACCTGAATAGAAATAAACATCAAAAAATGCATGATTATCTTCCTAATTAAACATTTTTATAAGAACCTGAAAATATCAAATAAACTCCTCTGTGCTGCAGAAATTTTAAAATGATTACTTTAATTAAACCAAACGCCTTTGCACGTGCCTTCGATAAATCGGGGCACAAATTGTGCAGTCGACTCTTCGCTACGAAACCATACCATTATTATACAAATATTCCGTCTTGTTACATTTTCATCTGAGACATTAACAGGCATTTAGTTTATACTAGGAACTTAAGATTTTATATCCTCTGTAGTGCCATTTCAATAGTGATGTCAGTTCTTGAGTTTTATACACAGTTTTTTCTCAATGATCGATTTGCTTATTCCTTGCAGAGACTGGCGTCTGATAACCAGGGATTTGCGAAAACAAAATTGCCTCAGTGATAACTGTGGAATAAGGAGTTTTTTTTCTTCACAGATAACCGACATTTGAAATGGTTATCTGCTAAGAAAAAATACTCCTCAGAGATAACTAGTTATTTGGAAGGTTTTTTTTTTTTAAAGAAAACCGACTGGTAAAATAGTTATTTATTAAGAAATAATTACCCCGCGCGTCTTGCAGCGATTCGCTAAAGGCAAAAAAATGGCACAAGCAGAATGCCATATACATGTGATAAGGCAAATCCTGTAAGTTCAGACGGACAAACTAACGTTATTAATCCAGTTATACAGAAGAAACTTGTTGAAATTCAAAGTAGATTGTTTTTGCCTCCCGTAAACTTAGACACTTCTCGAACCAATTTCCATACAGTTTTTTAGTTCCAAAGAAATGCTCTTCAAAAGAATTGCTATTACCAACTTGGGTAAGTTTTTAAGAGAACTTTTTATTTTATTGTTGTCATTCATAGCATATTAGTGATTCACATAGCAAGTAAAAATCAACAACCAAGCAAAATTACAATGTGCTACAGGCAATGGGCCTCTTTTTGGCAAAATCTACTAACAGTTTAGCATAACTTAAAGGATGTGATACACGGTTTAAAACCACATGTGACCTTGGTAGCACGCTTCTGTCTACACGGTTTAAAACAAACCCCAAACTTTTTGGAATTTGTGTATAAAAAAACATAATCAAAAATGTAGGTATTTATTTAAAAAATGACAGGTGCAAAAGGGCTGGGATCTCTTCTTTTCAGTTGTGAAACCTGTATTAGAATAGATCCCCTCTTTTCTATACTATTTTATATACAGGGTTACTGGTAACTCGACGTATTCCTTGCAGGATATACAGACTGTGGTACCAATGCATAAGCTATAAGTACCAAAACTTTCACGTGTATAATTAATATTAATAAGTATTTAGATAGTTAAAAGACGAAGTCTTAACAAGTTGCCAGTAAACGCGAAGAGATAATTATAAAATATCCCGTGTGAGAAACTCTAGACTGTAAAAAAACTCATCGACTAACTTCGGCTATAATAATAAAATTTCAAGGCGAAGAACCTTTGAAAATATCCTAAGGAGCTCATATCTTGGACCTTTCCATACGAACTTTGTACGTAAAACTTTTACGTTTGCATCGGGGCTTTTATAATAAATTAACTGAGACCACGAACTGGAAGACGAAACGTTGAGCACCCACCCATCAGACGGACTGATATCATTTTTAAGATCGCAGGAAGTCGGTAGATGGAAAGGGCTCAGAATCGTTCTTCCTGGAAATGTAGATGTACAGCAGTGGACTTTTTCAGGCTGATGTTGATGAAAACCAAGATCACCGACATAGCTCATAGAATTAGTAGGTTGAAGTGGCTATGGGCAGGTCATTACAACTCGAAGAACCGACAACTGTAGGGGAAAAATCTCGAATGGCGACCACGAACCGGAAGACGAAACGTAGGGCGCCCACCCACCAGATGGACTAACAACATTGTTAAGATCGCGGGAAGTCGCTGGATAGAAAGGGCTCATAATCCTTCTTCGTGGAAATATAGGGGAAGCCTATGTCCAGCAGTGGACTTCATCAGACTGTTTTTTTTTGAGAAATAGTGTACGCTATGTTTTATAACCTACTCTAATAATATTACATTCTAGCCCAAATTCCGGCTAATAAGTAATTTGTCATTGACTTAAATTTTCTAAAGTAAACTACAACTAAGAATGAGTACCAGGGCGCATTTACAATTTCTCTAAGCACTTTGTTCTGGAACCCTTGTATGCATATTTGTGTAAGAATATTTGACTTTTTGGTACAGCCCCACAGCTGTACACCATAGGTCCCCATACTGGCATTAGGACCTGTTTATATAAAAGTATTTTATTTTGAACTGATAGATCCTTAGATTGCTGATGAGGTAGGTAACACTACTCACAGTATACCTATACAATGGTGCTTTGACGTGATGAATACATAATAGAATAATGGGAGTCATGACCTCGTGGTGACCGTGACTGCTCGTCTGGAACTGACGGCAGTCGAGTTCCGATACAAATTGGCTTCGGCCGATATAGATTAAATTGATTGGGGCATTGTATAGCTTGACCTATAATTTTGGTACTAAATTTAGTGAAATAGGTCAAGAGATTAAATAAATTTAGGTCTGGAAATCGGATGCCTACCGTGCCTGTTGAATAAGTTATGACAGAATAAGTAGTAATAAGTATGACCCTCACAGAAGATAGAAAGAAGATAGAAAATGCTTTATTGCACCACCAAAATTAACAAAGGAATACAGAAATACATACATCAAAGTGGAATTCAATAGGTGGTCTTATCACTAAAAGCGATATCTTCCAAACAACCTTGGGGTGGATGGACTTGAAAATAATGATAAAAGGTGATGAGAGTACTCAATACTCAACAAAATTATAGTTTCAATTTGAATGGGAATTTATTTGGCAATGCCTTTAGGTACTGAAACTAAACTACCCACCAATAAAACAATGCCTTTATTCTTCACGACTTTCAAAAAACGTATTACACCAAGTAAACGGTAATCCGTTTAAATCCTAACTGAACACCGATTCCCTCTAAGTCCACAGGTAATATCCAAAGTAACTCGTAACGCAAACGAGATCTAAAACTGCCCTAGACGAGCACATTTACAATTCCAAGCGCGTTCCACCATCCGCATTCTTTTCCTCTCTTTCTAACACCAGCAGTTTATATATCTCTGTTTCAGTTTAATGCATGCAGGAGTCGATTTTCAGGGTTGCCGCTTTGTTTCTCACGGTGGGTACTGATTTTACATTGGACCTTCTTGATCGAATTCTTTCGAGATTTCGCTGGTGTGAGAATATATTTTCTGCGGTGATATTATTTCAGAGGAACGGATGCAATGTCTTTCTAAAGGAAGGACAAGCTTTAATATGATCAAAACTTTATTTAAATCAAACAAGTTTTTTTTTGTAAATAATTATAAGTTTTTAAAAACTTTAGTTTAGTATTATAGCTCCATGTGTAAGAGTTCATAAAGTACTATCACCACACAGGAAGGTAACCGCTCAACTTTAGGTGGACCATCTACTTGTTTCGTTACTTTTAATCATTTCACTGGAATCTTTGGTTGTGTTTGGAAAACGATATCTACTATTCATATTCTTTAATAACAACCAGAAAAATTAAGCGTGTAAATAATTTCCAGGAAAGGTCCTATATCTAATAAGAAACCCAAAATGAAAACCAATTTAGGCAAATCCTTTGACGTTTATAACCAGTAGGAACCTATATTAATATGGGAGTAAAATATTCAAGGTACATATTCAAGCCATATTTATATACCTACGGTTATATTTTAATATTATTTGGTAAGACTGGTGTTGCTAGATCAAAAATAGCCACAGAAAAGCGGGAAAAGTACCAAATATTTTTTGCACACAAAGCTCTCGCAAAGTATTTTATTTTATTTTATTTTATTAGGTACATATATACCTATGCACTGTATTAGTTTCTTTCATGATGACTGGCACTGTCAAATATGACAGCGACATTTGACAGCGTCCCACTGATCAGCAGTACGCGTAGGTGTGCGCAAAGCTTTAGTTTTTACTCGAGTGTTCATTTAAATGCTAGGTCTATAGGTATTATAATCTATCCTCTCACCACACTCTCATCATTGATTCATAGGACATTGAAACATTTCAATTATCTAGCGTTCCAGTTCTGCTGCTGGATGCATAGGCATTTGCAATTTAAATCAAATCGTTTCCTGATATCATGTTAATATTGTAATAACCGTGTAAAGTGTTTGCGCACATCTAAGCGATATGCGATGGCAGTTAGTGAAACCCTGTCAAATATGACAGTGATATTTGACAGGGTTTCAGCTGATCGCCATCGCCTAGATGTGCGCAGGCCTTTAAAGTCTAGGTCCAAAAGCTGAGGTACAGACTATGACACGACGATAGTTGGTATTCGGTTTAGATAATATTTATTGTCCTATGAAATTATTATTTCATTAAAATACACATAAATTTCACAAAAAAGACAACTTAAGATAACTTTTACTTAAAATAATGATGTTTTATAAGTAAAATACATACAAATGCTCAGGAGAGCTATCGTACTAGTTGTACAGAGATACTGCTGCCCATTTCTCCCATGGGAGAGGATGGATGGTTCAGTTCGATGCAAGTACCACGATGGTATTAGGTACGCACATTTTTGGAAACGAATATGCTTTAGAAAAGAGAAAATGTAGCAGCTCAAAATAATTTAGGTAATTTTTGGTCGATTCCACCTCTTTCTTAGACATCCCTATACCACCACTGAATAGCAATAAGTTATAACGTTTGACTTTGGCAGGAAGAATCTATCATGATTTGAGTTTTATATATTCTTTTTATTATATCATAAATTGATCATAGAGTGTTTTATAATAGTTTACTCACTTATATAACTATAACTGCAGTCATCCCCATTTTGTTGCGACTCACCTGAAAAGAAAAAAAACATTTTAGGCATGTAGCACACACACAAATGTATTCCAAAAATGAACGTAGAAAGCAGGTTGTAAGGCGTGAACATAGTTTGACTACGCGTTAAGGCTCGCATGCAGAAACTATACTTGAGTGTGAGTCGAGCCTCAAGCATAATGTTTTGACAGTTCTCCATTGAAAAGTGTCAAACATCTACGATTGAGGCTCGGCTCAGACTCAAGCATTATTTCTGTCTATGAGTAATACTGGAGAAAAAAGTAAAAATTAAAACCACGTCAAGTAAATTTCTAAAAAAATGTTTTTATCTAATCATAAATAAATTTCATATCAGCTGACATAAATTTTGAAAAAAAACATGTAGCGCTTTTTTTTAATGTATACAATAAACGTTTTCGTTTAACTTAATTTATCATCTCATAATACTATGATACACTTTTGTTTCGAGTCCCATACGCCTGAGATGAAACGTCATTCATCTCATTGACATAATATCTTGCCGAATGTTTCCGAGTAAAGACGAGCTCAATATTCTACCTGCTTTCTAAGCACAAGTTTCTTAGGTCGTGAACCTTATCACATTAACTAGTCAAACAAAAGGGACGACAAACGTGACAGAAATAAAAAACATTATGAAAGAGTCCATTCATGTCCCAAAACAACAAGTCGTGACGTCACGCAGACAATAAGAACATATTTAGACATGTCCCATTTAAAAAAGGCCAGATGTTTCGAATAAACAACGAGGGATATGGGCACGTAACAATTTTAAGGGCATTTGTTGATGAGAGAGAACCGAAAAAAATATTCCACATCATGTTTTTAAACCAAGGAGTTTTTTCTAACTTATTCATACACCTCAAACAGTCTATTTCGCGCGCATTTCTGACAGATGACACTTGCAAACGTCAAAGGCTCGGCGTTTGAGCATGAAGGATACGCACGTGATCGTGATTCGTCACTCGACATTATGTTTGAATTTGGAACTTCATGGCGCAATGGTTGCCGCTGTTCGTCTACACAATATCCTGTTTTATATCCTGTGTGTTTTCAAATAACCAAGTTCAAGGTGACGCAAAGTTAGTGGAAAATCATTCCATTCTCATGTTATTTGAGAAGACACTGTTTAGCCCATCACTTTACCCATCCTCTCAATCTACTGCTATAATCTTTTTGACTAAATAAAAAACGTATATTCACAGACGGAAGTATATAAATATGAAACACAAAAAGTATCTGTTACAAATGTTACAATATAGTCGATAACCTATTTATCCGCCACAAAAATCGTTCACAAAAGTATCTAATATCAAACGGTGAACCATTTTTGTCCGAACCGAATTCTCGGTTGTAATGACGTAACTCTATACTTTATAGTCGACAAGAATTTAATTTCGGGCCTTTATATTTTTGACCACAGGCCCCGGGGTTCTTTATCACGGATATTGCGGGCAAACTCACGTACGCATATTAGACCTCCTTAAAGTCGTAAAGAGGTCGAATAAGGTCGGCTCGCGTTTACGACGCCTTTGAACTGCTTTTAGTTTTTACGATTGATGTCTTGAATATTATAGGCCCTTGTTTGGTGACATGAAATTACCGTTCTGTTTTTGAGTGAGGACAAGTGTGTTATTATCTAAGATTCAATTTTGCTTTGGAATGTTTTTCTTGTGTTTTTTTAAATCATTAGGTATGTGTAATTTATGTATTCAAATATACTTAACTTGAGTTTTTAACCCAAATTATAAGAAGCGAGGCGTTAAAATTGTACCTTTCACCATCATGAGAAATCATCAGTTAAAAATTAAGATCGACTTTTTTAAATAGTTGTAACCTATTTTTATTTATTTTATAGTGCAATTTTAAATTTTAAAGGAAATTTCAAAGATTTTATCATGTCTTGTTTTTTTATTTTGATTGTAGATGGTAACCTGTCCAACAATCAACGAATGCTTACAATTTACTGTGAGCATTTTTTGACCACCCCCAAAGATATTTTAAAAAGATCTGAGGTGCAAGAGTCCTGAACGAATGCGTCTGTCATCTGGGGATTAGGTCGTGAGCCTTTTACAGTAAATACCTAACGCGTAGAAAGGCTTACTTAAATTCAATAGAAAAATCTCAATCCCTTTGAATCCCTGAGTACTTACTTATGGGGGCATGTAAATGGCACAATGCTATGGTCTTTAGCTATATTATGTACATCTTTTCAATAAGCTAGCGTAAACTGCTTTATAATAGTCGTTATATGACCAATGTATGGCATGGTGGTATGGTGGATTTGAAAGTAGGTATCTCTGACTACCCTCTTATACATCCAAAGTGAATCTTGAGTTATTATTTGGTACTAAGAAATCTGATGGGATATCTAATCTACTGTGCCTACCGATCAAAGTCGTGTAGCTGTTTGGTGTTTTTATACATTTAATTCCTGTTAAACTTCCAATCGTAGGCGCGTCAGAAGAGGCTATTCAAAACTACCCTCTTTTGATAGTTAATTAAGCGTCAGGAAATATTCCCGTCATTAGGAAAGCTCGGGTGAGGCAGACGCGGCCGGAAGCTTCGTCGCCGCCCCCTCACCCCGCGTTGCTACCCCCCCACCCCCCTTAGACTGGGGTACCTACTACCAGCTCTCGAAAACTCACTCCTATCGTAGTCACATGGAACTGGAACCCTTCTAGCTTTAATTCGTTTCAAAGTGATCCTTTTGATTTTACTGCATAAATGATTTTTGAATTTGAATTTTGCTGTGCCCATTACTTCATACAATTTTGTATGTAGATTTCTAATTTATTGGTATCATACAAAATCTGCAATTCATGTTGCTTCTGGTATGTATGCTACAATTTCAAACTATATTTTAATTGTATGTCGAATAATTTGTAGTTTAAAAATGATCCTTGTGATACAGCAGAATTATTTTGAATTTAAAGTTGACAGCTATGAACTGTAATGAAAATAAATTATGTACATACGGAAGACGAAATGGAATAAATAAAAATAAAGAATGCGAATAGAATATAAATACAATAGAAGACGAGGTGGTATGATCATAAAACTTTAGCTTGCTCCATGTAGGGAGAGAAAAAAAAAAAGTGACGATTGATGATGCGATCAAATATTTTTGTATTTTCTTCTTCTTTTAAGTATGGCTTTTCAGTGGAGGGGTTGCCACGAATTTGCCAATTTTTGTATTTTGTTTTGTCGTTAAAAAAATCCTGAGATACATATGTCGAACTCACTGACAAGTTATAACATCGAATAATCGTGGTATCAAGGAGGCCTTGTCGCGTGCTGAACAATATTTCATTAGAATTCGAATTTAGTGCTTGTAGAAATTCGTGATGTTTCGAGCTTTCCCCAATTGGTAAATGTGCCGTGAACAGCCAGAAAACAGGAAATTTAGTGGTTTAATATTATTGAATGTAATAAGAGGATCCCCAGTACTATAACGGCTTAGCTGCTTACACCTTATTTACAGATCACTAAAGATGAAAATTGCTTTGCCTTCTGCGCCGTAGGTCGTGGGTGCGATCCCCACCGAGAACAAATATTTGTGTGATGAACGCAGATATTTGTTCTCTGTCTGGGTGTTATATTGTATTCTAAGTATTCTGTGTATTTACAAAAAAAAGTATTTAAGTATTATATCAGCTATCTGGTTCTCATAGTACAAACTCTGCTTAGTTCGGGGCTAGTTAGTGTTGTGTGGATTGTCCGCATTATTTATTTATTTCATATTTTTATATTATAGACAGGTCAAGAATACCTAGGTTTTTTATATGAGTAAAGGTAATATGATTGCTTCAGCCCTTCAAATGCAGTTACCTCTGACTACCATAATTGCATTATCTCACAGAGCAAGTAGGGCACGTGCCCTAAGTGGCATTGCGTTACTTTCAGACGCAAACGTACGAAAGCTCATGTGTCTGTAAACCACCAGCACCTAAATCCTTCCGTTGGAACACAGCAAAATGCTGCTAAAAGTCGATAAAGCACACGAACATTTTTACGGGCATTTATTCATATTTAGGTAGAATATGATTTAATTTTTTTTTTTAAAAGATCTCTCACATATTTATTGCACTATTGGGTCAGGCAGTAAGTCATATTTGTATTATTTATTTCGATAATAAACAAGACTTGAATGAATGCTTAAGTATGCAATTAGGGAACATCCAAATCATTATTTTACGAGACAAAAGCCATTGAAACGGCCTCTCGTATAATCAATACGCCCGTATTATTGGCGGTCTTGAGCTCATCCCGTACCTATTCTCTTTTTTCTCATCCACGCGTATTTTGTTTTATAATAAACAAAAATTCACTTCATTCATCTTTTAAAAAGGCACATACTTTAAATTATTATACTTGTACTGTAAAATTTTGAGCATTGCTTTAAAATTACTTCATCTCTGTTAGTTTGACAGCTAATGGTAAACGCACCTTAAATCAGAAAATAAGGGTTGCAAACAACCAATCGATCTAATGGATTCAAAATGTATTAAGTACTAATCAAAATACCTGTTTAGGGAAGAGACATTTGATAAGAAAAAAGGTGATGCCTAATTCTCTGAAGCCTCGTTATTTTTTAAAACAATTAGTAACCCTATAAAGCAATTATCAATCAAATCATAAAATTAAATTGTGCCCTAGAATTAAAACATTAGTACATTTGCAGTCTGACATTATTTTCTGACAACATAGTTCTGTAACCACGTTACATTGTATATTGTATTTATTTATTTACGTATCGTGCCCATCAAAAACCAACAACAGTATTACAGCGGCGTCCGCAAACAGTCGGTCACACGTTCCCTGGCAACAGCATCACTGCCGCGGTCCGTCACGCACGATCGAAGAACCACGGAGCAGCACCCACAAACCATTACAGAACACAGATCATTCAGGCCACGAAACGAGTGCTATTCTGTGCATTAAGAGAGAGAGAATTAAAAGAGAGATATCATTTCTGGACTTATTCATGTAAAACAAAGTTGTGTGCGATCTTTCACACAGCAAACGCATACATTTATTGATCGAAGGAAGTTATCCTAGCAAGAAGTTTGCGAAAAATAGTATAGTAGTTACCCTTTAAGTTGTGCAGAGAACGGCCAACCGCCAGAGTTCAAAGTAAAAATTTGGTTCAAAAAATATATTTTTTGATTAAATAATTTCATCAGTAGCAATTTTATCAAAGACTCATTTTCATTTCAGAACTTCTCAATAATCTGTCTTAAAGATTGTTTATGATTTACAATGATTGAATCTTTAATCTGCAAAGTTAGATGTATAGTTTAGATATACTTTCCTAGAATCTTACTTCTTCGAAACCGGCTTAAAGCTACAGTTTTCCAAGAAACAACCAATGTCGTTCCACTGTTCTTCTAGGCGATAAAAGGCGTTTCAAAGTGATCTTTGTGATTAACTGAATTCGACCTTTAGACGTCTTTGATGTAACTTTAGCAGGCTGTACTGTTAGGTGAGGGTAACTTCTCAGCACCAAAGCCTACCTCAATATTTTTTTTACGAAATTCACGGCAAAACTTATATTTTCAAAAAAATTTAAAGTTCACGATATTTGACCTAACTTTTTTCATAAAAAAGAGGTGCGGGGCTTATTGTAGGATAGGCTAACAAAATAGTTCAAGCTCTGTCCGCCAAATCATATCCTTCAAATCTGAACCACTCAAATTCATTCGCCGGAATACAATACATAATTCAGATGAGTCCAATATCTACATAATCCACCGATCCTATGAAAACAGACGGAAATCCTTAGTGCAAGGACCAACCAAAATAAACTGAACTCAAATCTACATCCAAACAAACTCGGTTAAAACCTCTAATAACATTATTTTGGGAACAACGTATTAAAAACATCGCTGTTTGTCTAAGATTTTGGAGAAAGCTGCTTAAAGTTTATAAAACTGGCCTCACATCTCAGTTGGTAGAAGCTCTGTCTTGGATTGCTAGTTCAATTCCCATCAAGGGCAAAAATGTTGCGTGTCAAATATTATTTGTTTTGGGTGTTCTATGTATCATTTTTAAAGTGAATCCAAGTCAGTCAAGCATAGTGCATCATCACTTGGCAAAATTTTGAGAGAGCGTGGGTTCCTACTAATAGCGGCCTTGCCTTCCGACCCTTAGGTTGAGGGTTCAAATCAAGTAATGTACCAATGAGCTTTCTTCCCAAAATACGGCAGTGCTCTCAAACAGTGATGGAAAACATCGTGAGGAAACCGGTATATCATCGTAGAACGTAAAAAGTACAGAAATATTTGTCAAGTACAATGCGCATTTAAAATCTTTTCACCACACTTGATTCGGAGTGACACGATAAGAAGAAGACCTGGCAAAATCAAAATGGCCTTTATTCTTACTCCTTATTAGACTCACAAGGGTCACTTTGAAACGATCAACTTAATATCCTTGCACCAAAGCCTCGAAGAACGATAAAAATCAGCTTGCAATATGGGAGAGCAGAAAGCAACATGGGCAAGTAGTAACCTAGATTTTATTTAGTGGTTATGGGACCGTGGCTCCATCTACTGGAACATTCAATCATGCGTTTACAAACAGTGGAATCCACGCAAAATCCCAGTCTAAGACAAACTCCCGCATAACGGCCTTCATCGCATAATTAACCGCACAGAAACGCTTCTGGACCTTTGAAAAGCTCAAAAGATCCTTTACATAATACCGTCTATGGCGGCCATTCATCAGTGCTTGCTACAGCCGTCTCAGCGTTCGTTATTTTTGTGAAGGCAACCGTGTGTAACTTGTGCTTGATTCGCGCGAAATTAAGCCTTATTTGAAGCTGGTAGAACTCGTTTTGTTTTAACGTGTTCAGTTGGAGTTGGTTGCACGCGTTGAGGCAATGTTTCAATGTTTTCAGCCTTTGGTGCGAAATAGTAATGCGAAGCGCTAGCTTGCCTTTAACTCCTTTGATTATGTACCGGACGTGGCTTTGACTACCTAAGTGCCAAGAGTTATCTTTTAAAGAAGTCTGATATCTACCGTAATTTGAATGTTTACCTGTCCCATAAACTTAACCAGATTTGACCTTGAGCTTATTAGCAAGTGGATCATGCAATTGTGAAAATCCTGAAACACTTCAGAAGTATGACAAAAAGGTATAAACAACAACATTTTTTTGTGAAGGACTCGTCCGAAGAAGTACTACCACCATGCCTATTTCAGCCGTGAAACAGCATTGCGGTTTTAGTTTCAATGGTATGGATGCCGGTGAAATTAGTTGCACGTAAGTCTGAACATTTGTATGAAAGTTGATGGACGCAGGGCAGTGCATACGACACGTTCCTGACGTGCGTGACCTACGAGGGAATGCTTTGTTATAGGTGATGGTTACCATTTGTTCCATCAGCTAGTACTTAGCATAAAAAAAAACTATCACCTTTGTAAAAAACTCATCGTGCTTTTTATCTCTATTACAACAAAACTACTACGAAACTTTAGCTACTAGTGTACAACTAAAGACACCCTTCATACTACTGCAATGCAGTCTACACAAAGAGCAATTCTGATACATTAGGACAAACGTATCGTCTGAATCGTAAATGAGGCTATGAAATGTGCGATCGGAGAGCCATAAAATGAAGAATTAATGGGCTCTGTGAGCCAATTGCTAACGGCCGACCAATGGCGTGGCCAACATCAATAACCTAGAGAGAGTATTTTTTGGTGCGGATATCATAACTTGGCAATTGGTTACGTCATTTTGACACTTGATATTATTATGATCAGCTGGACGATTGCGCAATTCTGTTGCAATCAAAATTTGGATACTTACAAATAAATGATACTAACAAGGAAAAGCGATCATATATCATGTTGCCATAATTTTCAAGCACTAACTAGATTGCCATACTAGTTTTACAAAGTAAAATTCCTATTTGTTATCTCATGTTTATTACGTCAGCATTCTGTCTTGTTGCAATCGTTCCTTGTCAAAGATAAGTTGGTTTCAAATCGTTTTTCTTCCAATCGAAGCTCAAAATAATGTCACAACTTATTGCCATGTCTTCTTCGCCTTAAAGCTAGGTGAACTTGAAAGGTATGAACTGGAAAGGGTACCAGTTCCACGCAACTAAGTCTAGACTGAAACGACTATTTAAACTTTACTAGTGGCTGCCCACAGCTTCGCTCGCCCCGTTCTCATAGCTTCCTCGTAATAAAAATAATCTATGTCCGTCTTCTAGTTCTAAGATGTTGCCGTTTTTGAGTTATAAAAAGAGTAACTAGCACGACTTTCTTTTATATGTATAGATGCCATATATATCAAATAAAGATTCAGAATTAAATAAAGATTCCGCTAAGTTTATGCCCCCACTACGCGTCACCAACATCCCGTGATGGCCCACATTCGATCTGTGCATTGTAGTCACTGAGCGACGCTTCGCCAACCGAGCATGACATACAATACAAGTTAAAACTATGAAGTATTGTTTTAAAATTGGCCTATACCTACCCCTGGACCAACGATGTCATAATATAGAATTTTTTATACAACTAGCTTATGGAACAAGCATATGGCCCACCTGATGTTAAGTGGTAACCATCACCTATAACAAACTATTGCCTCATAGGTCACGCACGTCAGGAACGTGTCCACGATGCACATCCCTGCGTCCATCAACTTGAGGCATACAGATGTTCAGCCTCACGTGCCAGTAATTTCAGATTGCGGGAAGTCTGTTACGAGTTGTGTCATTAGTGGTATTTAGTGTGGTGAAAGGATTTTAAGTGCGCCTCAAAGAAGGAGGCCGGTGAATCGAAGACTCAAATCATTTTTTCTCGTAAATTTATAACCCCTTCTTCTTACCCTGTCACCCTTCAAATGGCACAGCAATGCTTGGCGCCAGAAATAAGTACGATGGTACTTCCCCGTCGAATTCTTTCACAAAGAACTTTACTACTACTCATACCATCCACAGATACACAATGAAACTATTGATTATCAATAAAAAAACATCGCTCTACAGAACAAAACAGCGGATTTTATTTACGACCGATAAAACTTATAGCACTCTTATTTGAAACGAATACAGCCATACGCAGTGCATAAAGTACGAACCAATAGTTATTTTTCCCGATTAAACTAGAAATGAAACTAGTTATAACTGGTGTAACTGGATTTATTGCCGTTATAAAAGTTTGAACGCGGCAGTTTGTGCAGGTAATAATGTGCAGGTGAGGCGCCGCTGAAATATGGACTGTTTACTGTAGCAAATATTATAAAACAAACGATTTGAACAATGTTGTGCTTCGGAATATTTACAAGTCTAAAAGGGGACTTATTTCATGATCATCATTTACAGCCCGACTTCACCTGCTGCTGGGTCCCCCCTCAGTTTGTGCCATGTACCTCTCTAGAGTGGATCAGTGTCGAAATACTTATTTAATAAACAATAAGTTACATGAAAGTATAAACGAATTATATAGAAATAAAAGCCTATTGTTTATCATCATTAAAAAAAATTCTTCTTCTGTGTTTTTAGATTCATTTTCTTCTTATCATACTACTAATTCTTTTGAACTAAACTAAAACTAACTAAACAGGTATAAAATGATAATTCTCAAATGTAATAAGGTTGAGGAAAGTAGAACCTCTTGGATGATACTTTGCTCAGCAGTGAGAATATACAGGAAAGCAAAAATTTATGAATTTATAGATTTTTAGATATAGTGTGCCTAATGTAATATTAAGACATACTTCTGACTACCCTTATTAGGCATCCTCAAAGAATATTCAGCAGGCACTTGGTATTAATAGATCAGAATATCTACCGATCATGAAAATAGTAAGCCTATATTTTGATTGTTTAATTAATTATCTGATTTACCTAAGATGAACTCCTAAACTGGAAAGCTAAACCCCTCAATCACTCCGCCAAAGGCTGCTAATGCGACAGTGTGCACGTAGATTTGTACTGTTTGTTTGTTTGTTTGTTAGATACCCATGTTTGTTCAGCACTTAATGACGTCAGCTCGGTTATACTGATGCAGTTCCAAATGGAGTTTTGGTGTTCGTTTTAAAAGGAAAATGGACTTTAGTTTTATGGTTTTAGATGTGATTTTTGTTTGTAGTAGACTCCTATGTATCTTGCAAACTTGTGGTTTGTATTCTATGTATATCAGGAAAGCAATCTCTTTCATTATTTAATCCCACGTTCCAGGCACTTGCTTTTTGGACTGGGTTCATGTAGGCCACTGGCGGGCCCTTTTTGCGTGACGCTTGACACATGTTTTTCTTCACCGTTTGAGTTGAACCCACAAACTTAGGATCGGAAGGTGGGGCCGCTACCATGAGACCACCAGTGCTCTCTAAGTCACTCGTGCTCTCTCAATACCAGGCTCAGTAGGTACAGCTTATAATAACACGAACAATTTCGCAAACTTAGCTCACATCCGGCGGAAGCTAGTGTCTTCACGCTACGAGTGAACGCTACGTTGCTACGCCGTAGGCTATTGCTACGCTACTACGAGCTCTACGCAGTACTAGTTTAAACTTGTCTTGTAGAAGTTGTCATAGGTTTATGATTAAGTTCATCGGCTCAAACGCTTACGTCATATTCTAATCCATATCCATACTACTGAGTACCCTCTTCGATCCATCGTCCTAATGTTTCTTCTTGGTACACACTGTTATTAAATTTTATGAGTGTTTTATTCACTTATTATTCATTTTGTGTATTTTAAATTAGTTAAAGAAAAAATGATAGCTCCAAATGCTTTAAGTTCCTTATTGATTTCTGATATTTTTGAGATGTTCATAGGACATAGACCTGTCAGAGTTTTATTTTACTTTCTTTATTAGAAAAAAGAAATCTTAGGATGATTCCCATCAGTTTTCGGTACTTTTTTCACTCGGTCAGCGATCGCATAGACCTAAACACGATAAACCTTAAACTGGACAAAACAAATTGGTCACTTAATCATCCCTTGTATGAGCGATGTAAGCCATCAGTGCCGGATAACCGGTACCAACCGGTTTAGGCAGGTTTTTTGTCATGACCGGATATTTCCGCTAATCGTTGATATTACGAGTTTTGACGTTTTGTCCGGTTTTTTACGGTCAGATGAAGGATTAGGAATGTTCGTCGAACATTAATTTGACTAAGCAAAAATTGTATTGTTTATATTAATGTAAAAAATTGTGAGTGTATAGGTAACTTTAGTATAGTGTAACTTTTTATATGAGTACACACGAACAAAGCTTCAGGCGAATGCTAGTATTTATATTAAAAGAACACCAATTTATTATGCGTCCACTAACTGTTCTTATCAAATATGAAAAAAGCTGTTAATTAGGTCTCTTTGCAAAACTGAAAAGATTAATTTTAATATAGGAATATATTTGTTCACAATAAATATTCATATCTCGTTAGAAGGTAATCAAAAATTCAGTTCATCACTGAACGTTTCAATTCGTTATTATATTTATCAAATGACAATTTCATTTAAACCAATTGTAATTGACGCTTAAAAACACTGACGGCTTCAATTGTCCGAACGATAACGCTTATCTACCAAAAACAGTATTTAAATTGGTGAATAAATAACGCTTAACCCTAACTGCCGTCGTCCACTGAAGTTATGACTTCAGGGGTCGCATGTACCCCGCGGACCCTTGGATTACGGCCCAGTGTATTAAACAAGAAATCTTTTAAACAATGCCTATGGATATAAGCTATTAGGTACACAATGGCCACACGTGATTAAATTTTACTTTTTAAAAAGAAAATGTGTACGTTGTTTATTAAAATTTGAATAATGTAATTTAATGTTGAATAGTTGTTTAATATTGTGAATAAAACGGATTGTGGATTTTAATTATAAGGACAAGTGACACTGTAGTAAAATTATATGTTATCAAAGATGAACACAGTAAATAGAATTCACTCAATTGCTAGAATTAATATTCCCTGGAAACTGCATCAGTATCGGTTTAGTTTTTTATAATTGGACTAGTAATCCGCCCAAGCTTTGCATGGATGGAAAAATAACACCCGTGTAAAGCCAGGACGGGTCGCTAGTAAATAATCCGTTTACGCAGGGATAATGTAGCTTTCTAATGGTGAAAGAATTTTTGAAATCGGTCAAGTAGTTTTTGAGTTTATTTGTTTTCTTCGTTGCATACAAACCATTCTTCATAATATTAGTGCTGGTTGGGATTTGTGAGTTACCTTGTTATAGCTTTGCTTTAGTGGCAGCAAGTGGAATCTATTTGACTAATTAAACAGAGCCCTGAATGAAAGAATTGTATTTGTTAAGTATATTTTTTGTATCATTCAATGGGTAAAATGGGTAAAACTGAATATGTGTGTGAAATAGGTAAAAAATCTAAATCTATCTATGTAAAGCCAGGGGGGTAAGCTAGTATAAAAACCCTTACTGAAGGCTTTTAGTGCAGGTCCTGAAACTCAGCATTTTTTAGTGAGTCCAAGATTAATGGGCAGTTTAAGAAGACATGCGTATTAATGTACTTCGTTCGGGGTCAGACTGACCCTTGCAAGGTGACTCTAGACAATTTAAGAACTGAAAGTCAAACACGTTTCGATCCCATTTTTAGTGCCACGATTTATTTCGAGATTTTAGAAAACACATGAATTAATGTGCCAAGTTTTCTAAAGGTTAAGATCTCTTCAAGAATAAATACTCTCGTCGCTTAGTTTTACGATAATGTTATAAAGATAATAGTCTTTAAAAAGTAAAATTAAACCTATTTTTTTTTAATAACTGCTGAACTTTTTTCTTACTCTAAATTTGTCTTCTTATCGTGTTACTGGTTCTTTAAGACCAGTGTGGTAAAAGGTTTTTAAGTGCGCTTAAGAGATTTTCCTTACCTGCACTTGACCGATGTTTCTCGAACTTTTTAGATTCTACGACATTCTGGTTTCCTTTCGATTTTTTTCTTTACCGTTTGAGAGTGTTCACATAGATTTGAGAACAGAAAAACTCATTGGTACACGACTGGATTTGAACTACGACCTAAGCACCGGAAGATGAGGCCGCTACCACTAGACCACCAGTACTCTGAATCATCTTTTTGTTCGTGGTAACCATTCAATATAATAGTCAAGTTTTAGGCAAATCAAATCTCTACTGCCAGTCTCGGCGGATGCCTCATACTATTAGATATTTCATTGACGTCATCTCTATTACCCCGTTCACTCTTAGGAAATGGTTACTGCGTAGGATATTGTCAAAGACTATGAAGATAAAATTACGAAACTGAAATCCAGTCATGCGGAATTGAACCTTGTTCCTACGCGCTAAGGTTACTAGATGATCTCAGAGCGAGCTTGAACTGTTGAAGCAAAATCAGTTGATATGCGCTAGTGAACCGAACTAGGTAGACCTACGTAATTTACATACGAGTATCTAACCTAGGAATCGGTACTCGATCATTGAACCAAAATCAACTCTGACACAGTCAATAATATCATGTACCAGAATAACCACATATTCGTAGAAATATTTGACTCTGATTATCATTTGATCATTATTTTTGTTGGGGAATAATGGTTCTCGAATGCATGGCGACCACGAACCGGGAGATGGAACGTAGGGCGAAGGTAGGGCCCACCCACCAGATGGACTGGCGACATTGTTAAGATCACGGGAAGTCGGTGGATGTAAAGAGCAAAAGAATCGTTCTTCCTCGTTTAATGAAGTCTTGAACATATTTTTATTTAAATGTATACATAATCTGAGATTGCTATTTCTTTGGAATTCCCCTCTTCTTCTTCATCTTGCCCTTATCCCATTGTATGTGGGGTCAGCACAACATGTCTTCTTCTCCATTCACTTCTATCAGCCGTCATCACTGCATTCATCCTCTCTTATCGATGTCGTCTTTCACACAGTTCATCCATGTTTTCCTTGGTCTACCTCTGCTCACATATCCATCCACATCCATACTCATCACTTTCCTAGTCACATGACTCTCATCCCTCCTCATGGCATGCTCGTACCACGCCAGCCTAGTTCTTCAATTTTTATGCGACTGGAATTCCCCTCATAATAAGAAATAATAGGAACTTGCGAACGCTATGGCTCGTTTATGCAAACAAACTTACGCATGGAATAATACCAAATGTATGGATGTATTGAACGCAGTGACAGCTCTCAGCCCCGACAAACGTTGTTTATTACAATAGCCCATACAATAAATATTTCTGGCTATTCTCACAGACAACTTTTGGGTGTAGATCTTTCAGCACCCCATTTTAATGGGCCCCGTTTGATTAATGACTGTGAATTGAATATTGCGTTGCGTATATCTGGACTCCCCTATCTGTTTCAACCATTATAGTCTGCAAGATGTCTTGTTTGAAATTTCCTTTTTGTCAACGCATGACTTCTCATAATGCGTTTTTTATTACTTTTGATTAACGAGCCTCCCTATATGTGTAAATGTTATAGACGAGACTTTGATAAGTAAGCACGTCTTACAATTTAATGTTTTCTTTATAAAAATAAGAATAATTTTGTCATAAAATACAAACATTTCTAACCATATTTTTTATGTAAATATATCTGACAGAATAAACATTCGCATTTCATCAACTAACCACAAAAACAAGACGTCTTTCAGTCCGCGCCTAACCAATGTTTAGTTGACTATAAAAGCGTATAACCGGACAGCGGCCGGTCATTTAGCTCCTTTGCCAATGCCAAAAGCCACTGGAAACTGTCAAGGGACCGTATTCGACCATCGATAGAATTTCACTTCCACGGCCGACTTGAACGAATAAAATTTTACCGAAATTGAATCGGACCGGTCGCAGCAGACCATGAAATTGGGCTTACGGTCACTCCGGGTTGTATGGTATCTTCTACGGTGTTTGTGGAAATTATGTGTGTATGTCGGGTGTCGCTTTCAGCCTTCTGAATTATACATGGGTCGTGGCGACCTGTGATTTAGGACGATGGCGTCCGCTTCGGACTGCGACTTAGCGATGTATCCGTTCGGGTGCATGTTTATGGATTTTCGAAAGTTTGGCGACACTTTTGTTTTATTGTTATGTCATTTTCCTACTTTGCTTTATCTACGAGAATTTAAACTGTACTAGGATTATTTATATTGTATACTTTTTTTACTGCCCCCTGAGACAGCTCAGGACAGTAGTTTGAGAGGATATTTTCTGGGAATCAAAGTCGTGAAGATGCGAGTGGGCTATCATTACTGACGACACTATCAGAAGAAGACTGCACCTAAAATATGTTATAAATAGAAAATTCTAAAGATAGATTATGCTTTGTAAGACTTTTTCAAAGCAGCAAAAAAATATATTCCTTAGAAGGGACCACAGGGGAGTTTCCAAAAGATGCAATCCAAATATCCCATAAAGACCTTCAATAGAACATTAGACATACCATGTCTTTTCAAGCCCCACAATACCTAGGGTGGGCCATTCATCCAAAAGTCAAAGTTCATCCCCTAAATACAAGCTTCCCCCAACGTGAATTAACTGATGTTATACACCATAGTTTCTTTCCCTCGGCCATTCAATGGTCAGCCATTATTCTTTGGGGTTTTCATGGGAAAATGGCGGAGGAAGTAACTATTTACGCATCTAAATGCAGTCTTGATGAGTAATCAGGAGTGTATAGTGATTTGGGGGTTTGGGCGTGACGAATTGCCTTGGATGCGTGTTGTCGTAGATTTGTAAGAACTTTTAGTGGCAGAGATTTATAATGGTATTTTCAAATACAGACAAGCATTAGTGGTTGACTTTAAGAGTTCACTGGTAACTGGTCTAACTATTAATTAACGCTGATTTTAGACCGAGTTAATATGTACTACCGTCTTATTTGATATGCTTTAATTTAAATTAAAATTAACCTTAATAACACCAAATAACTATTTTTACTGTATAAAAATATTGGTAGACATTTTCATGGATCGCCATCAAACTTCAAACTAAGTAATAAAAGATATAACGACTACAGTTTTTTACCACCCAGATGCAAAACAGAAAAAAAACTGTCCTTTGCTCATCTCTCTTTAAAAGACGGGCAAATAAGTACTCGAGAAATAAAAATAAACAAACATCATCCCTATGACTCACAAAAAAATGCAGCCAAAGAACGTATTATGTTATCTCTCTGTCAACAATGCCTATCATTCGTCGGAATCTCACTCACTCAGGTAGATCCCTATTCCCAAGTGACACTGATAACCTTTTTTTACAATTTCCTGAATTCCAAGAAGAATCGGTAAAAAATGACAAGCAAGATAGATTTATCTGCGGAATACGTGACGTCTGAGAGCTTTCTGTGATTATTTAGAAGGAGATTCGTGACATCAGCCGCAATCTTACTGTGCATTTTAAAAGCCGCAAAAGGCATTATAAAATACAAAAAAAGCGGCCAAGTGCGAGTCGCACTCGCCCATGAAGGATTTCGTAGCAGTAAGTAATATAATATAGAAGTTCTAGTAGTTCGTCGAAAGGTACATTGCGGTTTACGATTAATGACGTATAAAAAAAAACTACTAGCTAGATTTCGTTCAAACCAAATATCGTTGGAAGTTTACATAGTAATGTACATCATATATATTTTTTAGTTTTATCATTCTCTTATTTTAGAAGATAGAGGGGGGGGGATCAACTTTTTACCACTTTGGAAGTGTCTCTCGCAAAAACTATTTAGTTTAGAAAAAAACGATATAAGAAACCTCAACATCATTTTTGAAGACCTATTCATAGATACTCCACACGTATGAGTTTGATGAAAAAAAGTTTTTTGAGTTTCAGTTTCAAGTATGGGGACCCCCCAAATTTTTTGTTATTTTTCTACTTTTGTGCGGTTCACAGAATACACCTACTCGCCAAGTTTCATCAGTCTAGCTCTTATCGTTCGGAGAAAAATGGCTGTGACATACGGACGGACAGACAGACAGATAGACAGACAGACATAATGAATCTATAAGGGTTCCGTTTTTGCCACTTGGCTACGGAACCCTAAAAACTGGGCTTAGCTATGGTATTTTAAAATGCGGTGTTTAAGAGTAATACTCGAAGGAAAACTGTATTTACTTCATAGTGATGCGAAGGTTACATGAAATGCTTAGGTAAATTTAGATGCCTGGGTAATGAGCATAGAAGAATAAGCAAACTATAACTTATTTCTAGAGTATTTGTAATGATTCTTCTTTAAAAATAACAATGGCATGCACGCACAGTGATGTAATAAAATGTATGCAAGTTATTTCACAAGCATTTTCTTTCAACCTTCGTAGTTAAATATTTTGGACAATCCACACAACAATAACTAGCCCCAAATTAAGCAGAGCTTGTACCATGGGTACCAGATAGCTGATATAATACTTTGTAAATAATTATAATACAGGAACACACCCAGACAGAGAACAAACATCTCGGTTGGGGTCGAACCCACGACCTAAGTTGCCAGTTGAATTACAGTGTAAAGTGACGTTAGTATGTTGAAACTATAATACTTAGTAAGAACTGGAGCATTTGTAAATCAAACGTAAAGAAAACCACTCAGAGAAAACTATCAAACTACATTTCGAAAGATTGATCGAACATAGCATGACCCAGTTAAAGAACCCACCAAAATCTCGCAAACTCTGAACTGTTACCAAAAATTAGCTTTAAAAGCAAGCGTGCGAAGTTCCAAAGGCTTTCGCGCTAGCGATAGTCGAGCAAGCTTTTAAGCTAAAATTATTAAGCGTAACTTGCACCGTACAGCTTAATATAAGCTCTTGACGTAACAGTAACACCTTTATGGATGGTAAATGATGGCGGTGTGCATAAATTATTTTAATACGAGCTTTAAAGTGCTGCATGCTGTTTAAGCTATAAAAAAATCTAGAATTTTCGTCACAGAGCGCTGGTGGTCTAGTAGTGGCGGCCCCACCTTCCTCATAAGGTCGTGGGTTCAAATTCAGTCGTATATCAATGAGTTTTTCTGTCCAAAAATTAATGTACACTATGCCAGTGCTCTCAAATGGAGAAGGAAAACATCGTGAGGAAATTGGCATATTGTAAAACCTAAAAAGTGTCAAGTGCACGAAAGGAGCTTCTTTGAAGCGCACTTAAAATCCTTTCACCACGCTTGGTTCAAAAGAATCAGCGACACGATAAGAAGAAGAATTTACAGCTGGTTTGGGTCTGTCTTCTTGGTTCAATTCCCACCACGGGCAAAAAATATTAATCATAGTTAGATTTGAGAGAAATAAGATATTTGATTTACTAGGTAGGTAGTTTTTACAAAAAAAACTTTGTTTTAAAAAAATCAACATTGTAGTTTGTTAGGTACTTTCAGTATAAATGTTGAATGAAGCTAAATACCACTTCATTCAACCCTTTACTCAAACCAAATAAACAGTAGCCCAGACACAAACCATAAAACAAATAATCCATATTATGTTAAAACCTTTATCCACTATTCAAGATAAATACAACTTGGAAATCAGATTGTCCACAGACATTTTGTATTATTTTATCTAACAAATGAAAATAAATTTAGTTTTACGTGCTGTTGTTTTTTTTGTATCTACATATTTATGTAATAAAAATACTTACAAATAAATGTAAAGTGTTTCAACTAAAAATAGCTAGTATTTGTAAAGGTCTGCAAACGTTAATACACTAGTGTCTGTCAATGGAACTGCTTTTAGGTTAATAAATAGAAGAAGAGATGGAAGCGAACTATCAGGTGGATGAGTTCCAGTGGTTCACAGCTAAGGTCCATCACAGCTAGATCACTATTTAGTTTATATTTAATTTATTTTGTGAATGAGACTGGTAGACCGAAGGGCTGGCACTTAGGGCCGAAACACATAACCGCGTTGCGATGTCGCAACGCTAAAATCGGCAGTTTGCGTTGCGGCGTTGCGGCGTCGTGAAAAAGAGCGATTTGTTGTCGTAAGGTAGGGTAACCAGTTCTTCGTGATTTTTTATTGTGGATAGACGTGTCTCTGCCATGGACCATCGTGAGAAACTTATTGTTATTTGTTATTAAGAAAACATTACAGACATGTTAATTTTAAAACTGCTTCCGGATTGACTGACACGTGTTGTTTGCAAGAGTGACTGAAACAAACTGAATCATTGTCAACAAGTATGACTTCATAATGCTGGAACTAGCGCCGCGCCGCTATGTGTTTTGACCCTTACCTAGGACAAATAATTAGTTTAGCTATTCAAAGAGGTAATGTTTTCAGCCTTTTGGGCACATTGCCTGCGGTCGGTAATCTGAACTCTGTTTTCTACCTGTAATACCTACAGGAGGAAAACAGAGTTCATTATTCAATTTTCTAGAACGTTCTTCTTCTTCTTCCTGCCCTTATCCCATTATCCATTGTATTTTTTAATGTAGTTTTTTTATATTTTTCATTCAATAATAGTTTTTGTAAATAAACTGATAATATACCTCTTTTAAGAATTCATCATCATCATCATCATTCAAAGCCCAACTTCACCCACTGCTGGGTATAGCCCTCTCTCTGTTTGTGTTGACAGTCTTAATCTCATCGAGGTCGTGCCCCTGACGTAAGTAATATGATGACATATTACTTACGTCAAGGGCACGACCTAATTTTATATAGGAATAAAATTTCTAGGGATTTTTTTTTTTCTGGCTAGGTGTTAGTACATGAGTACTAACACCTAGCCAGAAAAAAAAAATTGTGTTTATCGCATAAATATTTGTTTCTGCAGGGGATCGAACCCACGGCCTACAGCGTAGAACACAGACTAGAGCTCCAACTGAGCTGTGATGTCATAATGATAGTGATGTAGCTGTTCCATGTATTCCCAGACGATTGGTGCTGAATTCGAGTGAAATATCAATTTCCTTTTGGTTGGCCCATTCAGGCGGACTGTGGTCTCTAGAGCGACTTCGCCTTCTGATCGTAAGGTCGTAAGTTTGAACCCCATCGTTCTTAATTAATGTTACTTCCTTCTGAAAAACTTTAAGTAGGTATACAGTTAGTCTATCTTGAATTTTAATTATTA
The DNA here is from genome assembly GCA_939531255.2 of Thera britannica. Lineage (NCBI taxonomy): Eukaryota > Metazoa > Arthropoda > Insecta > Lepidoptera > Geometridae > Thera > Thera britannica. The sequence goes on along the minus strand of OW618040.2, from coordinate 1,178,476 downwards.
GGTTATCTGAAAAATTATCAATTATCATCAAAATAACCTCAAAAATACTTCTTAATCTAAACGTGTGCGTGAAAGGATTTTAAGGAAGAAAGAGGAAGGTGTAAAGAAAAATTATTCATTGTTCTTTTAAACCAGTGTGATGAAAGGATTTAAGGTGTGCCTCAAAGAGGTTCCTGATGCTCACTTTTACGATTTAACTGAATAGATGCTTCTTTTATTTAATTTGTAGATACGACATAATTTGACATAGTTTTTTATCGAGTAATTTTTATGAGGTAGAAATCTATATTATTATAATGTAACATAGATTTCGCCTAAAGGCTTCGTGATCAGTTTTAATTCATAATCCATCAATGAATACAGAGCGATGGGGTAAACCAGGGGCTAGTCCTAAACAAGTATTTACTTAGGCGCTGTACTAACAATAGACGACTACCTTCCGGTTTGCTCTGCTACCGTTCTTAGGGCCCTACCTCACTAGGATGCCATGGTTGTGCCACCAGTGATTTGGAGCCACCGTCAAATTGGTTGGGTAACCAAGCGGGCACCAGTAGGCCCCTACCATCAGCTCTGTCTGGCTTTGTCTCTGATTCTGGTTTTGAGTCTGTGTGAGTGTTGTCTAAATAAATCTTACGTCAAAACGTCACACACACAGTATAATGCGTACCGTACTGTACAGAACCTTGGTACAGATGTGTACATTTTGCTGGCCTCACCACTGGTATCCTAGGGAGATTTCGAAGTCACAATATGCTCATTCAGCTGTATCACTTTGAAATGTCTTAAAGCCAGGTGAGTCTAGGTGCCAGTTCCTATACGTACCTTAGTGTTTTTATTTTTCCTTTGTATTTTTTCTTCCTGGAAATGTATAATTGAGGGCTATGTCAACTGTTTTTCTCCAGGCAAAGGCAGAATCATGTCTGTTTTAATTTATTGTTTCTATTTAAAAAAACAAGAATACATGCAAGACAACATTTGCAACATTATTAACATTTTGAAATTAATAACTAGTTATTTCAGCAAAATAATTAAACGAAGTATCGATAAAATAAGAAAAAGAAATTTGTAATATTGGCTGTAATAAATAAAGCTAATTTCATTTCCAAGCGTTCCCCAATTTATCGGAGTATTTTTCTGTATGTTCCAAATAGACTTCCAAACCAATTAAAATGTTTCCTCCTAAACAAGCTCGCACAATAAGTAGAAAGTTTTAATCACCGAATATTTTCCATCGTTTTCGACTATTTATTGAACGATTATCGGAAATTCTTCGTCTCTGCCGCGGGCCATTGTATTTTATAAGTAAAAATAAAGAGAACAAGGACTAAGAACTCCTTTTAGTCCTAAGACTTTTAACGAGTCTCATTCAGGCAGTTTCCGAACTCTAATAAAAAGATCATAAAAAAGAATTAGCAAAGTTCTTTTAGGGGCGAGTGGTGTATTTATATGGATTGGGGTCACAGTGCCGATGCCGGTCCCACTAATTGTACGCTAAGCCCTACTTATTATTCCATAAATGCACGATCCGGTCGCTCTCGGTCGGTGGAAAATCTCTTGATGAAATCAGGGATGACACTGCAAAATTTTGTACTAATATTCGAATTTGGCGTTCCACCATTTGGCAGTTTGAACCACATACGCCTATTAAATAAAGGCCTGCGCACACCTAGTTCGCTGGCGGTAGCGATCAGTGAAACGCTGTCAAATATCGCTGACAGATTTGAGATTTGACAGCGATATTTGACAGCGTTTCACTGATCGCTACCGCCAGCGAACTAGGTTTGCGCAGGCCATAAGTATACAAAAGCGAAAAATTTATAGGTACTTGTATGTTGCGTCTTTTGTGTTAGTGCATATACTTATGACGAAAAAGTTAAAAAATATTACTTTTCCGAAAGCTAGAGGTAAACAAATTATTGGGAATGATAACTTTTTAATAAAACTATATTATCATAAACATACATCAAATTAATATGTCAGCGTTGTTTGTACATCCAGCTACTTCACAATTTACCAATAAGGAGCTAAGTTTCCGCACAAACTGAATTTACGACATGTTTACTTGGCACACATGCCTTTACTATCAAACTTCCACGGAATGGGCCAGACTTATAGCGATTTTTCATTTTAGATTATTACTTGCTCGTATCCCGAGCGCTTACATAATTGAACAAGAAATATAGTAACGTGATTATGATAAGTATTAGAAATCCGTGGAATCTGCCTACCGCTACGTTTATTGAGATATTCTGAGTGTAGGTTGTAAAATGGCCAAATACAATGAATGCAAAATTTGAGCATTATTTTTCAATTTCTGTTTCTAAAAATCTGTGATCAAAAAGTGCAACATGTCCGCGCACAAGGGATTAAAATAACAGCGAACTCACACACTGCCAACGAAAAAATTCAAAGTGTCGTATTCTAGATGTTCGACCGTTCGAAAAAAAAACAATAATTCGAAACGATTTCGCGAGAATGGCCCGATTTAACTTTTTCAATTAACGAATACTCGCGCGGGGTGTATTCTGTTTTGACCTAAATCCGTAGTCCTGAATTGGGATACACGGACTAGCATCAGACCGTGCATTTTGAATTGGTGTTCGAAATTTGAATGCAAATGTCGAATATTTAAACACCCTTACAGGGTAAAATATATATGTATTGATTCAAAAACTAGTTCTAAGATCTGACACTGTTATATTTACATACATAATAAGGCAATAAATATACTGAATACTGAATTTTACGACATGTCTAAATGTGCATTGCAAATACGTTTCACTCATGCAGATTTTTTTACACTACTGCGACAACATTTCTTCTCCTGCATATTTTCCTATGCTAGCCTTAAATAACAAACCTCACTTCCAAAGAAGATGGTTAAACTATGCAAAATAGGAAAGAATAGATCCGAATTGGAAAAACAGTCTACCTTTAGAATAGGGGCATTCTTTACTATTGGCTATAAAAAAGGTCGAAGACAAACGTCAAATAGGCTTGGAACCTCTTTGGATAGAACCGTCACAAAGAAGTTTTATAAAGTTTAGATACTGGCTTTCTGATAAAAATTACTTTCGATTAAAAACTTAACGTAAATTCACACGCAAAAATTCCAAGCAAAAAGAAAAAAGTTACGTAACGTTTTAAAATAACAAACAAGAAAGTAAACACGTTTTTTTTGCTATTTTAAGAAAAGTGAAGTCAAGTTCAGTGCTATTACTGAATGAGAAATGTTTGTAAACAGTAAAACCGAGTGTTTCAGTGGATGTTCATTTGAGCGCAATGGTATTGTTTTGTTTGCTTGCCCGGTATCAAATGATGGATAGACGACTGAAATAGGTCAACGTGTGGTAAACGCTCAGGGAATTGCCTGAAATATATAGGAGGGTAGTACTTAGTGTCAGTAGTTATAGTGCTCGGGTTGCCATTTTCTTTTTGATTGATTGGCTTTTTATTACGGAAAGACGTACAAATGATGCATACAAACTATTGGTAGAACGAGTCATTTGTAAATAGTTTTTTATTATGAAAACATAAAAGCGTAAGTTGAGAATATCCCGATGATGCATTGCACTGCGTCTGTTAGAGACGCAAAGGTGTGAAGTCTCATGTCCCTTGTTGCACCGACACCCTTCAAATAGGAACACGGGAAATATTATATTAGTGGGAATGGGAACATCACCCAGCAAACGTAGCATGTGATTATATCCAAAACTTCGGACGACGTGGTGACCTTACAAAGTTAAAGGGTTGTTTTGCTTGTAGTTTCATAACTATGAACTTACTTCCAAATAAATATTTAACAGCTCTGATATTTGATTTTACTCAAACTTTCGTGTAACATTTTCAAAAGTTCAAAACCCCCTCATTTAGTTCGGAAAATCAACACAAGCGAATGAAAACGGCGGTTCAAATTTGGAACTCTAGTCAAGAAACTAACTTATTAAAGCGTTCATGAAACGTTGAAAACTGAATTACGCCCACCTCAGTAACCTTGTCCCAATTAAAGTTCCAATCAACTCCTTCTAGCAAAGTTGACACGCCAACTGACCAAATAGACGGCCTGTGGCTGCACGTCAGCTCTCAAGTAACGCCGAAGTCGCTCGAAGTTGGCCGAAGTCGGCCGAAGCGGGGCCGAGCTTTCGCGATCAATACCCCCACACTGGCACCCGCGCCTCGCGTCAATTCCGGGGGCAAAAGTCACGCTTTGGGGATAGCCGTCGATTTCGGACGGTCAGGCCCCGATTTCGTACGTGTGTCCGTTCTAACACGGAACGGGGTAACGAGCGCCAAGACTAATGCCAAATTTGAATTCTCAAGACGGCGCGTTCGAACTTCCAATTTGAAATACGAATTGCCTGAATTTTCTTAAATTTTCGTTGCGAAAAAGGGCACTTACATTGAACGTTTTATACCTTGAAAAAATAACAAATATTAAGCTTTGAGTTATATACTATAAACGACACATTATTTCTAATGACATATTTCTGTTTCTAAGAAACAATTACTTACGGAACTATATTCTATGCTTACAATCCGTGTAAGCACGTTGAAGAGAATGTAGATGCTCAGAAAAGTCATGATAAAAATGTGGGTCCTTTCTGATAAGTAGGTCACGAAGACGATGTCAAGTTTCGTACGCAGATACTTGGATTCATCGCGTTTTGATGTAAAGGCGAAAAGCGGGGTAACATAGTCTTTGGAATTACCATTTTTGTTGGACTCCTATAAATGAAAGTTTTCTGTCTTGTACTCCTGTTTTTCTTTATACTGTTTTGATTTTTCAACCCCCGATCAACTAATATTGGTTGCCTTAGTGCGTGTCTGTTTGTTTGTCTATTCTATGATCTCGAAACTAATGCTACTTTTTTTTGGTAGAAAGTTAATACTTCTGAGATAGATCTTAGTAGTTTTTTTAGTCCATGCAGCCATTTCTATTTCTATGTTTTGAGGATATTTTATTTTATTAACTCAGTTGGGGGCTTTTAAGTTTCGACAATATTAACTTGTACAGTATGAAGTAGGTAATGTGTGTGTATGAGTCAGGTATCCTTGTTAGTAATAAAACCAGTTCTTTATATCATCAATCAGATAAACATTCGGTCCATCAGTCCTTATAAAGAAGATTCGATTTCTGTCATGTTTCGAAAACCCACAATAATTTTATGGTTAGGTAACCATTATCACTGTTATATAAATTGACAGATTATTTAAGAAAATGTATTACGTAATGGTAATAAGCATTGTGCATTTTGTGCAATAAAAATGAAACTTCTTCAAGCGTCGTAACTAGGTCACGGTCGCTGGAATTATCGCAAAAATGCGCGCGGAATTGTACGCACAGCAAATTGCGTTTGGTTTTTTGTTTTTACCCTTTTTCTATTTTCGTAAAATTTTTACCTACTCCTGTGTTTTGGAGACCTAAGAAAAAAGTGCATAGATTTTTTGAATTTATTTTGTATAATGTACTCAACGGGGAGTACATAAGGACTTAAGGTAAAATTGGGACTTAAGGTCCCAACCAACTAAAAGTCACTTCTATTATCTATCAATTTTATAACCGCGCCTGGGGGCAATAGGAATTCTATTTTTTTTAATGCTTATTATACTTATGTTTATAAAAATCTTGGCAATTAAAAAAGATGATTGAGAGCAAATAGAAGTAGGTTTACCCGCAGTGCAAATTTCTGTAAGGGTGGCGGGAAATTAAAATGTCGCCGTAGGCAGGACTAGAGTTTCGGGAACGAGGATGTCGTTACAGCGACACGCGAAGACGGGCGATATCAGGGGGCTTACTCTGAAAGACGATAATAAAAAATAAATCATATTTAGCAATCCACACAACACTATCTAGCCCCAAATTAAGCAAAGTTTTTTTTTTAATGTAACTAGCTGATGGAACCAGCATATGGCTCACCTGATGTTAAGTGGTAACCATCACTCAATGGTAATTTAGCAAATGAAATTTTTAAAATCATAAACTGATTTACGAACTAAACTTTGAACTAGTACTTCTCGTAATAATAGGTTCCACTGTCATAAAAATTGTATCTGTTCATTTTATATGTTGAAACTTCGTTTATCATTTTACAGAGTAGACCCCCAGGTCGTGTTTGTTTTGTACGACATTTTCTTTCACCCTGTTTGCTGCTTTTTATTAAGGCTTTATTCATCTACTGGAAAAACTAATATACCTACTGTAATTCACTTTCACTTTTTCTATATATCAAAAAACCCTAAGCAACACGTAACTTTTTAGTTTTTTTTAACTTCGTTTTAAACCTTCATGAGATATAAATCCTCCTTTAAATAGTTAACCTCTTTGATAAACAAATACATACTGACAGTTTTTTACAATTTATTTTAGATAGATATTATATAGAAAATTCTTTATTGCACAAATTAAAAAGTACTGTACACAGGCGAACTTAGTGCTAGATAGCATTATCTACCAGCTAATCTTTGGGTACTAAGGAGATAGGTTGGGAATTATGTAGAAGGTATAAATAAAAGTGTGTACCGTTTTGGCAACAATCAATCGGAAATGAAGTGCAACTCTGGTTGCACGTTGGTTTCAAAGTGAAACCTGAAACCACACCGAACCGAACCAAGTTCAAGTTAATGTTCACCTTAATCCCCACTTAATTTATCATACCGAGCTAAGTACGTTATTAAACGAAGTTTGGTATTAAATTTCGAGTTTGCTATGAGCATGTGAAACTCATTTGCTGAATTAGTTTAACTTCTATGCTGTAAGGAGTGTAAGGTAACAATAAAGGTCTATCCCCACACATTCCTGGCGTGTCAGAGACGGGGCAGGGCCGTTGCGGAGCCATCTCGATTGAATTTTTAACATTAAATAATTTATAAAGCAATTTGATTCGAGCAAAATAACATGTACTTTAAAAAAAGTGGTCCACTCAGACATTAAAAGGGTTAATTTCAATGAATAGGAACGACCCCGTGGAATTTTAAATGTATATTGAAGTAAAACTTACAAAAGGCATTCAGAATTAACTTATAAGTATATAAAGTCATTTTAGCGTCTGAAATCTGAAAAAAAGCAGACATTTTGTCTAGAGTTTCCTGTAATATTAATTAAATATTCAAATCAGTCGTAATACCTGTTTTGCTTATGAACACATTCAGAGGTAGGTATTATTTTCTGACCTCAATGTTCAGTAAAAATTACAAGAAATTGCTAAAACATATTAGCTTTTTACAAAAAACTATTTCTTTGTATTTATCACAAAACTAGCAGCCGCCCGCGGTTTCGCTCGCCGTTACCATTCCTGTTGAAAAACAAAAACCTTTTAAACCTTCTCTGGACCTGCCGGTCAGTCAGACCGACAAGTCGGTCCAGCCGTTATCGAGTTATAGCGTCAGGAAGGAAAACCCGACTTATTTGTATATAGTTGATTACATACGACACCATTGAATCCTAAAGTAAATTTGGTACAATACAGCTCATGTAACCTAAAAACAAAGAAAAAATACACTTACAGCAACGACATAAGAGCTAGCCGTGTACAGGTAACATAGCTGACCAAATACCTACTTTCTTTTCATATGCCACCGTGGCATTATTTACTTAAGCTTTGCTCACATCTAAGCATGCTGCGGTGTCAATCAGTGAAGCACTTTATTTCACATCGTTTCACTGATCGCCACTGCAGTACGGTTTGTAAGTAGCGTAGTTTGATATGTAATGATGAATAGCTAGATAGCTTGGCCAGAACCTAGTACACCCTTCAGCTCATACGTACCTAATCTAAGCTGTGCCGAACTCTCAGTAAAAATGGCGGTGCCAAATCCAAAGCCGGGTGGGGTATAACGAAATTCTCAGAGCGCGTGCATCGTAAATTTACTGTACACAAGAGACCAAGTTGTGTACTTTACTGCGGTAAGCTTTTACGATACTCCACAAGTGATAGACTGAGGCTGTAAAATTTTACACTTAAACTTTGAGAAATCAATTTTAGTGTGCCTACTTGCCCATGGACATTTTTATAACCCACGTTTCACGGTTGTTGGAATTTTAGATGTTTCAGATTGTATGACGATCACTTTGTTTTTAAGTGGTTGGAATTTTGAAAAACGAACCCTACAATTTTTTTTTACTTTATAGTTGAGAGTAAAAACATTTTTTTAAGTACCTATATGAACCAAATTTAGGCACAGTAATTCCTATAAAAAATAGAAAGCAAAATTGTACATCTAATTACAATAAAAATATTGATAGTATTTGTGTGGAACTACCACCTAGACTTACCTAGCTTTAAGACGTTTCAAAGTGATCCTTGCAATCCTGTAGGCCTACCATGAGCTCTGTATAGCTCTGTCTCTGGCTCTGGTTTTAAGTCTGTGTGAGTGCTCACCAGTGCATTATACTGTGTGTGTGACGTTTGACGTAGGATTTATTTAGTCAACACTCCTACTGAATTGCAAATTGAATAATACACTTTTTATTTCTATTTTTGTGTAAATTTATTGAGTAGCTGACGTTTCGGACAAATTTTGCTGGGACACATCGTCCCAAATGACACATTTGATTTTAATATTATTTTACTGACGTTTCGGACACCATTCAAAATAACTGCATTGTACAGTCAGGTAAAAAAACAGGTTTAACCGAGACGCGGTGGTGCCGGTGGCGGCATAGCAAGGTGACGAAATAGATTTATTTGTTTGTTTGTTTGTTTGTTTGTTTGTTTGTTTGTTTGTTTGTTTGTTTGTTTGTTTGTTTGTTTGTTTGTTTGTTTGTTTGTTTGTTTGTTTGTTTGTTTGTTTGTTTGTTTGTTTGTTTGTTTGTTTGTTTGTTTGTTTGTTTGTTTGTTTGTTTGTTTGTTTGTTTGTTTGTTTGTTTGTTTGTTTGTTTGTTTGTTTGTTTGTTTGTTTGTTTGTTTGTTTGTTTGTTTGTTTGTTTGTTTGTTTGTTTGTTTGTTTGTTTGTTTGTTTGTTTGTTTGTTTGTTTGTTTGTTTGTTTGTTTGTTTGTTTGTTTGTTTGTTTGTTTGTTTGTTTGTTTGTTTGTTTGTTTGTTTGTTTGTTTGTTTGTTTGTTTGTTTGTTTGTTTGTTTGTTTGTTTGTTTGTTTGTTTGTTTGTTTGTTTGTTTGTTTGTTTGTTTGTTTGTTTGTTTGTTTGTTTGTTTGTTTGTTTGTTTGTTTGTTTGTTTGTTTGTTTGTTTGTTTGTTTGTTTGTTTGTTTGTTTGTTTGTTTGTTTGTTTGTTTGTTTGTTTGTTTGTTTGTTTGGTTGGTTGGTTGGTTGGTTGGTTGGTTGGTTGGTTGGTTGGTTGTTTGTTTATTTATTTATGAATTTCAGCAAGGACAAATAAATATTGAATTATGCATAGAACGCCTTGTTATATTAAAATAGAAAAAAAACCAAAGATAAAAAAGTTTTATTTAAAAAGATAATATAGAAAATAGATGATTTTAAAGTGTTTATTTGGTAAAATATTAGAAGAATATAAGAAAATTGTTACTTTTAAAGTTTTTATTAGGTAAAATACTGTGCCAAATGCTGTGAAAATAACTGTGATTGTTCTAGGTTAATATTTTTATTTATCTTGTTAAAGAGGTTTACTGTTTTTTCATAGGTCTTGGAGATGATTAATACTAATAAATAATTAGCGGTAATCTTAAGTCTATGACTGAATTAACGATTATCTGTGATTCTAAGTTGATTTCGTCGACGTGCTTAAAATAATTTAGTACTTTTTATTATAATAAATAGCGCTAAATCAGTAAATATGGTCGGGATATTTTGCTCAGTTAACTATAAATTTTCTGTGGTTTTTATACATTATTAAACTAATGACTTTTTTGAAACGTAAGGAAAGAGAGATAAATGTTTTAAGATAATATAGTATGTATCTTTCATAGTTAACATTTCATATATTTTTTTATTTCGTTGATTTTAATGTTTTTTTTTAAAGGTATAATTTGTGCTCAATGCTGTGTAAAATACTGTGATTATTGTGGATTAATAATTTTATATAATGTTTAACAAATTTATAATTTTTTTATTTTGTTGATTTTAATATTTTTTTTTATTTCGTTGATTTTAATAGGTAAAATTTGTGCTCAATGTTGTGTAAAATACTGTGATTAAGAATTTTTTATAATGTTTAAAAGTTTTATCACTTTTCAGTGATAATACGCCTTGCTGATGTTGAAAACAAACAATAAGTAATAATTTTAGGTCTGTTTTAGCTATTGATTATTTGTGATTTTATAAAACATACTCGTTACTGTCTTAGAATAATTAAAAAACATCTTTGATATATTTTTATGTGATCATACACAAGATATAGGTTTATGCCAAATATACGCTATGTGAATGAGACTTGTTGTTTTCTTTAACTTATAAGTACTTCACCACATGCTCGCAAAGCAATTTGATTAGCTTTATCACATTACATTATATTTTGCTTAAACATATTTTACCTGACTGTACTCAAAAGTATTAATAATTTGATGGTGTCCGAAACGTCAGTAAAAATAATACTAAAATCATAAGTGACATTTGGGACACTTTGTCCCAGCGAAATTTGTCCGAGACGTCAGCTACTCAATTTATTTTGGTTTTGTTTTATTTGTGGTTTCGTACATTTATTAAAAAAATAAATATATATTTTTTGAATTCTGTGAAAATGAAACAATAATTTTATTAAAAATCGCTACATGCTTGTGCTTTGCACCGCCCCTTAATACCACCGGTTTTCAAACACCTACACTCGGGGTATTGGTTCACTATTCCTATTTTCTGATAATATCTCGATAGCTTTAGGATGTTTTACTTTTTATCGGCAATAACAATGATACGGCTTACAATACCGTAGGGTCTAATTTAAATTTGTAAAGATTTAAATAAATATTTATATGTAAATATATGGGCTCAGTGACTTTGGAATTGGTTAAAATATAATAAAGAGAGAAAAAGTTACATCAACTGTTATTTAAATTAGTTTTACTGCAGACAAGTTAACCCAACAACGCATAACGAAAATAAAGCACTGATTTGCAAAGTAAACATAATAATAAACATACCTACATGAAGCATAATCATGTTAAAAAAGTAAAATCATTATACAACAGAATAGATGACGATATTACTTAGTTTAATGTTGATAATAAAGTAACCAAAACAAAAAAAATACACAATCGAATCACCCGCACTTTATTACAAAACTGACATTTAACTTCTTCGTCTTTTTCCTGCCTTTATCCCACTTTATGTGGGGTCGGCACAACATGTTCTAATCTACTTAACTTTAAAAAACAAATTAAATTAAAAAAAAACAGGATTAATATGCCTATTTTTTATTTTATGCCATAGTTGGCAGACGAGCCACCTGATGGAAAGTAGTCACCGTTGTCCATAGACACCTGCAACACCAGAGGTGGTGCTGATGCGCTGCCGGCCTTTCAAGAAGTGATAGACCCGCCTTTTGAAGGACCCCATGTCAAAGTAAAGTAAGTAGTAAAGTAGTAGTAGTAAAGTAGTAGTAGTAAGTGTGTAGTAAGTAAAGTTGTAAGTAGTAGTGTGTAAAGTAGTATACCAATTTAGAAATTACAATATACTCATCATTAAATGTGTATGTCGTTCCTATTGAACATTTTATTGTAGTAGGGGTCGTAAATGACCATGTTTTGGTTACTTCGCATAATTATCACACAATCTGAACAATTCATTTATTGATGGTTCGGATGTAGGTGTTTATTTCTACAAATTGGTTAATTAATTATTAAACAAACCCCTATAATTCATTCACTGCTTTTTGCAATTGGTTCCATTAAATTCGAGAGCCTAAATATTGTGGCGTAATTGGTACATTACATATTCTGTGGTCAGGCCGTAAGAGTGTATGCAGTTTGACTGTTAATTTTAATTGCTCCGATTATTTTGGTAACACTAATGGTAATAGTCTACTAGAGAAGCTACAAATACATTTTGGGGCCTTTCCGGCTAAAAAAAGACGCTTTACATCCATCATTTTTTGACAACTCTTCATGTAGTGTTGATGCTTAGATTGTCTTCGATCAACCGTGGATACATAAATACAAGAAATAGGGTACTTCTTCTTTTACAACGATCTGCATTATTTCCCGTCAATTAAACAACCCTCTCAGTTCAGTTGGTAGTAGCTCTGCTTTTTGCCCTGGAGTGCATTAGTTGGATCTCCACCGAGAATAAATATTTGTGTGGTGAACACAAATGTTCGTTCACTGTCATAATGTTAAATTGTATTCTCATCCATTCATTCATTTTTTGTCTCTAATCCCACTTCATGTGGGGTCGGCTCAACGGGTTTTCGTTCTGCACTCTCCTCTATTAACCGTCATTTCAGCAGTCACTCCTTTCTTACCCATGTCATCCTCTTCACACAATCCATGCAATTTTTCTTTGGCCTACCTCTACTTCTATACCCATTCACATTCATATCCACTGACAGAGAATAAATATTTGTGTGGTGAACAAATGTTTGTTCTCTGTCTTGGTGCTTAACCTAGAAGTTTTTTATTGATTATACAGTGTTTACTACACTTAAAGAAATCACAAAGAAATCCCGCTCGGCTCTTACTTTTGGGACATTATAAAAATCTTTGCATAAAAAAAATTATATTTTAATAAAATACCGTCTAAGTTAACACTTATCCGGCTTTTTAGATCCCACTCTAGTAATGATGAGAAAAGTTTTATCTTGCTAGTGCGATAGTTGGATTGGTTTGTTTATTGGATAAGTATTCTAATGGGAACAAGTACCGGCCGCGGCGGTCGAGTTATTTGAAGTTGAATAGCCATCACCCACTCAAGGGTTAAATGGCTATTCGAACTGTTTGTTTCGAGTTGTTCGTTTACAGAGCAACAAGGGAATGTGTGTTTGTACTTTTAGTGTAGTTGGACTGAATAAGATAACTGAATTAAGATGCTTACAATACGACTACTACAGCATATTATGTAAATCCACCTATTATCATTGGCGAATGACAAAACTTTTAAATCAACAATATTAATTATTGACGTGATAACGTCTTATAAATCGATGGAGCCGCCGGCTGCACGCACGAAAAAACATGACTCATGCGTCGTTACGTCGTTTCGTCGTTCCATTTACCTGAGCCCGAGCCCGGGTCGGGTAATGGGTAAGGGTAAATGAGGGTAAGGGTAAGGGTTCGGTCGGGTTCCGGGTCCGGGTCCGAGAGTTCGAGTCCGAGTCCGAGTCTGAGTCCGAGTCCGCGAGTCCGCGAGTCTGCGAGTCCGCGAGTCCACGAGTCCGCGAGTCCGCGAGTCACGAGTCCGCGAGTCACAAATATTAATTAAAATTCTTTTGAAAAATGCAACCATTCCATCAGTATTTTCTTATGACGTTATCACGTTCAACTATCGTCAGTAAACCGACTTTACAGACAACCGATTTTTTTTTTATCTCCTTATAGGTATATTATTGTTTAGTTTAAACTTTTAATCAAAGAAACTTACAATTAAACAAATATTTACATGTATTGAAATTCGAAATGTTTTATTGCATTTTAAGTTGTTACAATAAAGTGTTGAGCTCAAGCGTTCTGCGGTGTCGACTAAGTGGAGTGACACTCTGGAGCTTAACTGCTATCATCATTGTTTTTGTTTTGTAAAAGACAAAAAATGGTAGGAACCAAGCCGTTGTTTGTTGCCTGTTCTTCTAGGCTTGGTCGCGTGGAACTGGCACCTAAATTCACCCAGCTTTAAGACGTTTCAAAGTGATCGTTGTGATACTATTGAATAAATACTTTGAATACTTGAAACCGGTTTATTATTTATCCCCAAATAATTTTGGTAGTAAACGATCTTAAAGACTAAGATCCTTAAGATCTTTTAGGATCTTATCAACCCTCAAAGATTAAAGTTGTAAAGCGCTTCCTTTAAGTTTCGTTTTTTAAAATAGCTTTGTCCCTAAAATATTTTTTATTTTCAGCCTAACTTGTTCTACTGCAGCGTCTCCCTACCTAGTTTTCCAGCTTTCTCTTTATTTCTCTTCATTGCTCTCTCGGTCCACGATTGGACCAGTCTGGTAGATACCGTAGATGCTTGTTCTAGGTGACATTATTTTGAAAGATTCACGGACAAATTCGTCCTGTTCAATGAATCGTCATTCCGATTAGTTATTTACGTCTCTCTGTCGAGGATTAAGCGGTTTCCTGGCGCACAGCTGTCATGTCTGTACGTAGTTAGAGTTACCCGCGAGACGGGTGTCTAGTGGTGAAGTTTGGACATGCGTCGATTTAACATAAAATGGTGTCCAGAAGTACTTACTCTATGGTTAGAGACTAGAAGACTAGGCATAGATACCGCGGGATTATAATCTTGTATAAAATACTAGCGGTTGTTTTCGGCTCCGCTCGCCACGTTCCCGTTACTTTTTCGGTATAAAAAGTATCCTATGTTCGTGTCTTTCTAAGCTCTTAGCTCTTCCCCACCAATTTTCCAATCTTGAGTTATAAATAGTGTAACTATATAGTGTATATAGATTTTTAGGAATAAACATTTTGAGCATTTTGTTTTCAACAATTTTCCGCGATCTTTGTAATATCCTTGGTCCATCAAGCAGGGTCAATGCAACGTCTTCCAGTTCATGGTCGCTGTTTGAAATTGTAATATATTTTATAATTGTTATTTTTATTGCAAAATATCATGATACAATTTTATTTGGTGTTCCAGTTACATGTTACTTTAACAATCTCATTCACAAAAACATGAATCACAAGTAAAAAACTTTATTGTTGCAACACTATGTTTTAGTTGGCAACATTGTTTTAACCAACAACGTAGCCTGGCGACGTTTATCAAAACTACGTATCAGTTTGTCCAAAACGGTTTTTGCACAAATTTGCCAAATTTTTTTGCTCAAATATCGTCCGTATCTGGACATTGGACATGTCCGCTAAAATTGTACGGACATTTTAATTTGATAGTGTATTTCGAATGAAACAAAGAGTTTGCGCAAAACGGTAGGCGTTTAAACGTTTAATAATAATTGCGAATTTGGGGTGATACCTGAAATGCTTCGTGTATTTTTATACAATAGGTTTGCATTTTATAGTGCCTTTTTGACGAGAACAATAAATATTTGTGTGATGAACACAGATGTTTGTTTTTTGTCTGGGTGTTAAATCGTGCTCCAAATATGTATTTATAAAAAAAAATGTTCTCTGTCTGGGTGCTAAATTGTGCTCCAAATATGTATTTTCAAAATAAGTATAAGTATAATATCAGCTATCTGGTTCCCATAGTACAAGCTCTGTTTAATTTGGGGTTAGTTAATGTTGTGTGGATTGTCTAAAATATTTTATAGCAAAAAGCATAATTGGCTAAAATTTTCGGCGTTTAAATTGCAGGGTACCTTGAGACCGAACTTATTGTTCATGCAACCAATTAATATTATATTCAGTCGATAAAGAAGAGCTTTGTAAAATAAGAGTCTGACTCGCACTTGGCCGCTTTTTTAATGAGGCCACATTTTTCTGATTATGATGGTGGTAGTAAAGCTTTGGTTTTAAATTTTGAAAATTATTTCTAAACGCTCCAATTTGAAATGATAGCACACGACTTGATGAAACTTTAGCTAGTGAGTATAATGTTACTTTAATTGTTGTTCATTTTATGTACAAAGAAATAATTGTCAAAGTTTAGAGCAATGACCTCGTGGGATAAACCCTAAATCAGTATTATCTAAACGATCTAGAGATAGCTCAACTGATCCAAATCAGTGCCAGGCGGAAGCAGATCGTTTGTAACGATCTGTAGATAGATCAACTGTTTCTTGTGTATTTTGTACATTTTGTAAATATTTGTTTAATTGTAAGTTTCTGTGTGTAAATAAATTTATGTTTAGTTTTCGTATTATCTAAATACCTATATAAAACTCTTACGTTACTGACTGACTGACAATAAACGCACAACCTAAACAAATGGTCCTAGGAGTATGAAATTTGGAGGGTAGATTCCTAATGTTGGTTAGGGTTGCACTAAGAAAGGGAATTCCGAAACTCAACCCCTAAGGGTCTGCAGAGGAGGTTGAAGTTTGTATGGAAAGAGCTTAAGGCGAGCGAAGTCACGCGGGATTCCACTAGTAATGCATATTTTCCGTGCAAAGTACTTACAAAGCTTGATGAATTATTATTATTACTTATTTCTCATAAAAATATGTTTGTAAGTGTTATTATGAACATCATTTTTATGCCATTGAAATAGGTAGGTAAGTCAAGTCTAGAAGAACAAATAAAAAACTTACGACTTACTACTCACCTCGGTTCTCAATTTGGTTGTAATTTTGCTTGTATAATATATTATATGCATGTAAAATAATTTTGTCATCTAAGAGCCGTATTGAGAAATTCTGAATAACTTTTATTTATCTGAAAAGCAATATTTCCAGATTAGCCTTATTATGCATAAACTTCATCAGAATCGGTTTGTTTTCTTAGTACTCATTACTTTGTTTCTCTTTCTAAATAAATAAACTTTTGCCATTTTAACTTATGACTGATATTAACCACCGTTTTAAAGGCAAAGCTTTCTCAATATCGAAATAAATAGACGCGTCGTTACTGATTGATCTATGTGCGGTTTCAATCGCGACAAAGGGTGATAGGGTAGGCTGATTGATACCGGCCATTTACGTCACTTTATCCGCGAATAGATTTAAAGTGTCGAATCTTTGCGGTATTTGTTTTGTTATGGATTCCAACAGACTTTTTAGAGCAGAAGGTTTTTTGTGTTAAAGATTTTTAGTCACCTTTCTAAGATGCAGGTTAATTTTATATCTTATCAAACAAAAAAGTCACAAAGGTTTCAAAGTGATTCTTGTGATACTAATAAATATTATTTTGACTTTGATTTCGACATAGGTTTTAAACTGACTTTTTAGAGGAGAAGGTGTAGAAAACTCATTTTTTTATTACTTGTCTCAAGATTTCACTGGTTCGGTTTTGATTTGAATGGGATACGCTTTTGCAATTACTGGCAAATGATGAGGACTTAGTACAAGGTTGAAAATAGAACATCGCAGCGTAGGTGGACATGCAATTTGTTATAGGCTGCTGAGGTAAGATTATACGTAATTTGCTTGTTGCATTCAAAGAAATAACAAAATAATCCCATCCCACTTTTCTTTTCTTTCTTTCTTATTATAAATGAGAAAGTTTGGATGGATGGATGTTTGTTACTCAATAACGCCTGGCAATTCTCAATCTATAATTATATTATATACGTACCTACTCCTGTGTATAAATCTCGGCCTACCTCCATGTTGCTTTACCCTATACACAGGGTCCATGTGATACCTACTGGCTTACACCTAACAACTATGTTATGTACTTAAACTAAACCATTTGTATGCAATAAATATATTGAGTATTGACGCCAGAACGGCTGAACGAATCTGGATGCAATTTGGCATAGAGATAGAAAATATTTTGGAATAACACATAGGTTACATTTTATCCTAGTAAAATGTAGGTGTGGTTTCCGTAGGATAGATTTTAATCTATATGTTTAAAAGAAAGTCGTGTTAGTTACTATTTATATCAGTTACTATTTTAAACGCGAGAACGGCTGAATCGATTTGGCTAAAATTTTGTGCAGAGATAGCTTAGAACCAGGAGACGGACTATGATTTTATACCGAAAAGTTAACGGGAACGGGACGAGCAAAGCCGCGGTCGGCTGCTAGTTGGTTACTAAATTTTCTTGTCACCGTGGCTACAACCGACAACCATATTATCAAGTATTTCACTTGACCTAATACCTCCGTGAGTAAATTATCGATAAGCCCAAACAAAGGATAAATTACATCAATTTATGAAACATTATTTTCGACCACAATTCATTCGGCAATATAGTTGCTGTTCATTCCATGATTATGTGCGAGTTACAAATGATTATCGGAATCTGATGTAATATTAATGATTAAAATTTAAACAACCACTACGGCATTGGATTAATACTGATGACATGTTGTTGTGGGAATTTTTTAATCGATATTATGTCCAATCATTGATAGCCACCAAAATATCCGTAACAATAGGGTTGCTGCCTGAAATTTGGCAAAAGTATTTTTTGAGAGGTGTGTTACCTAATAGCCCCTTCCCACTGGTGCGTGATATCGCGCACCAGACCGCACCAGCACGCACACACCACGGGAACGGTCTCGTGCGCCGAGGTGCGCGGTAGCACAGGAGCATTTTCTGTGTGCGTTGCCGTGCGTCGTCGTGCGCGGTGCGGGCTGGTGCGCGATATCACGCACCGTAGGAAGGCGGCATTAGGCTCTATTTTTTTTTTTCAAATTTGTAGTACCACAAGCTCTGCCTGGCTCTGTCTTTATCTCTGGTTTTGGGTCCGTGTGAGTGCTCACCAAGGTATTATACTGCGTGTGTGACGTTTTGGCGTAGGATATATTTAGTCAACACTCACACAGACGCAAACCAGGGCCAGAGACAGAGTTAGATAGAGTTTAAATAGGCCTATACTGGCGTATAGTTCTTAACTTTGCTTAGTTTATTGGATAGATGGCGCATTGTGAAATCTACTAACATTTAATTTTATTTAATAGCTTAATTGACTCGATTGACTCTTGTTTCGAGTCAAAGTACAAGGAGAATTGTATCACGTCTAACCCAAGTGTCAATCAATGTCACTCCAAGACCAACGCGGCCATACCAGACAAGGAACTGGGCATTATCATTGCCTGCAGTTAGTATCAGTCGGTTGATCAGTCGAACGTACGACCATATATTTTTTCTAAAGAATTCCTAATCTAAATAATATAAAACTCTTACGTTACTCTTACGTATCATGACTGACTGACAATCAACGCTCAGCCTAAACCGTTAGTCCTAGAAGCATGAAACTTGTAGGGTATGTTCCTTTTATAACATAGGGGTGCACTAAGAAGGGAAATTGGAAAATTATTTCCCTAAGCGGAGAAAAAGGGGAAAAACTTTATAAGAAAAATCAACGGGCGTAACGGCAACGGGGCGAGCGAAGTCGCGGGCGGCCACTAGTAATATTATATAGGTACGCGTAAGTTTGTAAGTATGGATAGATGGATGTTTGTTACTCTTTCACGTAAAAACAACTAAATGGATGCTAATGAAGCTTTACATAATATAGCTTATACATCAGAATAACACATAGGCTACATTTTATAAAGATATATTTACGGAGAACGGATGTAACGGGAACGGGGCGAGCAAAGCCGCGGGCGGCTGCTAGTATATAATAAAAAATAATATATTGTAGACATTCTACACAACACTCATCATCATCATCATCAGCCTGAGAAGTCCACTGCTGGATATCGCCTCCCCTACACATTTCCAAGAAGAACGATTCTGAGGCCCTTCCATCCACCGACTTTCCGCGATCTTAACAATGTCGTCGGTCTATCTGGTGGGGGGCGCCTTATGTTTTGTCTTCCGATTCGTGGTTCGTGGTCACCTTTATTCCCAACGGTTGTCGGGTCTTCAAGCTATACGACCTGCCCATTTCCACTTCAACTTGCTAATTCTATGGGCTATGTCGGTGACCTTGGTTTTTCTACGGATGTCCATATTTCTGATTCTAGCACGTAGTGAAACTCTCAAAGCTCTCTTCATAGCTCGTTGCGCGTACACAACAGTATCTGGTCCCAAATTAAGCAGAGCTTGTACTATGGGAACCAAATAGCAGATACGTATATTTTTTGTATCTATGTATTGATAAATATACAGGATGTAAAAAGGCCACACTCAAAAACTCCCTATTTTAGTTCTTTACTATCGTCAATCTTTAATAAAGTTTGACGGAAAAAAGACCAATATACCAACGACATATTTTTCAGTGTAAAATGTTACTCTAATCGCCAATAAATGGTAAAATTAATTTCAAAAATCATACCACCTTAAAGGAGGCTTTTTTAGGTCACAGGGCCTTACGCAAGTCTTGAAAGATATGATTGCGTGACGAGCACGTCCCTTTTAAGAATGAGTTATGCAAAGTCGCGCCTTAAAGAGATGTGGTCGAATGTGAACTGCAATTGGGATGACAGTTACAAATGCGGACCCGGCTTAACGCCTTTCGAGTGTCCCGATTTCAATAAACTATTGTTTTGGTGTTGGAAAACATGCAATGATCAATGGTCAGTATGGATTACTGATACAATGCCCATTCTTGTGGGTATATAATTATTATTTCGTGTTCATTTGTGGCATAAATAATGTTTGCATGATGTACCTATATTTTTTAACATAAAAAAAAACAATTATGTAATAATCCAA
Organism: Thera britannica; assembly: GCA_939531255.2. NCBI lineage: Eukaryota > Metazoa > Arthropoda > Insecta > Lepidoptera > Geometridae > Thera > Thera britannica. The sequence goes on along the minus strand of OW618040.2, from coordinate 1,158,177 downwards.
TTTTTTTCAGTACGTCGCTTTATCAAATTGCCGGAAGTCGATGGGGCTCAGAAGAATCGTTCTTCCTGGAAATGTGTAAGGGAGGCCTATTTCCAGCTGTGGACTTCTTCAGGCATATAATGATCATGATGATGATGATCAGCACGTTGGATATTCCTCAGATTACTTTAATATGTATAAACAAAATCTTGTTTGGTTGTTTGTCTGCATATCGCCTCACAGACACGCAATAAATTCATATTAAAACACGCGCTTGACCGTTTTATATTTACCTAGTTATTTTACCGTTACGAGTTTGTATGAAATGTGCTCGTATAAGGCCTATGACCGGCTTATCCTGGACAAAATAAATGTACCAACATTCCTAAAGTTTAAATCTAAGCTATTGTCGCGTATTGATCAAGAGTAATGGATAAGATGTAGGTACATTTAGCAGCCAGCTAGTTCACTCCAAACTGAGTTCCACAGTGACGTAAAAAAATAAGAAAACAGTGATTAGAGATGTATAAAAGAAGCCTTTTTGATGGTCACTACTGGTGGAGGTAGCGACTCCGCCTTCCGATCCTAAGGTCATGGGCTAAAATCCAGTCTTTTACCAATGAGTTTTCGGTCTATTTATGGCCACTTATACCAGTACTCTTAGACGGTGTAGGATAATATCGCGAGGAAACCGGCAAGTCGTACAACCTAATAAGTTCAAAAATATGTGTCAAGTGCACGAAAGGAGCTTCTTTGAAGCGTACTTAAATCCTTTGACCACACTAGTTCATAAAAACATGTGACTCGACAAGAAGAAGACAGTGACATGTGTCAAGTGCATGCCAGAAGCTTCTTCGATTAGAGCACACTAAACATTATTTTTTTTATTAAAAAAATATAGCTGAAAACACAAAACGATTTTTTTTACTATGATTTTACTCATTATTAAAAAAAACTAATTTAGAAAGGTGTTTTGAGCCACAGACATCCAGATATCGAGCCTTTTATCGAGCATTTTAGTAGTAGGAATAAGATGTGGAGTGAACCAGCTGTAACAAAGCTACGCCAAGAGTAATGGCAGACTTGCTTTGAATGAAAACCGAAGGTTACTTTGTGTACGATAGCTTAGAACATGAAAAATAGATTGTGAGAGTCAATGGAGCGAACAGAATCCGTCAAAAGGTGATTGTTAACTTTGTAAGTCCACGGATGAAAAAGTTTGGTCCAAACCAAATCTGGACGGTATTTTTATGCTCTGTTTTTGTATTTGTATTTACTTAGCCTGTCCCATTGCTCGACAAAGATTAGTAACTTTAAGTATTCTTTTCTTCTTCCCAGTCGTAGTTTCCTCCCATTTTTGACACCTGATGTTAAGCAGTCACCTTACAAAAAACACCCATTTTATAGAGCTGTACTGACGACGTGCTTAACACCGCAGTGACATTGCATGCATCAGGCCTTTGTAAAAAAAAATATACAATGCTTGAAGAGGATAAAAAATTAAATGGACGAAATCGTGTTTTTTATTTTTAAACTTTTGTAAGCACTTTTTTGATTATTGGCTTTTAGAAGTACTCTTGAAATTTTGGCCCACCTAAATAGAAAGCAACAAGAAATCTGAATCAAAACTGCCACCACTCCCCAACAGATGGCGTTACCAGTCGCTGTTGCAAGCGCACCGCACGCGTGACGAATGACCTCATTCATACTCATAATGCCCTTTTTTGTTCCCTCAACCCAATTCCATTCTTATAGCCGAGTATAATCGTCAAAGAAGCCGTGTGCTCAGACTAAAGATGTTATTTCGTGTCAATAGGGCTGTTGATCTGTGACAGAATCCGGCTTTTATTTCACTACAAGTTCGTCATACAATTACAAAACAATTAATTTGAAAGTTTCTAAGTGAATACCTATTTTTAAAATGTATCTGTTTTGGAAAATAAATGACTCGGCTTCTCTATGTGAAGCTTTTGAATTTTTACTGTAAATAAAACAATTTGCATCCCCAAGACTCCGCATAAACGAACCTAGTAATTCCGTGGTGGCAACCAACCAGAAGGAAGGCAAGGTCAACGTCGACCAAGAAAGCTCAGTTTGACCTTGCCTTCCTTCTGGAAACGCGGACGATCGATGGAGGGACGATCTCGACGTTTTCGAGCTAGGATGGTGGGATAAAGCCCCCTACTTCTTCTAAAGACAGTTGAGAGACCTTTGCCTAGCAGTGAGACAGTATGTGCTAGGCTATACTAAAAATTTTTTTTTTTTTTAATTGAAACAGGAAACTGATTAAATTTTTTTTAAATGATTTTTTGTAATAACCAGAACATCCTTCATCGGTGTGAATAAATAAAGAAAACAAACTTCAAATCAAGTGATCTAAAACGAGGTTCACTCCTCCAAAATCTGTTCCGGCTTTTTAACAATAACACCCAACCCTGTTTTGAGTGAAAAAAGAGCATTTACAGCTACTTTATCGGCTGTTGATGCGTTATTATGATGGGTTCCGAGAATTGAATAACCATAAAAAGTTTATGTTGCAAGTAAAGATGTTTGGGCAGCGTTGCACACGATTGCAGCTATAATTGTACTTATAACTTTTATGAAAGGTTATAAAATTGCTAAATATTTTTTTTTTTAATAATTGCTGAATCGTTCATGCTAAACATTTTTATTTAATTATCCAATTAATGGAAATAGCGGCATTGCTAACCAAAAAAGGCCTAAATTGACCCCTCGCAATGTCTGATATTATCCAATCTTACCTGAACTATGAATTCATTGTAATTCTAAGAAATGGAAGCTTACGTTTGTTTAATAATTTACTATTTCTTCAAACTTTGTTTTTTACTTTGCTTTGTTTTAAACACAACAAAAACCTGAAATAAAAATGGTTATAAGCTTTCTGATAGCTATAAAAAATTAGTCTAGCAAGATCGATTCATCTACTGAATTGGATTAAAAGGTGATAATGCATCATACACATTTCGTAATTAAATTCAAAACTCCACCCACACACAAAACGACAATAGAAGAATGCCGTAAACCGATCACAAATCATTGATTATTAAGCAATCAAGTTCTGTAATCGTTTAAGTTTTAAGCTGCTTAACTTGGGCTACGTCGTACTCATCGATCATGGTTATATTTTTATAGTTATTGTTAATCTTTATCACTTCTTCTTCTTATCGTGTCACTGATTTTTTCGAACCAAGTGTGGTGAAAGGATTTTAAGTGCGCCTCAAAGAGGCTCCTTATGCACTTGACACATATTTTCAAACTTTTTAGATTCTACGATATGCCGGTTTCTTCACGATGTTTTCCTTCACCGTTTGAGAGCACTGGCATAGTGTACATTTTTGGGAAGAAAAACTCATTGGCTCACTCTTCAGCGATAAGACCGTCCATTGTACATTAAATACTATTTACTAATTAGTATGTGTTTAATTATTGTTACTTGTTTTTCCATTGTTAGTTTTAAGGTGTGCAATAAAGAATTTTCTATTCTATTCTATTCTATGATGACGTATTCTTATGTAGTTTCCAGGAACATAATGACAGAGCTCCAACATAACATACCCAGCACAAGTTGAAGCGTGTTAATGTTTGTTATTAACGGCTTCAGTGATTGATGCGTAACCTTATTCTGAGGCACTAGCTTGCGCCGGCGGATTTGTCTGTGATTGTCACACACACAATGTGCTCCCCTTCCATTACTCTGAACCCCTGAACCGTAGAACATCATCGCCCAGGCTGTTTTTTTATAGTAATAAAATATCCTACGACTGTTAATGCTCTGTACATAAACGTTTTTTTTTTAATTCCTGCAATGTATCTACCTACTTAAATAGTTTGTATGAAGTACGGATAATGACGTGTAAAACAGTTTTTAACAGATAAATCTTATATCTTGTATCTCTATCAGCCGTCATTCACTTTTCTCTTATCCATGCCATCTTTCAGCATCTTTCAGCCATCACAGTTCAACCGGTATGTTGTTCTATCCCAAAATCTAGGTTCTCTATAAGTACCAATAGTTGGACACCAACAGAAAGCACTGAAGACAAGCTATGGTCTTCAGTTCAAAATACATCCAGTGATCAATAGATCGTGAGTTGAAGTGGCAATGGGCAGGCCATATAGCTCGAAGAACTGACAACCGTTGGGGAATAAAGGTTCTCGAATGGCGACCACGAACCGGAAGACGAAGCGTAGGGCGCCCACCCACCACATAGACCGACGACATTGTTAGGATCGCGGGAAGTCGATGGATGGAATGGAAAGGGCTCAGAATCGTTCTTCCTGGAAATGTGTAGGGGAGGCCTATGTCCAGCAGTGTACTTATTCAGGCTGATAATGATGATGATGATGATCAATAGATTCAGTATTGAACCTATAAAGCCTTGCGCACGTCTAAGCGTTCTGCGGTGGCGATCATATGACAGCGGTATTTGACCGCATTTCACTGATCGCAATAGACTTACCGGTCTGCTAAGCTAAATGACTGATATGAAATCATTATGAATATGAATTTAATCACCATTATTATCATCAGCCTGAAGAAGTCCACTGGGAGACATAGGCCTCCCCTACATATTTCCAGGAAGAACGCGTCTGAGCTCTTTCCCTCCATCGACTTCTCGCGATCTTAACAATGTCGTCGGAGTCCGTGGGACCATCTGGTGGGTGGGTGACCTAAGTTTTACTTCCAGTTCGTGGCAACCTCCATCTTCTTCTTATCGTGCCACTGATTCTTTCGAACCAAGTGTGGTGAAAGGATTTTAAGTGCTCCTCAAAAAGGCAACCTCCATGATGAATTTGAATTTGTTGATTTTCTAATTCAATACTGTCAAATAATATTTACATATCGAACTCTCGTCCATTATTGATACCGGACAAACTAACAGCATTATTAGTAGATAATTCGGATCGAACTTTGTATGTAATTACTAGTAATTAGCGCCAGCCACACACAATACTTAATTAGCTAATGATTTTATTATCCGTGGAGGTTTTTGATGATGATGATGGAAATTCGGTTATAGCACACGAATTACCAATGACACTTCACTCTCTGGGGATCAATACTCAATACTCAATAGATTTATTGTAAACACATGGTAAGTGAGGTGTAATTTTACAAACAGTGGTAAGTAGCACATGTGAGCCCCTTTAGGACACTACAATAGTAAGAGGTTGGCAGACCGAGGTTTTTTTTTTTGTGTAATATTTATATTAGTTTTAATTACGTGTCGTTTTATTAATAGTAATAGGTAGTAGGGATATATTATTGGATTTAATTAATTTGGTAAGTTAAGTATACGAGTGGGTATAAAATTATTATTTATGTCAAAAATTCATTTAATTCGTAATAGCACTTGTCAATTAAATATGATTTTATTTTTTTTACAAATATGGAGTGGGATCGAACCCACGACCTACGGCGCAGAAGGCAGAGCTCAGGGCTACCACGAGCTCCATATGGTTATGGCTATAGCTGTCAAATTGTGTATAGATAGGCTGACCTACACATTTATTTTCTTCTTGGGTTTGAATGTGTTGACACAATTTTGACAGCCATAACCATATGGACGCTTGCAACACCATAGGCATCACTCGCGCGTTGCTGACCCTTTAAATATTTTAAAACGCCCTTTTTGAAGAACCCCACACTGTAGTCTCTAGGGAAGTGTGACCCAAAGAGATTACTTTCATGATTTTTTTTTCCTTGGTTTATATACATACGACAAATGTATACATGTCATTGGTGTCATTAAAAACAAGATATCTATAAATAAAAAATACAAATGCACTCATAAATTTTTAACGAATGAAATTCGAAACGAAAATAGGCCCGACAGAGTGATCTAAAAGCGGAATAGCGAAAACTTGTCAATACAGCTAAAATATACGAGCTTCAGTCCTGAATAACAACTATGCTAAGTGTGGGTACTAATACTGAATCTATATATCATGCAGGCCTATGTAAATTTAACGGTGAAGGAAAACATCGTGAGGAAACCCGCGGCTTAGTCAGCTCCGCATTGACCATGTCTTTCATGAGGATTAGGCCGACTAAGCTGTCAGGATGGTATAGGTGCTGGGCAAGCTTATTTCATCTAATATTCTGTCCCAGGCAGTGTAGCGTCCCGCAAGTAGGGGCATGACTAAACAGACACCTTGCCACTGACGTTATATAAATTATCTACAATAGATGCAAAGGCCTGTTTACTTTTATGTAAATTTAGACGTACCTCTGAAATTACTGGCACGTGAGGCTGAATATCTGTATGCCTCCAGTTGATGGACGCAGGGCAGTGCATCGTAGGGCGCGTTCCTGACGTGCGTGACCTACGAGGCATTGCTTTGTTATAGGCGATGGTTACCACTTAACATCAGGTGGGCCATATGCTTGTTCCGTCAACTAGTTTCATAAAAAAAAAAAAACCTTAACAACATCAAAAAATCTTGAGTTGTTATTCTTCTATCGAGATAATTGAAGACTTTATTTTTTTGAAATCTAGAAGTGCCACGAAATGCAATCCAACTAGAAGTGGCAACTGAATTTATTTCCGATTCGCGTAAGAGCAATAAACTGAACAAAAACAGCTATAAGCAAAAAGCGGGTCCTTTAAAACCAATTTGTCGAAATTTTACGAGCGCGGTTAACGCATCCAACAATGAACGCAAGTATCGCTTTATACCGTTTCAACTTTGATCGTTTACCTACCCATAACTCTTTTATTGGCCTCTTAAACCTGAACTTTTTTTTCGAACCTTTAATTACAAATTCGAGTAATGCTAGGGTCGGAAATCTCGGGAAGAATAGATTGAAACGTAATATTGTCGGTAATTTGGGTGTTTTTGTTTCCGATGACATTGTGTTTCTGGGAAGTTGTTGTTTGTACAGGCCACGTGGGAGTTCCCTCGTCTTTCTGGATGCATGCCGACCTCGTGTTAAATTAACCGGAAACTTGGGGGGAAATAGTTAAGATTCAGTGCAGGTCTGTTGCAGTCACTCAGAAAGTTCAACATGGTTTGCAACATGTGTCGTTGGAATAACACTGGGATTGAAACTCGCAGCGTTGGAATTTTAAACTTTATTGTTGGACTACCCGCTTAGTTCGCTGGTAGATTTAATGAATAAAGCAGAACTTTGTCGTATATTATTTTGGGGTTGGATGACAAATGAATACGTCTGTAAAAGCAGGGCTTAGAAAAAAAAAACTTTGATTTAGAATCAGAATATTTCAGAATATTTTTAGCAGGCTCTTTTTTTGTCATTTGCATCCTATACTCGTATAGGATGTAAATGACAAAAAAAGAGATTCTCAAACCTTGCGTTGGTTTTAAATGTAGAACGGTTATACTTTTAGAGCTCGACAAAGTTTTTTATTTGTTTTTTTTTTTAAATTAAGGTTTTCTTATAGACAAAATCTTCTTTTATTTATTATTTATTGACTTTTATATGTCTTTTGTCAAGTTTAAAAACGTCACTATTACTAATGATTGGCACAAATTTGATACTTACTCCCTTTTATAAAGGTTTCTCTTATAGAACTCCTATTATAAAGGTAAATAATGACGCTAACAATAAGGAAGTTGCATCTTTCAAGCTTTATTAGATGAAGAAGTTTCACAAAAACTTACATTTCCACTAGCTCTCAAGCAAGCCTTATAAAAATGCAACAAGAAACAAGAATAAACTTCAATGAATAAAATATCAGACTAAAAACATGAAATGAACTTAAAACCTGTTTGGAGCCGGTAGCGGACAATGTAATCGATAAACTCATTCAATTTAAAAAGTAAAAACAGGATGGGATTAAACAACAATAGGTAGATGATAGTTCAGATGTAGACTTGAGTTGACAATGACATGTTCAACTGACAAAAACGATGTAAATAAAACATAAATATATTTAAGTTAGGCAAGTTCTTAGTGGGTTCCATAGACCAAAAAAACACAAATTAATGAAAAATACCACTACACAGGTGAAGAAGAGATTGCTTTTAAATTATGAGTACTAGATATTGTGTTATATACCAATGTTTCATCATCATCATCATAAGCTTGCAGAAATAAATAGGTAACTCTGGATAATAGGCCACTCGCAGATTTCTGCGAAGAACGTTATATTGATTTGAATTTTTAAACATAAAAACCTGATATTATTAGGTCTATTTTTAAATTTATAACAAAACTATACTAAACTGTAACAATAAGAAAATTATGAGTCGAATTTAAGAAATACATCCATGAAACAGATGAGCTATACACAATAAACGATCCAGAAAAAAAATTTACGAAGACATTACTCACTCAAATAGTTCCAATCCACCTTTGAGGAAACGGATCCCTAAAAACACGATAGAAATGTAAATTACGTAAAAACTCAATACAGTTGGGTCTTTTGATAGTATAATGTTGGATCGTGCTTCAGATGACGTTCCCCGGATCTGGGTGGTCCATCGCACTATTTAAATACTTTTTTCTACTATTTGCCATCCATGATTTATGTGTGTTTAACACGAAGGTGTTGGGACAACATGGGCGTGATTTGTTGGGTTATCTATGTCGACCATAAAAGTATTATGACCACAATTCTTGGTCAGTTGTGATAATTATTGTGGTTTAATAGGTCAAGTTGAGATCATGTCAATTGAGGAAAAATATTTATGAATCATTTTTTTCTTATCAATGGGTTAGTTGACGTTATTTATAGAAAAGAATCACTGGGTTGGCTACGGAATTAATGTTTTAATAGATACTCGACAAGTTATTTTCTTTGAACTCCTTATTAGAATACCTAGCACGATGTATTTATATCAAACTGTAAATTAATTATAGATTATGGTTTTGTTGGTATACATTTTAAAGTATTACATTATTGTCACTTGCCACCTCAATAACTAAATTAAAACACTATACAAATACCTATTCAACAATCCTATCTCTGATTATTTGTTTTAATCTATAACTTAATTTATGTCTATCAAATCGTTTCGTTTTATGATCTTTATTAGTCTCCCTAACCCAAGTTAATCTATATACTCAAGAAACTGAACAAACAAATGTACCATTCCTAACTACGAGAATCGACCCAAAGCAAATCGATCTCAGTGGCAGTCCTTTTGAACAAATTATCGTCAATTCAACCGTTTGCTTCAAGTTACTCCTCGTTAGCTATCTTAACAAAATAAAGTAAAGCTGTTGACTCATGACGATCATTAGTGGTATCTGTGTTTTGTTCTGTTCCAACAGGAATTCTTGGAACTATAAATTTGTTGTTGTGTGCACAGAGCCTTGCTGTGAAGAGTAACGTGTTTATCGCTGCTGTGTTACCCTTAAACTATAAATGTTACGTCAAACATTGCTTGAAACTCCTGGTATTAATACCTTAACGTTGGCTATACTTTTAAAGTAATAAAGTATTATTAATATTAAGACAAATTTTAAAATCACTTACATATAATTAACGCTAAGCCCCCACTTCCATAGGGTATAGTTAGGTACACACTCCAATGTTAAATTCATGTCTAAGCAGGGTTTGAATTAGCGTATTTGCAGGCCATAGGTACATCCATTATATTACCAAATATTGATATAAAACATTGCCTTTGAAATTATTAGTTTCGGAACGTAGAGGAAAGCTTCCAATTCGTATTATAACAGAGAGCAAGATTTCTTTATTTTGATTCGGCATAAATCCCTTTTCACAACCCAATAGATATCTGTCGCCGATAAAATATTGTGTTTGTTATGTTTCACTTGAGTGTCAGGTTCACTGACTCTGTTTATTGTCGGTTTGCGGATTCTATTAGAAGCGATTCAGTTTTCAACATCGACATGTGTATCTCGATGTTTACGAGTGCTGCGAAATTGATGTTCTCTAATGGTCCGCCGCCAGTTTGATTTGGGTTGTCTTTCGCAGTCAGTGTGTTGTTTGTCTTACTGTTGTGAACTCTTTTAGATTTCAGATGTAATTTAGGTCATTTATTTACTTAATGATTACTAAAATCTGATACTGATACTGTAATAGATTTTTGTCCCAATTAGTTTCTAAGTTGATGTTCAGCAATACATTTTGCTGGATGTCAACGCATTGGTCTGTTTCAAATTGAACTAGCACTCCAACACTATAACAGCTGATAAATTGATTAAATGTAATGCAAAACGCATTATTCCCTGAAAATAAATTAACATTGGCAACGCGTACCGCACGACCGCTGAAAATATCGAAACAGCCGACGCACGTTCTATTAAATGCGGGAACAGCCTCCACTAACCACAAAACCGACAAGCCAATTTAATTCCCGCACAATTCACAACACCTAAATACCGTAAACACTTACGTTGATCGAAGAAACAGCGATCCAGACCATTCATAACGCAGTGTACAACCTCATAGTGCACTCAAATTCACTTATTTATTGCGTTCACAGCTCACAAGGGACGTCACACTCAAAACAAATCACAGCGTTTGGGTTCACACTACGGGTACAACACAACGTCAGGCGGGGACGAGCATGCGGGTTCCTCAGGGTGAGTTGCCTGTGCGGCGGTCGGCGCGCGACTGGCGTGCGCGATGCGCGGGGCGCGGGGGACGGGGCGAGACGGGAGAGGGTGGGTGCGTGCGGTCGGAATTCGCTTCCCACGTGCTGGGACGTACCTCTCTTTCTTGCAGGACAGGTTAGCTTTTTGAAAGCACGGTCCACGCATCGATATGCCGGGGGCGACGTTTAGCTGTAACCTTGTTTATATGCACTGCAGCTAATAATACCGCGCGAATAACACTTCGAGTGCGCGTTTGTTGTTGTTTTTGTTTTTTTATTCGCTAAGTGCGTTAAGTGGCTGCGTTGTTTCGGCATTTCCGATACATTTGTAACGTTTCGCTGCTTCCTGTTACGATGGTTTCATGATTTAGATTACATCCTTTTTTAGTAAGACGTTCGCTTTGTGAGTCAGCGTTTTTAAGTCGATGATTTATGTGAGTGAAATAAAAGTTAAGAGTGTCTAAAGCACTTATTTGGGCTGACAATGAGGTTTTAAAGTGATCTTTGCGAACAAAGCTAGCTAGTTTCAGACGAGGGATGAATGCATAGAATTCTCATTAAGATTCAGTGCCTACGTGCACTTTATAGCCACAATAAAGTTCTATTATTTTCGACATAAAATTCGCACCCGTTTGGCGCTCAGAGGTCGTAGACTAAGAATCAATCGCTTTTGATCTTACGATTGAAGATCTAAGCTCGACCTTGCTCCATAATCCTTTAGTTATCATCAGAAAATTTAAAGATTTTATTTTTTATTTTAAATCTTCTCTTACTTGTTGTACCTCCTTTTATTTATTTCAGATTACCTACAAGATTTCTATAAAGGTTATGTTACTAGCGTCATAGTTAAAAAATAAAAATGTACGTCACTTTCTACGTACTATACTTAGTTGACCAATAAGATAATATTCGATAACAACCGGAGCTTAAACAGGGATTATCCAGAAAAAAGAACAGAAAGTTAATGTGTTTTTCTAAGCTATTTCGGTGGTCGTCCCTTATCGTACGTCACTCGTCAGAAGGTTTTTAAACTTTTTAGTTTTACGGTTTAGTTAGTCAGTTATTGAGTCAGCGATGACAGGCTGGTAGTGACGGGTTAAATGCAAATGAGAGAGATTTAGGGTTAAACAGTTAATGCATTCTTGATTTATGGGAGCTCGTCCAAAAATAAAGACAAACTATTCAAAATATATTTTTTTCTGACTACTTTTTTCATTTTTATCTGGAAGAGATGTTTTGTATGATGATCTTGGATGACCCCTGTCTGATGGATAGACAATATTTTAAAATCTTAGGAACTTTGTGGATGGCGGGCCCAAAATCGTTTGCGCTGGAAGTTTCCAGGTTTCATCCACAAAGTTATTTTATTAAATACTACTACTAAGGGCACACAAGAACTTTGAGCCCTTTTGGAAAGTAATAAAAGCTAATTATAATAACATTTTTTACTAAGTATAACCATTTATTATAGGTAATCAAAGTAGGATATAATGGCGTAGTATTGTGAAAAAAATGTAGTGAGCACGACAAAAATATTTTGAGAATGAATGTGCTAGAGAAATTGTCAGTCCTTCGGGGCCCCCTGAGAATGGGGGCCCTGGGCACGGGCCCCGTGTGCCCTTATTGTAAAGACGGTATTGACTACTACCAACTACCTACTTCCATAAACTTATGTAAGTCTATTTTTAGTTTACGCACGTGTATTTATTCATGCAGATGATAATGAATTAATAATTGCAATAAATTAAATAATAGAAGTAAAAAAAGCTTAACCCCAAAAACTTTACTTTATTTTGCAAAAATATGTTGTCATAATTGCTAATTCTGCGTGATTGCGTTTCATTCCATTTGTTTTGAGAAATGATTCATTCAAAGATTCAATTTCAAACCGTAATTCACTAAAATAAACAAATTGAATATAAGTCAAGACCACACAGTGAAAAAGATAGAAAAGGGATAGCGGAAGACTGCTCCACTATGTATGTTACTCTTTATACAATAAAACAAACTAAAATAATTCGAATAAACAATTTTATTATAATATTTATTACACATTTATCCAAAAACTACTCTAAAATAAAGAGAATGTGAGAGAGGCATTGTTCATTTATTTTTGTTATAATTAAAATTAGAAGAGAATTACCTAATACCATAAGTTTTTTTAAAAATATATTTTCATAATTGAGCACTTTTTTGTGTATCTTTTGTTGGAAATCTTAATTAATAAATAGATTCCCTATATCCTGCAATTTATTATAAATATTCACCAGTCAATAGATGGCGCTGCTAGTTTTTATCGTTCTCAACTTTTGAATTTCGAATCATTGATGACTGTTTTTTTTGGTAGCACAAAGCTATACTATTTATGGTATATGTTTGAAGATGTTTAAATATAAATGTAAAAAAAACAACACCGTGTTTTGTGAATCTAAAGCCAAATTCATCGTATTTCGTAAGTCTGACAAGATAACTTAGAAAACTTTTAGATTGATTGCCTAATATGGTTTTTAAAAATGTGCGATGTAATTATTCGACGATTTTTTTACTGTAAAGACTCAATATTGGTAAAAAGTTTCTGTCGCAAGCTCGATTTTACCAAAACTGTGTATTCGTTCCGTTAAATATCCTAAACATTTACCTAAATTTCTCAGCTCCCTCATGACTGCAAAACCACTCCGCGCCCATTAGAATACGCTGAGTGTAAAATACATTACTTTGAATAATCCAATAAATAAACAGGGGACAGCGGGTAACTAAGGGTTAACTATGACTATACCATGTGGAACTTAGATAGTTAGTTCAAAAATATGAGTCACTGCTTAAATTTTATGTAAAAGCTGAAAAAATTGGGAATGTTGACATAAATACGTTATCAAAATAATTGAATAAAAAAAGAAGAATAGCAGGTGACTAAGGGTTAAAACTATTCCTGCTATGTAAAGCTTAGATATTAGCTTAGAGTCGAAATCAATATCAAAATAAATCAAGTTATAAAATAGGTTTGAAGGGTGTGGGTGCCGGTGATATTACTGGCACGTGAGGCTGAACATCTTTATGCCTTAAGTTGATGGACGCAGAGCATGCATCGTAGGGCACATTCCTGACGTGCGTGACCTATGAGGCAATGCTGTGCTATAGGCGATGGTTACAACTTAACATCAGGTGGGCCATATGCTTGTTCCATCAGTTAGTAGTTTAAAAAAAAGCCTAAGATTACCAAAGGAAAGGAGTTACGTACCTTATTAGACGTAATTATAGGCTTAGTGTAGACATAACCCAGACAAACGTGGATTTATGACTTAAGAGCTTCACGTTTATTACAAACAGCTGTGTTTTCAATTTAAGTGTGTGAAAACTTAAGCTCAGCCATAATAATTCGCAAGATTTACACAATAACTTACCCCAAACCAGCATAACTTTAACTTTATAGCAAGTACTTTAGCCGAATTCTCGTAACTTTTATTCCCCATTTGTAGTTTAGAGATAGTCTGCCTTATTCTGATACCTTTAAAGTTTATTACACCTATTAGTAATTTAATCGACGAACACACACTTTGTTAGGCTATTAGAATTTTAAAGTTTGGGATAAGCACTAGTTTTTGGATTAGATAGAAAAGAGGCGAAGCATGTTTTTGGAAAGCCATATTTTTATAATAAACTGATGCTTGGGGTACTCAAAGTGTCCATTTGCTAGTAATGATATATTGGCTATTTTGTCTACGTTCAAAATAATGGCTAAAATACCAACCTTTAGCACATTTTATGAATGCGTGCATAAATCAACTAAAATTTATTGAACGGTCAACAAAATTGTAAGTCTCTTTTTCAAAATTATCAGTTTGAAATCCAAAAATCACCTAAAAATTATACTACAATAGTATTTTTGCGCAATTTTAATTGTTTGCTATATAAAGTAACTTATTTTCTTGCGGAAATTAGTTTTTCTTTAATTAGTTTTTACCAGGAAGAATCAACATTTTTTTTATATCCAGTAAAATTTGAGGATTGCAGACACAACGTTAAAAACTCAGGTCCAATTTTTATGCAAAAACCAATGCAATTATTATTAAATCAGGTGCACTTTGGCCATCAGCAAATTAACAGCACGTCATAAAATCACCAAAAATAGCAAAGTTCTAGACTAACGTATATATTTGTCACAATTTGTTGAGTAATGTACCGTGACACCATCGATTCAGGGGAGCAGGGACCGTGGCGACAGCCATTGAACGAGTTAGTAGTACACCCGTATTTCAGTCACTCACTCCATATTTATCTTTCACGTCTTCAAAGTGATTCTTGAAATTCAACTGAATAAAGACTGTTTTGAATTTTTGTCTCTAGGAAGAACTCGATCAGCCGACTTTTCGCGATCTTTACAATGTCGTCTGTGTACCGAATAGGTGTCCTACGTTTCAATCTAGGTATAGAAAAGGCCTATGTCTAGCACTGGTGGTCTAGTGATAGTATACAAATTTGTTGGTTATTATATTTTATTTTGAATTTTTGTTGACTAGTAAAATAATATTATTTTGTCCTGCGTATTTGACTGCGTTTCACTGATCTCCACCGCAGAACGCTTAGATGCACATCTTGAACAAAAGGCTTCAGCAAAACTTCAGCCTCAAACTCAGTTATGTATGTACCTATGTACACACACACGCGCAAATAGAATACACACACACGTACTCCGATATTTACCAAAGAAACACAACGAGAAACAAAAGACAGCTTTACACGATATTTCTAACAGCAACACGTTACCCAAAACGGCAAACAAAAATAAGGTAGCTCTGTCTGTCTCTGTCTCTGGTTCTGGTTTTGAGTCTGTGTGAGTGCTCACCAGCGCATTATACTGTGTGTGTGACGTTTTGACGTAGGATTTATTTAGTCAACACTCACACAGACCCAAAACCAGAGCCAGACAGAGCTCATGGTAGGGCCTACTGTTGGTTATAAACATACAACTTTGAGTAACTAAAACTTACCTAAATATAGATTTTTAACATGTCGTTTACACAAACCAATTTTTTTTATATGCAGTTTATACTAAAAAAATACCCGAGTACGAAAACCAGTTGGAAAATCTTTTAAACCGGAAAACGTGTGAAATATTTTATTTTGCTAAACTGTAAAATTAGCAGTTAGATAGTTGCTCGCAATTTTATATATCTTTCAAAATGTCAAACAAAATGTGTGAGCGAGAAGTAAATCTACGGTGGTTTTCGCCTTATGCTGCCTTCCTACGATGCGTGGTGCTGCAGATCATCACGCACCGCGCACGACGACGCACGGCAACGCACACAGAAAAGACTCCTGTGCTACCGCGCACCTCGGCGCACGAGACCGTTCCCATGGCGTGTCATGCGAGCTGCTGCGGGCTGGTGCGCGATATCACGGTGGGAAGGGGCTATTAAAGCTAGGTGAATCTAGTTACCAGTTCCACTCAACTAAGCGCGACAAAGCGACTAGCCTAGATAAATAGGCAACAAACTACTACATGTTGTATTATATAACTTTTATCGTTGCCAAAAAGTTTACAAGCTAGAGCGTGTAACCTTAAGTAGGAAACGTTCTAACCCCACACATTAGTGCAATAAACTTGACAATAACTTAATTCCAGCTATGAAGGGCCATCCCTCGCGGCCCTTACATCTGGGGCTGACAATGTTACAGACCTATGGGAAACAGCTGGGGCTCTTAAAAAATGAAATAAAATATTGCGGACTCTCGACATAACAAAAACAAAACATAATTGTGGAATGAGCTACCTCCAGAGGTCTTTCCCCTCAGCTATAACATGAATAGGTTCAAGAAAAATGTAAACAAGTTCCTTCAGGGTAGGCAACGCAACGACAGCACCTCTGGTGTTGTTGGTGTCTCTATGGGCGACGGTGACCAATTTTCACCAATGTGCCCATGATATTCAAGCATTTAATACACCCAGATAGAAAAAACATCACCAGAAAAAATCATCAGAAAAGATCATCGTTCATCAGAAAAATGCTGTCTTTTTTCTATCAACTTGAGCTATGAGGCTCTGAAGCACGGTCAACAAAGGAGTTTGTGAGGATCAGTCAATAGACTAAGCTTTAAGGCCCAGTCAACAAACAAGCTGTAAGGCCCAACCAGCCAACTGAGCTGAGAGGCCTAGTCAACATACTGAGCGGTAAGTCCCATTCACCAACTGTACTCAACCAACCAACAGAGCTATGAGGCTCATTCAACCAACCGAGTTATAAGGTCAACTAACTGAGGCATACTTATCCAACTGAGCTCTGAGGCCGAGTTAACCAACTGATCAATGAGGAGCCGGAAATAAACTAGCTGTTTAGAATCCCCTTCGATCAGGGGACTGACAATGGTAACTCGAACGTAATCAGAACTATCGATCGCGGCTGTGCAGGGGCCCTAAACTAACAAGACGGATAAGGACTTTAATTTTCTATAGGGCCTTTATCTTAGGAAATTTACTGTGGAAAATGTATCAATTTAAGCCGATGATGATCGATTAGTAACTGTAACTTCAAGTTAGTCCAGTGGTGGGTATTTTTAGGTCGAAAATGATGATCGACAAAAAGTTTGATAATTTTTTGTATGAAACTCCGGTTTTATCCGTCAAACAACAGTGCACGAAAGAAGCTTTGAAACCTGAAAATAAATCATTTCACACATTGGCTCAAAAAAAAGAAGAAGAACAATTGATTTTCATGTCATGACCTTAAACTGTAATAAAAAAACCGCTCATTAAAACTAAACTCAAACTGATAAATAGGATAGCGTTACCATTTTTTGTAAACGAGAGTTTTCCCAAAATTCCTACTTTTATAACGATTTTTCGTAAACCAGAGTTTCCCAAAACCCCTTCTACTCCTACACATCTTTGGAAAAATGCAATACATTTTATATTTTCGAGATTTCATACGTTCAACGTGTTTTGGACGTGTACTCGACACGTGCCTGATTGTATTGTACGTCGTAAAATTTAGAGTATTAACATTTTCCGACGGCGTGCTCTGTGACGGGTGACGTTTCCGCAGACGCTGCAACCAGTTTATTTAAAATCAGATTTACAGTATTTCGTTGCCGGCGTCTGTTTTTCCAAATACCTATAATTGGGTTATTTTCAAGAAAAGGGTGAATAGGTATCTTCTAGGTGAGCGCGCTATAAACACCTTAGAGAGCGTTAGGCCTACCACAAGCTCTGTCTGGCTCTGTGTCTGGCTCTGGTTTTGATTCTGTGTGAGTGTTGACTAAATAAATCATACACACGCAGTATATTATACTCTGGTGAGCCCTCACACAGACTCAAAACTAGAGCCAGAGGCAGAGCCATGCAGACTTTTCCATCAATTTTTTCCTATGTATAGGTTAGATTCCGTTTGCATAAGGATATTGTTTAATTTTGCTTACGATATGATTTTTGGCTGATGAACTGGAGCTTTTATGCTGTACCTGAAAAATAAAAAAATAAATTGTGAATTACCTAGGACAATAGATAGTTTTTAATTCGCACTAATATTCCCTACTTCATAATTTTATAACTAGAAACAACAATTAGTGGGGATCGAACCCACGCCCTCCAGTGCAGAAAGCAGAGTATGTTACTCATATTATTTTGACTTTTCCAAGCGTACCATGTTATCTTACTGTAAGCCTACGAGAAGCTCTGTCTAGCTTTGTCTCTGGCTCTGGTTTTGAGTCTGTGTGTGTGAGTTCTGACCAGTAGTGTATTTTATTGTGTGTGACGTTTCGACGTAGCATTTATTTAATCAGCACTCTCATAGACTCAAAACCAGAGCCAGATACAGAGCCAGACAGAGCTTGCGGAAATTACCTAGGAATAACAATTGAAACAATTGCCTGCAATAATTGGCGAAACTTTAGCAGCTGCACAGAATAATTGATGAATGTATCTCAAACTATTGTCATAATAAATAATTAACACGACTTGATACAGATAAATTGAGTCTGAATCATTTGTTACTTTGAACACTTATATTTGTAATAATGCTGATGGTCAATCGCGTCTTATTTCTTGTATAAGATGCTAGCAAATATTTGCAAAGAAATCATCAAATCATAATCATGCGATCATCAGAAACTATAAAGCAAAGGTCAAACCAATCAGCTGAGAGGTGATTACGAATCTTTTGTTGCAATCAAAACTTAGTCGCTTCTGTCAATCTTGATATGATTTTAAACTTCGATTGCAATAACAAAAGATAGAAACAAACCCATCTTTGGTGTTTTTTATTTAACTAGCTGATTGAACAAGCATATGGCCCACCTGATGTTAAGTGGTAACCATCGCCTATAACAAAGCATTGCCTCGTAAGTTACGCACGTCATGAACGTGCCCTACGATGCACTGCCCTGCGTCCATCAACTTGAGGCACACAGATGTTCAGCCTCACGTGCCAGTAATTTCACCGGCACCCATACCCTTCAAACCGAAACACAGCAATGCTGCTTCACGGAAGAAATAGGTATGGTGGTAGTACTTCCCCGGACGAGCCACGTACAAAGAGTTCTACTACTCTCAGAAAAGAAGATAAGGAACGAATAGGAACTTCGCGTTGTTAAACTAGAATAGTAACTAACTAAGTGGAATAGTATAGTAGGAAACTAGTAGTAGATTGCGGTCGCAAATAGATGGCAACGAGATATTTGATCGCTGTTTCTTGTTACTATCATTTAGTTGCAATACAAACTTTTGATAATCAACAGAATATACATTATTTACAAAAAATATTATTATAAAACATGACATGATTAAAATAAATATAAAACATTTTCTACGAAACTAGAAAAATTAATAATGAACTCTGTTTTCCACTTGTAGGTAGTACAGGTAGAAAACACAGTTCAGATAACAGACCGCAGGCAACGTGCCCAAAAGGATAGCAACGTAACCTTTTTGAATAGCTAAGCTAAGCTTTTCCTTAGGTAAGCGCCATCCCTTTGGTCACCAGTCTCAACCACCAGCTTCTTGGATAATTCCTCGAATAGAAGCCACTTTTGATTGCATCAGAATTACACAATTGCCCAGCTGAGCTGATGCATTGACCTCTTGACAGTAACAATGTTCGACAGCCTCCAAAATTATAACGAAGCTCACACGCCGGTATCGCTGCTGATACGATCTTGAAACGTTACCGGCTCGAGATTGGAACGATACCGGTTCGAGATAGAAGCGATACGCGTTTAACAATTAGAGGCCATTAGATGGATAGGTACTGGTTCGGTGCGATAAGGTGCAATTACACTGTAATGTAACCATTTTTGATGATGCAGAGACCAATAAACCCATAAATCTTTTATGTACAAAAAATCGGTTGTCTGTAAAGTCGGTTTACTGACGATAGTTGAACGTGACAACGTCATACAGCTGTCCACGCGGACGCATCGCTCACTCAAGTAGGAGAGAGACAGATGTCGAACGCCTCCGAACTCGGAGGCTGATTGTGCCTCGTTGTCACTCGTTCCGCGCTCTCGCTTGCACTTCAAGCCTTAAATGGAACGCCTCAGAGCGAGGTAACGCCGCATGAGTCATGTTTTTTCAGCCGGTTCCATCAAATTATAAGACGTTGTCACGTCAAAAAAATAAAACCTACTGACATACAATTTCAAGTCAACATACTCGTAAAGTTGATGGGTAATCGCTGGTCAAATAAAAACCAATTTAATTATGGATATTTGATGTCTTTTCTCTCTTTTAAAGTTGAAACTTAGAATGTTTCTAGAGTTCAACTTTATTCACCAACAGAATAAAGGTTGTAACATATTGTTAACTTTGTTGCTACCAATAATATGATCTAAATACAAAATTATTTATTCGAAAATTCAGGTTTACAAAAGTCAAGATTACGCAATGGATATGTAGCTCGTACTATGACTAGCCAGGAATGTTTTTTTTTTGGTTTGTTTTTTTTACGTTACATTGTGATTACGTTTCGGTGTGAATGCGTCTAGCAACGGTGCTGAGGTTAGATAGTTCGAGCGATCGTATCTGTCGGTGCCTATATATAGGAATTTTTGGAGTTTTACTTGTACTAAGAGAGAGCTTTAAATATTTTGGGTAAAGATAAATTAAACTCAGAAAACCTAAAAACGGTTAAAATAGATTCAAAACTTGTATACAGCCTAGTTGAGACTGCAATTTAAAAAAATACCCGATGTTAAAAAAAACATGTAGGCATTCAAACAGTGGCTTGCAATTTCTAATTTGAAAAACAATTACATATTGAAAAATGCGTTAGACGTGTATCTAACTACACCTTTTATACACCCCTTAAAACAAATAAAAGGCCTAATTTACTATTCCCTAATTTACATACTTATTTTAAATAACTTTTAACTATCTATATTTTTATAAAAAACTACCAATGATCATTTGGTACTTACCCTCGCACAATTCGTTCTATATAACCGTTTAATTTTAATATGAACATTTTATCCAATTACACAATCACACAAACGCTCGGTTACACAATAACAGACAGCTAAAAGAGCACAAACCATCAGATAAGCTAACAACTAACTGATAAGCACGAACTAGCGTTTAGTGGACTGGCATGTCGATTTAATGGTTGCCTTTTATACAAATTAGTAGCATTACACATAAATCATGATAATTTAAAGTTAAATGTCCCCATCAATGGACCGATGATATTGTAAATATTTTTAACGTGACAACGTCTTATAATTTGATGAAACCGGCTGCACGCACGAAAAAACATGAAATGCGGCGTTACCTCGCTCTGAAGCGTTCCATTTAAGGCTTGAAGTGCAAGCGAGAGCGCGGAAAGAGCGACAAAGAGGCGCAATCGGCCTCCGCGCTCGGCAGCGTTCAACATCTGTCTCTCTGCTACTTGAGTGAGCGATGCGTCCGCGTGGACAGCTTTATGACGTTGTCACGTTCAACTATCGTCAGTAAACCGACTTTACAGACAACCGATTTTTTTTAAACAACTAGCTTGATGGCACAATCAACGCACGTCAGGAACGTGCCCTACGACGCACTGCCCTGCGTCCATCTACTCGAGGCATACAGATGTTCAGTCTCTCATGTCAGTATTTTCAACGCACCCACACCCTCCAAATAAATATAAATATAAACTAGCTGCCTGTCCCGGCTTCGCACGGGTGGACATTTATTTTTTAAACAGATAAATATAGCCTATGTTACTCAAGGTGAACCTACGTCCAGCAGTGGACTGATATCAATTGATGATGATGATGAAAGAACATTCTATAACGTTTAGGAGCACTATTTTCTAGAACATTTTGTCCAAATCTAGAATTCAGAACCGTTTGCATGGGTATATTTGAGTATTCTAGATAATTCTGGATAACTAACGTTTGGATGCTTTCCGGATGCTAGCCGAATAATTTCAGTCTTCGAATTAAATTTGATCATTCCAGAACCTCAAAGACATTCTAGAGCGTTCGTTCCTCGTCAAAGTCGAGAATTTTCCGAAAAATCCCTAAGCGATAGAAAGGGATAGACATATATAAGTCCCTACGTGATAGAAAGGGATAGACATAGATTTCGAAACTTTTGCCCTTTATAAATTAATAACACCAAAATATTGAATATAAACTATCCTATATTTTAAGTCCGACCATATTAAAGGCAGTTGCAAAGTTTTATCGAAATCCGTTCAGTAGTTTCGGAGTTTATCGCGTTCCAAATTGTGACACGAAAGATTTATATATATAGATATATATTTAAATAAATAAATATTGTGGACAATTCACACAACACTATTTAGTCCCAAATTAAGCAGAGCGTGTACTATGGGAACTAGATAGCTGATATAATACATGCATACATTTTTTTTTGTAAATACATAGGTAGGTACTTAGAATACAATACAACACCCAGACAGAGAACAAACATCTGCGTTCACCACACAAATATTTGTTCTCGGTGGGGATTGAACCCACGACCTGCGGCGCAGAAGGCAGAGCTACTACCAACTGAGCTGAGAGACCAGTCCAAAAATGAAATTGTATATATGAAAAAAAAAAGTCGGGGCACTCCGGCAGTTTTTAAAGTACATTATTAAAACTAGAACAATTAATACCCCTCTCAAAACCTCATCCTCCTCCCCCTTGACTTTTGGCGAAGTTTTTCGATCTTTGCCGAAGAAGTGTTGGTTACGTGACAGGTGGCGTGACAATGCTCAAACCCGACCCAAAGAAGTTTACATTCAAAAAAATAATTTAAAGCCTAAAAACTTGAAGGAGCTAATTGAGGAGGCTTCCGTCGACTCGGACCGTTAGGTACTCGGACCACAGTCCCACTCGCCGGAGTAATTTAATTTTATTATTTTTCTTCCGGCGTGTCGGACCACAAACCACGTGACGTAAATTGTACAGTCGTCGTCAGAAACAGATCTCGACGTAAATAGTGTTAGTGTAATGTCAATTAAAAAATATTATTACCTATTTCCAATTTTTTTATAAAATTTATGACTATAAAATTAATTTAAATATAAACTTGCATCCTATAAATTTATTGATGATTTGTTATACTACTGTGCCTAAACTAAAAAAAATATTTCCACGGATATTTCAAAATGGCGGTTAAATATTTTTCCCGTACACTTTTATCACTATCTCGTTGAATTCACTCTAATTACATGAATGCGGTGCCTGATTAGCGTACTGCAAATTGCTGAATCAAATTCTATTTTGTTTCTATTTGAAAGTAGGTCAAATTAGCGGACTGTGTTAAACGGTCGCAATTTGTATGCCTTTGTTAAGGAACTGTAATAGTTTAACTTGCTTTGTTATGCCTTTTAAAATTGGAATAGTATATATTCCCACTATCTGTTCTTAATTTTAAAATATATTTACTCAAATAAAATAAAAAATTTTGGTGGATGGTCTAGTGGTGAAACTGTATTTTGATCATTAGGTCGTGGGTTCGAATCCAGTTGCATTTTTGTGCGGAACCTTTCTGCCAGAAGGCAAATCTACTTTGATCCTTGACCACTTTAACAAACAAATAAAAACAAAAAAATAATGTTCCCTACATTTCAACCGACCCCGTTATTCCAAAACGAAGCCGTCAAACCTTGACAAACGCATAACACATTTTAAAACGACATTACATCTAAATCTCCATCGGTTAGTACAATAGGTAACCGTAACATACAATTAATCAAAATGAGAGATCGGATTAGGAAGAGTATAATTCTGTATCGAAGTCTTATGTGTGCTCGTACCTTTATACCACAGTGAGCTGAAAACAGCTGGTTCTTTTACAGAGTATCGAGGAAACGAGCAGGTAAGAGACAAAAAAATAATTACAAGATTAAGCAGAAGGTATAGAGTTCTTGGGGCCTTGAGCATAATTTGACCGAGAAAATCTCACAATGGAAATGATGTTAAATTTGCCCAATCAATCTAAATATGTTTAATCTAGTAACAAATCTATCCGTCAGATAAAAATATGTCCATCTGTTTTTTAGGCATGTCAAAAACAAGGACTGACATCTTTTATTTGACACATAGCGTTATTCTGTGGATAGATAACATAGCCTAGAAAAAAAATGCTATTGAATATTTCACACGACGCTTTCTGAGTTCTAGATGAAGCAAAGCGTGTGCTATAATAAAAACCAGTAACAGATGTTGCCATATTAAAAACGTAACCGAGAAAAAAGAGTTGAGTGGTGAACACAGATGTTTGTTCTCTGTCTGGGTGTTACATCGTAAGTATTCTTAGTATGTATTTACAAAAAAAAAAAAAACGATTATTATATCGGCTATCTGGTTCCCTTAGTACTCTGCTGTGGTGTTGAATATTATAGTGTTGTATTATAGTGTTGTGTGGATTGTCCACAAAATTTGTTTTATTTACCTATTTAATTAATACAAATTTAAGTGTGAGGAGGGAGACATATTGTGCCGACCCCATATAAAGTGGGATAAGGGCAGGAAGAAGAAGAGGTAGAAGTGAACAAGCGGTTTGATTTCGCCTGTGACAGTACAAGTTGCTCCCCCAGAACATAAGGAATGGTGTCTGGATTCTTTTCATTATGAACTACCACACTATCTACTATCACTTACTCTCTCATCATAGGACTTTGAACTCTATTCCATCGAAATAAAGATCTCTTAGTTTCATATCTAAGGTAACGGGTGCAAATGTATCGTTGTTTTCCGAATACGTATAAGTTATTAATATTTCTACGTCTTTTGTTCTTCAATGATCCGTTATGCTGCTTATTTGGTCCTGTTCTGTAGGTAGTCACTATTTGTCTGTCTTTAATGGAAAATAGACTTTGACCACCTTGAATTTAGATTCAATATGGTGTAAGATTTCTTGGCTCAGTTTTTCAAGAAACATAGATGCTTGTTCTCTGTCTGGGTGTTATATTGTATTCTAAGTATGTATTTACAAATAAAAATTATATAAGATATTTAAGTAGCTATTTGGTTCCCATCGTACAAGCTCTGCTTAGTTTGGGGCTGGATAGTAATGTGTGGATTGTCCGCAATATTTATATTTTATTTATATATTTGAAATAAAAAACTTCCTGATTGGTTCTATAGAAATTTCATCAAAATTGGTTCAGCAGTTTGGAGTGCGACCATGAAGTCGGTTTCTCAAGATTTTGAAACTTATTACTATCTTTACTAGTATATACTTCTATACTATCTATAATAATATCATAAAGAGGAAAGATTTGTATTTTTGTGCATTATGTTTTGTAGATTTCAAAAATTTTCACCTTTGGAAAGTTACATTCAACCCTGAGTAACATAGGCTATGGTAGGTAATGTGTTTAAAAATAAATGTTCCCCCTTGCGAAGCCGGGAGAGGCCGCTAGTACAAAATAAACTACTAGATTTTGTATACACTATTATACGTATATTAAGTTCATATAAAAATCTACGTACCTACACTTTTAAGATAGCGAAATACATGTTCGTAACTTTCAAATTATGTTACAGAATTTCTAAACAAAAAGAGATTACTATAAGTCTGCATTAACTTTGAAAAGCAGTTAATGTTTGCACTCAAAAAATGTTCGACCTCTCTTTGTTCTTTTATCTACAACTTTTATATCTTGCATATAAAAGTTTGTTTAATGCGTTTTAGTTTGGTAATGAATAACCAACACTTTTAAGTGTAGTTACTTTATATTATTTGAATCTTTATTTATAACTAGCAACTTGCCCTGGCTTCACACAAATTCAGCACGCGCGCATTCTAGTCAAACCAGTGACATTTATTCTCCATTTTAATGCGTTCCAACCTCTTTGTTTCTACATTATCATTTAAAAACCAATACCCAATTGTATTTAAGTTTTAGTATTTTTTGCATAGGTTTTTGAAATTGAAATTTTTGGCACGTGAGGCTGAACTTCTGTATGCCTCAAGTTGATGGACGCAGGGCAGTGCATCGTAGGGCACGTTCCTGACGCGCGTGACCTACGAAGGAATGCTTTGTTATATGGCGATGGTTCCCACTTAACATCAGGTGGGTCATATGCTTGTTCCACAACTAGTGGTATAAAAAAAAAATGGTTTCGTAGTTTATTCAACTTAATTATAAGCTATCCATCAACTATCCCCACGTTGATTTTGAAGTGATCATAGAATTGATCTGGCGTTATCTTATTAATGATCTAATGCCAAACAATAGAGACAAAGGTTAGACTACAACTAATCGCACTCTGCAGCAATGTAGACAATGTAGCTATGTCGTTGAGTTTTTCTGCCCAAAAAAAACGTAGGTACACAGTGCCTTCAAACGGTAAACGGAAAACGGCATGTCGTAGGTACGAGTAGAACCTATAGTGACACGATGAGAAGAAGAAGAAATGTAAGTGCTTTTTTCATAAGTATAGCATACCAATTTAAAATATTTTAAGAACTTTTTTTAGTAATTTTATTTAGCTTTGAGCTATAATACACGGGATAAGTTTTATGGACACATGCAGGACTAGAACATACTTCACTTCGAGATTTACTTTGTGGTATTTTGGCACCAATTTTTATAAAATTAGTCCCATTTTTGGCTTTATACAAACCTTGTTAACTTTGTGATAGGCAGAGATTAAAATATTCGTCCTATTTTTTTCTAGTATTTATTACAAAATATGGGAGTTGGTAAGTTCTGGAGCAGGCGAAGAGGAGTAGTTCGACCATAACAACAAAAAATAGTTCGCGTCTAAATCAAGGACGGAAATCTCTAATTAGAAAACCTCACTCCAAGACCTCTGCACCTTGGGGCCCATTCAGACAGCCCCTATGTAAAAATAGAAGGCATTTGAATGAGGTCACACCGACACGAGCATTGAAGGAACAGTGTAAAAAAAACACTCCGTAAATCTAATTGAAGAATTTAAAAAAAGAACTTTAACATCGACCCGAAAAAATCGAGTTGGCGTTTATGGAGGTTTACTGTAGTCATTACGAATGGCAGGTGAATTGGAGACTGAAGTGTCGGTTTTAAGTAAGTACTCTGTAATCAATAATAATCAATAATCATTTATTTGGTAAGAATGATTTCAGATCAAGTATGTAGATACAGTACCTATTCCCTAGTCTGTTTCATTAGTCAGCTTTTATCTCATCCACGGGAGGTTATAAAGATCTAATTCTATGCCAGGCTAACAATATTTTTTTTACAAAAAGCAAGCTTTATTATTAAAGCAATTAAGCACAAGCAAAAGTATTAACATATTATATTATATTACAAATTATTTAATAGCACATCATTAAAAAAATATCCAAAACTTAACCTTAATCTAAAAATACTAAGGTAAGTGTGCCCCGTAACTATTTATTTGCAATCATTGTTACTATTCGGTGTGACAGTATTTACGTATATTACAGTACAAAATATTTAATAACACATCTTCTTCTTCTTCTTCCTGCCCTTATCCCACTTCATGTGGGGTCGGCACAACATGTCTTCTTCCTCCACTCCCCTCTGTCAGCCGTCATCTCTGCATTCACTCCTCTCTTATCCATGTTATCTTATTTAATAACACATCATTAAAAAAATCTTCAAAACCCCTATTCTAAAATTACAAAGTAAGTATGTACCATAACTATTTGTTTTGCAAGCAATGTTACTATTCGGTGTGAGAGTAGGTTTCATCAAGTGCGGCTCTGACCACTCGGGCAACTTCAAAGACGAGTCGAGTGCGAGTTCAAAGCGCAATCGCTCGCGGCGCGATCGCATCTGTGTGACTACGGCCTATGACCTTGGGCACACTAGATGGAAATTCCGTCGCCGAACTTCCGCGGCGGAACGCTAATACATGTTATTGCATATAAAATACAAATATCGGGCACGCTACGCGGAAGATCGGTCGTTCCGTCGCGGACGATAGCGGACTGCTCACTCGTTCGCGTCTGCTCGGTCGTCCGCGCACCGATCTTCCGTCAGCGTAAGATCAGCATCGTCGCATTACAGGTATTTGTATGCGACGCGCCACATTCAGCGGATAACTCGCTATCACTTCTATCGGATCCATCACGAATTACGACCACCTTATAAGCGCAGGCAGCCGATTGATGATCTGCCACTGAAATACAGTGTGGCTGGTATCGCATAGAACGGATTGACCGCCGCAGAAGTTCGGCGAAGGAATTTCCGTCTAGTGTGCCCAAGGCCTATGAGTCAGAGACCATGATAAAAACATCATACATTTAGTTGACTATATTCATAAAAATAAAAATTGTAGATAATCCACACAACACTATTTAGCCCCAAATTAAGCAGAGCTTGTACTATGGGAAGCAGATAGCTGAAATATTACATAATATTTTTTTTGTAAATACATACTTCAAATAATATTGTATTCTAAGAATGTATGTATAATATTGAATATAACACCGATACAGAGAATCATCACACATGGGAATTGAACCCACGACCTATACCGCAGAAGGTACAGACTACCAAACAACTGAGCTGAGACTTGAGAGGCCAGTCAAAATACAAAATCTTTCCTCTTTTTAACCAATTTCATAACATAGGAGGAGTTTCACAAGTTGTTCGTACTTTTAACGGTGAAGGAAAACATCGTGAGGAAACCTTAGTCCGAGTCATTAAGCTGTCAGGATGGTATAGGTGCTGGGCAAGCCTATTCCATCTAAAAACCCTGTCCCAGACACTATAGCGTCCCGCGATTAGGGCTTGTGTAATCACCAGTTGCCTCTGACGCTATTTATATCATTGACATTATTTGAAGTGCGTTCCCTTCAAATAATCCACCTTCTTTATGTTGCGCGCGCGCCGTATTAACATACCTTTTTTGTTCTAACTTGACCACAGATTACATACCAGTGCTGAAGAAATGCCCATTCAATGTTAAACACCTCCTTTCTGGGTCATTGCGCACTTGTTGCACGCAGACTATTTATTAGTTACTAACCGCCTTTATTCAGAAACGCTTCCCAAAGACAAGATATTTCGATACTAAAGTTATACCTTTATTTGGGTCTTTGAACTTTGTGAAACGAATTCTCACTCGAACACTTGGACTTTTTGAAAAATATTAAAACACCTGTTACCCTAGCACAAGCTCTGTTTGGTTCTGTCTCTGGCTCTGGTTTTGAGTCTGTGTCAGTGTTGACTTAATAAATCCTACGTCAAAACGTCACATATATAATACACATGGTGAGCACTCACACAGACTCAAAACCAGAGCCAGAGACAGAGCCAGACAGAGCTTGTGTGTAGGCCTGCAGATATTGCGCTGATACATTCATCACGGCTCAGTTGGTAGTATCCCTGCATTCTGCGCCGTAGGCCGTGGGTTTGATCCCCACCAAAAACAAATACTATTTGTTTGGTGAACGTTGAGGTTTGTTCTCTATCTGGGTTACTGTATTCTTTATATGTGTATTAAAAAACAAAAAGTAAAAACAGAAAACTTAAACTTTATAGGCAAGCCCTATCATAATATTTTAACTGATAACAAAGAAGTCGGACTTAAAAAACATCGTGTTTTAACTAAATAGACAGAAACTGTTCAATAAATACCAGAGAAATGACCAGTGTCCTATAAATTAACCCATTAACGAACACACCAGATATTTTTGCTTGTCATTTACGATAGTTAGTGTATTGTCTGAGAGTTATATTAAGCCAGTTAAGACCTGTGCACATTTAGGCGAAAGCGATGGCGATCAGCTGAAACGCTGTCATCTAGGACAGCGATATTTGAGATCATTTCAGCTGATCACCATCGCTGAGATGTGCGCAGGCCTTCATAATAATTAAAAACTCATTTATTCCATAACTAAGTAACTTAATTTTGCATATTTTTATGCATAACTACTTATTTAAAATTAATTATAAAACATGCACATTATTTAAATTTAATCATTTAATTCAGCTTATTCTCTAATAAATAAAATAAATCTTACTATTCTAATTATTTTTACCTCTTAAGCAAAGTATTTTATTGATTTATGAATTTTATTAAAATAAATAATATTTTATTTCAGTATATATAAAGGCTTAAGCGTTAACTTGTAATTCAGACTTAAATTTGTTTAAAGTTACTACGTTAAGTACTATAAGTAAGGTACTTAGACGTTGTGGAAACTGCGTGGCATATTATAGTGATATTGAAAGTACCCGTTTACCCTGTATGTATTGTGAAAAAATAAAACTCGAGTGTGAATACCCTCTTAGCCCAAGATAAAACTCTGGTTTTGAGTCTGTGTGAGTGCTCACCAGTGTATTATACTGTGAGTGTGACGTTTCGATGTAGGATTTATTTCGACAGCACTCACACAGACTCATAACCAGAGCCAGAGACAGAGCCAGACAGAGTTTGTGGTGGCCTACTGTTAGGCCAACCTCACATGAAGTGGCATAAGGACAAGAAAATGGTGATCGTTGTTCATACCTAACGATTTAAAACGTTGATAACCGCTATCCATAGTGTTACTACTCCGTTGTTTAAAGTGTTATTACAGCTTGTTACTGGTAACATGACAATGTCGTGCACTCAGAAAAAAATATTGTTGGTTCCAACAATAAAACTTTAACAGGGGAGAGCCCACCATGGTGTATAGTCCGTGCGTCAATGTTTTTATTGTCATGGATCAAGTTGTCAGTACAACAATATTTATATTGACAAGAAGTAAATTGTCATTGCAACAATGTTTCTATTGTCAAGAATTAATTGTCATTTCAACAATTTTTCTATTTTATCAATAAGGCGTGTTTTGATACTACAACAACGTATCTTTTGTCAGCGGAACTAATTTCGAAAACGAAGGATTAAAAATGTACAACTAGTAGGTACGAAAGACCCCGAGTGTGAGGAGTAAAAAAAGAAGATTTGATAAGACCGAAGTTGATCCGATGCATTCATCGGATCAACTCCTATCAATTGTATTCAACGGAGTCATTAATCCGTTGAATACAATTTCATAAACCCACTTCTACTATATAAGGGAACGCCGTGCGTTTTCGTCAGCGCGTTCTAGGATTGTTACAATTTTAGTCACGCCATCTAGTTCTAAATTTAGTAAGCAGCTTTTTGTTAGTTTACTTTAACAATGTTCACATTGATACACTTGCAACGTTCCATTGTCACCTCAGCGACATATTTATTGTATGACAAAAGGTAGTTGAATACTACGACTATAGTTATTTTGCTAGGTTGTTTTACAATGTTCACATTGATACACTAGCAACGTTCTTTTGTCACCACAACGACTTACTTATTGCATGACAAAACGTAGTTGAACTTTACGATTTAGTTATTTTGCTAAATTGATTTACAATGTTTACACATTTGCAACGATCCATTGTCATCACAGTAATATATTTGTTGTATAACACTGGCCCACTTCTACTCCAAATATTGCTATGCCCTAAACTGAAGGGTTTATGTATTCACCATTTTTAACTTTAAAACTTCACCATGTAACATAATAATTGCAATAAAGAATATGAGTATGAGTTTGAGTAGTCACATGCTCCGACTATAGAGGTCTTTTGTTAGATTTATTAAAAAAAATCGCATTGACACACATGCCAGTTCCATTTTCACCTCAGCAACATACTTATTGTATGACAAAAAGTACTCAAATGCCACTACTATAGTTACTTTGCTACGTTTTTTAACAATGTTCACATTGACACGCTAGCAACGTTCCATTTTCACTACAGAAACGTATCTATTGCATGTCAAATGGTAGTTAAATGCTACGACTATAATTACTTTGTTAGATTTATTAACAATGTTCACATTGACACATCTAAAACGTTTTATTGTTGTATAATCAATTTTTTTATTAACTTTGATGTAAGGACAAAGCTAAATTGTTCCTTGCACATTAAACGAAGGAAAATCAGCGGACAATAAAAAAGTTGCTGAACCCAACAAAGCTCTTTCTGCTAAAATAACAGAGTATTTAGTTGCTCCGACAGGAAATTTCTGACAATGCATTTATTGTGACTTTGTTGACCCATTTTTTTCTGTGTGTGTGTAAAGGCTATTCGATTCTCTTTGTTAGTCACTGTCCTGATTTCAAAATTACATTAAATTACTTTAAATGTTTAAATTACATTGTTTATGGATCACTTGCTTTAACTCCTAGTTTTTAACCGACTTCAAATAAAAAAGGAGTGTCTTAATTCGGTTGTATTATTTTTTTTGTTTTGTATATCATAATTTTGTCATTTATGGGCCGATTTGCTTATTTTTCTGAAAAGTAATACATATTTTCAAATTAGCCCCGAGGAAACTTCATCAAAAAAAAAAAAAAAAATTTTTTTTATTTTTTTTATGTGCCGATATGAAAATAAAAGTTTTATCTGAAAGCTTATTGTACCTTCTTCAGATTAATCCCACAGAAATTTCATCAAACCCTTTCAGCAGTTGGCCATGGCCGGTTCCTTTAGTGTTTTAAGCTTCACTTGATGTTCACAGCATGTAAATGTACTTTGACAACCCTGTAGAGATCAACCAATCTTAAACTGCACGCCCCACTTTTTCAGTCATTCAAAGTAAATTGTTCTTTATCACTTACATCACAAGGATCAATTTTAAGTACTTTGCTGTGAGTCAACGTCAAGTAAACGTGATGGAGGGGCGTGCATTTTTAGACTGGTTTATCTCTACTTTAAAACCAGTAATTCTTCAATAAAACGGTCAAATCAGTTCACCACAATGACTCGATACAAAAACTAATCACCGAACATCACTCGTCTATTTGTGTGTCCGAGCGCGGCTTAAACACTGCTCTTAACTAACGGGGACACAGCTCAAAGTTACTTGCAGCTGTATCACTCCAACAGCTAGTCAAATCGTTAAGCGCAGGTTCGAATCACGCTATCCAAATCACCTAATACAACCAGCAGCAAAAACTGCTCTTAGGGCGCGAAACAGCTATCATATGGCAATCAAAATATACAATCACTTACCGAACGAAATAACGGAACAGCCAGAACGAAAGTTCCAAGCAAAATTGTACAACTGGCTAGCTAAAGGTTGTTATTATAACTTAAATGAGTTTTTCACACGCCATAACTGACGATAATAAATTTACTGTGTACTCTTAGGTTATGATGACATTTAATAATTTTAAGACAATCAATTAATGACTATTTGTAATTCTAAATACTTAACCTATACTTATAATTGCATGCTGAGTTCAAGCAAAATGTGCTGAATCAATTATTTAATTACTGACATCTAATCCCTTACCACATTTTAAGCAATAAATTTTCATTTCAATTTCATTTCATTTCATTTCATTTCATTTCATTTCATTAAAAACAAAATTGTGAAAAATTTACTTTCCAATGTTATATTACTGTAACGCAATGGTTCAATAAATAAGTATCAAATATCATCTGCCCTTATCCTACACTAAGTGATGGGGTCGGCACAACAGGTTTTCTTCTTCTCTCACCTCTGTCATTCGTCATCTCAGTGCCTACTTCTTTCTTGCTCATGTTCATCTTTGGCTCAGTCCATGCATCTTTTCATTGGTGGCTTTGGCTTTTCTACTTATACCTAATAACCTAATTTACACTAGCTATAAATAAATAAATGAATATTCTGGACAAGTCTGGTAGTTTTATCATAGTAAAAGCTCTGCTTAATTTGGGGCTAGATAGTGTTACGTGGATTGTCCAAAATAATTATTTATTTATTTTATTTAGTTGCACCGAAAAAGTTACGAACTAAGAAATCATAGAGCGAGTAAAGGAGAAGAGAATTATTATACTTGAGACGAAACAAAACCGATAGATAAAAATTTGGATATCTTCTACGACATGACAGCTACATAAAAAGAACATCATTGAAGGAAAACGGGAAAACGAAGGCCAAGGATAAGTTACGTGAGCCAGATAAAAGAGAAGGTCGCTTTCATGTCGTAGTCAAAGAGGCCACATTAGAAAATCTTATTTGGAGAAAAATGCATCAAAATCCAGACATGAGTTAAGCTCTTAAATTTAAGAAAAAAAGTGAACCAGCTGTTTATTCATCCTTCACTGAAACACTGCTTTAACAATTCTGACTATTGGAGATGAGTTCAAATAAACTGTTACCAACCAACCCATCCCCAAACCTACCATTTTCAACTCTACTCCATCGAAATAAAGGTCACATTGAGTGTAGATTGATGTTGCCGATTGCGAGCCGTCAATAAATAGAATTAAAGCGCGCATTTAATATTTACATTTGGTGCGGCTGATAATGAGATACAACGCTCAATATTAATGAATTAGTAGTTACTGCTATACAGGGCCTCATTGAGGAGCACATAAACCCTTTCACCACACTGGTAAAAAAAAACTAGATAAGAAAGGTGGAACTTGGAAGCAAAGTGGTAGTTGGCCGTGTTTTTGACGTGAACGTCTTGTAATTCGATGGAGCCGGCTGCACGCACGAAAAAACATGACTCTAGCGACGTTACCTCGCTCTGAGGCGTTCCATTTAAGGCTTGAAGTGCAAACGAGAGCGTGGAACGAGCGACAAAGAAGCACAATCGGCCTCCGCGTTCGGCAGCGTTCGACATCTGCCTCCTACTTGAGTGAGCGATGCGTCCGCGTGGATAGCTGCTATACAATAATACATTTACATGTTTTCGTCAAGCATGAAGTGCAGTGAAAAGTGAATGTGGTATCAATTGTTTATGGCAACGATAAATGCGGCAAGGTACCAGTTTTTATGAAAATTATTATCAAACAAATAAAATAAAAAAAATCTTTTGAAAAATTCAACCATTCGATCAGTATTTTCTTATGACGTTGTCACGTTCAACTTTTGTCAGTTAACCGACTTTACAGAGATCCAATTTTTTCATACAACTAGTCTATTAGTCTAGTCTTGTAGTAGTAAGAGAAATTATAAGATATTCATGACGACCATGACTGCTATGACAAGAGTGAAGCGACTGAGGAGAAGAAGAAGAAGTCTAATAGTAATAGAGTTCTTTTTTTTCAGTAAACCAGCTTTATTTTTATACGCTACATCAGTACTCATAGTATTGAAATAAATTGTTCAGTAATTGAAGTGCAACAGAATACATAGTTAGTGTAGCTAACTTTGTTATCGACCCTATATTCGTGAATGTAATCGTAATTTATATTAAACCTTTAAAACATGTAAGTTATTCTATTCTAAACTATTTTATTCTAATAAGAATACTCTCTAGATAAGTAAGAGAGTGAAAACTACGGAGTTCTAAGGCCACCACAAGGCCTCCGCCATAGCTCGCTATTAACATCTCAAGAGTCAAAACCGACAGCTTCACAATGCATATAACCCACTCAGTAGGCTTATTTTCTTATTGAAAATGCTAACACTTTCTGTTCAAACTCATTCATTTGACACAAGTCGTATTTATTATCACGAGCCGGTATGACCGAGCTTCGCTCGGGATTTTATTTTTTTGTAAATCGTATTACTATTAAAAAAAATTGTATTATTATTTGCCAATAGAGTCATAATCTTTAATGGCTTATTTTTACTTAGCAACGCCATCTGCTCGAATAGCTTGCAGTTAGTTGCTCACAATCGCCAATAGATGGCAGGAACAGTCATATATTTAGTTTATGTTAGATTATTGCAAAAACCCATTTCTCGTCATTTTCTGAAAATAAATTCTAGCTAGATCGATTTATCGTCCCCGAAAACCCCTGTATACTAAATTTCATGAAAATCGTTGGCTCAGTTTCCGAGATCCTAAATATATATATATATACATATATATATACAAGATTTTCTCGTTTAAAGGTATAAGATACTGTCACGTTAAAGTTTAAATTTGAAATTACTCGATTCCAAATTGATTGTCAACTAGATACGTGAATTCAAATTTGGAATGATGCGATTCCGTTAAATCCAAATTGATTGTCAGTTTAGGCTCGAACACACCTAGGTCGCTGGCGGTAGCGATCAGTGAAACGCTGTCAAATATCGCTGTCAGATTTAAGATTTGACAGCGATATTTGACAGCGTTTCACTGTTCGCTACCGCCAGCGAACTAGGTGTGCGCAGGCCATTAAGTACGTATTTTACTCCCCAGATGTCAAAGTTTCACTAGAGTTCACCCATCCTAATACTGACTTTGCTGAACTTAAGGCTCGAACACACCTAGGTCGCTGGCGGTAGCGATCAGTGAAACGCTGTCAAATATCGCTGTAAGATTTGAGATTTGACAGCGATATTTGACAGCGTTTCACTGTTCGCTACCGCCAGCGAACTAGGTGTGCGCAGGCCATTAGCCCGCGGTTCGGGATGACCAAACAACTGCTTTCTTCATTCTTCAGGAACACCTCAATTGAGGTTCGTTTTATAAACCGCAAACCCACGGTACGAATTCTTGATAGTGCGGGCGAACCCTTTATCGTCATTTAAATATTTTATCATTACGACCTGTGAATGCTAGGCCGTTTATCGTGCGATTTGCATGCCCATGATAGTTAATAAATAATAGCATAGCAGTTGCCTGTAACACAATTATAGTAACAAGTGATTAAGTTTAATTTACTTTAAATAAATATGCTGGTCGGGCGTTAATTTATTTATTTTATTTTTTATTTAACAAGCTGATGGAACAAGCATATGGCCCACCTGATGTTAAGTGGTAACCATCACCTATAACAAAGCAGCACATCAGGAACGTGCCCTACGATGCACTGTCCGGCGTCCATCAACTGGAGGCATACAGATATTCAGCCTCATGTGCCAGTAATTTCTTACTGTAAATAATTATTTCAAACTATATTCATTAATATTTATAACTTTATTGCACAATAATACAAAAAAGTAAACGTACAAAAGGAGGGTTTTATACTATGAGCATTTTATACCAACCAAAAAGAAATAGTGGTGGTGTCGTTTAATCTTCAAAATAAAGTAAATAAAAAAAAGTAAACTCCTTAATAAGTCACTTATTAAAATTTATTTATTGAGCTGTATCACTTCGAAAGTTCTCAAAACTAGGTGAGTCTAGGTGCAAGTTCCACGGGACCAAGCTTAGAAGAACAGTAGGCCTACTACAAGCTCTCTCTGGCTCTGTTTCTGGTTTTAAGTCTGTGTGAGTGCTGTGTCTGGTGAAATTACTGGCACGTGAGGCTGAACATCTGTATGTCTCAAGTTGATTGACACAAGGCAACGTAGGGCACGTTATTGATGTGCGTGACCTACGAGGCAATGCTTTGTTATAAGCTATGGTTACCTCGTAACACCAGGGGCGCTTTATGTTTGTTCTATCAGCTTGTATAAAAATGTGCAGCTGACTGTCCCTCCAGTACAAGTTTGGTACACTCCAAACGGTAATTATTAACTAAGTTAAAGCTGATACATCACTATAATGATTAGTGTACGTACATTGCCCTGTAATTATTGGAAATATGGATGCGGTATTACTGAAATTATGTATTGTTTGGTCCTGCCACTAGCTACAACTCTTAAACCACAGACTACCACTCAACGAGGCACAAAAAATCCGCCACACTGATTTGAAAGAATCAGTGACACGATATGAAGAAACCACAGGATCTTGAGTGCATACATAGTGCTAGTGCTCTCAAACGGTGAAGGAAGACATCGTGTGGAAGCCCGCGGCTAAGTCAGCTCCGCACGTATTGACCATGTCTTTACTGTGGATTAGGCCGACTAAGCTGTCAGGATGGTATAGGTGTTGGGCAAGCTTACTCCAATTAAAAATCCTGTTCCAGGCACTATAGCGTCCTGTAAGTAAGGGCATTGAGCGAAAACCGCTGACCTGCCTATATAAATCATCTAGAATATATGCAAAGGCCTGTTTTCACCCACTTGATTTTATTACGACAGAGTTGGTGCTGACAATGTTCAATGGAGGTTTAATCTACTTCCTATCATGCCACTGGTTCTTTTAAACCGAGTGTGGTGAAAGGAGACTAAGGGCACCTCAAATAGGAGTTTAAATTTGAAAGAAAAAACAGTTATTTAACCACCTCATTTAACATTTAACGCCGTTTTTTCATTAATTATATTTTAAATAATAATGTAATTAAACTGCCTTGTCTGTTATTCCAAGCTCTTCTTAAAAGCTTATTACTGGTGCATAGTGGAACATGAGGTTACCAATAATTAGACAATGAAATGACGTTGCGTTGCCGATGGTAGATGGACGGTCACCACCACAATGTTTGCAACACAAATTTCAGTATTAGTAGAGCTCTTTATGTGTGGCCCGTTCGGGGAAGTACTACCACCATGCCTATTTCTGCCGTGAAGCAGCATTGCTGTTTCAGTTTGGGTGTGGGTGCCGGTGAAATTACTGGC
Source organism: Thera britannica (assembly GCA_939531255.2). NCBI lineage: Eukaryota > Metazoa > Arthropoda > Insecta > Lepidoptera > Geometridae > Thera > Thera britannica. The sequence goes on along the minus strand of OW618040.2, from coordinate 1,119,852 downwards.
ACGTGAGGCTAAACATCTGTTTACCACATGTTGATGGCTCGTTTCTGAGTAGCGTGACCAGCAAGACAATGCTTTGTTATTAGGCTATGGTTACCACTTAACGTCAGGTAGGTCATAATGTTCTTCTGACTTAACCACCCGCGATCTTTACAGCGACACAGTTTTTTAACTTCTGCAGATGTCATCGTTTTTCCACAGTTTAAACATGCATAGTGGCGGTATGAAAATGTTCGTCGATTTTCAACTTGATTTGTTCAAAGTATCACGATCACATACTACCTTTTGAAACTGAATAGACAGAATACACCGATAAGTTAACATCACAAATTATTTCAAAATGCGTTCATGATTAAGGCATTGTCATTGGTGCAAGCGAAAACCGACTCTAAGGTGACGAACATTTTCATACCGCGACTGTACAAACTGGTTTTTTGTTCCTAATAAACCATTATTGTATTTTAAAATATCGTCGGTCCATTGTGTGAAACAATTTTTTTTTTTTATTCAAACTGCCAGCTAAATTTAGCACGCTCCCCGTAAAACACCCATTTAGTATTTTTCAAATCTTTACCCACAAAACTCCAACAATACTCCACCCAAGGCACTAGACAAGATGCAATCACAACAAGAAAAGCGCATTACGCTTTTATAAAAATGACGCTATCAACGTAGACCCTCCGAAGACGAGGTGTTGGGGCTCGGGAATAATTTATAACCTGTAGGCCTACCACAAGCTCTGTCTTGCTCTGTCTCTGGCTCTGGTTTTGAGTCTGTGTGAGTGCTCACCAGTGTATTATATTGTGTGTGTGACGTTTCGATGTAGGATTTATTTTGACAGCACTCACACAGACTCAAAACCAGAGCCATAGACAGAGCCAGACAGAGCTTGTGGTAGGCCTACAGAACCGCAGACAACGTTATTTGTTTGCCAAAAACTGGCGGCCGTAGTATTACGGTCACCGTAGTATTACGCACAGTACGGTTATTATTATTTTTTTGTAAAAGGATCATACAAAAAACGGTAGGAACAAAACCGCAGTTCGTGGCCTCTTCTTCTAGGCTTGGTCGCATGGAACCGGCACCTAGACTCACCTAGCTTTAAGACGTTTCAAGGTGATCCTTGTGATATTATTGAATAAATAGGTACATGTTTGACTTCTCGCTATAAAAACGTAGCCGTTATATGCTAGGAATCTCTGAAATATTTTAAATAAATCAATAAAAGCCTCTGAAGGAGTAATAAGTGGAATTACATAATAAGTAAATACTTAGTCTGGGTCTTCAAAAATCATACGCTGTCAAGTCTGTGTTAAGGTGTTTGTCTTATCATGGTATAGATTTCACTGCGCCTTAAGGGCTTTATAAATGATAGTTTAATATTTGCCAGTGCAATTTTCACCGCTATTTTCAAAAGCAAAAGTTTTAACTTCGAGAAAAATAAGCAAAATTTGCACTCATTTACTAGACAAAAACGCAACCGAAATCAAACTCTAACTCAACAGCTCAAGACTCAACCCTAAAACAGACGTGCGGTCTTTCCAACACAACAAAAATAGTTCCCCACAAAGGGTATTCCGCCGGAGGGAGATCGCCGCGACTTTATTTAATTTCATAATAAATTGCAATAATTGCATTAGAACGCGGAGGATATAAATCAAGTGATACGACGGCTTTGCGAGAAGTTTGCTGTCAAGCGGTAAAAATGACAGGGTGTAGCGTCTTCAGTTTAAATGCAAGACCGCGAAAATGCTCTTAGTCTGTTGAACTTTAAGAGCGATTATTTTTGTGGCGAATGTTTTTTTTATACCCAAATTCAGAAGGTTTACGTTGGTTGTTTTATAGTTAATTAAAATAAAGATAAATAGATTATCAAAGCAATTCCAAGTTTATCTTGCAAACTGCATTGCGAAGACATAATAAAATTACCATAAAATAGACCTTATAATTACGCCCCATGCATCTTCACGACGAATAACAGACATCCCCATCCCCTAAATTGTATCAGCTAAAACAACCCTGGACTTATGGAAATTAGATTACACGATCTGCAGATTAAGGACCCTGATTAGGAGTCTACATGGAAAAACAATTAAGGAATATACTGAAACAATGACTTAGAATAAAGTTGGCTTTTGTATTTGGTATCGCGGTTTCGGGGGCCGAAAAGACCTATGGGGTTGGCGGTGCGAAGTAGCTTGGCATTTGAGGGTTGACGCTAAGTCGTTATAGTGAAATTTATTGGTTTTAGATAAAGTGTAATGGGGATTACTGAGGTTTAAAATGTGAAGTGTATCGAAAGGGTTCGTGTATTTTCCTTAAAGGGGTAACAAATACCCTACCTACTTGTAAGCAAACATTATTGACTCTGCAAGTACCTAAAGTTTTTTTAACAAAATATGCAGATATTTGAAATAAATATACTAAAGAAAAATAAATAAGAAAAAACGTGTTTATTTTCACATTTCACCACCATGTAAATTTTGATCACTCAATCAACTGTCTACATTTTATTTTTGCATAATTTTCGTATTTCACGCTCGCTTGTTCACATATTTCTAATACTTACCTACCAGTAAAAGCACCGTTAAAATAATACATGAAAATAATGCAATAATAATAAATGTGAGAGATTCAAACACTGGACGGCGTCGCGCCATGTATCGACGGAGTTCGTGCATCAACCAAATTCTGCTTCGCATACTAATGTGGCTGTAGAGGTAGAACATGCTACTAGAAGAGACATTGCAAAACTGTTCTCGTATCTTATAAGCTAGAAACAGACTGACCGAACGAAAACAAACAAAGGCTAGCGAGCGTCGTTGGAATTCGCATGCTCGCTCGCTTTCACCGTTCAAATCACATACTCCATACAACCTTACAACCGAGTGCAATTTTGAAAGAAAGAAATAAATATATTTTATTTCATTCTTTCTAACTTTCCTCACTTCCTTCACTGTTGTGCTATATCTCTTCTAATACGTTGAGCTCTGGGCAAAATCGACCATAGCTTTATAGCGTTCGCGAACTACTTCTAAATAATGGTTACAACAAACCATTAGTTGAGCAAATATGCTTGTTCTACCAGCAATATAAAGTAGTATAAAATTAACTAACTTAATCGAGACCGAACCGAACGTTACTTAACAAAATATTTGATCGGTAAGGAATAATTATTGTACTACGCACATCCCTAGCATTATTGGGTTAAGCCTTGCGTACTCATCTAGATCGCTAGCGATGGCAATCAGTGTATCCCTGTCAAAATTTGCAGGACTGTTTCCGGATATACAAACCCTTACGCTTAAGCTGATCGCCATCGAAGATCGTCTAAATATGCGCAAAGCTTTGATAGAGACAGTGTGGTATTGGCATACAAAAACTAAAACGGCACTTCTAGGTCAGTATATCTTTGTTCTGTATCGAAGAATCTTCGATCGGAAGAAATCTCTATCAGTCGGATTGTATGGCCGGCCATTGTTCTTGTAACTTGATAATCGATTTATCGAAATGTATCTTTGTGGGTGTTCATACTCGATTCTAGCTTTGTATTCGTAGGTATAATATGTATGGTATGAAGTTGTAAAATCGATATTGTGGTATCGACTTTTGTTTTGAATAGATGTGTGTTTACCTTTTTTAAGATTGAGTGAGTATTATGCCCACGCAGTACTTACTAGGGTAAGATCGAATGAAAATATGTAAAACAAAAGATATTCTAGCTTATTTATTTTTTTGTAGTTCGAAAATAACAATGAAAAACTGTAAAAAATAATTATTATTATGTGAAATTCATCCACGTATATTTTAATTCAATATTCAAGCTACAGAAAACGGTTCTATGAATTAAATTCATCGCCTCGACACGAAGAAAACAATGCACCTGCATTTTTTCGAAAACATTTTTTATCAATTACATACGGCTTAATTATTTTTTAAATTCGTGATGTTATATGATTGGGAAGTATGGGAACAAACATGCTTACATGGTTCACCTACTCACAAGCTATCATAATTAAACAATTCCTTCCGCACCGACTGCAAGGCACGCACGGCACGCAATGGATCCAATCCAAATTTGCCGGCATTTGGTGGTTGGTAGGTAGGTACTTGATTGAGGACACAAGAGTGGTACCTATGTGAATTAATAAGCAAAACGTCAACATGTCCGCATCGCAAGTATCGGACACATCGCATCAAACAAATCATTATGTCGTAGTGTTCATTCTAAAAAAAGTCACACAAAGTCAGATTTCTTCCTTTTTTAAGACCACCGTTTACCATACTTCATGCAAATACAGATATTTCATTTAAATAAGTGCGTCTACTGATCCGCACAGTACGGATCGCTTAGATGCATAGCCATTTTTGATACAATGCGTCCGATACTTACGATGATGTGGGTATGTTGACGGTCAGCTTTACGAAGCAAATTAAAATCCGTTGCGTGCCATGCGCGCGTTGCGACCAATGCAGCCGCAGTCACCTTTCGTTTAAGGTCATAGCAAAACCGCCAATAACTTCATAACCCAATTAATATGTCGTGCAAGAAACTGCGCAAAGTTGGCCATAGTTTTAAAGTGAGTTTGAAATTAATTGAGGCGGTCATTCGAGCGGGAAGTTATAGAGTTCAGCCGTATTGAACCTCCTTCATAAGTTACGTGTAGTTGAGAGAAGAGGATGGTTATAGCTTTGTAAGAAAAAACAAAGAAATTATTTTAAATAAATAAAAAGAGTCAAAATAAAAGCTTTTTGTTTCACAAGAATCAATTTGAAAGTTTACCACCACTATTGAAATACCAACCAAGCCTGCGTGTTTTTATCCAAGTCCATAATACAACCAAAATAACTTTATAATAATAAGTCAGTTCACAGAACGCATACGCAATGAAATTGTGATTGTATCCATTCAATGCAAATGTGTGACATGTCTGATGTCTTACTGGAGATGTTTTATTTACGAGCTGACGTTTATTGCGGTTTTTGAGAAACATTATTATTTTATAATTCAGTGAATGAGGATAAAAAGAAACAAAAATATACCTGGTTAACATTTTTACTCGTACTGTACCATGTTATATATTTTATGTTATATTCGACTACCAAGTATGCAATTGGAAGAAAACAACAAACAAACATAGTGAACATATCAGAAAAAAAAACCGTCAAACCTTCAAATACCAAGATAGACTATGGATTAAACAACGCTGTAGTCCTTTCTCAACTAACCGAAACAATAAAAACAAACAAGTCGCATACAAAGCCACAAAACTTTTGAACCACTTACAAGACTGATAAATCTAAAAACACTCGAGGGCCTAAACCATCAACAATAGAGTGTCCTATAAATAGTAAGAACGAACAAAAATACCAGTTAACATGCGATCGCATTATCCATTACAAACTGTCAACTATGACGAATGATCATATTAACAACGGACAATACCAGACACATTCTCACACAAAGAAACGCGCAAACCAGCCCAAAACGCTTAGTCCGTTTGCATTCTAACATAAGGTTCATTATTGTGGGGGATTGGTTCTTGGAGGAATGAGTAAAGTTTGTTGACGATAACAGAAATGAACTATGAAGATGTACAAAAATGGAGTCCGACTGAGATCTGTAACAGAATGTATTGAGATAACGCATAACACGCATTTACGTGGGCAACGGACGATCGGATAATAGTTTTTGTTGTGTTACAGCGGAAGTAGGGAATACGCTTTTGATGTAAAATCCGTTCAAAGCACTTCAAAACAATTGATCACTTATTAAGCTTCGCGTACTCTTTCTTCTTCTATAACTCTTTTTATTGTGTCTCAGGTACTTTCAAAACTATGTGGTGACTCTAAGTGTGCCATTGAAAAGGTTATAAATGGCAGTATTGTTGATTAGATAGAATTAGCTAATTAACCTACGTAAGTTTAAGTCTAATTATCAATTTAATTTAACAAGTTTTTAGGCGACTTTAAACTGGTCACCATATTATAGGCCGCTAATTATACCAAATATAAGCGCGTACAATCTTTGTTTTCCAAAACAAATCTAAAACGTATATTTACTACAGAAAGTTATTAAATTCTTGCACTAAACACTAGTTTAAAACGACCCATTAACTTTTTAATCAGACAGCCATAAAAATAATCTATAGTGGCTAACACGAATTTCGTTATCTGGAGGACTATAACATTTTTATGAACTTTCGATAAAAGGGATCAATAAAACCGAACCGGGTTTTAGTTATTTCTTATTACGCATGGTCTGAATTGTTCTTCTTGTTTAACCAGAACGAGGTTTGATAAAAATAGTGGAATTCATCATTGCGGTCTCTTTGTTTTTGATCACTTTACTATCTGGATCTTTTTAGCTAAGTAACGTACGAATATTAATTGCGAATAAAAATTGCGTCTATTTTTTGATTAAAATTACTATTGCGTATGTATTATCTATCATCTGTTTTTCATAGTACAAGCACAGAAGAAATGTCAGCAGTAGGTAACTAGTGCAAGCTTTACTTATTTTGGGGTTGGATTTTTTGGAACTGTGTAAGATGTTGACTAAAATTTATTTTAGTCGCAAGTCTTATAAAAAGTTCCTCAAATATACTTTTTTTCCTGTACAAGTATCAAAACTAAAAAAAAGTCAAAATTTTTAATTATTGTTTAAAATCTAAGTATTCTAAATCGCAAGTGCTTAGAATTAATAATATTTTCAGCATTATTAATGATGATGATACATCATATACCTACTGAGTGCGTCTGTACCGCTTAGCGTCGTCTTTATAATAACTTACCAATCATCATAAAGAGAGAATGGTGGTCAAAAGATAAAGATTTAAGTTTTTAAAATCAATAAACTGTTTAGTAAACTTGGCCTGTAGCATCGGTTATCGAGCAATGCGTGGGGCATTAAGTGTCTGTGACGAACGCATTCCTTTTGTCTGTCGGTCCGTCTGCTGCCGTAGTACGTAGGCTGTATCTCCAGCTTTGGTTTGTGGTCCAAGTGCATGGAATCTTCTTTAATAATTGTCATTCAAATCTTTATCGCTATCTTCTTCTTCTTATCGTTTTACTAGTTCTTTTGCATCACTGTGGTGAAATCTTCTTACCGTTTTACTAGTTATTCTTAACCAATGCGGATTTTAAGTGCGTCTCAAAGATGCTCCTTTAGTGTAAATGCACCGTGTTTCAATAAATGTATTGAGTATTGAGTTTCAAACTCATTTAAGTTCTACAACGTGTCGGTTTTATGATATTATTTGTATGAAATACCTGTTTTATTTAATAAATTCTTAATTGAATTATTTTATTATGCTACACGATTTTATTTTGGGGAAAAGGTGTTGTAGCTCGTTTGCTCATTTAATTATCGAAATATTCTACACTGCACTATCTAGCTCCAAACTAAGCAATGCTTGCAATGCGAACCGAATTCAATTCAAGTTAATACATTTATTCATGAACAATTAATTAATCATATTTGAAATAATCTTAAAACCTACCTGCCTACCTACCCATTATTAAAATTATTCATAATTATCATGTCAGCAATTAATTTATCGTGTAGAAGAACCTTTTTATTGAAAGTGTGAAAAGTATACATATGAATTTACCGACAAGAAATATTTATTTTAAGACTGTTCCTTTCCCAACTATGTCAGTAAGAATTTAATTTTTGGACTTCGAAATTTTCTCACTCGTTCTGTAAACCGCTCTCTGCTTGTATCTTGAAGATACTTCCAATAGCACATCGATTGAGAATTGATCACCAAATTAAGCATTTTAATGGCAGGAGATGTACCCTTAAGCGCGGGGGCGATATAAGAAGAACGAAGGGGTTTAATCGTTGACTTTTGCTCAACTTTTTTAAATAAAAAGATGAGTTTTTATTTAAAAAAGTTGAGCAAAAGTCTTATATTTAGTTTGAATTATTTGAAGTTTTAAATCCCATTGTTCTTTTAAAATGTAGTTTGTATTTTATTCACATGATTATTTCATAATAATATTTTTTGTAAATAATGTACATTCTAAGTATATAAATAGATAAACTGTATTCATTGACCTTTTCAAATAGTTAATTTGTAATAGAATTATTTGAAATGGTCATAATTTGCATTCTATTTTGCATCTTCTAAGATGACAAGAAATTTTGGTTGAAGACTTTGAATGAAACTAACAAATATAAAGAATTTTAACTACTAGAGATCAAAGAAAATAGGTCAGAATCGTCTGCTGTAAAATGTTATAATCTTCAATTTATACATTTCTTTCTGCTCTGTGGTTCAGTATGGTGATGCGTAACCCATTTGTCACATTTTGATTTAGGAATTAGATCCTTACCACATGGTGTTATGGTTTAAATTAGAGTTTTAACTAAAAAAGTTCAAGCAAACTTCTTTTCATTCAAAGTGGCTTGTGTTTTTTTAATTTCTACTAATGAAGCAATAATAATCAAAGAAGATAATATATTTCAATGCGGGTGAGGCAATCTTCTTGCATAATATAATATAATGTATAAAATTTTAGCTGTTATGGTTTTGAGCTGATCCAAAAAAAACTTTTTTCATAACAAGTAAATAAATTCTTACCACCACCCACCAGATGGACCGAAGACATTGTTAAGATCACGAGAAGTCGGTGGATAAAAAGAGCTCAGAATCGATCTTCCTGGAAATGTGTAGGAGAGGCTTTGTCCAGCAGTGGACTTCTTCAGGCTGATGATTATAATGAAATAAATTATTAATTAAGTGCTACCGATAGCTGAAATAAAAAGCATCCAGGCTCACCTAGCTTTAGGACGTTTCAAAATGGTCCTTGTGATACAACTGAATAAATATTTTTAAAAATTTGAAAAAAAAATTGCGCTTTATTGGAGATTTATGGAGATCATAGCATTGGCTTGTAGACTGACCGATAGACAGAGAGACCGCCATACTTGTTAAAGAGATAACTTTAAGCGTGGTGAACTAGGTTTTATTGCCTAAAGCAGGTGAGCTTAGCAACTATTTTTGCTGTCTCACGACATAGTCTGAAACTAAACAACTTTGACTGTGTGACAGCAATACACAGATTGCCACCGCAGCCAATCTAGATGGGCGTAAGACTTTGTTAAACCTGTAAACCTGTTCTCTACAAAAAATCTCATAATTTAATATAGTTTTTTTTACCTTAGGTTTCGAATTCCTAATTAACCTACAGTGTCAATAACCCTTAGTACCTAAAGTTGCAAACCTGCCCAAAACAAACACACCAAAACTCGGTATTTACACAGGTCTTAGGACGCATTTACAATAAAAGCAGGTTGGCGTTGATTGAAACCTATTTGTCGGCTTGTAATGTAATCTGGGTTTGGCAAATAAAACCTTGTGAACATCTAGGCCATCTGCTATAACGATAGCGATCAGTTTCAGCAATAAACTTTGACAGTGAGATATTTGACAGCGAAACACTGATCGCCTCTGCAGGCGATCAGTGTAACACAAATAAAGTAGGTAGATATACGTTGCATGCTAAGAAATGTTCACCATTTACGTATGAAAATTAATTATATTATGCTCTTTTACTCGCTTTAGTTATTATTACCATATCACAGCAGTGGTATTTAGAATGATCATGAATTTGACACTAAAAATGATGATGGAATGTTTAAAATTATAGTATTCGAATAAGGCTACTAAACTGACATGCTACAGAATGCTTTCTATGTAAATGGACCCAGAAGGGTGAGCTAATTTTGTGTGACCTTGGGTTAATAAAATTATCTTATTTACGTACATAAACAACCTGTAATTTATTATGTAAAGGGATTAAGTTTCTGAGTAATTAAATTAGGTCATGTCTGAAGTTAATTTTTGAGGTAACTGAGTGATGAAAATAATTTGATCATGTAGGTACAATTGTTGGAATGCTTTAAAGTTTATTAAAAAAAGGTTAGGTGGGTGGAAAAATAAACAAAAAAACAATTATCTTGTAAAATATTAGGATTCCATTCACCCATCCACCAGATAGACCGAAGACATTGTTAAAATCGTGGGAAGTAGGTTGATGGAAAGGGCTCAGAATCGTTCTTCCTGGAAATGTGGAGGGGAGGCCTATGTCCAGCAGTGGACTTTTTCAGGTGATGATGATGATACAGGGCCAATCTATCACACCCCTATTAGTGGGTCACTGCAGATGCTAAAATACAACAGCTGAATAGGTCAAGCTGAAACCGTTCAGCGTATAACAAGTCCCACAAGTTGTTCAGAGTGGCTAAGTCGCAGTTGACCCAAGAACTTCCGACGCTTAACTCTCGTGTTGCTCATACAGGGCGTCCCACGGATATGATACATGGAGGGGAATGTACAGGTCTTTGTATCTATTGTAGATAGATAGATTGAAGATAGATAAAACTTTATTTGCACACAACAAATTATAAAAGTACAGGTACATAAAAATACTTAAAACTATTTGCCTCATATTATATGAGGCAAATAGTTTTAAGTATTTTTAAATTTTTATGTATTTGTATTTTTATGTGGGCGGCCTTATCGTTAAATAGCGATCTCAACCAGACAACTTTTGGATGGAATGGACTTAAGATATTTACAAGGGGACTGTGTGCGAAGAAAGAATACATAAGTCCAAAAAAATTTTCTCATTTTGAGCATTTATTTGATAATTAAATGATTGATTAATTTTGTATTAAAATGTAAAATTTCATAGTATTCCTTGTACTTCTGACACTATTGTTATTTAGCAAAAAATAATACCTATGATGAAGCTTTTCGATTAGCATGATAAAATTATAGGGTTGACATGATTATTTTTCTCGTGTAACGGGTTCGATTTCCGTTTCAAACATGTAATTATTTAAATATCTATGAATGCAGTTTAAATTGTTTTTTAAATTCAAACAAAGTCTTCTTTCAGTAAAATAGTCCATCTACAATATTCAAAGTAGCATATCCGTGGGACGCCCTGTATAGACACTGCTAGTGAAACTGTGGTCTGGAACTTAGGATGTTGATTGCCTACGGACGAGTGCATGGTAGTATAGCTTGGTCATGATGACCCAGCTATCTAGCCGATCAAGAAAGTCGTATTGCTTTATTAACCGATGTGGTGAAAGGATTTTAAGTGCGTAATAAGCTTCTTTCGTGAGTTTTAGAAGTAGTATAGATCTTTGTGAAGGGCTCGCCCGGGGAAGTACTACCACCATGCCTATTTCTGCCGTGAAGCAGCATTGCTGTGTTTTGGTTTGAAGAGTGTGGGTGCCGGTGAAATTATTGGCACGTGAGGCTGAACACGTATGTCTCAAGTTGATGAAGCAGGGCGGTGCATCGTGACGTGCGTGTCCTACGAGGCAAGCCTTGTTATAGGCGATGGGTACCACTCAACATCAGGTTCTATCATCATACGGCATGCGTATTTATGCACATAATTATTCCTTTACCGGTTAAAATTAGGTACTGACACACAAACGGATTTGAACCTACGACTTTAGGATCAGAAAAAGCGTGAGTTATTTAGGGCAAGAGTTTATAGGGCACAGGGTCAACATACCAGTAGTAATAATCATCATCTTTGCAATATCTACAAGTTTCTAAGAAGCAGCATCATGATTCCGTTATGCTATCAGCTGTGGAGTTCAAATGTTATCAAGTCTAACGACCAGTATAAACGGAACTGTCGATTAAGGCATGCTTCGACCAAGGCAAGGGTTTGTTCCTGTTAGATGTACAATTAAAACATCATGAATAATATTTTTTCAACACTTGTTTTTACGATATTATGCAGATGGCCACCTGATGCTATTATGTGGTAACCACATAATGACCTAAACGTTGTGCCTCACAAAAAAGACAAAAAGAAAGATTCATAATTATTGCAATTAAGTAATTCTTTTTTGGTCGCTTTTGGTAGATTTTATCATTCACCACTTTTATAACGTCTGGTTGTTCTAGACGTGATACAAAACTAATGAAACATTTTGAACGAAATGTATCTATCTTTTCGTTGTCAATGCATCACTGATCTTAGTACAGATGTATCTTTTATGCAATCTACGACCTCCTGTCATCAAAATTGACAGTTTTCATTTGTCCAACCGCACCCTCCTTAGCAGTTATTTCTAGCGCAGAATCACGATAGGTATTTGAACAATAGACCATTCCCCATACTGTCTTTTATCAGCCGGTTGTCTCTTATGATCTATTGTTATTGTAAAATGAACCTTATTACTGTTGCTTTTGGACACAATACTTCTAGACTTGAGGATAAAAATAGCACACCCAGCATTAAGTTTGAACGAATGAATTACGAATGAAGAAGTTTGTCGAAGAATATTTTTGATGACAGTAGTTTGAATGAAGTCACGTGAATGTTTGATATTTGACAATTGTGTCACAAGGATTACTTTTTAAAGTTAGGTGATCCTAAATGTCATTTCCTCGCGACCACTTCATAAAGCTAGAAAAAGTAGAATGTGATATGAATCAACACCAATTTTGTTCAAGTTTAAAGCCCGACCGTAGCTATAATATATATTAATATTCCGTGCTATAATATAAATTACGGTATAGGTTGGTGAAATCATAGAAATATATATAGCTGCTTGTGTGGTCACTTGAATATTTGTTTAGAAAATGTATCGTAATATGCCTCGCTATAATTTATATTAATATATATTATAGCTACGTATGTACCACGGGCTTAAAGTTGTTAAAATAGTGTGACGGAAAATAACGTGAGGAATAATATATTGGCGCAAAAAGTGTGAAGACATGCGTCAAGTGGGTGAAATGAGCCTCTTTGAGGTGCATTTAAATCCTTTCACCACACTTGGTTCGAAAGAAACAGACACGTTAAGAAGACCGTCTTATTGACCACGTAGAAAGTCGCTTTTTCGTATTGTTCACTGGAAGTGAACCTATTGTTGCTACTTCTATTATCTTCTATGTTTCCATTGTCTTTGCCTTTAAACACGTATGAACAATCAAACTAAAGTTTGGATGTTTGCTCTTTAATCTGTGGTTGAATTAACAATAATATTTATATAGATAACTCTTTATTGATTAAAATGACACATAAGGTAAGTAGGATGTAGTTTTTAGCTAAAAAAGAAACTATTTTTTGTGAATACAGAGATGACGGCTGACAGAGGAGAATGGAAGAGGAAAACATGTTGTGCCGACCCCACATAAAGTGGGAAAAGGGCAGGAAGAAGAAGAAGAAACATGATGTATCATAGGCGTACTCGTAGAGCGAAGTACACTTCATCACCATTAAATGACAATGAAGGTTTAATGGTGATAATGGAAGATGACTCTCCGTTTGGTGACCCCGATCATTAACCAGAAGGGTACAACTATCATTTTAAATTTAATCAGGGATGCATTAGTAATCCATTATCTGGATGTGACCCTTACACATACATTTGCAAATCATGTAGCTTTTAGTTATTTTAACTAACGCTTTCTTCATCTTTGTCAGGCATCGTGGCTCAGTTGGTAATCAGACCCTGCCTTCTCCGGCGTAGGCCGTGGGTTCGATCCCCGCTGAGAACAAATATTTGTGTTGTGAACGTTATACGGATGTAGCTGGATATGCGAGTAGTGGTAGACCAAATAAAACATTTATGAACTGTGTGAAAGATGACATGGATAAGAGAGGAGTGAATGCAGAGATGACGACAGAGGAAAATGGAAGAGACATGTTGTGACTACCCCACAAACAGTAAGATAAGGACAGTAAGAGGAATAATATTTAAGCATATTTTATTTTTTTATTTGAACACGTTTAAAGGTCTTCACGTCAATGCCACGAATAGAAAACCATAAAAACAGGCTTTTTTAAAGGCAATTAAAGCAAAAAATAAACCTACTTAACCTACAAAACAAATAGTTAATATTGTTTCTAGTGATAAATTAAAGACAAATACTAAAACAAACGACACTTCATCAATAGTAGCCTCAAAAAAGCAACCCCTCAGGCAGTAGTAGTTTGCTAAACAAAGTATACACACAAGTACCAATACGCACACATCGATAAGTTTGTATGTGCCGTCTTGTAGAACGAGGTAATGCCGAAGAACTAGTTTTGAGCTCAAATAATGCATAGTACTATTGAATCTTTAGACATGTAGATGGGCAAAGTACTGCTGATTTAGTGGTAGAGGCCCCGCTTTCCGAACCTAATATCGCGGGTTCAAATCCAACAATGAGTATTTGTGTCCAAAAATGTATGTGCAGTGCATGTTCACCACACAAATATTTATTTTGTTCTCGGTAGAGATCGAACCCACGAGCTACGGCGCAAAGGCAGAACTACTACCAACTCAGCTGAGAGGCCAGTCAGACTTGCGGAAACCAGCTTGCACTCCAAGTGCAAACCAAAGAATTTGCCGAAGAAATTGGGCAAAGCAAATTGCATTCTACATTCTATAACGTAGTAGAAAAGTTCTAACAAATAACAGACTCTTGCCTGAACAGATAAGTTAAAGGCACTGTTATTTCAATAAGTCTTGTAAGTTTGACATTGGCTTTGAAAGCACTCTATTCAATCTACGAGTATATGACCTGTGCAAATATATGAACAACCACGACTATGCATAAATTCAATATAGTTTATCAATATAATAAGATATATTCACCTATACCACAGTTTGAATAAAACAGTGGGTATTACTGCAAGCTTTCAGTGGTACCTTTGTTTAAATCGAACAGTTATCATTCAGTACAAGAGTGAATAGAATAACTTCACATGTCTTGGTTTGAAACTCTAGTTTACTTAAAATAGAGCAGTATTTTGTATCTCAGTCTTGATAATGGCCAAGGTCATCACTGAGTGTATCCCTGAATGGGGCTCGTTTTGGCAGTTTAGATGAACTTTGAATCAATATTGCCACCGCCAAAAAAAAGTGTGCAAGTGATGTAAAAGCAAAAAAATCGGTTGTCTGTAAAGTCGGTTTACTAACGATATTTGAATTTGACAACGTCATACAGCTGTCCACGCGGACGCATCGCTCACTCAAGTAGGAGAGAGACAGATGTCGAACGCTGCCGAATGCGGAGGCCGATTGTGCCTTTTTGTCGCTCGTTCCGCGCTCTCGCTTGCACTTCAAGCCTTAAATGGAACGCCTCAGATCTAGGCCGCCGCATGAGTCATGTTTTTTCATGCATGCAGCCGGCTCCATCGAGTTATAAGACGTTATCACGTCAAAAACTACCTCAAGTCAAATTATCATAATCATTGCAGTCCACTGCTGGACATAGACGTCTCCCATGGCGCGCTTCTGAGCCCGGTCTTTGGCTCTTCCCATCCAGTTACTGCCCGCCACTTTGCGCAAGTCGTCGCTCCATCTAGTCTGAGGGCGTCCTACACTACGTTTGCCTAAACGCGGTCTACACTCCAGAACTTGTTTATCTCAGCAAGTATCGGTTCTTCAGCCCACATAACATGACCGGCCCACTGTTACATCAGCAAATAGTTTACAAAACATTATAACTAAAATTTATCAAAAAAAACTTACAAGCTTTTTCAATACCTTATTTTGTAAGGGTCATTGTTCTCCAAATTGCAATCTCAGCATATTGAAAATAGTGATTGCAATCAAGAACGTCGTCAGACTTATTGTGACTGTTTTTAATTCGCCCTTATTAAATTTAAGAGAGTTGCAACCCTTGAGATTGAAGGGGAGGTTTTATTAGGGGTGGCTAACGAGTGCCGATAAGGATGTTTAATGCCCCTTGTGACTAGAGGTTGGGAAAACTAGAGAATAGTGGCAGTGATCTACTAACTTGAACTACCTCCGTTTGAGTATTTTAGCTTTTATTTTTTTAATTTTAACCTTTACTTAGTTATTTGTAAAAACAGATAAGTAAAAAAGTACCAATAGACGTGATTCATAAATAAATAAATAATAAATAATGCGGACAACCCACACAACTCTATTAGCCCCAAACTAAGCAGAGCTTGTACTATGGGAACCAGATTGCTGATAATAATACATTTTTTGTATAAATACAAACTTAGAATACAATATTAAGAGACAGAGAACAAACATCTGCGTTCACCACACAAATATTTGTTCACGGTGGGGATCGAACCCACGACCTATGGCGCAGAAGGCAGAGCTACTACCAACTGAGCTGAGAGGCCGTCCATTCATACAGAAAGCAGATTTTTAAATCAGTAATAGGTATAAGAAAACAATTTTAAAAAAACTATGGACATTGAAAAACCATGATTAGGTTACATACGAGTCTTAATTATTACAAACTATTTTTTGTGTTTTCTATTTTTGAACTGAACGAGCATAGCCAAAGATCGTGATGAATGGAAGAAATAGAGGGGAGGCCTTTGCCCAGCTGTGGGACCCAGAGGGACTTTTTTTACAAATAGCTGATGGAAAAAGCATATGGCCCACCTGGAAGTGTTAACCATCGCCTCTATCAAAGCATTGCCTCGTAGGTCACGCACGTCAGGAAAGTGCCTCAAGATGCACTTCCCTGCGTCTATCAACTTGAGGCATACAGATGCTCAATCTCACGTGCCAGTAATATCACCGGTAACCACACCATTCAAACCGAAACATCAAAGCTTCACTGCAGAAATAGGCATGGTGGTAGTACTTCCCAGGACGAGCCCTTCACAAAGAGCTCTACTACTGCTAGTACAAAAATGGTAAATTGGTTGCTCAAATCGATGTTATTTTAAATAAATAGTTGAAGCTATATATATATCAAGTAATTTAGAAGATATATTATTTATTTATTAGCTTCAGCTTCAGCTTTATTTATTATCTTTATATTATTTAAATTTAAATTTTACATTGCGCTCTAATTAGACTTTTTAAACTTCTTACCGTTGTAATGGGGTTCCAACCTACTTGGTGAATAAAAAGTTGGAATTTGGTTCAACAACCTCCTTGCAGTTAGAAAGACTTTAGAAAGTTGGAACATGGTTGAATAAAATAGAACTTGTTTTTGAAAGCGATTCTCCCTAGGGCTGAAAGTATTACTTTCAATTAGGCCCCTCAGGCAACTTCAGACTATGAGATACTTTCAGAGTATGAGCAATGAAAATACAAAACTATCCACTATTTAATCTCTAGTGCAATCTTGATTTAAATGAACACCTAGACGATCTATAGATAGAGAGTGCTAACACCCGACTTTGTTAATGAATTGATTACGGTTTCATCAATTAATAATTACTTTGGATCCCTTCACTCGGTGTATCCGCACTCGTGTAGAGATTGGAAGATATTTTCACTGTTAGATAATTTTAGTAGAGATTATTGAACACAAATTAATAAATATCGTTGACAATCCACACAACACTATCAAGCCCCAAACTAAGCAGAGCTTGTACTATGGAAACCAGAAAGCTGATAATAGAACTTATACATAATACACTAGTTTTTGTAAATATATACTTAGAATACAATAATTAACACCCAGACAGAAAACAAAGATTTGCGTTCACCTTACGAATATTTTTTCACGGTTGGGATCGAACCCACGTACTCCAGCGCAAAAGGCAGAGGTACTACTGACTGAGCTATGAGAGTTGTCAAATATAAGCCCGCTAGGTAACTTTGCATAAACTAGAGGCCAACTTTGGATGACGCATAAGACACCCCGTATACAAAGTCTTGACCACAGCTAGTTACACCTATGTTTATAAAAGCGAAACAATGAAAATCGTGTTCAAACCCAGATTTATGCGTTCAATCTGTACAATAAAGCAAAGTAAGGTGACAGCTACACTGGAGCTCAAACCTTTGTCTACAAATAGGGCAGGCAACATCGTTATAACTCAGCCTTATCAGCATAATGATAGGGCTTGGACAATTTATTTTTAGCGCAGGAACGATACATGACACAGATAAATCCAAACAGCTGAACAACTCATGTTTTTTCATTAACTATAATTCAAGCTTAGTGATTTGATTATTTGTAGAGTGGAGTGATTCTTACTACTTTGGCGCGACGACCCAAAGTGGATCTTGGGCTCCAACACCAGAGTCTGCCAGGGTTCTCTGTCCGGACAAGTTTCGGCGTAGTTGCTGGCTCCGAGTTCTTGCAGGATCTACACGACTTTGTTGCCACCGGTACCTGGGACGACCAACGGAGTACGTGCCCAAGCAATCGGAGTCTTACAGCTTTTGTCTCTCCTATGACTTTAGGCTCGGCCACTAGGTCTTCAACCCCTTTGTTATTTCGAAGTCTCCGTGATATTATGATGTCTTCCTTTCGAGTAGGTTCGCAAGGATATAATAAAATGAAATTGAGGCAGAGTGGCGCATCCTTTTGTGCATGTTACAGTGTCAATTTCATTTGTCAATGAAGTATCCGCTAGCATTCATGACACATTCTACACTGTAGAAATATACCTGTTTGCTATTATATTCTACGAATGTCGGTTAGCTCAGTTGGTAGTAGCTCTGCCTTCTGCGCAGTCGTGGGTTCAATCCCCACCGAGAATTGTATTTCTGTGGTGAATATAGATGTAAATATACATTGTATTCGAAATGTCTTTACAAAAAAAATGTATTATAACTATTAGCTATCTGAATCCTATAGTATAAACTTTATTTGGAGCTAGATAGAGAGCTATTTTAAAATATTTGGAGGCGTATCCGATCAGGCTCAACAGTTTTTGTCTTTTATTGTTGACAAGCAAATAAAACAAGAGCAAGAGAGACAAATTCTGCTGTAACTAATATAATTCCTAATATATTTCCGAATGTTATAAAAAAGGTGGGCTGCTCAAAGTAACCTAGCTACCTCTATCACTGTCTATACATGCACCTACACCGTCCTTAAAATACGGGGTTGAAGAATAAAAATGATAAGACAGTATAATAGATAGAACGGGGATGGGGGTAATAAGGAGGTCTTTTAGTGTTATTTGACAGAAAAGACAGGGGTTGTGAAATGTCGCTGGCACATGCGAAGGGTCTCAATCGATAGATTATATCGATAGGTTAAGTAATTGAGTGTATTTTGCTTTGATTACAAGGCTTGCATGACTTCCGGTATCTGTGACGTCTGACGTCATGGTGTAATGACATAATAATTAATGGCATGCGATCAAAGAAAGGCAGTGATTATGTACCGACGAATATAATTATATAGTTTAACAGCTTTTAAGATTATTTAAGATTATCTTATTTAGTTTAACCGACTTCAAAAAAAAGAATGTTATCAAAAGTAATTACCTCTCACAGAGCATCTCAATGCGTGTTTATTTAACAGAATCTTAAGGCTTTTCGGGTAAGTCTAAAGTATCTTGAGGCTTAGACTTATACTCAAAACCAGAGCCAGAGACAGATCCAGACAGAGCTTGTGGTAAGCCTACAGATTGAACGATGCGGCCTTAAAAACGGTAAAGAAGGTCCAACCACAGCCAATGTGGCATGCTAAAACATCTCAGTGCGCTTTTGAAAACTGACCACCGTCACAGAAGGAGTATCTTTCTTTCGGCGAATGTGTATCTTTCAATAGCTACAGAAGCTTAAACTACAGATTTTTTCATGCTGACTTTGGTGGTTACAGGGCTCTGCAATCTCGCGTCTCTCAAGTTAATGGGCGTGGGCAGTGCATCGTAGAACACGTGCTTGACTATTGAGGCTATACAAGGCCAGCAGTGCACCATTATCGCCGTTGCAGGTGTCTATGATCGTAGGTTACTTTCCATCAGGCAGCCCATCTGCTCGTCTGCCAGCTATGGCCTACAGCACAAAAACCAAATCCTAAGTGGCAAGTGCATCGTGTTGGTGCAACACAAGCGGTTACCACGGCTGGCCGCAGTAAAACGCGGGTGGCCGTAAAATAAAAAGTGTTTACTCGCCCCAAGATAACCAGCACAAAGTTCACCGATAAGTTTTTATTTCCTACGGGTAGCAGGTAGCAAGATGGAGATACTAATAATGAGATAAATGTGAAACTCGATGTGAAACCTCAACAGTTTAGTGTCTTAATGATCATATTCCAATGCATGGACTGGCCTCTTAGCTCAGTTTGTAGTAACTCTGCCTTCTGCCCGTAGGTCGTGGGTTCCATCCCTATTGAGAATAAATATTTGTGTTGTGAATGCAGATGTTTGTTCATTGTGTGGGTGCTTTAATGTATACTGAGTATGTGTTTACAAAAAAACACACACTATCTATTTATTAAACGCTTTGGAAAAGCCTGACTACACCCTGTCAAACTGTGCATACAGTGTAGAACATTATTAATTATTTCAATTGAGATAATTTTATTTTTTTGAGGGCAAGAGTTTTGCATCTATGCGCTGCTTGTATTATTTTATGACCCAGCAGTCGGTACTAACTATTATTTATTCTTTGGAGTATAATACGTTTCAGTTTCGGAGTTGCTTTTGCATTTTAAACAGTATTCTTAAATATGATTGCCGTTGAAAATATTTGAGAGAATAACTCCTAAAAACATTCAACAACGTTTTTATCATCTTACCCTTGCGTGTTGTTTACAAACAAAACTGTAGTACTTACTACCAACGTAGTAACTACTAAAATTGCGATCAATTTTCTTAAACACAACATAAAACTATCGACATTGCCGGGAAGATAAGCGAAAGTATGCAGTCCCAAAACAACGTTTTATCGAAAACCAAAACGAAAACGCGATAAAATCATCAATGAGATTGCCGAAGACATTCCTTTCGCTCATTAAGCCGAAAATACCCGAAGAATGTCCGATAATTCGTACCTGTGAAGATGAATCATTTTTAGTGTCCCATATACCGACCGAGGCTCCCTACAATGGCCAATAAACACGCCATAAAAATATGAGGGACCGCACTAAAAATATCACTTTTAAGCCAACTGCCCACTAAAGAGGTTTGGCGCATGCTTACAAAAAACGATGACCCTACACAGGTGCTGTTTTGTTCGCTTGTGGAACTATACACGCACACAACACACCTTGACACATCGTGTGCCTTCGCCAAATAGCCGAAGTCTTCTTCGGATCCGAATCATATTCTAAAAGCTCACAGATTGTATGTACTAAATGAGATAGCAGCAGATTCTTTTGACTAACTGTTATCAACGTGTTAAAGCTGTTGTCTTCTACCAAAGGCATTTGGGTATCTACCGTTATTCTATTCCGCCAATCCTTACAAATCGTCGGTGATAATTCAAGAACCCAGTGGTTGCAATTTCTACGAGCTGTTTGGACTGACCATGGTCACTTCAACTTGCAACTTATTTAACTTTTGAGGTTATGCAAAAATGCTTCAGTGGAAAAAGGCTCTTACAAACGTTCATATTGTTAAATGAAGCTGTCAAAATAACTTCGTCAAGTTAAAAGGAGAATTAACATGTCACGACACTTATACGGCAATAAAACATAATGCTTTACGATACGATTAAGTATTGGAACCGTTATTTGTGAAATTTAAGCGTTTTGTTGTATTCTTGATGTTAATTTAGGTATTGTTTGCTTCGTTTGGTAGAGTTTTTATTATTACGATAAAAATTCTTTATTCTTTACTTTAAATTTTAATAATAACAAAATAATTTATAGTCTTGTTGAAAAACACCTAACGTCTAAAAGCTAAGGTGAATTTACTAAATTTGTATAGCTATAGCAACCTACCAAGCTTATCAACACAATGTAGAAATGGTATTGCATAGAAGTCGCAGTGCTTTTGCTTTTGTATTATTGTCTACGTCTCACTCAGTCAAGTGGCACCACATTGGAACTTCACTGCTATTATTATTATTTTTGTTTTGCTAAAAGATTATAAAAACAAACGGTGGGACCTAAGCCGTAGTTTGTTGCTTGTTCTTCTAGACTTGGTCGTGTGTAACTGGCACCTAGACTCACCTTGCTTTAAGACGTTATAAATTGATCCTTGTGATACTATTGAATAATAAATATATATATATTTGACTTAAACTTTGAGCATAGTAAGTACCTGGGTGCCTTAATGAAACCACAAAATTTAGCAAACACTGTCTTTCCCCGAAATCCTAAGAAAGCCCCAACACTGTCTTCGAATAATTTATTCCTGACGCCAAAGGACTCGAATTAATCGCAATATCGAACCTGGCCAACCGTTATTAGTACCTCCTCGGTATAGTTGCCAAGGTGTTTCACCCCTCTATAAATCTTGTCTAATTTGTGTGTAATTACAGGGCCGTAGAGTTTGCTGTAACAAGGAGTGCGTACCAGCGGGGAGTAAGCGGCACGCGTAAGCACGTGCTTCAACCATCACTGCTGATAAACGACCTATCTACCACGAAGTTGATAAAGAAAACGCAACTCTAAACGCAAGTGGTAAAAGCTAAAGGTTCAATGATGACACTGATGAGGAACAAATTGAAGATAACGAAGAAAAAGCGCTAGCAAATATCGATGTTAAAGCAATATAACAAGGTATAAATTGCCTGAGCAGCAATGATAGCAAATAACAATTCTCTCAAGTTTCGATCACTATTAAGCAACGTTTCAAAGACAAGTAACGTGCCGAAAGGTTTAAGTTAAATAGTAATGTGTTCTTTGACCCCTCGGTGAGATCATAATTTTAGTTGTAACTACGGGGTGCACTGTTTCAAGTCAAATTAAAATTGCTTTATTTCAGCCCTTTATTTCGCAGCGGGAGATTTTTTTTTAAGGGGGTTTTATTCAAACAGCTACGCAATATTTCCAGTTGCATTAAAAATAGTGGTATTTATATTCACTTCGGCATTAGTTGCCTTAACATTAAGTTCAAATACCTCAGTGACTCACTCAAAATTCTGCCAGATGGCTGCCTTTTTGGTCTAATCCCTTTCATCCCCACATAATTAGTTCGAAGTCTATGTTAATAAATTCGTGCTCCAATTGCCATCTGAAACCTACAAATAAATCTGCGTCATGCAGTATGCACTCGGCACCCAAATGTATGTGCATCGTCCACTTCGTCGCTGCAACGGAATATATTCTTTAAATTCTTATTGCGTAGTGTCGGGTTTCAGATGTGACACACATACGAATCCCGACCCCAGAATTCGTTTCGAGTGTCGATACGAAACTGTATACCATTTACGAGCTTGATTGAAATTTTGCAATCAACAAGGGGAGTGAGATGATGAAATTATTCGTGTATTTTTTTCCGACCTTGTATTGTAATGGGACGTTGGGATAGAAAATTTACGAGGGATTTAAGATCGTAATCGCGGCCTGGGTTGTTCCAAGTGATTATTGTCGAGATAGCGCCCAGAGCTGTACCAGCCCACGCACGCTATTCGTAGCCCTTCTCAATGTGCCTATTTGAAACACATGAAGCACATTACTTTGGCATGCTGTATGACTGGCACAGTGAAATTTGTTTGAGATGCAATTGCAAATGTCTAAATCAAGGTCTTCCGACGTATCGACTATTACATGTTCCGCATTCGTCTCACTTAGTTGAAAATAAAAGTGATCGTTCATCTAGTTTTGTGTTTCCTAGCTTCATATCTAGAAACTGCATAGCGCTGGACGGCGTGGGTTCGATACCCACTGAGAACCAATATGTGTGTGCTGAGCACAAATGCTTGTTCTCTGTCTGAGTGTATATATCATTCTAAGTAATGTTTTAGCTTCGTTAAAGTTTGACATAACTATAGGCCTACCATGAGCTCTGTCTGGCTCTGTCTCTGGCTCTAGTTTTGAGTCTGTGTGAGTTCTCACCAGTGCATTATACTATGTGCGTGACGTTTTGACGTAGGATTTATTTAGTCAACACTCGCACAGACTCAAAATTAGAACCAGAGACAGAGCCAAAGAGAGCTCATGGTAGGCCTATATACTGATAGAAAATAAGAATACTATGCTCAACTTAATATAATCGAATGGCTATGTTCTTCTCCGAATAGCCATTAGAAAATTCTTCGCTCAGTGGATCGTAACGACGTCTTTTACTTTGGGGCACTTGACTTATAACAGTTGATTTGAGAACTTTCAAGGGCTCTTGGTTTTTATCATCGCTATTAATTTATATTCTGGTGAATTGATAACGCGATTTTATAAAAATCTGAAACTTCTTGATTACTTTTTATTATGCATGGTATCAAGTTTAGTTTAGTTTCAATTCATGTTTTTTTTTCATTTGGTAGTAAAAAAAAGGTCGCTTTCATGTCGTACCTATAAGGAAGTCAAAAAGACCGCATTCGAAAGACTTTATTGGAGGAAACTGCATCAAAACCCCGACAAAAGATAGGCTTATCAATTTAAGAAGAAGAAATAAATAAATAAATGTTATAGAAAATTCACACAACACTATCTGGCCCCAAACTAAGCAGAGCTTGTACTATGAGAACTAAATAGCTGGTATAATACTTTTTTTTTGTAAATATGTACTTAGAATAATACTAAGACAAAGACACCCAGACAGAGAACAAACATTTGTGTTCACCACACAAATATTTGTTCTCGGTGGGAATCGAACCCACGACCTACGGCTCAGAAGGCAGAGCTACTTCTAACTGAGCTGAGAGGCCAAACAATAAACAAATACCCTTCATTCATAATATCTGACAGTTAGTAGAGTATCGCTAAAAGTCTCTCCTCACTGTCACTTTCTGCCAAAAGATAGAGATGGCAACATACTTAGCGGTCTACTAAGTTAAATGACTGTATTCAGTATTCAGTATATTTATTGCCTTATTATGTATGTAAATATAACAGTGTCAGATCTTAGAACTAATTTTTGAATCAATACATAATTTACCCTGTAAGGGTGTTGCAATACTGGAGAAGCGGGCCGATATGATTATAATCACGCAGATTTGTAAGCAGGTTTAGTATAAAATGTTATAAGGGTTATTTATTATTATAGTTAGTCTTTTTGTTCGTCGTTAAAGAACTCGTCTAGTGTGTAGTAATTTTTTTGTAAAAGCATCTCTTTAATTTTTTTTTCAAAAATGTTGTATTTTTCTAGATGTTTGATGTTTTCCGGAATCTTGTTATATATTTTAACCGCCATAACATTTGGTCCCGAGCTGTGTATCTTTAAATTAGACTGCTATAGAACCATTATGAATATGAGCCTAAATAAGGCTTTAATGAGGTTTCGTGATTGTCAGGCTGTTATCTATAACTTAGTTCACAGCTAAGCCGATTTGAATGTGGATTTATGCAAACCTAAGATGATAGTGCTTAGCGCGATTATAGATGGAAATTAACATAGGAATTGATATTGGAATAATGAGATGGCATAGACTGAATAGAGATAAAACAAAAATACAGTTTTATTTCTGATATAGTTATAATCATCCTAACATTAATGTTTACTAAATTGTGTGATTAAATTCTTAGTCTGAAATTGCCACAGCAAAAAGCTTGTAGCATGCAAAAGTAAGTTCACCGAAGAAGTAAATAACCACTATTTTACAATGACAGAGCCGTAATTTGTTTGTTCGCGACAAGATTCCTTTCATTATGTTCGTGCCCCATAAAATATGCAACAGAAATGAGAAAAATGTGTCGCAGTGTAGCAACCAAAACTCCTTAACCCTACCACCACAACTATCATAGCTAACGCAGAACAAAACCAACCATAGCACAAAAGGAATAAGTTTCACTATCCTAAAGCAGATAACGGTGCTTGGGATGTTCCTAAAAATGGGTAGGTTAAGAATCATAATCTCAGCTTCTACTATGAGTTACACACACGTCGTCTGTTCACATTAGCTATGAAAATACAGTAAGTGTACCTTTTTTGGATGTTGCGGGGTTTCTTTATAATGTGGTCAAAGTGAGGGTATTTGTATGGTTTTTTTTTGATAGTGTTTGATAGTTTCATTTATATTTTTTTCCGCCAGAAAAAAATATAAAAAACGTCACTAAAATCAAGAAAAAAAAAGACTACAATATGGCGTTAAGAAAATCTGTCAGTAAATAAAAGATGCACTGAAAATACTACTGCCAGGAAATGGTGAGAAGCTCAGAATAGAGTGAACTGGATATCTTTGAAGGAGGCTTGTGGGACGATAAGAAAAAAAAAACTGTGACAGGACTTAAAAGCAACGCTTAAAATTAAGTAATGTTTATAAGTAGAGCGATAATCTAGGCCACATAGTTACAATTGTAATCACATAAACCGACGACATAATACATATTCATTCAAATAAATCACGAGATAAGACGAAAGTCGTACTTTTAATGGCCTATAAAGGTTTCACCTGGCTTTGGGCGTCAATAAATAATAAGTTTATCCTTCGGCTCAACGTCCACTGCAGCGGCCTGGCTACAAAGATAGACACGACAACTTCTAGATAATTTATTACACATTTTATTGATGTTTTGGTGCTAAATCGAATGAATATCGCGTGCAAAACTATTACTCATGAAGCAAGAATGGGTATCAAAGTACCAACGATCTATGAAATGCTTGGTCAAAGCCAATTCGAAGTCAAACATTCCACACATAAGCTTTTGAGTGACAGAAGCCTGCCAAAAGATCTGGTTTATAAAAAAATAAAAAAAACTATTTAGATATTCAGTAAAGCGTTGCGCACATCTAAGCGTTCTGCGGTGGCGATGAAACGCTGTCATATTCACCAGATTCATCAGATTGCCACTGCTGAACGGTTAGATGTGCGCAAGCCTTAAGGATTAGTCCCACGAATGCTACGTCCATACAACTAAGAAATAAAAAAAAAAAACTCAAGAATCATTTTCAAATCAAATCAAAAATGTAATTTTTTCAATGCTACGAGGATCACTTTGAAACGTCTTAAAACTAGGTGAGTCTAGGTGCAAGTTCCACGCGACCAAGCTTAGAAGAATTTTGACTACTTTCATCTTATAATTGACAAAATTGAGCACCAGTTCCTTTTAATAATTATAAAAAAATGTCATGATGACGGTAACCTATAAATCTATGATACGCTTGAAGACCTGCGCACACCAAGGCCGCTGGCGTCAGCGATCAGTGAAAGGCTGTCAAATTTGACAGCGTTTCACTGATGGCTACCGCCAGTGAACTAGGTGTGCGCAGGCCTTTAGTGGACAGAAGACCAGAGAGGACACTAACCTATAAAGGTTTCATCTGGCTTTAGGCATCAATAAATAATAAGTTTATCCTTAGAAAGCGGCCCGTAATGAGATACGAGGTATTACAATAATAGGCGCGTTGATTTGTAAGTACGGGCCCTGCTTTACTTGGCTAAGCCCGGGAGCGATTCAGTTTTAAATCTACACACAGATGAAAAGTAACGTAAACAATAAATGGTAAGTGAATATGAATAACTTGTGGAATCCCGCGAATCCCGTTGGAATTTATATGCTTCTTTTGAATAAAACTTCGTTTGCATGGAGCTTGACAACCACTCAGAATACGAATTTTCAAAAACCGATTCTTAGTCAGTGCTTGTACACTTTAGAGAGTATTTGTGCTATAACTTCAGACCTAACCTTCGTAGTTTCAGAGATATCATGATGATTAAATACATTTCTTCGTTTATAAGTATAGATTTTCTAAAAATAATGGTATTGACCCTTCTCTGTCCACTGACATCCAAATATCTAAACTGACTTCCCGCAATCTATATTCCCATCGTCTTTACTTTCGAAGATATTTATAAGTGATTGTTATGTTTTGTTGAATAACTACGCTTTTCTTCTGCCATTGATAGACAGCCAGTAGGCCTACCGGAAGTTCTGTCTCTGTCTCTGGTTTTGAGTCTGTACCAGTGTATTAAACAGTGCAATGTATGATGACGTTTCGATGTAGAATTTAATTAGTCAACACTCACACAGACTCAAAACCAGAGCCAGAGACAGAGCTTGTGGTAGGTTTACAGACTACAGACAGACGTTTGCATGCAAAATTTCATGCATGAATAATCGAATAAGTTGGACCAACATGCTAGGTGATCTAGTCTTTCATTTCAAATGGCCGTATGCCCCAGAATAAGCGTATACTTACGACGCTATTGAAGGGGTTTACTTCGATTATGGTAGCAATAATTGAGCCTGAACGGGTAAATGTTAATTCAGTAGTTGCTTACTGCATATTGCATTGCTTGAAGGCTGTGATCAAGCTTGTATTACTCTAAGTAGCTGGTATTGAGGAAAGTGCTCTATTACTATGGGTTTTGATTGAATATCGCGTGTCGCAATAAACGGTCTAGTCGTATGTGCCATTGTTTGTGACATTATTAAAAAAAAAAACTAGTGTCCATCTCCTTGCATCAATAAATTTTATAAAATAATACAATTTTAATTTATCAAACATAATTTTCTTTAGATTGTTTTTTGTTGGTATTTATATTATTTTTGTGTAATTTTTAGCGAGTGTTACGTAGGCATGTCAAACTAAACTGTTATCACCTGTCAATATTGGCTGGAAGAAATGCTGTTTTTGGTGCAACGTGGAATTAAATAAAAATAAAATAAAAAAATTGCGTTGAGAAATGAATGTGCAAGACTTCAAAATCATGACTCCTATGATTTTAGAGTGAAACAAGTTCCGGCTAGTTACTACAATTTCTCAGCTCTGCTGCCCACCGGCTAGCTTGGCTTGACAGCATAATGCTGACATTAGCAATGTTGAACAATATAGGGATGGTGGTCTTTTGGTAAAAATAAACCTTTCTGTGAAGTTAGCCGCAAATAATTTGGTCAATAAATGTTACAAAATTTGCTAGTGTGAACCTTTTGAGTGTGTGTGCTATTTTAAATGAGTATTTATAATTGTATTTGTTTTTTTAGGAAGTAAATTAAAGGTATGTCATTTTATTATACCTGTTTTAAATAGGCCTTTGATTATATTCCCTATACTGTGAACGTCTCGGTGCTCAAGAATCTATTATCTATATGGAAAAACGTCCAAAAAGATGTTACTTCGATTAGGATTACTGTAAAAACGTGAAGCGTTAAAACCTAAATCGCCAATGAAACTTTTTAATTAACATTTGGCGGCAACGCTAATCCGCAGCATTCTGCCAGCTGGTAGAATAGAATGCAACGTCGTGCTTTGCGGTTGGTAAAGTCCTGGTTTTTTAAAATTTAAATTATTGTATAATGGGTGTTTTTATCATGTTTTTTTTTCTAGAATGTTGGTCCCTTGGTCCGAGCACTTGGCGAATTCATAGATGAATTCTTTTTTTTTGGCATGTACACTAAAACTATCCACTTCTTTTAATGTAGAATTCTACCAGTTTCTTCAAGTATAAGGCTAGTTAGTGTCCACTAAGCCCAGTAGGCCAACCAATGAGCTCTGTCTGGCTCTGTCTCTGGTTTTGGTTTTGAGTCTATGTGAGTGTTGACTAAATAAATCCTACGTCAAAACGTCACACACACAGTATTATGCACTGATGTGCTCACACAGACTCAAAACCAGAGCCAGAGATAGAGCCAGACAGAGCTCATGATAGGCCTACAGTTTTGTGACACTTTAACGAAGCTAAAACAGCGGTCACAGCATTTTGGTGAACCAAAGCTTAATTAAAAACAAACAGCGCACAATCAGCCCTCTGATTTATTATTTAGCGATTTTGTCAGCGATGTAGCTGGTCGGCTACGCGGACGGTCTTAATTGTTTTTTATTGTTGGAATCGCTTATGCAATGGATTATTTAAAAAACTATTTGACTTGGCACCGAATATTTACGGGGATATTTACGTGACTGTGCAATTATAAGTTTGAATATCTTCATGAGAACCGACGACATTGTTAAGATCGCGGTAAGTCGATGGATGGAAAGGGCTGAGAATCGTTCTTCCTGGAAATGTTTAGGGGAGTTCTATGTCCAGCAGTGGACTTTCTTCAGGCTGATGATGATGATGATATCTTCTTGCTTTGTGTCATAGGTTCTTTTGACACGTTTGACTGGCTTCTCGGCTGAGTTAGTACCTTCAATGCACTGAGCTTCTATGAGCTGATTTCCTATTTGTAGGTCGTGGGTTCAATTACCACCGTTAACAATATTTGTGTGGTGATCATAGATGTTGGTCTTTGTCTGGGTGTTATATTGGGTTCTAAGTAGGTACGTAATCCAAAAAAATATATTTAAGAATCATATCAGCTATCTAGTTCCCATACTACAAGCTCAGTTTAATTTGGGGCTAGATGGTGTTGTTTGGATTGGCCACATTTTTTTTTAACAAACAAAATATAGACATGACGGTGCCGAGTTATTAGTGATATGACCTAGATGTCTCCAAAACTTTATTATGCATCTTCAAAGGTCTTAGAAGGATGTATAAGATTGAGAGACAAAATTACTACAAAAACGACTATCCTCTATTTTTCTGCAAAAGCCTTTTATTGAATAAAAAAGTACTCTGGCTTAATTTTAAATA
Source organism: Thera britannica (assembly GCA_939531255.2). Classification (NCBI taxonomy): domain Eukaryota; kingdom Metazoa; phylum Arthropoda; class Insecta; order Lepidoptera; family Geometridae; genus Thera; species Thera britannica. Next base: position 1,089,566 of record OW618040.2, on the reverse strand, counting down.
CAAACTCAATGGCTATTCGCTGTCTTCAGAGCATATCTCCACTTAGCTATAAATAGCAGGAACTGGATTGGATATAGATTTGCAATTATTCCGAGTTGTACCGAAATCACGGCCAGCGATTACCTCGTGTATTTCTCACGGGACCTCTGACGGTCTGGCTTGCGGACTGAAAAATATTGGATATGGTACTTTATAAAAATGATTGGTACATTTTTAAAGTCGTAAAAAGTCGGTCAATTTAGAAGGGTCAGAATCATTTTCCTGATAAAAAAATGAAAAATAATTCTTCTAAACTTTGTTTGTGATTTTTCGCAAAGTGATGGATGCAAAACAATATGCCATATTTTTAAATGTAACTTTACTAGACACGCGTTGTAAGCTAATGAAAAAGTTATGGCAGGAGTTAACCGTTCAACGTAATCGAAAAATATGTGTCAGGTGCACGAAATGAGCCTCTTTAAGGTGCACTTAAAATCCTTTCACCACACTTGGTTCGAAAGAATCAGTGACACGATAAGAAGAAGAAGAACCGTTCAACATGAAGTAGCTACCATCTTGTTTCATCATTCTAAAAAAAACTCTTGTTATCTCTTAAATTCTTTATTATACACACCATATAAAAGTTACAAAGTAGTAATTAAAAAAATACATGTATAGTTTATGCATCTAAGTATAAGGATACAGCTCAAATTACCTAAAAACAAAGAAAATTGACGCTTACAGCATCTATATAAGAACAAGAAGTGTATAGTCTAATGCGTATCTTTGTGTACAAGGATAAAGAGTTTTTCTCCAACAAACCTTTGAGGCTAGTCTCAGTGTTCAATTATTGAAGAAAATTACACTGTTTCGAGCAAACTAACCAGTTGCCAACAATTTCACACACATCCTAGTTCATAATGCCAGCCTCAGGGCACAGAAGAAGTTTGACCCGGGAGACTCGCCGCAATTTATAGTGCACTATTTTAATGCACAAGACTTGCACTCGTCAATTTTTAAAGGCCAAGCGTAAAGCTGCTTTTAAACTACGAACCAGTACAGTTAGCATAAAAAGTAAATGATCGAAATTATTTCTATCTAGCTTTTTTTTTAATGAAAGCTTACTGACTAAATTTGTAGTGGAGAATTTTTTTCCACATCATACTTTAACTGTAAAATTAGATATTCGTAAATTAAAAATTGTATTAGTAAAAAAAAACAAAATTCTACAAAATTTAACTCCTAAAATTTAATTCTACTTTTAATGCAAGCAATTAAATATTTGTGTGGTGAACGCAGATGTTTGTTCTCTGTCTTGGTGTTTGTTATACTGTATTTTAGTATGTTTATACAAAAAAAAGTATTATATCAGCTATCGAGTACCAGTACAAACGACACAGGAAAAACGATAATTTGAGCTTTCTCTGTACACCTCATTCCCACTGTCTGCAATAACATCGTTTAAGACTAGGCACAAGTTTAGGTTTTGGGTCCGAGGGGAACCGAGGCCATTCGAGTCTTCAGAATATTGCCTAGGCGACTGATCGAAGCGACGCGTGACCCAAGAGCTGGTGAGTATCTGGCACAGCGCATTATCATTGCTATTCAGCGTGGCAATGCCGCCAGCGTCGTGGGGACGCTTCCATCTGACTGATTTGGATCGGTTCAGCTATCTCTAGATGGTTTATAGTGGCCTGCCGATAGCTCAACTGTTTCTTGTGTATTTTGTACATTTTGTAAATATTTGTTTGATTGTAAGTTTCATTGTATAAATATATTTTATAACTTAAAAAGTTTAGTTTAATACACAAACACATCCCTTCAACCCCTGTCACCGAGTGTATTGTCTCCATGTTTATTATAATTGAATAGTCCAGGCATTGTCGGCGTTATTGTCAGGACGTTTTAATTTAATATTATTCTAGTAGATTACAGAGACTAGACACGTAGACAGTGTTTACAGTTGTAATGTTAAATTATCTACATTATAATGCCTGGAAATTCTCAATCTATAGTAATATATACGTTCCTACTACTGTCTATAAACCTCGGCCTACCTCCATGTTGCTTTACCCTATTCACAGGGTCCATGTGATACTGACTTACACCTAAGAACTATGTATGTACCTAAACTAAACCATGTTTATGCAATAAATGTATTGAGTATTGTTTTTGATATATAAATATTTTGGACAATCCACACACATTATCAAGCCCCAAATTAAGCAGAGCTCGTACTATGGGAATCAGATATCAGATGGCTTATATTTTTTTCTTGTAAATACTTACATAAGATATAATATGACACCCCGACAAAGAACAAACATCTGTGTTCGGTGGGGATCAAACCCACGACCTATCGGCGCAAAAAACAGAGCCTCCACAATCTCAGCTAAGACGCCTGAAAGAGCAGAAATATTTCAACTGCCGAATATTTTTTTATTTCCATTTATTATAACAAAATCTGATGAATATAGTAGGTCACATCTAAGGATAATAATTACCCATAATTAGGCAAAATTTCCTTGAACACTAATAGATGGTGTGAAGAGTGTGGCCACTTTGTGGTCTCCTAATTATCGGTTTCCCACTAATACGTGATTTTAGTCATAAGCATACGTGGTTTGAATTATGTGTGGTAGATAGTGTCATGGCCATTGATTAATAGGCGCAAGAGGTCTTCTTCTTCTTCTTTTCGTGTTACTAATTCAGTGTGGTGTAAAGATTTTAAGGGCACGTCTAAGACGCTCTTGTAGAGCATAAGACACATGTTTTTCAACTTTGTAAGTTTGACATGCCGGTTTTTTGACGATGTTTTCCGTCACCGTTAGAGAGTAAGAGGTCTTCGGTGGCACGCAATAATAAAAAAATCTAGATCAATGAAATTAAGAATGTATGTGCTAAAGTGGTACAAGCACATCCAAATATTACGAGTATGTTGGTTACAGTTATGTCCACTGCCTGCTGATTTTTAAAAATTAGCAGTAGTAAGTAATATACAATCTCTGACAAAATATAAATTGATAAATATTGGCATACTTCATCATCTCTCAACTCAGTAAAAAATTTACAGAATGCTATATTTTTTTCAAAAACTTAGCCATAGCTTACGAGTATAAAGCTATGTCAAGAGCATCTAGTTTCCTTCCCGACAAATTAGATAGTCCTTGATTTAGGGAACAGTTTCCAATCCTGCTGAGCTATCATTGATTCACCAATCAATTTTTACTACAGCTTCTGCGAATTTCGCAATATCTGAACTCCCCGAACCCCCTTTTTCGGTCGTTTTCATCCCATAAAAAGGGTCAAGAATTCATTGTTCTACAGCTATGTTTGTCTTGTTCATTTTGCGCTCATATTTGATTTCGGTTCATTTTACGGTACGTACTTACCCAAGTTTGGGGTCAAAGATTTTCCGCAAATCCATTGTTTCATTCGGCGTTGTTTGTTTTGTGCTTGCTTATGTTTAGGGTATTACGCCTGATTGTACTTTTCGGGTGCTTTGTGCTGCTTTTTGGTGAACAATAATTATTTCTGGGAAGTTATTAAACTTTGCGAAAATTGCTATAATAGATAAATGAATTGAGTCATTATAGAAGTGACGAGTTTGATCACCATTAAAGTCTATTGTCTGTCTGACCTTTGCCATATATTTACAGGAAGAACGACTTTGTGAACCTTCTCCAAAAATGACTTCAAATCAACATTGTTTTCAAGACAAGAGTGAATGGGTATCTTCTGGGTAAGCGTGCTACATCGTCGACCGCATCATCACCTTACAGCAGGTGAGATAGCAGTCAAACGCAAACTTATAAATTATAAAAAAAAAATAATTGTTGATTCATCTGATGGAAAGTTGTTGTATTTGTATCTAGAAACATATTACCAACTCACCTGATAATAAACGGTTGTCGTTACCAAATTGTGGCCCGGAACATCAAAAGTGATTTTGGCGTTGTCTAACCCTAAAATAATCTTTTTATTTATTTTTTGGAGTGGTTTACGTTGTTCATTCGTGAAAAAGCCTCGGGAAGTAGTTCATTTTATTTTGCACGCTGCGGGAAAAAGATTTTCATGTAGAGCGTGTGAGATACCCGCGTGTCAAAGTGCGTCAATTTTGTAAACGGTAAAAAAAGTACTCTATCTGTAAGTTTTCATAATTTTTGCAGTTTTCAAAGTGAGCTTAGACGAGTTGAACTAATTTTATTTTAATACTTTGATTTTACAAACCTTAAAATAACAATAAATTATTGACTTTTGAAACTATCATGGTTTTTAACACTATTTTTAAGAAACAACGGGATATTTACCATGATTAAATTTTTATGAGATGACTTCCGATATTTCAACTGTCAACTCATAAAAATTTAATCATGGTAAATATCCCGTTGTTTCATAAAAATAATAAATTATTGATTTAACAAAAATATTGTTTTGTGCTTCACCAAAAAAGAACCACCGTTGCAAGCGACTCGCTTACTCACATTATTAATATGTCCAGCGCCAAATTTTCTTCGACTATTTAGTTAGAATACGCACACCTAAGTACTAACAAGAACGCACAAATACTAGCACGAGTACCTACTTAATACTAGAATTCCTGAACCAAGATCACATCAAGACCTTCAAAATCATTGAAAGGGCCCACACTTTGGTTGGTTTAAGAAACAAACAGGGGTCATGTGGAGCTGGCGAAGGTCCTAGTTACGGGAACGATAAAGTTTGAGAGAAGAGTAAGCGTTTAAATTGTCGACGCTCGCTGCTAACCGTACATTCTTCTCAGGGTTAGTAACGTTCGCAAAAAACACAAAAAATACATGCGAAAACATTATTTTGTAAGATTTTGTTAGATAATTAGATTGAAGTCTTGAAACAGATGCTACTTAAACGATTTGCAATCTATACGAGTAGGTATGTGTGCACTATCCCCTTTGGAGGTTTGTAATCATTGAGCCAACGGCCAACTGTGCAAATATCCCAAAAATTTAGGACGAATATTAGCCAAATATTTAAACGTAGCTATTGGTTTTTATTCAAGAGCCATTTGATATTGATATTTTAAATTTAATTTTACTTGAATCAGCGAAGTAACACGAAAATATTGGAAAAGTTTTACAGTACATAACAATAACTTTTCTTGTTTACAAAAACTATTACTAAACAACATGAAATACCTAATTAAAAAGAAAAAATAAAAATTACATTTTATAAGAAACTAGAAAATTTTAAATGAACTCTGTTTTCCACCTGTAGGTATTACAGGTAGAAAACAGAGTTCAGATCACCGACCGCAGGCAATGTGCCCAAAAGGCTGGCAACGTTACCTCTTTGAATAGCTAAGCTAATTCTTTGCCCTAGGTAAGCGCCAGCCCTTTGGTCACCAGTCTAATATTTAAACTCTATTTTACTTTATTTTATATCATCATCATCTTCCTGCCCTTATCCTACACTAAGTGGGGTCAGCACAACAGGTTTTTTTCCTACACTCATCTCTATCATTCGTCATCTCAGTGCTCACTTCTTTCTTGCTCATGTCATCTTTGACACAGTCCATCCATATTTTCTTTAGTCTACCTCTTCTTCTATAACCACCATACATATCCATAACTAACACTTTTCTCGTAATATCATGATAAATATGTCGTATTTATTTAAATTTATATATTTTTACAAATTAATTCAGAAAATTGCAACAGAGACGAAAGTTTTTTTGCAAACCATGCAATAAAAACAAGTATTTTAATCAACAAAATAAATGCTGTAATTAAATAAGTGATTAAGGTACACTATACCTATCATATATAACATAGCAAGTGTTTGGGTGACTTCTAAAGTTGGGGCGGTTCGGTACACTTGCCACCCTATAGTAGGGTTGTGTGGTACCCGGCTTTTCTGCTATCCGGCTTAAATTAACGGGCAATTTACAGACAACAGCGGTGCGATTACTTTTTTTGAATAATTTATCCTAAATTAACGGGTTAAGCTAAAATAAAAACACTTCTTTTGGTCATTGCGTACTGAAAATGTAAGGAAAAAAATATATTTATCCAGTTGTATCCCAAGGATTAATTTGAAACGTCTTTAAGCTAGATGAGTCTAGGTGCCAGTTCCACACGAAAAAGATCAATGTGCCAAAACTATTTTAATATAGCGTGGTTGTAAGTACCAAAAATCCGACTATTTGCTACTTTAGTAACACCCTTACTGGAGCGGGGGATGAAATTAAACATTTCGGAGCCCTAACGGGTTACGTGTGTGACGATCTTAACGGTTCTATGAGTGACTTAGATTAACTGGAAGTAACAATTTGATGTTATAGTCAAATATATTTATTCACTAGTATCACAAGGATCACTTTGAAACGTCCAAAAGCTAGGTGAGTCTAGGTGCCAGTTCTACGCGACCAAGCCTAGAAGAACAAGCAACAAACTATGGTTTGGTTCCCATCGTGTTTTTGTATGATGTTAAAAAGTACCTAAGTAGCTTTGCTATTTTAAGGTTTTGACCAAGTAAAAGTTAAAAAAGTCTGAATCATCAAAAATGGTAACCGTTTGTAAAACAATAAATGCAATGAGTATTTATACAACTAGCAGATGTAACAAGCATATCTGATGGAACAAGCATAATTATCCCACCTGATGCAAAGTGGTAACCACCTATAACAAAGTATTGCCTCGTAGGTCACGCACATTAGGAACGTTCCCAACAAGGCATAGATGTCCATCCTCACGTACCAGTAACTACCTATTTATGAAATAAGACTATTTCTCATCTTTGGTTGTCACATCTAGTACATCTCTAGATCTTCAAAAATTACCGCGTTGGCTATATTTACATGTTCACTTCACTATAGAGATGTTATTAGAAATTCAGATTTTAGGGTATGTGGGTACGATAAGGTAGAGGTATCACTTAGTTTTTATGGCACCCTTTAGCATTATCTTTAGAAGTAATGCAAGGGGGATGATTGTCATGGTGGTAGGTTTTGAAAACTATGGGTTGGTTAATGAAATTATTTTAATGTAACAGATTAACTGATACCTTTTTTTTGAGTGGAGGGATCGGAGGAAGGCTTTTGCCCAACAATGGGATGATTCGGGCTAATAAAAATACACAAGAAACAGGTGAGCTATCTGCAGATAATACAGAAACGGTTAAGAGATAGCTTCTGATCCAAATCAGTGCCAGATAGAAACTCACGGAAGCTCACGCCTCAGAATCGTTCTTTCTGGAAACATTTATAGGAGGCCCATGTCCAGCAGTGGACTTCAGGCTGATGATCATGAAATACACCGTTTTTTAGGACAAACACAATTTAAAATAAATTGTACAATGTATAAAAAAGTGTGCTCTAAAAAATAAAAGCATTTTTTTATTATCAACTAGCTGTGCCCGCGACTTCGTCCGCGTGGTATAGTGTCTATGGGTAGCATTTTTAATTTGCAGCGGAAGAAAACAGTAATTAAATAACATCGTCATATTCGCGTGCACGTGACACAGTCGTCTGCCCTCTTACTAAACTTAGACATATGGCGTCGTACTACGCCACACTTTCATCCCCCCCGCATTCCTCTCCGAACTCCCCCCACACTCCCCCCACTCTCCTCCACACCCCCCCACATTCCCCCCGCACTCCCCCCAGACTCCCCTCCACAATCCCCCTGTACTCCCCGCGCACCTCCCCTCCACACTCCCCCTGTACTCCCCCTGTACTCCCCCCGCATCCTCCCTCGCTCCTCCCCTCCACACTCCTCCCTGTACTCCCCTCCACACTCCCCCCGCACCTCCCCTCCACACTTCCCCCCGTACTCCCCTCCTTCTACCCCCCCAGCACAAACTTTGAATGTCATATTTTTTTATATCAAATCAACAGACTATAAAATAAGTTTTAAGTTTCTAGCTCTAAAAATGACGATACTTCCATAAAACTTTCAACCCCTATTTTCAACCCCTTACAACCCTTTTTTCGCAATAAAAAGTAGCCTATGTCCTTCCCCAGGCCCTCAACTATCTGTGTACCAAATTTCATTTCAATCGGTTCAGTAGTTTTGGCGTGAAAGCCAGACAGGAAAACAGACAGAGTTACAAACGCATTTATAATATTAACTAGCTGTGCCCGCGACTTCGTCCGCGTGGTATAGTGTCTATGGGTAGCATTTTTAATTTGCAGCGGAAGAAAACAGTAATTAAATAACAACGTCATATTCGCGTGCACGTGACACAGTCGTCTGCCCTCTTAGCCTCTTACTAAACTTAGACATAATGGCGTCGTACTACGCCACACTTTCATCCCCCCCGCATTCCTGTACTCCCCCTCGCTCCTCCCCTCCACACTCCCCCCTGTACTCCCCTCCACACTCCCCCTGCACCTCCCCTCCACACTCCCCCTATACTCCCCTCCACACTCCCCCTATACTCCCCTCCACACTCCCCCTGTACTCCCCTCCACACTCCCCCCGCACATCCCCTCCACACTCCCCCCTGTACTCCCCCCGCACCTCCCCTCCACGTTCCCCCCTGTACTCCCCTCCACACTCCCCCCTGTACTCCCCTCCACACTCCCCCCTGTACTCCCCTCCACACTCCCCCGCACCTCCCCTCCACACTCCCCCTATACTCCCCTCCACACTCCCCCCGCACCTCCCCTCCAACTCCCCCCTGTACTCCCCTCCACACTCCCCCCAGTACTCCCCTCCCTCTACCCCCCCAGCACAAACTTTGAATGTCATATTTTTTTATATCAAATCAACAAACTAAAAAATAAGTTTTAAGTTTCTAGCTCTAAAAATGACGATACTTCCATACAACTTTCAACCCCTATTTTCAACCCCTTACAACCCTTTTTTCGCAATAAAAAGTAGCCTATGTCCTTCCCCAGGCCCTCAACTATTTGTGTACCACATTTCATTTCAATCGGTTCAGTAGTTTTGGCGTGAAAGCCAGACAGGAAGACAGACAGACAGACAGACAGACAGAGTTACAAACGCATTTATAATATTAGTATGGATAATATTAATAAGGATTGATAATACAATTTGGTATACAGATTATATCTAGGATTAGGTAGATTGCATGAAAGCAATTGATAGTAATTTCTACGTGTATAAGCCAATAATAATTGGTAAGTAGATTTCTAGAGCGCAACTTAGCTAAACCAATAGATTCAAACACGTTAAGATTATCCAACCAAATGAGATCCATACCCGTCCACTCGCTCGGACAAAAGCCCGGTTTAGTCCTTATAAAACTACCAAATTATAAATCCCTTACACACGAACAAAGTTGTGACGACCGGCGACGTCCCGACATAGCCGGGTGTTTCCGGGTCCTGATACAATTATATGGATGAATGCATTTTGAATTTATAACAAGCAAATTGGTTGTACCAATTTATACATTGAATATCTTAAAATTAATTGTCCAGTGACCGTATTTTGGGTCGGTGCCATCGTACGTTAGTTTAATATTGTTTGATGACCTATATGGAGAATTACCTAACATCGTAGTTACAGTATACAGCCTTAAAACAAATTATCAGCTCGAGTAAGTTTTCAGTGCCTCTAATCTCTTCTTTCTCTCTTCTCTCTTCTTGGGCTGCGAAATTCAAATTCAAAATTTCTTTATTCAGTTGTATAACTAGGATCACTTTGAAACGTCTTAAAGCAAGTTGAGTCTAGGTGCTGGTTCCTTGCATTGCAACCAAGCCTAGAAGCACAGGTACCTAACTTGGTTTCTATCATTTTTCTGTGTGATCCTTTGACAAAATAAAAATAATAACAGTGGAGTTCTACTCCTCTATTCTGACATCTTTATTTTTGAAGTCATTGTTCTAGTCGTGGTGTCTTTGTCAGATGGATTGGTGGCCGCAGTATCGGTGCTCGCCTTTTTATGACTTTCTCTAAGTGTTACCAGTTTATCAGCAACCTATAAGAGTCCACTGCTGGGCGTAAGTCTTTCCCAAGACGCGGCACTGAATACTTCGGCTCTTCTCCTCCAGTGCTTGCCAGCTACATTTCACAGATCGTCGCCCCACCTTGCCGAAGGGCATTCTACACTACACTTAAATGACCACCTCAACGTATGCGATACCATTGTCCTTTTGCATGCTAGTGACGTTGGAAATAAATAAACATTTGAAAAAGGAAGGATCAAATACGTCATGGCATTGGCTGGGACTAAATATATGAAAATGTTGATATCTCATTTTTAAGGACGTGGCATTTGTGGGACTAACCCTGTGTCACTGCCTCATAGAAAAAACACGGGCGTCCCAAGAAAAAAAAACCGTTATTTTAATATTATAAGATTTTTAAAACACGTGTATTTTGTCTCCAAACAGCTTATTACTGTCAAAGTGGAATCAATAGTACCAACTACAAAATTAGTTCTACAATTAAAACTGCAACCCATCATTATCGAAGCTTTAACCATAATTGAATCTTAGCCCGATGTAAATAAAGCTGAGTTTATCCGGCAAAGCTGTTAAATATGACACGTCGAGTAGTTGAGTCTTTTAAAAGCCCGTCTCGGGTTTCAGAGCAAAAACTAATCCACTCGCAAACTGGGGGCGAGCAGAAAAACGGTTTACCTACAGATAAGGTATGACAGCGCAATGACTGAGGACAAGAAAGTTTTATGTTTGAGATAAGGAGTTTTCGGTTATGGCGCCTAGCTGTAATTTAGTAAGACTAAACTTTTTTATTTTCTATTCTGTGTTCACCGTTATTGGTGATTTTCATGATGCATACATATTTTACAAAAAATATTGAATATAATACATAATTATTGTTTAATTATTTAACAAACATGAAGTGAAGTTTTTAATTTCATTCAAATCACCATAGTCAAAGTCAGAAATGTATCAAAAGGATCACTTTGAATCGTTTAAAAGCTAGGTGAATATAGTGCCAGTTCCACGCGACCAAGCCTAGAAGAACAAGAAACAAACTAAGGCTTGGTTTTTGAGGTTTTATTCTACCTTAGTAAAAATTATACCGTAACATTCACAAATGCTTTAACATTATAAGGCCCTTTATTAGTACGATAAGAAACCCTTACCAAATCTAATAGAGCTCTAAGAACAAACAAACATTTCCTAGAAACAATCCAAAAAAGGCGACAGAAGCCAACTGCAGATAATATAGTCATTACCAAAACAGTTAACAATGCCACCATTTCTAAACCCACGCTGTTTGCCTGAAACAATCACAATACAAATACAAACAGGGTGCGCTAAATGTACAAAGGGCTACGTAAAACGAAGAAGATTTGAGTTACGCTGTTTTGCCTCCACCTCTTTGATTGGACACACTGGAGCTTCATTATTACTTACTAGCACATCACCCCGGCTATTTACGGGTGTAATTTAAAAAAAAGATGCGAAAATGTTGAGTCTTTGCCTATTAATGTTTCCATTCATGCGAAACCGGGGCGGTGCATGGACATGTCTATTTTTTACGGTATTGAGTATTTTATAAAATTGTTACTGATTTCGATGCTCAGTCACTCGTCTGATTTCCATGCAGTTTGAAATATTGAACCTGAGATAGATTAAATTAATTGTGTTTATCTAAACTCGTGAGAGAAGCTACCATTGAAAGCTATAGTCATCTAATGAATCTTCAATACAAAACAGAACTTAGTTCAATGATCAGCAGAACGAAAGTAAGCAAGATGTTCGCCCATAACATTACCATTGAACATTGCCCTATATTGGCCTACATGTTTGGCCCAAATAGCGAATTGCGTCACCGCCACACTGAGCTATGGTCATTGGACACTTCCTTTATTGCTGCTGAGATCCTATTTGCGTGTGCTTTGAAGCAATCTTCTCATGTTAATGGACCAATGTTTAGTTGAGTTAGATACACGATACAGCTATTAGTTTCGGACAATATTTGTTACTTTGCCCTGTGTTATTTATTTTATTAGCATTGTCAACATCAGTCTGTATAAGTCCATTGCTGGATATAGGCTACCCCATTTACATTTCCAGAGAGAAACATTTTTGGGTCTTCTCCATCCACTGACTTTTCACGATCTTCAGCTTTCCCCGAGTGAAGCATGTCTAGTAGAGGGGCATCTCTCGCTTCGTTTTCAGGTTCGTGATCGCCATTTGCAAACTTTTGTTCTCCAGCGGTTTTAGGTTTTACGAGCTAAATGGCATGCCCATTGCCACTTCAGCTTTTGTTACTAATGTTGTTGTTTTAATTAAGTTTAAGAAGTTTTCACTTTGAAGGGTTTGTGAGAGCATTTTTTTAATGCGCGCGCATTTCTATAAACCTTTTGCAAAACATAATTTGTTTGCTGATTTCAAGAGCGTATTTACTAGGCTGACCCCCGAATACTGAAACGCAACTCAGATTTAAGCACGTCTCAAGCGACGAATATTTGACAGTTTTCAATGAAAATCTGTCAAAAATTCGTCGCTTGAGACGTGCTTAAATCTGAGTTGCGTTTGAGTATTCGGGGCTGAGTTTTATTAAAACAATTGGCCATTTTTTTAAAGTGGCACTACAAGTAGCAAATAGTAGTGGTGGAGTTGCAATACAGTTTTGAACCTGTTTGCTTGCTAAGCCCTTAAAGCCACATTTCGCAATATTTTAAACCCTCAAGTTGGAAACCAGGCGTCACGTAGTGCACTTGTCTAGTCCCACGACAACGCTGGCCGATAAATCAGGCCTACTTAAAACGCGATCTTCAGGGGTGGGTCCGTTTAGACAATGCGATATTTTTCTTGCTATTAATAGAAGCATCTTTTGCGTAGCGTTTTCTAAGCCACCTGTCTAATATGGCAAGAGAAAATGCCCTAATGATTTGCAAATCTATGGGGAAGGCATTACTACGGCTAACAGCGGGTTTTCTTATGCTGATTATGATGATGGTAGATATTGTAAAGATAATAATTAAAGATATACTGGAGGATAAAAAATCATGTTAACAGAGATACAGATAGAAACAGAGAGGGTACTTGCGTGCTAAAATTTTTATGGCAAAGCCAAGTTTCATCAAAATAAAAAAATGTGGCTTGCCAAACATTTAATTATATTTTTTTTTATTTTTTGTCGTATTGTGGCAATATTACATATTATATAATTCTTATGGATCGTGTCGTAAGCTCTAAATTCAAAAGTCATGTTATCTGCAAACACATGTTTTACTAGAAATTGGTGAAAAAAATATAGAAACATCAAAAAAACTTACAGAACACCGGGGTGGTCTCCATGTGTGACTGTTTTGTAACTTGAGTTCTGGTTCGTTTGGAATTTGAAACTTTGTCATTATTTTGATATAATTCAAAATAATGACAAAGTTTCAATCTTACGAATCCGCAATGTATTTGCACAGATTCTTATTATCATGATCATTAACCTAAAGCCAACTTCTTGTCCTGGGCCACTCTACTGGTGTCACGGAAGACCAACGTTATAGCAGCACATGCTACAAAAGCATAAATAGGTTGAGTAACGGCCAATTATGATGACATTGTTACTTTTATAGTGTATAATACTGTCTTATTATGTGACATAAAATAAATAACTTGATTTGATTTGAATACATTTCCGGGAATACTTTTTTGAACCTTGTCCACCCACACGCGATTTGCACAATTTTGTTAGTCCATTGCTTTGTCTTCTGATTTGTGGTTACCGATAAAGAACCTTTAATCCTAAGTTGTCAGTTCTACGAGCTATATGACCTGCACTGTCACTAAGCTTGTTATTTTTGAGAGCCCTGTTGATGCCCTTCTTCTAAATTAATTTAATTTCTTTGTCTTTAAATCAAAAAAGTTTGGTCTGATTTTCAGGCGCGTTCTCAATATTTGTTTATTTATTATGATCAACAAGAAATAATACACACAAATTAAAATTCATCATCATCATCATTTCAGCCCGGTATCACCCACTGCTGGGTATAGGCCTCCTTCATTTTCTGCCAGCCTCCTCTGTCCTGTGCGTCTCTTGTCCAGGTGTTTCCTGCGACCCTAACGATGTCGTCGACCCATCGCGCTTTCGGAAAATGCTTTCCCAAATTAAAATTAGGTCGAGCAAAAAAATATCCTTCCCCGTGCCACTGAAGGCACCATTTACAAGCTTTGCGTAGTTTGGAACTCTTTATTTAGTTTGAACGCTGCGATTCCATACAACGTAACAAATTCCACAAATAAGACGGAAAACATAACCTCTAACATCGCCAGTGATAAATCTCTTCCTTCATCCAATAGTCGTCCACCAGCTCTCATCAGATTGTCCGCCCTATTTACTTGTATCTTTTCAGTTTTTCCCGTTTCAATTTTCTTTTGTGTATGTTATTTTGTTGATGCGATTGTATGAATTGGTATAGAAATATTGTGGCAAATTACTGTTTGATGAATTTTGGGAATACAGAAAAATCTTTTTTTACTTACGTCAACATTACAAAATGAAAAGCACTAAGAACATGGTATGTTCTTACATGTTATCCATGTAATTGTTAATCTCATAAATCCACGAACCCACAATTATAAGCGTAAAACGCCATAAAATAGAACCCACAACATGGCGCGCATTAATCAACTAATCTAAAAAGCTGAAATTTTACGTTTCTATAGCAAATATCGACTAAACTTGGTAATGCCAGGGCCCTGTTTAATAGAACTGACAATTCGACATTAAAGTCAAAAAGCGACAAAATTGTAGAATTGTCGCGCCTAGGCTGTTTTATAAAAGTGACAAATATGCTACAAAGACTACAAATCGACAGGTATTACGACATATTTGTCAAAACTCGACAATTATGTCATGAAACCACAGTCAAATTATTTCTGACATTTGTCGGGTTGTCGCGACAATTTTGTCGACTTCTGACATAATTTTGTTTTACGGAGCTAAACAAACACCTTCAAAATATGATTTCGTGACAGAGGGTAAAGCTCCTGTCAGAATCGTCAGACAATTCTACAAATATGTCAATATTTCGCGACAGTTTTATATTTTATAAAGAAGATTTGACAAGTTGTCAACGACAAATTGTCACCTGTCACTTGTCGTTTTAAAAAAAATATTATACAGAAAAAGGCCGAATTGTCGTGACAATCTGACATATTTGTAAATTTACTACCATCAAAACTTTGTCGCCTGTCGGTTTTATTAAACAGAATAATTGTCGAATTGTCACTTTTTGACATAATATGTCGGACTTGTCGAATTGTCAGCTTTATTAAACAGGGCCCAGATCTACATTGAAATTGAGATTTTACTTCAAACACCTGCTACAAACCCTAGTTCTAAAGGTAATTGATAGGGGGATACCCCTTTCACACCTAGCTCTAGCGCTAATACATACTCACTGGAACGGAAACTCTAAATTGGCTGATCGTAAATCTGATCCAGCAATCATCTTCAATATGGCGACATTCAATATACCTGGCCGTCACATGGTCAATAAATAATCCAAGACACAGAATACGGAATAGTGTTTATAAAGCCGGATGTCCATCAAAGCAGAGTTAATCGCCATCCAAGTGTTAGAATCATGTCAACGTCTACACGCCTATATGATGATCAAAGTCATACATTGCTTCGTTCAGTTGTATCACAAGGATAACTTTGAAACGTCTTAAACCTAAGTGAGTCAAGATGCCAGTTCCACGCGAACAAGCCTAGAAAAACAAGCAACAGACTACGGCTTGGTTCCTACAGTTTTTTCGTCTGATCCATATACAAAACAAAAATAAAAATAGCAGTGAAGTTCCAGTGTGGTGCCACTCCAACTTAAGAAGACGTAGACAATACAAAAAAAAGAATCTAGTCACAAGAGTAAATGCATGATTTATCCTTATACGGAATTTCTACGGAGAGCAGGAAGGAGAAGACACAAACAAGAAAAAAAAACAACTAGGAAGGTGATAATGGTTCGTCGAAAAAGTAATAACACTGTTACTGTTTTGGCTCCAAGCAATGAAGACTCCCTTTTACTCTTGTACATGAAAGTTGAAGAAATGTGCAGTCAGAGTTAGGATCATCATTAGGTATGGAGCCTGAAGTAATCCAATACTGGAGATAATCTTTCTAGACATTTTCAGAAAGAACAACTCTGAAATTTCAATAACCACCTGTTTTCTGGAACCTTTTCTACCCAACGATCAAGGTTTTAGGGAAAAACTTTTTTCTATTTCTGTACGCTGCTGCCTTAAGAAATAGGACATTGGTAGTAGATCCACTAGATTGGTTACATTGATTAATTGTGTTGTCCCCGCTTCAGTATTTACCAGGCCTTATCCGCCACAGAATATGCAGGAGTTGGTTTGTGTGTTTGTGGTGCAAAATATAAACGACACGCCCGCCCAATCTGGGGCAGGTTGGAGTTATGACGGCCATGAATCCGGCTCACGATGGGCGGATGATGGCCCAAGACATCGGGGATTGAGGATATTAAGACCTTGAATCGTTTTTGTTGAGAATGCAAACTTGAGTACTTATAAAGTGTTACGTTTACAAAGGAAAATTCTTACTTTTAATAGAAAAAACTTATGGACTAAGGTATGCTGAAAAATCATAACTATGAGGTCATGAGTGATATACCAAAAATCTGATTTAAGTGCCTAGATACCAAATATCAAGTCAAATCAAACAGAAAAATGCTACGCTTTTTTTTTATAACGCTTTTATTAGCTTCACCTGTATGTATGTATGTATGTATGTATGTATGTATGTATGTATGTATGTATGTAACCGACCCCTTTGAGCTCGATTTTGTCCTACTTTGAACGATCAGATTTGATTCAAACTTTGCACACCTGTCAAAGGTCGATGACAATGCAATAATATGAAAAAAAAAACAAAAAAAAATGAAAAGAAATAAAAAAAAATAAAAAAAAACCTACTTTGAACGATCAGATTTGATTCAAACTTTGCACATCTGTCAAAGGACAATGCAATAATATGAAAAAAAAATACATGAAAAAAAAAAAAAAAAAAACTAAAAAGTAAAAAATAAATTATAGTTTAAAAAAACTAAAAAAAAAACGCTTTTATAACTAATTGAACTAAAAAGTTAAAAATAAAACTGTAATAATCAATTGAAAATTTATATTATTGTACAAAAAGCGTGGGGGGCTTGATTTTGATTGTTGTAAATATTTTATCAATAGTTTATTATATCTAAGGTTATTATAAAAAGCACCCCACGCTTTTTTACAATAATATAAATTTTCAATTGATTATTACAGTTTTATTTTTAACTTTTTAGTTCAATTAGTTATAAAAGCGTTTTTTTTTAGTTTTTTTAAACTATAATTTATTATACAACTAGCCAATGGAACAAGCATATTGCCCACCTGGTGTTGGATTGCACACCCATGACGAGCCCTTCACAAAGAGCTCTACTACTACTAAAACTACTACTACTACTAGGCTGTAACTTGCCTGTCCTTCAAGAACTGGCACCTAGACTCTTTGGGTCTTATTAATAATCCTGGCGTAGCGTTGGACTAGTTAATCCGTGTTTTGTCACATTTGCTCGAGTTGACAATTGCATGTCAATGCAAGAGACAAAACACGGATTAACTAGTCCAACGCTACGCCAGGATTATTAATAACACCCTTTAAGACGTTTCAAAATGATCATTGGGATATTGAATACTTGACTTGACTTTGACAAGGTCTGGTCGAGAAGAACTGACTGCCAAGTTAAAAATACTTTCCAAAGTAATCCTTGTTAATTTATTAGATTAATTTGATTGTTATGTTGCATCTGTTTTAACGTCATCATCAGAAATTAGAAACATTTCAGGTATATCTCCTCCAACTTACACCCCCTACTCAAGTAATTCAGGGTCCAGCACGGACCCATTTCATTGGGCATTAGTCGTGATGACCAGGATTTCTTGCCTTGAAATTTTCTCGGACATAATTAATAGGACATGCCTATTAGTATGCTCTACTGGACTTAGTACGCCCCATTGGGTGTCGTGGTCAGGCGTGACAGATTTCAAACAAGGATTTACTTGTCTAGTTTTGTGATAGAAGCTGCGAGAAATGGTCACGGACTGAATAACTTTCACGAGCCAATAATAGATAGAAATAAACTAATAACAAAGTATAGTCATATTCAAAGATTTCTTTATTCAGTAGTAACTCAATGATCACGTTGAAACGTCTTAAAACCAGGTGCCAGTTCCACTCGACCAAGCGTAGGAGAAGAGGCAACAAACTACAGCTTGGTTCCTCTCGTTTTTTTGCATGATCCTTATAAAAATCAAACCAAATAATAATAGCAGTGAAGTTCCAGTGTGGTGCCACTTCACTAAGTGAGACGTAGGCTATAATACCAAAGCAAAAGTTTAAGATACAGCACACTCTGTAGAAGAAGCTCTGCATTTATCAGTTATTCCTCACACCTTTAACTGCCCTCACAGCTCAGTTGGTAGTCGCTTTGCCTTCTACGCAAGAGGGCGTGGGTTAGATCCCCACCGAGAACAAATATTTGTGCGAACAAATATAAAAAAAGTTGTTAAAGTATTAAATAAGCTACCTGGTTCCCATCGTACAAGCTTGCTTAGTTTGGGGCTGTGTGGATTTTCTATTATATTCATTTATTTATTTCTGAACAAAGAGAAAAATAACAACGCTTTGCCATACATTTTATGAAAAAAATATAAAAAAGTAACAGATGCTGTCGTCATCATCGCTTAAATCTTTGAGCTTTTTGCTCCTTGATACATTTCCATATAAACCTATTTTCTACTACCATCTACTGACTTCTGCATTCTGAGTCGCTGACAACCGTATAAGCATTTTACTCACCTGATGTTAAGCTATTATTAAAAGCTAACGAGATGAGCAATAATTGACAGAAAATTGAATAATTCACCAAATCGCTATTGAATTCCCCACTGCACAGAGCTAAAAGGGTAGAAAACCCCCACAAATTGAGGTTAAAAAGCACGTTTTTTCTTATCACCCTGTAATTTTAGGGATCCCCGCGCTGATCTCAGGAACGGTAATACAGATCGCACGTGAGATGCTTCGGGTCTAATGTTCTAAATTATGAGCGAATTTAAAAATAGCCGTGTACTGAAACCGTGGGTCAATACAATCGCTGTAATTTTTTTTTTTTTGTGGAATACATTTTTGGTGAGAGTGCTAGTGGTCTCGTGGCGGCCCCGGCTTCCGAGCCTAAGGTCGTGGGCTCAAATTCAGTCGTGTACTAATGAGTTTTTCTGTCGAAAAAAATATATACACATCGCTAGTTACCTCGCTCTGAGGAGTTCCATTTAGGGCTTGAAGTGCAAGCGAGAGCGCGGAACGAGCGACAAAGAGGCACAATCGGCCTCCGCGTTTGGCAGAGTTTGACATCTGTCTCTCTCCTATTTGAGTGAGCGATGCATCCGCGTGGACAGCTGTATGACGTTGTCACGCTCAACTATCGTCAGTAAACCGTCTTTACAGACAGCCGATTTTTTATTAAAAAAAAGAATTTTATAACATAAATCCGTGAAGCAATATAACATCTCTGAAAATGTAGGTGCCCATTCAAATGATTATCTAACATCTACTCCGGTAATAGTACCTAATCTACGGAATGTGGGTCATCCTTTCAAGCTTACACGAGGTGTATTTACTACACACAGGGTGTATTCACCTATATACAGGGTGCGTAATATCATCATCCCCTGTTGCGGCACTTTAATTAAACTTTGCTAACATTCGGATATTCAATTAGGACATAATATTGACATTAGACTTAGTGGGCTTACACCCACAATTATTGCCTCACACACGGGCAACTTATTTATAACCACTATGTTTTCCATAATTATAAAATATTTAGTTCCTACTTTTCTCTAGACTAGAAATAATGGCAGAGCTGTATATTATTAAACTGAAGTAAATTCATGTAAATTACCAACTTCTTACCTGTCTTGTTTTTTTTTTACTTTATTTTCTATTTTCGTAATGACCCACTGTCCAAATTTTTTGAATTTAGAGACAAATTCCAGGTTTAAAGTAGCACGAGATTGCTTCACAATAAAAACTAAATGTATGTTGAGCAACGATTGCTCTAAATCGCCCGTACAGTAAGCACCTACATTAACCCATTGGACCCATGCCATACCGTAGGATCAACACCTAACATTAGCATAGCTGATTAAAAGGCCTCCCCAGAACGGCTGTTAACTCGTAACTGTCAAACGTACAACATATCATAAATCATCTTAAGATTACGGTTCAGTTAGTGCAATTTATACAGTAGCGGTGCGAGAATACACCCTTGCGATACTCCGGAAAATTAAACCGTAACCCTTGACGATAGAAGTGAAATTGCAGCTAAGTTTGGCTCAAATTTACGCTATTTTGGGGGTAGGGTACAAATCGCAAACGTAGTAAAGCTAGCAAGTACTGATTCAGCATTTAGGTGGTTCCCATATATACCAAAGTTGAGAGTACTTTGCTGTGCGAAAATGATTTATAGTCCAATTAAGAAAGCTCTTTGGATATGATGTTCATTGATAAGTAATTGGTTCGATTCAGCTTTATCGTGGAACGTGTGAGTTTCTGATAATATAATATCTTGATCGTGTAATTACGAAAATATTGTTAATATATTAGAATTTGTATATTATTGATAGATTTTAGAAATTTATGGTTTCGAAAGATGAAGCAAAAAACTAAGGAAAAAATCCCAGAAAAGCCATATCTTCTTAAAAACCCAATATTTATTACTCCACTCTGAGCTTGAAAATCTCTATGTGGTGCCTTCATATTTTAGCTATAAAGGATTTAATTTTGAAGTATTTTATCTCCATAGTGGAAAGCTCACAGTTTAGGTCGTTTTTTTTACCGGTTTAGCAGTTTGGCCATGACGTCGGTTTTTCAAGTTTATTAAACTTTTTTGGTAAAATAGACTTGTTCAGAACTAAAATCGATTGTTCTAAAGTACCGTATCTGAAAACAGGTCAGCGTGTGGCGTATCACTCTATGCATCATGTATTAGCGCATCTGCTGTGTAACCTAGTTGGCAAGTTATAGCTGTGCAACTTTAATGTACGTTTGCCGTTTCACTGGTTTCTTCTTGGTCTGTTAATAATCTGATGACTTCAACATCGTTGTAACTCAATGATGTTGACGTCTACGTATTCAATCACTAATTCGTATAAAAAAAGTCAAGTGAGCCTCAAAATATATGTTAAAACTGCTTAGAAAAGTCCTCAAATGCCTCAAATTGATGGATGCACGGCGGTCTATTGTAGGGCACGTCCTTGACGTGCGTGACCTACGAGACAATGCCTTGTTATAGGCAATGGTTACCACTTAACATCAGGCGGACCTTATGCTTGTTCCATCATCTGCAGCCGAATTTCCTGTGGGGCGATCATGTAACTTTTGTTGCAATGGTTTCAATGGATATCCTATTGAAACTGTCACATTTGCGATCACGTAAAAGCTTCGATTGCAATCGAAAGCGCATTGCAATTGAAACCATCTTTGACAATGAACGATTGCAACATGAGCGTAATCTTTCTCTAGATATCATGAAACAGCGATCACGTAAGGCTGTTTCAATGGAACTGACAGCTTACGATTACTATCATATCAATCGCGAATAGAAACAAGTAAGGTGTTGTTGCGATGGATAGAAATTGAATAAAGTAAGTTATTTACAGTAAGTTTTCAGTGTTTTGACAATGATAAACAAAGTTATTATTGCATTCCTAATCAAATAAAATCTAGTGCGTACTTACTACAATTCCGTTTCAACTAAGTATTTAAATTCATTTCAGTTTATCATGTCAAGAGGATTCCTACTTGGGCTAGAGGAGAAACAGTGCCAAAAAAAAACGTATTCTTGATAGAAGATTGATGCAGGATGCCAGCAATCCGTTCTAAATCCCTCAGAGAGAGTTTATTTCGAACCTTTGCTTGACGAAGGAAGCGTTTGATATCCTGTGCTGGGATATCATCCTCATTCTACCATAGCCATGTGTAGAATCAGTCAAAACCTCCACGTGCAAGGGGAAATAGCTGGCTCCTATTACATTACATACTTTTAATATTTCATTATCAATTATGTACTAATGACTAGAATAGGATAGAAGCTGTTTCAAATTAAAATACTTACAAAATGCTATAATAAGTCTGATTTATAAGCAGTAGGTGTCCTATCTATTATTGTGGTAAAGAAATAAGGCGAGTTATTAACAGAAATAATGTATTTTATTTAACTGTTTTATTTAATGGTGGTGGATGCTGTTGAACTTAAAGCAGCAGCAAGTCCACACATGGCTCTTGTGTCGCCATTTCATTAAACGATCTGCCTATAGCAGCGACAGCATCCACCATTCCCTTTCTTCACGTTCCCTCTTCCACCACAAGGTGCCTTTTTTCTAGACTGTACACCCAGCGGAGCACATTGTCATCGTGATCTAAAAACAAAAAACATTAACATCTACAAAAGTAAGCTAAATAAAACCTGTGAGTGTGAGCGCTTGCAGCGTATAGGGTCCACCCCCAGTGCACCCAGCGTTTCGCCGGTTGTCCAACACCTTGGACTTTATGCGGCACTTGTATCTACATATTACCAGTAATTAATCAAAAAAACATAGAACTATGTTGTTTTACCATATAGAGCACAGAAAAATGATGAATATTAGCTGCACAAAACTAGGGTTATTGAAAACTATTTACCTACTACATACTCCCTTCCATTTATAACCAGTTTTTATGTAGCCACCACCCACGGCATTTAACATCCTTGCAAGATTTTCCCAGGCTTTCAAATATTGTTGGTGCCCTTATTATTACTAAGGGCTATGGTTGATTGCTTCGACAAACACTGGTGGATTGGGATCATAACTTTATAACAAATAGAAACAACATTAATCACTTGAGAAAGCTAGGAATAAAGAATGTTGGACTTTACTTACTTCAAATCAGATTAAATAACTATAATAAAAAGTAAATTTTATTCGATATTTACGAAACCTTTGTTTATTTTTTCTGGATGACTGACAGAACTGACTGATTTAGATCTGACTTAGACTGATCTGATTTAGACTGACAGAAACACAACACAAAATGAGTGAACGAGGTCTATTAGAAAGTCAAATAAAGTGGGCCAATCGTTTTCACACGGCTTCTTACTAAGATTATGATTTTTAAATTGGTCGGGTTATATTGATTTGCAGGAACTTCACGCTGCAAAACTATCATTGCAACTGATAGATAGCGGTCAAAAAGGTATTGCAACAAGTTACATGATCGCTATTCCTTGATAGTATCGTTTAGCTGTTAGTATCAAACTAATGATTGCAACTGAATTAGACAATCGCCCTACTGAACCAAAAAATCTGAAATTCATATTTATAGCTTTGTTTCAAAACAAAGACAACCGCGTTTTGAACCTAATCCAAACATATTTTTTTCAAACTAGGGTAGCTACCCCAGTCCTAGCATATCACAGTTTAATAGCTCTTTTCCAGCCCTTTCTAAGTTAAATAATACAGACTACAGATTCTTTTTAAACTGTTGAACCAATATATACCGGAGTCTTTGTTTTAACTACCCTCCGATATCTCCCCTCCTCTCAAACCTCTCGCGCCGATGGCACTTAACTCTAGTACCTTCTACCTATTGGTTTAACTGACGCTGGTTTCAGTTTTTGATTAATTAATAATTCATCTATATTAGGAATTATTTTGGAATTATTATTAGAACTAGTAACATTTATTTTAATAGGAAGAAGTATAATTATGAAATTATAGCAAGGAAACCTATGGCATGGTTCTGCACATATTGGCTAAGCTACAAAGATAATTTTAAGAAGTCTTGTAAATTATTATTTTTTCACTAGTTTTTAGGATCCAGTAAGGATTTTAAATATGTCACAAAAATGTTTTTTTTTTTCTTGTAAATTAGGCACTAGACAAAAATGCCAAGCCTAAAAGTATACGCAAAAAACTTATGGTTTGGTTCCCATCGATTTTTGTATGATCCTTCCAACAAAGTATGTGGTGTGTTGTCCAGCTGGATCATATTTTGAGTTCAGAAGAAAAAGTTTATTTTATATAAAATCCTATAAAATAAAACAAAAAAATATATTAAAAATAAATTTTGGATGTATTCTGTAATGTAATGCTAATTATTAAAATAAACTAAATTCGAATTTGAAAGCTTAATGTATTGAAGTCAAAGATTCAAGGCTTTGTCTATTAGGTACACACAGTAAAGTATAGAGAGTAATAAAATAAACAATGAAACCACTAATAGGTATTTCTACCACCCGAATAACCCGAACGGCTCACATGCATAGTTTTTCTGCGAAATTCGATCATCAAGTGTCAGAGTACAGACTTTACAGCATTTCTGTCACATAAATACGGAACTTTATTAAACTTTTAATATTTTTATGGTCGAAAATCGCATCATACTATTTAAAACGAATAATTACTTTTCGAAGAACCGTGCGTCATAGATGATGTAATCCACAGATGGTGCATAGTGTTTATTGTTTTATCGTGTGGAATTTTAGATGGTTTTGCTAAAGACTGTTTGTCTATGTAATGTTACTCGGAATTTGAGCTGTTTGAGTCATAGTAGTGTGCTAAGGAAACCTACTATGTTTAACCGCAACGGTACTTGTTTTGCATACCAAAGATTGTGTAAATACAACAATTTCAATACCTATATACTTATCTTTTGAGAAATAAGTTATCCATAAAATACATTTTTACCCGACTTCAAATAAAAAAGGAGGTTCCTAATAATGTTTTTTTTTATGATTAATATCATTTTATGAGTCGATTTTTATTTATATGTAAGGTGTAATACTTCCCGATTGGTCCCATAGAAATATCATTAAAATCGGTTCAGCGCAGCGGTTTGGATGAAGTCGGCTTTTAAAAGTTTTTTAAACTTACTTTATTTATGCTTCGTTTTAAGGAGCTGATGAACATCAGGTGTACCATCTCATTGTTTCATCAGCAAATGGTAAAAAGTAACAGATTTTTTAATGGAAATACGTGCTAAACATAATGAAATAAAACTGTTTTCTACATCAGAACGCCAACAAGAAGTTTGAAGACAAGCAATGTTTTGCCGCGAAACCTTCTCTATTTCAAGTACCCTACTACCACACTCATGCATTTCGTTCTATTCAAATGTTGTCTGGAAGATATTGCTCTTAGCGATAGGACCGCCCATTGCACCTCTTGTTTTTTTAAGTATTCTTATTTTGTTTTTTTTAGTAGGTAGGTATTCTTAGTTGTAATCTTTCACTACGGTGTACAATAAAGTTATATTCTGTTCTTTTCTACTTATTCTTTGCCAGAAATCAGCTTCATAAATACAAAAGGACATTAGTCTTACATTTTATGAGTATAAGATAGCTGAGTCTACAGTTTACGACATGCTAATTTCACAAGTTGGGCGATAACTGCCGGTTTTGCGTGAGTCAATCGGAAAATATTTAAACGGCGTAGTCTAGACCCTTAACTGGGTCATAAAGTTTCACACGCTGCGAAAAAATATATAAGGTCATATGTGTTCTAATTTATGAATGGGAGAATATTTTGTATGTAGCAGTGGATAAGAAAAGCTATCCCCCAGTACCTAATATTACATTAAATAACAAAAAAATAATAAAAACGTTATCAAAGCAAGCTCCATAGTTTAAGTAAAGTTATGTTTTCATTGTGAGCGTAAATGAGTGTTATTCTTATAGTAGCGAGACAAAGACGGCACTTAGTGTCAAAGCGAGGCGCCAATATTTATACAACCCTCGCGCCCTTCTTCGAGAACTGAGTGAGACTGTGGTGAGAGGAGAGGTGGTTCAACGTCTGCGTATTTATTAGTTTTTGGTATGGAAAATAGAATAGAACAAAAATATTTATTTTCAAATACATTGCCTCGCTCATGCCTTGCCATGCCTTTTTCTGCCGTGAAGCAGCATCGCTGTGTTTCGGTTTGAAGGGTGTGGGTGCCGGTGAAAATACTGGCACGTGAAGCTGAACATCTGTTTGCCTCTAGTTGATGGACGCAGGGCAGTGCATCGTAGGGCACGTTCCTAACGTGCATTATCTACAAGGCCCTGTTTTGTTATAGGCGGTTTTTACCACATGACATCCGTATACCTTTAGTTGTAGAAAAAATAAAAAATATTCAGGCACGAGATTCTTGACCTTCAAGCATATCGCAAAAACTTGTTTTTTAATTATAATACCCATTCAATTATTATAAAAATCCGCAAAACGTTGCCGCAAAGTTAGTAATTATATAAAATGTCAACAAAATCAAATGCCGTGACCAATTTGTTATCAACAAACAAGACGTGACCTTTATTTTGAAAACAAATGTTTTAATGGCACGCCATTTTGTGTTCTGGCATTTTAATCAGAGGGGGTGCAAATTAATAGAACAAATAGGGATACGATTAAATGCCCTATGAGCATTCCTGGGTCACGGGCTTATTTTTTCTCTAAAACGTTTTTTTTTTTACTTTTTTGCGAATATCTCTCTCTTTCTCTTCTACGTACCACCGCAGTAACTTAATTGAGGTTCTATCTGCACCATTCCCTAAAATCAAGCGTAAATTTTAGATAACAGGAAAACCTTTTTATGAAAACCACCCCTAATAATATAATGCACATTCAATCAAACAGGATCTACCTGCAACTTAAACCCTCATCAGTGGAAATTATGCCTAATCAGGTGTAAAACGAAAAATTGGGGGTGTAAAACTCACTGACCGGGTATAGGGTTGTATTTAGGGCTGTCAATATATGACTTAACTCGTTGCTTACAGACAAGAATAAAATATCTTCTGTCACTCTGTCATTTGATTATCTAGAAGAAATCACCCCGAGCGATAAGAGCGCCCATTTCAGGGCACTGTCTTCTTTCTCTTTTAATGCTCTAGTTGTTAAGTTTCTCGGAAGTTGTCCACAATAAAGTTTTTATTTTTATAACATACAAAATTATAAGTATAACTTTCTAAGATACATATATTATTGCCGCTTACTTATTATTTTGTCTCATGATTAATTATTTTTATCATGAAATGGAACTATATTTTATACACCTCGCCCACCCTCGTATCAATTCAAGTAATATATACCTCAATTTATCTCAGCAAAAGTACAAGCTACTATTTTTTATTCTGTGGTAAAAGTACGAGTTTCCTTACTCAACTTACTTTACGACTTTACCAAGAGCAAGTTGCCTTACAAAATGTTTACCTGCCAACCCTGCTGTCCAGTGAAGGGCCTGCAAGTTCAATGACCTTTGCTGCGGGGTAGTCGAATCAGGCAGTAGGTGAACTGGACGGGACAGATAACGGTGTTTCTTCACGATTTATAGAGGTGCAGGCCACGAATATAATCTACCCAATTATCTAATGGAATTGTTTGGTTATATTGGTAAATAGTTCGCTTTAGTTGTATGCTTTTTTATTTTATAACTTGAAATAAAAAACTATGTAATGTTTTTACCAGCAATGTCAGGAGAGTATTTTTCTTCCGCTTACCTGTAAAGAAAATTGGAGATTAAAAACCAAATCTTGAAAATTTTGTGTGGAAATAAAATACAAAGTTTTTATTTGATGTAGTGAATATGTGATGAATAAAATTTAAAAAGAAGAAATAATTTATTCTGTGATGAATAAATAGCAGGTAAGTACTTAGATCATTTTACACGAATGGAAGAAAAAAAAATATTTCGAACTAGCATTAAGAGGCCTTGGATAAAGGCTAAAAAAACCATAGATGCCATTAAGGCTAGGCTCCAAACTAAGCAAAGCTTGTACTATGGGAACCCGATAATTGATACTGATATGTAGTAGGAAGAAAAGATACACATCAGTCCCTCAGCCTATCACTGGCGAAATCAAACTAAAATTATCTTAAAAATATTCGCCAAACTGTTGGGGCAAGAACAGGCTACGTTTTTGAAGTTTCATGGAGAAAGGAGAAAAAATAGAATAAAAAAAATTTATGAAATGAAATGAAATGAAAATTTATTGCTTAAAATGTGGTAAGGGATTAGATGTCAGCAATTAAATTATTGATTCAGCACATTTTGCTTGAACTCAGCATGCAATTATAAGTATAGGTTAAGTATTTAGAATTACAAATAGTCATAAAATTGATTGTCTTAAAATTATTTAATGTCTAAGTATAAGAGTAAATTATGTTCTCCAAATTGCAAGCTAAATACCTAAAACTAAATTTTAATCGGGTTTTTATTCTAGATGTGAAAACCATTTCGTTTCTAAAAATCACCACGGGTCTGTCTAGAAATTAAAGTTCCTATTTCATTTTCTTTTCAAAACTGAACCATCCTTTTCATAACACAGTAGAGTACATAACCCAGTTAGTCCGAGGTTAGTGGAACGAGCCAGTTAGCCCGCATGCCAGCTGACTCGTCCATTTCACTTTTAAACCTTATGTTTCACCTTTTTTGAAGTGCAAACTCAAAAGTGGGTCGAACTCAGCCAGGTTATAGAAACGAATGTGAGTTTTTCTGAATTTTTTATCCGCGTTTGTTGAATAATTCGCAAATTGGATTCGTAATATTTGTGATGAAATGATGTTGAAATTGAGTACTGAATTTTATACTCATCATCATCAGAAGCCATGGAGCAAGCCATGCTTGGCACACCACTTTTAGATCGACTTTACAATACTGTGATCCGTCATTATGCAAAGTCAAAGTCAAAGTCAAAATATTTATTCAATAGTATCACAAGGATCACTTTGAAACATTTTATAACTAGGTGAGTCTAGGTGCCAGTTCCACGCAACCAATCCTAGAAGAACAGGCAACAAACTACTACAAAGGTCTACGAACGTCGGCGACAAGGCGGTATATCTCAAGGAGTTGGGCAGGCAACCTGCCTAAACGTTGTGATAGCTGAAGTAAAGCCTTGACCGAATGGTAGCCGAAAGATCATCATCATAGGCAGCTCATACTAACCCAATGCAGGGCATAGGACGACACTCTTGTCCAGAATTGTATACTAGAGATAAATAAATCGATGAACCAGAGTTCTAGAAATTACTATGGATTCAAGCGTGCTCAACAACTTCCCACAATTTTTACAATGTGATCGGTCCATTATATGGGTCGCTGGTTTTTCGTATTTCAGTAAGGCGTAAGTGGTTTTAAGGCGAATGTAAATAGGTGTCTTCTAGACTATCATGCTCCATCGTTGGCTACATCGTCGCTTACCCTCATGTCAGATTGTCGCCAAAAGATGGTCCATATCATCTAAAAAACACGTTAAAAGTGATCTATAAGATCTTGTAGGTAAAATGAATACCAGAAATAATAAAAAAAGATCTAATAAAACCAGAAGTATGCATCACAAGGATGCAATATGACGCGTGCCTCGCGCGTCGCGAATAGGTGATCTTCAACTTTACATAGTAATAGACCTAGGTCTATACTAGGTCTAGGTAGGGGTGAGTCTAGACTCACTTTGCTATCAAGCCTTGTGCATACAGTACAATGCTAAAGACGTTTCAAAGTGATCCCTGTGATATAACTGAATAATTAAGTTTTGGTTTTGACTTTCATCATCACAAAAACAGTCCACTGCTGGACAATGACATAGGTCTCTCCCAAGACTCGCCACTGACTTTGACTTATTTTGTTTTTTAATACTATAAATTATTAATCTGAACTTTAAACTCTCTAGACACGCTATTTTTTTCAAACATAATTATAGCCATTAAAACTGTATTTTTTATTGTTTTAATATGTGAGATTTTGTATAAAAATACACGATAACTGTATGTGGCTCGTATACCAACGTGAATAGCTGTATTTTTGTGCACCGTTGAATGCGTATTTTTTTTCTCCTATGTTTTATTTTACTCTATTTTTATTTATTTGCAGAGTTTCCATACGATACTGATGGAGGAGTGCATATTTTTTTTATAAATATTTTTAGTTGCTTTGATAAGGCTTACAGCCCACCTAATGGTGAACAGTCACCTTTTTTTGAAACCTGCAACAAGAGGAGAGTTGCCTACCCAAACGTGATTTCTTTTATATTTTTGTTTGGGTAATTTTGCTTTTGTATATTCGTAGAGTCTTATCCACAAAGTCTTAATAAGATTTCTTTAAAGTGTAAATGTAATTGCCAAGCTTGAAAAGAGCAGTAGAAACATTCAATTTCATTCAAATATTCATTCAAAAAACCTGGCACGCATGTTTTTTTGTGAGTAAACAAGAAAAACCTTGCGTCCAGTGGAAGGCAAGATATTTTATAAGGTATTTTGCTGTATATTTTTTTAATATTAGTCGACTGAGCCAATAAAGAAGCTCTCATGGGCATTTTTGTTTTCGCTTATTCAAAGTTGAGCAAAGTAGACTGAAATTAAATAATAATAAAGTTGAGCGGATTTTTATCATAGCATTTATTTGAATACTACATTAGTTTTAACTTTCGTTCCAAAAAAATCTAATTTTTATAATGAGTTTGCCAAAAAACTAAAATACAATTAGATACCTACATCGTTTTCAACACTAAAGTGCATCATAAAAATAAATTAGAGCCTCGTAACAGAAAAAAAACTAATTTTTCTCCCACTAACGTATAGCTCACCTGTGCCTAACAGCCCTAAATATCGCTAAAGGGGTCCGCTTTGCATATGTATAAGAGGCTGATTGAAATTTTACGCTCGCAAGAATTTTTACGTATATTTTAGGACGGTTTCACAATTTCGCACCCGCTATAATAAAGTCGTAGGCAACGCGTACATCGCGAATAAATTTACACATTACTGTGTTGTATCGAGGAGCGTATGGACGGAAATGCGTGTTAGAAAAAAAAGAAATAGGCTTATGAATTTAATCTCCATACACGGTATATTCTCGCGGTTCGATCCCCCACCGTGAACAAATATTTGTGTGGTGGACATAGATGTTTGTTCTCTGTCTGGGTGGGTGTTATGTTGTAGTCTAAAGTATTTAACAAAAAATATAATTATATAGTATAAGTATTATATCAGCTATCTGGTTCCCATAGTACAAGCTCTGCTTAGTTTGAGGCTAGATAGTGTTGTGTGGGTTGTCTATAATAATTATTTTATTTATATTTATTCTCTCAGATGAATGAAATACCAAGTACTCACTCAAGATTTTTTTAGCATGCTAAGAAAGAGGTAACTAAATAAACATTGTGGACAATCCTCATAATTTCCTTCTGCGTCGTAGGCCGTGGGTTCGATAATACATTTTTGTGTGCACAGTTTTTTTGTACTATCTCTGGGTAATATTGTAATCTAAGTATGTACGTACATGTTTACGCAACAAAATTTATTCAAGTTTGATTTGTCAATAACAACAACTGACATTTTTTATTTGATGAATAGCGTTACTCTGTCAATGGAAAATTCTCCCCCTAATAAAATAAACCCATATTAACAAATAAAGTTAGCTTGTTAGCTAGCTTGGTTTATTTTATTTTATATTATATTTTATTTTATATGGGTTTATTTTATTTTATTAAAGGTAGCTAGCTTGTTAGCTAGCTACCTTTAATAAAATAAAATAAACCCATATTAACAAATAAAGTTAGGTAATAGTACATTATGATATAAGTGCGGTAAGTTGAAAATTACAGCCGAGGCGTTATTGCAAGCCCGAGCCGTAGGCGAGGGCTACAAGAAAGCAGAGGCTGTAATTATCAAAGCGCACGTATGTCATACGACGTTTTATAACACATTTGCGAGGAAACAAATAATACTCGGACTTTCGGACGAACTTACTTACTTGTAGTAATTACTTACTTGTTAAAACAGTTGGAAAAATTTGAACAATTTGTAAAGTTGTTTATTACGTTGCCACCACAATGAGCTAGACTTATATTTTTGAGAAAGTTCCATGAAATAGGCTAAAAACACACTTTCTGTGAAAACGAATTGGCATCTTTGCTTGTTTTCCATAAGATGAAGTTTTGATACGCTTGTGTATCTATCGTTCAATTTTTCAGGCAAGAGGCTTAAAGTTGCCTTTTTCACTGCCTCTGAGAATTTTGGCGGTTCGAATTAATAAATTCATCATTACTTGACGACATTTTCAAACAAAAATAATACAGCGAAAATAAAAAGCGCGCGGAATAATTTTTTACTTTTTCACAAATTAGCAAATTTTTTTTTTTAAGGCAAAGGCACAAAAACAGCCAGTATTACTAATAGAGTAAATTAATATTTTTTTGATTTTGTTACAAATAAATGGTATTAATTTATTGTTAAAATTAATTAAATTAAAGAATAAATGTGTATTTTCTATATTTTATCTCCCAGAGTTAATTTTATTCATAAAATGTTTACCACAAAAAAATCTTAGCAAAGAGTTTTTATGTCAGTTATCTGACATAAAAACTCTTTGCTAAGATTTAAAAAGGTACCGTTCGTGGATTGATAACCGTGCGTTTTACATTACGATAACGCACAAGTACGTAAAAACATACATAACGATATTGAAATCGGTGAAGTAGGAGACCCTTTATGAGCAAATGTGTTATAAATAAGATTTACCCTAACTGCGTAAAAAATATTAAGAATTCAGTTATTATATTAGCGTAGCCAATTTGTGCGGCAAATCAAATTCTCCGTGCAATCCAACCAAAACCTTACTTATAAGTTAAGTACTTAAACCTCATCAGTTATTCATCGAAAACCAACGATGCATCCTAAGACGAGACGTCGTTAACTAAATTAATACGAATATAAAGAATGATTAAAAAAATTACGTCGACAAGGGGAGAAAAATAAGGGGAGCATCCCTTATACCAACTGACTTTTCTTCGTTTAAAGCTGGGGAGTTTTATAGTCTTTATTGTGAATAGGATAAGGTTGCTTTTTGGGATGTTTTTGTTGCTTGTTGTTTCATACGGAGTTTACTCTCAAGTGTTATAAGTCCTAATGTCTCTCTGTTGGGGTGAGACAATGAAAATGTTAATCCTAGATATTTTTAACTTGCGTTCCGATGCGATATTTTTTCCCCGCGCTGGCCCTCACGGCGTAGGGGAGCGTCCCCCGGGTGGCGGATGGGGGGATGGTCGGTAGTACGGCCTAGCCAAGCTTCCGGCTAAGTCCGATGGACTCGTTGACCAACGATGGGCGTGGTCCTCCAGCGTTTCGGGGGTTGTGCGGCGGGTTAACACCCCTCCCATGGAAAAAGAAATACGTTACGAAAACGACACAGAGAAATAAACGATCCGATCCCAAAACTAACGACACTTTGCATGTTCAAACGGACTATAGAATTGCCTCTTGGAATGTTAGAAGTTTATTAAGACCCGGTGCCATGTACCAACTAAGCAAAGAGCTACAACGGTACGAGATACTCATTGCGGCACTGCAAGAAGTGAGGTGGTCCGGGCAAGGAGAATGCAGTATTGATGGGAGAGCCACTTTGTTCTACAGTGGGTCTGACAGTGGGCCGCGCACGAACGGTACAGGTTTCGTAGTGATGAACAAGTACCTTCACAATGTGCTAAGATTTGACGCCGTCTCCGACAGACTATGCTGCATCCGCGTTAAAGGTCAATTCTCGAACATAACCATAGTCAATGCCTATGCACCTACAGAGCCATCGGAGGATGACGTCAAAGATCGTTTCTACGATGATCTTGAAGCGGTAATCGACCAAATCCCTGGGTACGATGTTAAAATCATCATTGGGGATTTCAACGCAAAAATTGGTCGGGAAGCAACGTTTGTCCCAACAATTGGCAGGCATAGCAAGCATGAAAAATCCAACGACAATGGAGTAAGACTGGTCTCCCTGGCAACATCGAAGTCCATGGTGGTGAAAAGCACGATGTTCCCTCACAAGGAGATTTACAAGGGGACATGGAAATCACCAGATGGTGTCACAATCAACCAGATTGACCATGTGCTGATCGACAACAGACACAAAAATGTCATTGAAAATGTACGGACGTACCGTGGGGCCGATTGTGATAGTGACCACTATATGTTAGGTGTAAAACTCAGGGCAAAAATAGCAGCCAAAAACGTCACGAAAGGGAAACTAAAAGAAGATATAGATATTTCCAGCTTAAAGAACCAAGAGCTGATGAGGAAGTTTGCGCTTGAAATGTCAAATCGGTTCCAAGGACTGCATGTAGAGGAGAACGATGACGTTAACAATGTCTGGGAATGCACAAGAGAGGTAGTGAGGGAGGCAGCGTTTAAGATATTAGGTAAGAGAAAGCGTAGAAAACGTCGAAAATGGTGGACTGAGGACTGTGAGATTGCAGTGGCAGAAAGAAGACGGCTAAAAATCTTGTCAGACCAGGACAGCTCATGGTGTGATAGATACAAGGAAATGCGCCATGATTGCAGAAACATCATTAGAAAGGCGAAACGAAATCACCTGGACGGCCTTGTGGAAGCAATGGAGTCCCTGGTAAGGTCGTCGGAGACCAGACTTTTTTATCGGGAGGTTAGGGAAGTAAAGAAAGGATATCAACCAGCAGCCCAGGCTCTAGAAGATGACAGGGGTAATCTTGTCTTTGACCAGGAGAAGCAAAAAGACATGTGGCTAAACTACTTTAAAAACCTGCTTAACTGCCCAACCACACACAATAATATGGAAGATCTCGGTGGGAATAGTGAAAGTGTGCCACCACCCTCCTTTGATGAGGTAGTAAAAGCGATCAAGAGGCTCAAGAACAACAAAGCCCCCGGAGTCGATGGATTGCCTAGTGAAGTATGGAAATATGGTGGGCAAGTTATACAAACCCGTATATGCGAACTCATACAGACCATATGGAACAAGGAACAACAGCCAAATGAGTGGAATGTTGGAGTTATATGCCCACTTCATAAAAAAGGTAATAGGAAAAAATGCTCCAACTATAGAGGAATTGCCTTACTACCTACGGCTTATAAAATTTTGGCGTACATCCTTTTGGCACGGTTACAACCATATGTGGAGGAAACTTTAGGGGATTACCAGTGTGGTTTTAGAAGAAACCGGAGTACAGTCGACCAAATTTTCCTGTTAAAACAATTAATGGAAAAGAGGTGGGAGTACGCCCAAAGCATCCATTTCCTTTTTGTTGACTTTAAAAAAGCCTACGACAGCATCGACCGCAAGACACTGTACCAGATTCTCAAGGCGTTCAGTATACCAGATAAATTGGTGAAGATGATAGAAGTCGCAACGAGCACCAGTATGATGACAGTTAGAACGGGAGCAGGTCTGACGGATAGGTTCAACGTCATCACAGGCCTTAAGCAAGGAGACGCGCTGTCACCTATTCTGTTTAACTTGGTGCTCGAATATGTCATCAGGAAAGTCGTATTGTTAGACATCGGAGTAGAGATGAACGGGAAGCATAAGATCATCGGATATGCTGACGACTTAGCCTTGCTGGGAAAGAATGAGAGAGAGGTGAGCATGGTTACCCAAAGGTTGGAAGAAGAAGCCCTGAAGGTCGGTCTGCGAATTAACCAGGACAAAACGGAATACCTTCACATGAAGCGGTACAAAAACACACGGATTCGCAGGCAGAACCTGGTGGTGGGAGGGACCACGTATAAAGAGGTGGGCACTTTCAAATACCTAGGGTGTACTGTCACAGACACCAATCAGCGGGAAGAGGAGATCCAAGTCCGTATCCAAAACACCCTCAGGTGCACAGCAGCTTTGCATCCTGTGTTAGTGTCCAAGCTTATGAGTAGAGCCACGAAACTTCGCATCTACAAAACTATTATCAGGCCCATTATGATGTATGGTTGTGAAACTTGGACACTGACACAGAAAGAAGAACAAAAGTTACTAGTGGCGGAAAGGAAGATCTACCGCAAAATTCTAGGACCTACCCGGAGGGAAGACGGATCGTGGAGGCTTCGAAATAATCAAGAGATTGAAGACCTAGTGGCTGAGCCTAACATCTTAGGAGAAACTAAAGCCGCAAGGCTCCGATGGCTCGGGCACGTACTCCGTATGGGAGAGGATCGTGCGGTCAGGCGCGCGTACACAGGCAGGCCGAACGGACGTAGGCCCGTTGGTCGTCCCAGGTACCGTTGGGGCGACGAAGTCGTAAAGGACCTCCAAGAACTCGGAGCCAGCAACTACGCGGAAGTCTGTATGGACAGAGAAGCCTGGCGGACTCTAGTGTCGGAGGCCAAGATCCACTTTGGGTCGTTGCGCCACAGCAGTAAGTAAGTAAGTAAGTAAGTAAGTACTATTTAAGTCTCCTTGGATTGACAAACTTTTTAGGTGTTTTTTTCTGTTTAGCAGACACTGAGGTGGATTTGACTCAATCAATTGTGATAAATACGAATTATTATCATATCCCGAAAATTAATTGTCAATAGGGTTAAATAAACTTAAAAAACGAGAGAACATTGACAGAAATGGCAAACTTTTATTCAAAAGAAATTAAGAAGAAAGCAACAAACAAATCAACCTCAGTTTACAAAATGAAAGAGTACTGAAAATAATCGTTACTTTTAAAGAAATATAATATTGTTTAGACATTTCGAAATTTATAGCATTTGCATAAGAAGTTTGCATACATCACCATTTTTATATTCATAAAAAAAAACTTATTTGGTATAAACACAAAATATCAATGGCATTTTTGTAAGTAAACGTTTGGAAGCCAATTAGGTTTTTAAAATGGTCATTGGTATACTAGCCGTGAGTTCAAAAGCTCTCAAACGGCTAATTTCGTTTCGGCTAAAAGCTAACCATTTAGATATTATCCGGAATATCGATGCCTGTTAACGGATTCCAACTTTCAATTTGAAATTAATATATCAAGGCAGGTAAGCTTTGAACTTACAGTTTGAGATATTTTTTAAACGTTGGGGAATCTATATTAAACTCCTTAAAGCCTCCTTTATTATAAAATTACACCTATAGTTTGTGTGTCAATCACACCATGGCAGGACTAATTTGAATAAAACTTAGCAAAAATAAAAATTGTTCGTGACATGAAAGAATACTCTCTACCACATTTTTCTTTTTTTTATTCTTATTATCCTGAAAATAAAAAAAAACAGTGTAAAAGTAACGAAGCTGGATGTTGTGTTTATATCGACTAAAATTGTGAGTCAAAATTAAAACAATTTTTTTTACAATTCGATGAAAAGTCATTCTTCGGTGTGTGTTGTTGTTGGGATGATATAAGCCAAAACTTTAAAATCGATCTCCAATTTATTTCTCAAATAAATTCAAACAAAGAAATCGCAAGAACCATTATACATCCAAATCAGTGATGCAGCAATAAAATTTACAAATTTCATCCATAAAACAAGTGTGTTCGGAAACTTTTGCTATGAAACTGAATGTTGGGAAAGTAATACATTTTTGGAACAATACAACTTTATTTTTCATTGTTATTTGACTCATCAGAACAGGAACAGGAGGGTGGAAATGGGATTTTTATTCTATGGGATTTGTGCTGCATTTGTTAATTTTGCCGACTTTACAGTTTACTGTAAATTGAGCTTAGTTACGAGTCGTATTCGATTATGTTTTCGATGCTTACTTTTATTTTGTTGACAGAAGCAGATTTGATCAATCGAGCGGACATTTTTGAAATAATTTAAACAGTATTATTTATTCAAAACAACTTACGTATTATTATTGTTGAGTAAAGGCCTCCCTTCATCCCTAGTAAAAGCTACGCCTCTCTTAGAAAAAATAAGTGATTTTTCAAAGTATTTTTTTTTATTTATTATATAAGTAACATGTTCATCAGGTTTAAAACTTTTTCTAATTTATTATTTATGTAGTAGGTATGTAATGTTCACACTGATAGTATTTTTTCATAATTTAAGGGATATTAAAACGTTTTTGTACAAAAATCTCATGCAGAAATACACCAAATTGTAGCTAGCTATCGAAAACCCAGCGTGGATTCCTGAGGTGTTGTTTACCCTTAAGGCGATTTACTCCAAGTGTCTGCTAAGGCGATAATTAGAAAACTTTTTCAATTAGTTTAATTTCGTAGTAAGTCGAAGATTTTTGAAGCTTACGACTAACAACGCCTTAAAAGTTAGGGAGCCGAACTTAAGGTAAAGAAGACATTGAATAAGTACTACTTAGGACGGTAAAGTATTTTGTGCAAATAAATAAAATTTGCTACTTGGATGGGTGACCACTAAAGGCGTTTGTATTGTGTAACACTAATGCTTCAAGATATTGAGGTTTTTTTTAGAGTTCCTTATCTAAAAAATTTGAAGTAATTTGAGTTACAGTCATACAATTGAAAAATAAGTTGAACAATGCAATTCATTTTTTCATGCTAAAGGGCAGTGCCCCCGTCGTTTATTTTAATTTCCTTATAAATTAATCAACATGTCATAATATTTAATTATCTTTGTAGAAAACAATAAAAACAGAACAATGCCCTCATAAGATTGTGTCATGCTAAATTGCAACAAGACTGCAACGCATTTAAATTCTTTGCATCTGCTGTGGCGGCATGTGTTGCGGCCGGGGCGTACAGACGGGCGTTCTGAACGCCCAAAAATCTGTGAAAAATAAATAAAAAAAACGATTCTTAGTAGTCGTAGTAGTAAGCATTTACCTAATAATGACAAATGTCTGAAATCAAATCAAAAACCATTTATTTAACCAACATTTACACGTAATACTATAAGCTAATAGTAATAAGACACACAAACAGATAGCTTTTTATGTGCAGTATCCGAGTTAAAATATGGTGTTAGTGAGTTACAAGCATCGAAAGTAAATACTATTCAAATTTTAAAAGATTTTAAAATAAGAATAAGATAAAGTTTACAGCACAGTTGCAGCACAGTAAGTAGGTACAAACTATGTATCCGTGTTCGTCGAAAACATGAGTGTTTAATAAATAAATAAATAATGTATACAATCCACACAACACTATCTAGCCTCAAATTAAGCAGAGCTTATACTATGGGTACCAGATAGCTGATTTAATACTTATTAGGCACTATTTTTTTTCGTTTAATGGTTTCCTCGTTGAAACTATCGCCAGTCTACAACAGCCGCAGTCTGTTTGCGTTGAAGCGCGTCCCTAAAAGTTGTCTTTAATTAAATTTAAAACTTGGTGACGTCACATGTGGAAGTCCTTTCGGAACTACTGATACCATTTCATTTGTTTATTTTGTCCGGATTTTTAAATAAGGAAGCTTTTTATTATGAGTAGACCTCTTTATGTCTGAGCTCATGTTGCATAAAAAAGTCAAGATGGCCGCATTCGAAAGACTCAAGAAGAAAATTTAAACACTTTAAAGTTAAAAAGAAGAGGTTGTTTCATCATCATCAGTATGAAAGACTCCACTGCTGGACAAAAGCCTCTCCAATACTTTTCCAAGAACAATCTTACAGCCACTTGTTCCATGAACTTTCCGCGATCTATATAGCTGGGTTACCTATCCATTAGAAGAACCAAGGTAACCAACATAGCTCGTAGAGTTAGCTCGTAGAAAGCAAGTTGAATTAGCAATGGGCAAATGGGCAGGTCATATAGCTCGAAGAACAAACAACCGTTGGGAACAAAGGTTCTCCAGTGGCTACCACGAACCGGAGGACCGACGACAATGTTAAGATCGCTGGAACCCGGTGGATGGAAAGAGCTCAAAACCGTTTTTCCTGAAAATGTGTAGGAGAGGCCTATGTCTTTATTAAAACCTGTAGATTGTGTAAAAAATAAAAATCAAATAAAGCATCTAATAAAAAATGTCTCAAATTTCCCATAAAGGCAAAACAAATTTATTGTACGTATAGTAACAGCTTCTGTCACACGTAAGCAAACTTACCTCAACAAACTTAAACGTCTTAGCTTGCTCAAATTTGCGCAAACACATAAAATTCCAACACCAATTATCCAGCTAAAAGAAAATTTCATCTTGAAATTACCTATTCTGAAACGGGGCACGTGCTTAAAGCAATTTAAGCAAAACTTGAGCAGTTGTGTTACACGAGCGATTTAAATTGAGCAACATTTTTTTTTGTGAAATTGACGGCGCTATACCGACACAACCAAAATAGAGAAGCATAATAAATTTGCACGGCAGAATTAATATTAAATGTCAAATAAATGCAGCATCTTCGTTGAAAATGTTTATTTTGACTGCATGAAAATACTCTCTTTGAGGTGCATTACCCTTTCACCATATTGGTTCGAAAAAAGACCACTGACACGATAAAAAAAAAATACTTGTTATTATAATACGTATAGTATTTATATTTAAAATATAAATAATTTTTATTTAAACTCTTCTGTATATTTTGATGATTGTTATGTTCAAAACGAATTAATTAATTTTCTTAAGTTGCCTGTCTAACAGCATTTTACCAAATGTAGGCACGTAAGCTTAACGGCTTAAACTCAACGTCTATTACTCCAAAACCTAAAAATTATAGGCACATACCAAAATATTATGGTCGGAGAATAAAGCCTGATTTCCTAAAATATTACTATCGTAATATCGGTCGTGATCGAATGCGAAAAAAAAATAGCTGATGTTTTTTGTGTTATCAAATAAAATCGTGGCAGAGAACGCCGAGAGATGTGAAAATTTAAAGAATTATCACACAGTAATTTTGGGACTCAAGAAGATAGATATGTATGTACCTATTATAATTAAATTCTTTATTAAGACAACTATCAGTGTCTAAACTCTATAAATACACACATA
Source organism: Thera britannica (assembly GCA_939531255.2). NCBI lineage: Eukaryota > Metazoa > Arthropoda > Insecta > Lepidoptera > Geometridae > Thera > Thera britannica. The sequence goes on along the minus strand of OW618040.2, from coordinate 1,048,945 downwards.
GTTCATAGTGTTAGTAACAAAAACAGAAAAAATTGGTAAGTCATACATAACTTATAACTAAGTAATCGTTTAGTCTTCGTGATGGAGTTTCCATATCAAAGGACAATTTAGTTTTTCTGAAATCACCTTACCTTACGGGTTACCTTACTGTCGCCTTACCTTATTTGTTTATTTTATTTATTTATTATTATTTTTATTTTCAGCCTATCTTGTCCCACTGCAGGGCAAAGGCCTCCCTACCCTTTTTCCAGCTTTCTCGGTCCATTGCTAGGTTGGACCAGTCTGGTAGATGTACATCTAGCTCGTCGCGCCATCTCCGTGGTGGTCGACCGCGTGGACGTCTTGCATTGGCCACCCAATCAGTTGTGGTTTTAGCCCAAAGATCGTCAGACATGCGGCAGACGTGGCCAGCCCAATCCCATTTGAGCTGTGCAGATTTTTTGCTAACGTCATAAACTTTGGTCTGTGCTCGCAGTGTGGAGTTTCTGACTCTGTCAGATAACCGAACTCCTAACAAACTGCGTTCCATACCTCGCTGGCAAACCTCGAGTTTGGACCGTTGCTGAAGAGTCAAAGACCAAGTCTGTGCACCGTATGTGAGCCCGTACCGTACCTTATTTGTTTAACCAATTAAAAATCAAAATAAATAATCTCCTACGCTATACAACGGCCACCGCTGCGCCAAAAACCAAATCTTGTTTGGTATAGTTTTGCTCGACATCTAGAAAAGTAATGAGATTTGACCCTAAACCCAGGATTCGGGTTTACGACGCACGATGCGGTATTGGGCCGTATTGAGCTGGATTGATTAGGAATAAGGTCAACCTTGACGCATGACTTTGTTTGTGTACAGTCAGTATTAAGAATTGATGACAGACTTTTCAAAGTGTGGTACAATTTTTTATTTTGACTTTGATAACTTTTTCAAAACTTTTTATCATCATATATAATGTTACTTTTGTTAGTGGTTGTCAATGTACAGCCATTTATATAAAATATATTTTGACTAAATTCACACATTACAACATTAGAACAAAAGAAATTCACTTCAATGAATTTCTTTTTGTCACCTGGTTTAGGATTTTTGAAGTTTTTATGGAGTTGAACGGGATTTTCACTAATTCTGTTTAATCTGAGTTTCATCCAAATTCGTTTAGCCTTTAGAGTATGTAAGAACAAACTTACAAACATTTTATAACGTCCCAAAAGATAAGAGCCCACGACTTAGGGACCAACAACCACCACTCACAACTCATAATTTTGTATCACTTACAAAATTTCGCATTTCCACATTAGTATCCATAAACCATTTTGTATGAATGAATGAAATGAAATGAAATGAAGAGGGCGCTGCAGTCGTGCATACAACATCGGCTCTTCAACAAAAAATCTTTGAAATTAGAAAATCGTATCAAATTCTTTTGAAACAGTTTTCAACGTGTGTATCATTGTCTAATTACGCAGTGAGAGTGTTATCTCGTGAAATCTGACTATAACAAAATAGGAATCGGTGCAATAACAAAAGTGCAAAATTCCCAAACAAATACAACATCAGTGAGTGACTGTGAACAAAGTGAAGTAATATAATATACGGACAACACCAAAGCCCTACGAGATTCTATTTAACGCGTGAATATATGCTCATTAATTGCAAACTTTGATAAAAAGCGTAAATTTCGCATTGTTCTTTTTTCTCAAGTGACGGTGGTTGCAAAAAATTGTTTACTGACGATTCAGTCCAGTCATTCACAAAAATCCACAAAATAAGCTGGCCCTTTATTTCGTTCCATCACTTACGAACTAAACTGGCGCAGTGGTAAAACACCCGATTTCCTTCAAGAATCGTTGCGATCCCTGGTTCGATTCTCCGTGGCGTCATTGACTTTTTGCGTAGATATTTTTTCTACCACTTGTACACAAAAGTTGACGCCGGATTGTTGAGAGTAATTTAGGCCATACACCGACAGGGGGCGTATCTGGAGCCAGAGTTAAATCAAAATCGAAAAATATACGCGATACTTAGCGATGGAAGAACTTATGGCTGCAATTCGCCAAATACAGAGGGATCTGGACGACCAAAAAGATACAATCCTAAGAACCGGTGAAAGTGTGACAGAAAAGGTAACAGAGAATGTTAATAAAATATTGGAAGAAAAATTTAGAATATTAGAAGATAAGTACGATAATTTAAGTGGAAGAGTAGATAACCAAGAAAAAAGGTTGTACTTTCTAGAAAAGGAAGCGAGACAAAGAAACATTGTATTTTTTGGCATGGAGGAAAGCGAGAAATCGTACTCCAATTTAGAGAACATTATTATTGACTTCATAGACAAGCATTTTTCTATAAAGTTAGATTGCAGAGATATACAGGCAGCCAGGAGATTGGGTAAAAAAGGAGATAGGCCCCGCCCGGTAACAGTGACGTTTACAACTCTAGGAATAAAGATTGATATTTTTAAACAAAAGAGTATGCTAAATGACAGCCCTTACTATTTAAAAGAAGACTTTCCACAAAATATTCTAGAAATAAGAAAGCAACTGCAAGAGCAGGTAAATATAGAAAGAGAGAAGGGCAACAAGGCTGTAATAAAATACGACAGGATGATCATACTTCCTGACTCATACAAACCTAATACCATTCCAGGTAACAAAAAAAGGACTCTATCAATATCTCCTGGAAATTACTTCCAAGCTCACAGTGCGGACCGCAACTCACACGCCAACAAAAAGAACAAAGCTTTGCCCACTCACACAAAGGTGCAAAGATCATCAAGTATCTCAGAAGGAGTTCTCAAACCCAGTATGCTGAATTTTTTAGTAACCAAAAATACGAGCAGCACAAAATTACTGCAGGAAAACAAAGAAAAAAACACTTAGCAATCAAAGCACCCCCCTCCCACGCAACCAACAACGAACAGAACAACACAAACAAACCCCATTTTCCAATCCGGCTGGTCACCGTGGAAGATTACGACCAAAACCCTCCAAAGAAAACAATAAACCTAAAAACAAAAGATATAAACACAAACATTCAACTTTATAACCCACCCATAGTGCTAGATCATTATCATCCTACGAACGAAAAAAAAAAAAAACGTTGTTATTGGCATACCTGAAATAAAACGATCGGGCAACAAAATTTAAGAATACGACGGTTTATACTGTGTCACAAATGAAGACGGTGGATCCGCAGTGGCTCCAATCAGATAAAAAACCGCAAAGATTCTTTGGAGGAGGCCTTCACCTGCGAAAGGGTTCTTGCAAATGTGGAGTAAAAGAAGAATTAAAAATAAATAATTACCTAATAACTACACTTATACTTAAGTACTTACTAACTATAAATATACCTAGAAATTTAGAATAAGTAGAAACTAAAGATTTTTTGTAAAAATAGCAAGAAATAAAAGGCTTTTCATTTCATTTCATTCATTCACTGTATTAAGTGCGCGAAAGGCGAGGCACATTATATCCTTTCACTACACTGGTTAAAAAAAACAGTCGTTATAACAGTAAAAAACTGACAAGCAGTACAAGACTACGCTACGGCACTCTACAGACGCGGCCCGACACAAGCTTGGCCACTTTATTATTTGTATGGATGACATCTATTGACTAATGGCTCTATAGAATTTCCGTCAATATCGCTTATTTGGAAATTAAGGGGCATTAGGAAATTGCTGCGCTTTTTTGTTGCGATATTTATTTATTCAGAAATCATTGTTGAGTTCTTAGTAACCAATATAAAAACAAACAAAAAAGTTTACAAATATGGCACCACAGACTTAGTTCACCTGGGGCTCAATTCTAGATCAGTGACTTTTTTGTCACGGTAGATATTATATATCACAAGAACTGTCAGTTTCTTTAGTGAATTTGTCAGTTCTTGTGATATATATCTACCGTGACAAAAAAGTCACTGGTCTAGAATTGAGCCCCTGAGGTAATTTCTCTTCTGCGTAATTATTTTGTGTATGTTTAATATTGTATCAGGATTGCAAAAGTTTAAAAATACATAATATATTAAGTAGTTAATTAGGGTTAAATATGTAGTAATTTGACGTATAACGTATTGTTGAATTCAGTGCTCTAATCTCTGTATTAGCGCTAAACGAGCGAAATCTCGATTAAGCGGGCTTATTTAAGCTAACCATAATCGCTTTAATTCCAAAAGCTGAAATGTTAGTCAATTTCAGGAAACAGTTGGCTTGGTGGTTTTCAAATAAATACATGCTCATGGAAACTTCACATGGCAACTAAGCGAAGCTATCAGGTAGCTGCACACTATCTAGATCCAAACTAAGCAGAGCTTGTACTATGGGAACCAGATAGCTGATATAATACTTATATTTTTTTTTGTAAATACATACATGGAATACAATATAACACCCAGACAGAGAACAAATATCTATGCTCACCACACAAATATTTGTTGTCGGTGGGGATCGAACCCACGCCTTCCAGCTCAGAAGGCTACTACCAACTGAGCTGTGAAGGTAGTCTAGGTGCCACGAGACCAAGCCTAGACGAACAGGCTCTCAAAAGCGTCCAGCTCGTTCAGCTATCGCCTGCGTGGTCTACCGCGATGCCTCTTCGCTTTCTCAGGGCTCCACAATATGGGATTTTGGCCCACAGTAGGCACTTCAGGCATGCAGCAAACGTGGCTGGCCTAGTCCCACTTCAATCTTGCGGCTTTTTCCTCTACATCAGCGATTTTAGTCTTAGCTTTAAGACTTTGGTACACTTGAATAGTGTCTTTTGCAATAAAAAAATAATTAACGCCATCTGTTTTGTACCCCACGAACTAAGTTTGCGTTCCCTTCTTTTTTAAGGACTCGGAGTTCTTCTTCTGAGTAATTGTGTTCTGTGGTAATAAGGCTACTCTGAGATGGATAAGAAAAATTGAAAGCAAAATAAAATGTTTTGGAGATTTGTATTTTAAATGAGTTTGTGGGCCAGTGCGCCGGCGTCTGAACTTATTTCTATCTCAATCTCCTTTATTGCATCGTAAATAAGTGTAGTGACAGTTTTTATTGCGCCAACTCGGTTCCGGAGTTAGCGAGAGATTAACATCAGACCACGAGTGGGGAATAACAATGTGGATTTGTGGGGATAAGGTGTTTGCGTAGTTGGAGATATGCTATGTATTCTATCTTTGATAGAGTTTCTCTCTACTTCATGACTGAAGATCGTGATCCCTAGGATGTACAGAGTGCAGCCTGCCTCCAGCGCGTCTTAATTGTAGCCCTGTTCACACATCATAAAACTGGCTTTGCCATTTTATTGACAGCCTGACAGGATTCTATCATGATTCTACTTTCATCCCCACTACTTTCTATACTTTTTGGTGTTATATTGAACTCTAGCTTTGCAAATGTTGCGTATATAAATAAATTCGTATACTAAGTACATCAGTTTTTGGCCACATGTTTTGATTATGATTTTTTACGAGCAAATTTTTGTACGAATAATATGTTTGATTACTATCCAAACTATATCTTGGTATTGCTTCGTGGAATACAAGCTTCATCGTTTAAAAAGGAAAACAACATTTTCGAGGTAAACACTTCCTCAACATTGTACTGTTCACTTTCACTTTAGATAAAAGTACTAAGTATCGCTTTTTCGGGTAATCAGAGGAAACTCCAATATTTTGCAGAGTTTTAAGTTTTGTATTATTTACAACAGAATATACCTACATTAAAGCGTAGGGTGCCCACCCACCAGATGGACCGACAACATTGTTAAGATCGCGGGAAGTCGATGGATGGAAAGGGCTCAGAATCGTTCTTCCTGGAAATGTTTAAGGGAGGCCTATGTCCAGCAGTAGACTTCTTCAGGCTGATGATGATGATGATGATGATACCTACATTATTTACAAAAACTTGTAGCAGAATTTTTAGGTATGATAATTATCATACCTACACTAAGTATGTTATTTCTAGTAACGACGAAAGCTTGCAATCTGACGCGTTTAGAATACCAGATAAAGTTAGTTTGCTACAACAAATTGTGATAAGTGATCAAGGTGTGGGTTCCTGGAAGAAATGGCTTTCAGTGATAAGGCTGCACTATCCTTGCGTACGACAAAATGTTAGTGGACGTACCTCTAACTACCCCTTTAGTCATCCTCATTCAATCTTGCAAGTACTTCATGATAAAAATCTGAGGAGGTATTTCAGTGCCTACGTCAGTTTTAAGGCTTTTTTTAGTGACCAGACAAATCCAACCCTTAGATTTTTTCCTCAAAGAAATGCTCACCCGGGTAGTTGTTTGTTCAAAGTCTCCACCCTTATTTACCGTTAAAGAAATCCTTTAAAACTTTCACGTAAACGAAGAATATTTAAGGTTCGTATCAATAGGGGCGAGATCGATCGTGCGTGAACGGTTCTTAAGAATCCGGAGGCTGACATGACGAACGTAATGTAGCAGGGACTGTTAGTGTAAAAAAAGTTGTAATTTTAAGTACCCTGTCAAAGTCTTTTTATAATGTCCCGAAAGTTTAGAGCCGAGCCAACCACCAAGAACCAATGGGAAGAGCGCGGGTTCATATCCCACTTGGCACTTAACTTTTGGGACATCATAAAAATCTTTGTGATTAGCTTGAGTGTAACAAAAAAATTTATAAAAAAAAAAAATTGTAACTTGGTTTCTATTTTAACGAAAAGAAACTATCGTGCTGTGTTTCTATAAAAAAACTTTTTTTATACAAGTAGATGATGGAACCAGCATAAGGGACAACTATTTTTTGGCCAAACATTTTTTTAGACATTTTAAAGATTTTTTTTTCAAGTGTTTCTAATTTTATTGTGCTTTACAATGCCACGTCACTTCAAATTCAGGATTACCATAGCTTGGCTATTCTTTAACAGTCGTTATATGACGGTCGCAATTTCTCGGGAAAACAAAGCCTGTATCATGCAGTATCTGTAAACTGGTGCATGACTTGAATGCTGTTTTTGGGCATCAGTAGGTACAAGGGTCAATTTAAGTTGGTAAGTGGAATGTTTTTGCCAGCTTGATCTTCCCACTTTTTGAAACAACTTGCATAACTGTGTACCATGAGTTCTGTCTGGCTCTGTCTATGGCTCTGGTTTTGAGTCTGTGTGAGTGCTCACCAGTGTATTAAACTGTGTGTGTGAACTTTTGACGTAGGATTTATTTAGTCAACACTCACACAGACCTAAGACCAGAACCAGAGACAGAGCCAGACAGAGCTCATGGTAGGCCTACAGACTATAGACAAACAGGTAAACAAATAGCCTACTGATGTTTAAAACAATAACAAATATTGTGGACAAGCGAATTCTGTGAAAAATCAACGTTAAAAAAGGATGTTTTTTAGTTAGCTCTACAGTTCTACAGCAAAAATCTACATCAAATATGGCACAAGTACAATTTTTTTTATCGTGTTACTTTAATTCCAACACAACAGTGTGTGGTGAAAGGATTTAAAGTACATCTCAAATACGATCCCTTTTGTGTACCAGTCAATATAATCAATGATAATTTAATTCCTTAACCAATTATATAGATTTCATTTAGCCTTGAGGTATAAAGGTATGGAGAACAAGAATAAATCGATATTTTAATGACTCATATGAAACAGCTCAATTACACGATGCGACAAGACAGAGGGACAGTCAGCGCCATAAACCACGCCGAGTTATCACGTCGACTGTCCAATAAACGTATTGTAACGAACAGACTTTAAATTTCATAGAGTTGGCAAAAAGTCATAGTCGTTACAAATTAATTTACCCATTACAATTAATCCTTCGTTCAAGTTTAATCAAATAGTCTGTAGGAGACTGTTTCATTAGAGCTTGAGTGAGAGTTTTCAAATAAAATAGGTATATTTAAATAAAAAATATGAACCATTGTAATAAAATTGTATTGTACTAACCCTTTGACGTGTAAGTAAATTTATTTTTAAAAAACAAATTGTCAATTGACCACTGAGTTGGTGTTCAAATTAACTGTTATTTGACACTTAAATTAGTTGATTCATCATCGTCAACTTATTGCAGTCCGCTGCTGGAAATAGGTATTTCCCATGGCGCGCCACTGAGCCTGGGTTTTGGTTCTTCCCATCCAGTTGCTTCCCACTACCCTGCGCAAATCGTCACTCCATCTTGTCTGAGGTAGCCCTACACTACAGCCTAGCTTTTAAATTCAGTTGTTTACTAATATTGAAACAGGCCTTCAAATATATTTAGATGTCTTGTATCACTCTCACAATCACTCCCACAATACAGTTATTTGTAATACCTATAACTAGTACTATATAGTATTAGTACTAGTAATAGGTATATTACAAATAACGGTATGTCTTGTATGTTTGGAAATAAACGTTATTCTTATTCTTATCACCAAAGGTCATCAAGGATCAGAATGCAAGGTCGATAACTATGCCACTAAGTTCGAAGTAACCCTATCTAAAATATTATTTGTTACATGCGTAGATGAGAAAATGTGGTATTTTCTCATCTACGCATGTAACAAATAATATTTTTATGGAGACTGTAAAATTGCATGCATCGGTTCAACAGCGAAATTGAGGACGTAATAGTATTTTATGACATAAATTGATGGCAAATAAGAATTATTCTTATTCACTGGTTTTATAACAAGAAAAAAACATTACGAATGCAGATTAAGAGGAAAAGCGATTGGCGTTAAGTAAACAAACGTAGTCCTGTTTCTGCATCGATAAATGGCACTAGAGAAAATATTCTCCCCCATTGTTTAAATATCACTGTATACCCGTATGTTGCGTTTTTTTTCATATATGATAATCATAAAACCCACTGGCCTCTCAGCTCAGTTGGTAGTAGCTCTGCCTCCTCAGCTCTGCGCCGTAGGTCGTGGGTTCGATCCCCACCGAGAACAAAAATATTTGTGTAGTGATATAAGTAGATGTTTGTTCTCTGTCTGGGTGTTATATTGTATTCTATGTATGTATTTACAAAAAAAAGTATTTAAGTCATCAGCTATCTGGTTCCCATAGTACAAGCTCTGCTTAGTTTGGGGGTTAGATGGTGTTGTGTGGATTGTCCGCATTATTTATTTATATAAAAACTTGGAACCTTGAAACATGTTGTCAATTTTACTCCCCCATTCAGACGGAGCCTTTCTTGCGCGAGCCCGACACGCACTTGACCGGTTTTTTATTTCATGTAATGTAATACTATTTTATATTCTTTTGTTGACTTTGATGATGGCGATGAAACTTAATTTGAACGGGACATTAATATCTTTAAGGTCACGACACCATGAAATGGATACATTGAACAAAGTGTGGTTGTGATGCTGTTACATCAGTAGGCCTACCATAAGCTCTATCTGGCTCTGTCTCTGGTTTTGAGTCTGTGTGAGTGCTCACCAGTGTTATACTGTGGGTATACGGAGGTCATATAGCTCGAAAAACTGACAACCGTTGGGGAATAAAGGTTCTCGAATGGCGACCACGAACCGGAAGACGAAGAGTAGGCCCACCTACCAGATGGACCGACGACATTGTTAGGATCGCAGAAGTCGGTGGATAGAAAGGGCTCAGAACCGTTCTTCCTGGACATGTGTAGAGGAAAATTCGGCAAATTTTTATCATCCGCACTTGATGTGTGGGCTGGTTTTTCCGCAAGTAGGCCGCTGGCGGGCCCTTTTTGCGTGACACTTGACACGTGTTGCTCGAACTTTTTAAGGTTCTACGACACGCCGGTTTCTTAACGATGTTTTCTTTCACCGTTTTGAGAGTACTGGTATAGTGCACATAAATTTTCGATAAAATAACTCATTGGTACGCGACTGGATTTGAACCCACGACCTTCGGATCGGAAGGCGGGGCCGCTACCACTAGACCACCAGTGCTCTCATGTGTAGAGGAGGCCCATGTCCAGCAGTAGACTTTTTCAGGCTGATGATGATGATGATAAATATACGTTTCGACGTATGATTTATTAATACAGCATTATAATACAAGAGCCAGAGACAGAGCCAGACAGAGCTTGTAGTAGGTCTACAGATCTGCGTCAGATAAGTTTACAAAGTATTGTCTATCTGATGGAGAAAGTTGATCGATATAAATCGAGTTTAAATGGAGTATTGGATTTCAGTGGGTAATAAAATGCTTGGAAATAAAACAACGTAGGACGCTGGTATTCGATTTAGGACCTCAAACCTCAGTTGATACTTAGCTCTGCTACTACCATCCATAATTGTGAAATGATCATACAAAAAAAACGGTAGGAATCTTATAAAGAAAGAATCTTTTTCTTAGAATCTCTTTTATAATTTTTTCTCTTTTTTATATCTTTATAAACTTTTTGTGCACCGCTTTCTATCTGTTTTTTATCTATCCTTTCCAAGCAAAGGTTGTCTGGAAGAAATTGCTCTTAGCTATGAAGCCTATTGTATTATTCCCCCAAATCAAATTAGATCGTATTCCCCCAAATCAAATTAGAATTAGAATTAGAAGCCTATTGTACTCATTATTTTAAAGAGTTAATGTATTTTTTTTCTTGCGTACAATAAAGAGTTAATCTATCTATCTAAAAGTAAAATGTCCAGCTAGGCTATCTAGCTAGGTTTTGAGGTTAGGCTTTCTGCCTATTAGGCCCACTGGCTTGGCCTCATAATAGCTAGGCTTCTGACCAGTTCAGTTTTAAACAATTTGGCCACGGTCAAAAGACAACTTCCGTCGTACCCAAATCAACCGTTTATAGCTTTACGACAAACATCGCCTGATTACCACACCTGTTTCGACAGCTCGCCACAAACAAACAGACGTTTACGACTAACCCGATATGTCTATCGATAGGCGGCTGCGGTGGTACACTCATTAAGAAATGCAGTTTATCAACTTGAATTTCTTACATTTTTTTAATAAATAAATAAATAAAGAAAGAAATAAATAATAGTAGTATTTTGTTACACAAGAGTGCAAAGTTGTTTAACCGAGTGCTCAATTTTAATGACCTAGCAAGAGAAGGATTCGAAAATTGAACCACGAGTGCAGTGAGTGGTTAAAAAATTTTGCGAGGCAATCAATAGGTGAAAAATCTTTGCACTCGAGTGTAACATATAACTTTTCATCCCACCGCAGCCAAGAAAGTAAGCGTAAAAAGTACGTCTCATTTTCTTGGCTCAACTCACAATTTTTCTACTGAATAGGTATTTTCCTAATTGCTATTGTTTAAATTCAAATAAATGACACAGTAAGTCAAATAAGTGAAACTAAAGTAGATAATGCACAAGTAACAGGTATTGAAGAAGATTGTGTTTGTGGAGTTAAACCACTGGTTTTAATATACATTGTCATCTCGATTTAAATCGTAGTTAGAACATCGAGTTTTGGGTGGTCTGGTCCGGTTGCTTCAAATTTCTAGTTAAAAGTTGATGCGTTATTTTATTATTATTTCGGGTAATTAGACATTCTATGAGACATTTTAAACGATTTTCCGTTATTTCTTCCGGTTTTTATAAGTCTAATAAAATAATTATCTAACCTTGTAGGCAGTTTGTGCCCCGATTAAAGGCCTGTTTTAAATGTCAAGATCTATAACTCTTGGTAGTTTCATTCAAATTTGTTAAGCCGTTGCGTCATGACCGCCATGGCCTCTACAAGAGCAGAGATTTTTTATTGGAAACATCCAAAGAATTTATATACTAGTTATATAATTTATTTCCACAAAGAAACTTACAATTAAACAAAATATTTACAAAATGTACAAAATACACAAGACACAGTTGAGCTATCTGCAGATCGTTACAAACGATATAGAGATAGCTCAACTGATCCAAATCAGTGCCAGACGGAAGCGTCCCCAAGACGCTGGCGCCATTGCCACGCTGAATAGTAATGCTTAAATACGCTGCGCCAGATACCCAAACTCTTGGGTCACAGTTATACTAGTTAGTATTTCTTTGAGGCATGTTTGTGTTAGCACTGTCAAAACACTTCCATTAAAAATAGGGTGGCACAAACAAAGTAATTAATCCAAGTCTGTTAAAATCTTCTTTTGCATCAAAAACTGAAAACTCCACTCCGAGTTGAATCCAAGATCCAAAAGCGCAATGTTTTATTAAGATCCCTCGATAGGGAAGAACTTGGATACATACTTAATTATTCGTCCTCGTCTATCTCAAGCAGTGGTTCTCAAACTGGATCTCTTGGCCCTATTTTGATCGTTTTGTTTTACAAATCAATTGCTTCTGCTTCTTTGTAGGGTTCAAGATTTTACTATGCAATCTTACAACACCTATTACAAATGCAAATTAGTAGTAGAAGGGAGTTCGTTCTACAGATTACTTAAAAGGAAATTTTGTTTTTACTTAAAAAGTTCTGGAATACCGCTATCCAGATAGCTATCTTTATATTATATTTATTTTTGTACCGTCAGGGGCAAAGTTTTTACTCATGTCCCCACTTGCGGGACGCTATAGTACCTGTAACAGCATTTTAGATAAACAAGGCTTGTTTCTTCTTCTTCTTCGTAAATTATCATGACTTAGTGTTCCTTTATAAACTCATGAATGGTATGGTGGACTGTCCCGACCTTCTTGCAAAAGCCAATATTTGGGCTCCTAGTCGCATTCCTCGTTTGTGTACTTACAAACTGTTTAGGGAACCTGCTCATAAAACTAACCTTAGTTGTAACTCGCCTCTCACTAGGATGTTCAGGAGCTACAATTATCTTCCCAAATCCATTGATGTGGACATATTCAATGATAAATTGCACAATTATAAAGCGAAAATTAAACAACATCTCACAAATTAGATTTAATCGGGTTATAAATTTACAGCTGAACTTTGAATACAATCAGCGCGCGTTAAGGTCCATATTGTCAATATTATTATTATTATTTTTTTGTATTTGGAGCCAAGTGGATTTTTTTTATTTTCATGACAGTGATTTATAGTATTGATACTGTTTTTTTTGAACAAATGTTGCCATAATGTGATTGACATAATTATAATTACCATGTGCATGTGTGCTATTTCTATTTAACTTTGATGACGATTCCTGTGTTGATATTTTGTTTGCTAGTTCTTTACCTAAGTGTCCTGTTTTATGTTAGTTATGATTATGATTTCTGTGCTTTTATTTTATTTTGCTAAGTTCTATACCTATGTGTCCTATTTTGTTGCTGTCATTATTTCAATCATTTACAATGTTGTTCCTACCTTATTATCTTAGATACATTTATATTATTATAATTCATTCAATTTGATCATTATTATTAACTATTTTTAATACCTGTGTTATCTGTGGTTGCCTTCAGTGGATAAGCACGGGGAAGGATATTTTTTTGCTCGATCTAATTTTAATTTTTGTGTATTATTTCTTGGTGATCCTAATGAATAAACAAATAAACAAATCGTGTCACTCGTTTTTTCAAACCAATTGCGGTGAAAGGATTTTAAGTGCGAAAGAGGCTCCTTTGGTGCACTTGACACATATTTTCAAACTTTTTAGGTTCTACGATATGCCGGTTTCCTTACGATAGGCAGTAACAGTATTAAGGCTAAAATTGTAGAAGGTACCAGAAAATTGAAACCTCTACGTGTATTGATTGCGCCGATACTTAAAAATATTCTTTTGTCGGGTCGAAATAAATTCAAAAAAGATTGAGAATCAGAATCGTATTTTGATTCAAGTAAGTCGCATAATAAGAGAGCGTGGGCGTCAAGACACCGTGTGCGGTCTTAGTGTGTCCAAACTAACAAACCACCAAACGAAAACCCCTCTTATTACCAACGTATTTAAAACTAATTTCCTAGAACCTTATTTTAGTTTACAACCTCTGAGTTTTTGCATGGTATGTCAGGGTAAAGTGAGTTTTATTACAGTGAAAGTAAGGGTGTTTTTTGTTGGATAAGTGGTGATTTACACTATTAAAATAATGAGGGTTCCTAAGGGTAACCTCGCAATTTCTCATGTGTTTGTGTCCTTTATTTATAGTGCAAGGCTACTGTTTCTCGAATGGTGAATTAAGTTTGTCTTTTAGGAATAATGCGAAGCGCTTTTGCCGCTTGCATGGTTATTCTACCATCGCAGCTTATTTGGATTGGTGACCGCTATAGCGGCATTCGAGTGGTACTATTTTTGAAGTGTACAGAAATCTGCATCAGTATATTTTACCTTCTTCATCATCACCATCAGCCTGATGAAGTCCACTGCTGGGCTATTAAAACTAGGTATCTAACTATACATTACATGGAAGAACGATTCCCCTCCCTCCATAGATTTCCCAATAACTTGTTATATGACCTGCCTATCACCACTTTAACTTACAAACTCGTCGAGTTGTGCCAGTGAGCCTGGTTCTGAGAAAAAGGGCATTAATTAAGAGTTTAATCAAAATTTTAATCTACTTGTGTCGCTGATTATACCTAACCCACAAAAGGCACGGCCACATCTAAGCGATAAGCTACGATGAGATAGCGGTGTCAAATATTGCAGCTTATTGCCGGTAAATCGCCTAGATGTGGCCGGAGACAGCTGTATTACTGTCGAATACCGCAGCTAGTTGCCGGTAAATCGCCTAGATGTGGCCGTACCTTTATCAATGAATAAAATTACAAACATACAAACAGGCAGCTAAAAGACCCATATACAATACACATACGTGTCATACAACAGTAGGTGCTATTGTGATCTAGTCCCTCACTGATGTCCAACAATCGAACCTGTCCATGAATGGGTTATGCCAAGTCATGGAAAGGTATAGTATCTCAGCTCTTATAGCTAGAGGAATGCTGTGACTTCACGTGGCCCTTTTATGTTGTAGTACGCTCAACTGCTAGTCACCTCTTGCGGTATGCGAGAGGCAAGAGGGGGGAGCGAACCATTGGCCAGCTGTCAAAGGCAGCCTGGCAAATCGGGCCAATGCATCAATGGTTCACTCCCTCCCAATATTTATATTAAGAATTATATCAGCTTTCTGGTTCCGTTTTGCTTAGTTTAGGGGTAGATAGTGCTGTGTTGGATGTCTGCATTTATTTTGGTCGTCAGTCAGAATTGGAAGTTTTTATGTATGTATAAGATGTAGCATATCACAGGTGGGCTAGTCTTTGATATGCTAATATACAAACTGTATGTATATTTATTCAAAATTATTGCAGTAGGGTATCTTTTGTGGTTAACTTATAGGGGTAAAGTATTCCTTGTGATCGATTTTATTATTTTCTGTTCAAGAAATTTACGCATACAATGCTAGTGCTCTCAAACGGTGAAGGAAAACATCGTGAGGAAACTTATAGGTATAACTTAGTCAGCTGCGAACGTAATGACCATGTCTTTCCTGTGGATTAGGCCAACTAAGCTATCAGGATGGTATAGGTGCTGGGCAAGCCTATTCCATCTAAAACCCAGTCTCAGGCACTATAGCGTCCTGCAAATAGGGCTTGAATAATCACCAGTTGCCCCTGACGCTATATAAATTATTTACAATAGATGCAAAGGCTGGTTTACTTTTTCTTTTTTTTGTTTTTGATCGAAAACTATTGTTTTGGAAAAATCTAGAAGATGAAACGAGAGTGTTTTCCCTGACTCTGCACTAATTTTTCAGTTCCCCGCGAAATCTTTCGTTCGAAACTGATCTGTAGATCGTTTGTCGGTCTGCAGATAGCTCAAATGTTTCTTGTGAATTTTTTATAATTTGTAAATACATGTAAGTTTATTTGTGTCAAAAATAAATACACTTTTGGTCTATATGTTAAAAACTTTAAATTTTAAACTAACAGAAGCAAATGCAGTGCAGTCCACATGACAGTAATCAAACATGGTTCCCATCACGGTACAGTCAGCTACACGATTATTGACAGCCATTGTGTGGACGGTAAACATGATTTGTGTGAGTGTTCGTGACTGTACGACCCTAAAATACAGACCAAATTGTTGAAGTTTGAACTGTATTTTGTGAACAGTGGAACTGAAATTTGTTTACAATATTTCGAGTATCATAACCATCGATATATATTATGACTAGATTGAACGTCCCAGCCTTAAAAATGCCAAAAAAAATATAAGCACAAAATGTACGTGTGGTCTTATTTGAGTTTAGTATGATCCAATTGCAGTCAACGTGTGAACGTTCTAAAATCTTTCAGTTTGTGTGTGGTTTTTAGGGTTCCATAGCCAAATGGCAAAAACGGAACCCTTATAGATTCGTCATGACTGTCTGTCTGTCTGTCCGTCCGTATGTCACAGCCATTTTTCTCCAAAACCGTAAGAGCTAGACTGATGAAATTTGGCGAGTAGATGTATTCTGTAAACCGCATTAAGGTTTTTACACAAAAATAGAAAAAAAACTATAAATTTTGGGGGTCCCCATACTTGAAACTGAATCTCAAAAAAATTTTTTTCATCAAACCCATACGTGTGGGGTATTTATAAATAGGTCTTCAAAAATGATGTTGAGGTTTCTAATATCGTTTTTTTGTAAACTGAATAGTTTGCGCGAGAGACACTTCCAAAGTGGAAAAAAGTTGGTCCCCCCCCCTCTAACTTCTAAAATAAGAGAATGATAAAACTAAACAAAATATATGTTGTACATTACTATGTAAACTTCCAACGATATTTGGTTTGAACGAGATCTAGTCAGTATTTTTTTTTTTATACGTCATAAATCGTAAACCGCCACTTACCTTTCGACGAACTACAAGAACCTTTATATTATGTTACTTGATGCTACGGAACCCTATATGGGCGAGTCCGACTCGCACTTGGCCGCTTTTTTTACAATAAATTGTGTGTAATTTTGACCTTTATAGGGTATTTTTACTGATTTTATAGTGTTTACTACACTAAAGGAAATCACAAAGATTTTTATAATGTTCCAAAAGTTACAAGTGTCACAATTGTGATTAGAATCTGATGATGCAGCGGTTAGCGCAGCCCCGTATCAAAAGGAAGGTCGTGGGTTCTAATGCCGCTCCGCTCTTAACTTTTAGGACATTATAACCTTCAAGATCTTCAAGTGAATCACCAAGATCGTGCTGAGAGAGGTCTTATGCCCAGCTGTGGGTTACGCGTGATTATAAAGACTTACCTTGTATTCTAAACTGGCGTGAGAAACTATCGTCTATCGATGCATACCTGAAAAGAAATACAGAAATTTAGCTTCTTCAATAATTTCCGATTCTCGGAACACATTTCTTTCTACCCATCTATAAACATAAGTCAGAGGGAACAAAACAATACGATTTACATTCGTATCAAGGACGGCAATAAAGAGAGCCGGGGCACTATGATCGTTTACTGTGTGTTTATTTGTATAGCTTTCCTTATTGAGATTGCAAACTGAAGCATATATTGTCAAATTTCAGGATACACACACAGCCTTAAAACCTGCCTGTCGATTCCAGCAACACGGCTCTATTGAGTGATCGCTGAAACTGCGTTCCATTTTCATATTTTTTAAACAAGAATTGACAACTCACATCGATTTACGCGATCGCTTGTGTGGCTTGTGTTTTTTTTTTTTTTTTTCAGTTGAGCTATCTCTAGATCGTTTGTAACGATCTGCAGATAGCTCAACTGTTTCTTGTGTATTTTGTACATTTTGTAAATATTTTGTTTAATTGTAAGTTTCTTTGTGTAAATAAAGTACTTTTATTTATTTATTTAGCTGTGTGTTGCTATAATCGACGCCCTGCGCATATCTAGGCGATGGCGATCACTTAAAATGCGGTCAAATATGACAGCAGTATTTGTCAGCGTTTCAGCTGATCACTAACGCTCAGGATTCTAATTTTTGAACCACTCGCTGCAATCTTGATTCAATTTTAGAGTTCTTCGCTTGCTCGGTCATCAAAATTAAGCATGCGGTTAATAAGCAACTTTGCACTCTTGTTTAACAAATAACTATTTTTATTACTAAAGTTAAATAATTGTCAAAATTGATTCCACAATTAATTTACGCTAATCGCTACCTCCTCATAAATGTGTTTTCTTTCTTTCTTTCTCGTCAATTTCAAAATAATACATACATTTTAAACTCTGAGCCTAATCAGAGTCAAAACCTTACTTTAATCAGAGACTACATTCATCAATCACCGTCACAGAATAACTCTCATCAAACCATAATCCTAATTCCCCCATTAGCACCGTCAATGGACGATGACTTGCTGCTCTGCATCCGGTGGTCATGCGGAGATGTTAGTCATTGTGATGAGGATATAACGGTATGAAGGGTGAGGAACAGGAATTTAAAGGTCTCCTTATATTTATTATTATTTATTAGTTGGAGCAAACGAATAATAGGGTGGAGAAGGCGTTTAGATAAATAAATAAATATTATAGCGAATCCACACAACACTATCTAGCCCCAAACTAAGCAGAGCTTGTACTATGGGAAACAGATAGCTGAAATAATACCTAAATATTTTTTTGACGCTGCACGCACAAAAAACATGACTCATGCGGCGTTATCTCGCTCTGAGGCGTTCCATTTAAGGCTTGAAGTGCAAGCGAGAGCGCGGAACGAGCGACAAAGAGGCGCAATCGGCCTCCACGTTCGGCAGTGTTCGACATTTGTCTCTCTCCTACTTGAGTGAGCGATGCGTCCGCGTGGACAGCTGTATGACGTTGTCACGTTCAACTATCGTCAGTAAACCGTCATTACAGACAACCGATTTTTTTTATAAATACATACTAAGAATATAATATAACACCCAGACAGAGAACAAACATATGTGTTCACCACGCAAATATTTGTTCTCGGTGGGGATCGAACCCACGACCTACGGCTCAGAAGGCAGAGATACTACCAACTGAGCTGAGAGGCCAGTAAGAGGTTTAGGTAGGTAAGCGTAATGTAGGACGCCCTGCGAAATGTAGCTGGCAAGCACTGGCGGAGAAGAGCCAAAAACCGGGCTCAGTGGCGCGTCTTGGAAGATACCTACGTCCAGCAGTGGACTGATATTATAAGGTGATGATAATGATGATAAATTAGAGCAGTTTGTTTGAGAAGCACTTTTTTATCTTAAAAAAATTAAAATGCTGTAAATAGTCAAAAATTCAGACTAGTTGTTTGGTAGTTTCACCAAAACCTTATTGGGTTACACATGTTCGTATGTGATAAGTGCAACCAATTTAAGTTAATTACAGTCCACTAAATGACGAACGTAAGATGCGCAAAACGAAAATTCCTATGAAAAATACGTTCTACGCATTTTAGTTGCAAATATTGTGTCAAGTGCACAAAAGGATAGCACTTAAAATACTTTCACCACACTTGGTTCGAAAGAATCATTGACACGAAAAAGAAAAAGAAGTTGCATGATTCATCTGACAACTTGTTTGTTGTTCTAGCTATTTCTAGTCATATCACCAAAAAACAAACACTATGCAAGAATAAAAGTCTATGACTCTCGACGCAACTTTTATAACATAACTCCTATTTCTATTCTCGTAAAAGCGAGCTCGTTCCCAACTAGAATACAAATATGGACAAACAAGAACAAAAAAATACGGGAATACAGGAATAGCGGTGTGGGCCGAGATGGGAAGAATGGGATGAATTTATCGGGCCATTACGGCCAAACGCTGCTCTCATTGTGTCATTGTATTTCGCTATTAAGACGTGTAAATTATGGAAAATCATACAAAAAATTGAACCAAGTCGTATTTTAAACTGAGACGATTTGTTGCGACCAGTAGGCCTACCAAAACCTCTGTCTGGCTCTGTCTCTGGCTCTGGTTTGGAGTCTATGAGAGTGTTGACTAAATAAACCCTACGTCGAATCGAAACGTCACAGAATATGGTGAGCACTCACAAAAACTCAAAACCAGAGCTAGAGACAGAGCCAGACAGATCTTGTCCTATGCCTCTTATCATTTTCATTGAATTTAATTTTCTTATCGTGTTACTGAACCTTTTCAACCAAGTGTAGTGAAATAATTTTAAAAGAAAATATTGATGATGGTGGATATTGAATATAGATTTCTCTGGACTCTAAAAAATATAAAAATTCTAACATTATCTGTATATTAATAAGACAAAACGCTAGGCAAAAACAAACCCTACTATAGAATATCTTGTATTATGAATGAGTCGCCTCAAGTAATTAAAGAAAAAAGAAAGAAAGAAAATACATTTATTTGACATAAGTAGGTATACGTAAGACAAATACAATGAAACACACAAAACACAGAACGGACAACTGAAGACAGGCAGGCAGGCTACCTATGAAGGATAATTGTCTTCTAATGTATTGTAACGAAACGCCTACATAGTAATAGATCGGTAAATACTTGTAGTAACTAAACTATACCGAGTTCATAAGAAAGAATAAAACTAAAAATATACCACTCTACTAGTGCGTAGGCGCAGTCTTAGCCAAGCTATTTTGATCTTTATTTCCTTGCTCTTAATGTAAAGTGCTTGTAAAATCTATAAATAGGATGATATTTCTACAATAGTGCATTGTTGCCTGAATGTCATAGTTATACAAACATGGTGAACAGTTTTGTTCGAAATGTCTCTACTAATTATATAATAATGTTCTTCTTCGTTGAGTGAGTGGACTCGTACTTGAGAAATTTGGATTAAAAAAAAATACGGGTTGCACTCCGGGAGTGCCGGCAGAAGTGAAAACTTGATTATTAACGTTGAGCATGTTTGATATTTTGGAATGGTTAGGGGGGGCTTGTTTGTTATTTGGCACGCTGTAACATACACAAACATTCGCGCAAGCGCCCTGCGCTGCCTAAACGAAACAGTAGGCCCAGGCATACATTTTCGCCGCGCCGTAGAGAGGGGACAGCTGTCTACTCTCCATCCGTCTTACGCTTTTTCGATCAGGTCACGTGTCCTGACGCGCTGACGCGAGTTTAAGATTTTATACCCATTACAGAAAAAGTGCTCAACGCCGCTAAAGAAGTTTTCACTTCAAAAAAAAAAAGTACAATCGAATTGAGAACCTCCTCCTTTTTGATTGGAAGCCGGTTAAAAATTAAATACAAATCCAAATTTGTCAAGTACGAGTCAACTCACATCTTTATAGGACGTGCATACTCTAGAAAAAAAATTGGGGGACATTTACTTACGCCACCTTTTTTTTATACACTCGATGTTAAGTGACCATCGCCTATAACAAAGCATGACTTTCACGCACTTCAGGAACGTGCCCTGAAATGCACTGCCCTGTATCCATCAACTTGATGCCTAAAGATGTTCAGCCTCACGTGCCAGTAATTTCACCGGCACTCACACCCTTCTAACCGAAACACAGCAATGCTGCTTCACGGCAGAAATAGGCAATATTGTAGGAACTACCTAATGTACTTTGGTATTCAAGGAAGATGTCCTACTTTGTAGCAACGTGTTGTACATGTTGTGTGGTCGCGGGTTCAAATCCCGCTCGGCTCTTAACTTTTGGGAAATCATAAAGTAGTAAACAATAACAGCCATATTAATAAACGCAATTTAAATTTAGTCATGGTTTAAAGTTAGCCTTGTCACTTTTTGTCATTACCCAGTGGTAAGAGATGGCAATAGTTTAAGCACAGCTTTTCTTTTGACATATTTTTATTAATAGGGCTACAAAAAATCAATAAAAAGTGTTGTACTCTGTCTCTCTCTTTAGTAAAGTTTAAGTGGAATTTTGGCCTAAATCTTCTATTTCCGGAACCCCAAAACTTTATTATAAACGGCAAATCTACCAAAATCAAACACGGCTTGTAGGGTATATAAAAAACTAATATGAAACTTCACAATAATTTCCCGGTAAATTCATACGTCAAACATATTTCACAGCTGTAACGAACGTTGCGTCGGTCACATCCGGTGCGGATTTTCTATTTCCCCTCCAGGGTTCCCTACTTCCGGTTGTGGAATTTAAATTATTCTTTCAGGGGTTCTGGCCAGTAATAGAAGGTATTACTTTGGTCAGTAATTGCTTGTTACTTTATCATCTGAAATGTTTTTTTTATAACGGAAGGTAGGTATAGTGGCGGAATGAAAATGTTCGTCGATTTTCAACTTGATTTGTTCAACGTATCACGATCACATACGACCTTTTGAAACTGAATAGACAGAATACACCGATAAGTTAACGTCACAAATAATGTCAAAATGTGTTCATGATCAAGGCACTGGTGCAAGCGAAAACCGACTGAAGGTGACGAACATTTTCATACCGCGACTGTACATAAATAACCTTGGTTAACTGGATCAGTGTCACAATCGATAGATCGAATCAATTGTTTTTTTATTGGCATTAAAGTCAAAATCAAAGTACCTATATTTTTTTGCTAAATTACTTTTAGAAAAGATGTCAAAAATTTTGGTTGAATCAACGTAATCCTTACTTTTTAATACAACTATGATGAAACAAGCACACGGCCCACCTGATGTAAAGTGGTAACCATCGCCTAAAAACATAGCATTTCCCTATATGGCATATAAAAATTATTTTACCTTTATGGCATGAACATAAAAATTATTATATTTATTTTTTATTTATATTTATTTGGTAAAGTGTACCTACGTAACGCGATGTCTTACAAACTGTCACTAGATAGACCAGCAGGGCTACCACGAGCTCCATATGGTTATGGCTATGGCTGTCAAATTGTGTATAGATAGGCTGACCAACACATTCATTTTATTCTTGGGTTTGAATGTGTTGACACAATTTTGACAGCCATAACCATAACCATATGAAGCTCATGGTAGGCCAGCTGCTCATTCGAACTTATTTACCCTATTTAGTATTACCAACACAGTACTACTAACATTGCTTGATCTAAATAAGAAGCTACCTCTGCTTAAACAAAGAGAAAAAAATTATGAACTGTGTACAAAAACTGAAATGAACTTTCAAACCATTAATATTTTAAGCATAATTTCCGCAGAAACAAAAGCCTCTAGAAAACAACACAACAAACAAACTAGCCGACGCTTGCAATAAATAAGAAAGTAAATGAAAAAATATAACATTTTCGGGGGGTGTTCAATTTGCATTTTAATAGGGATCTACGCGTATAACAAGTTTAACTAATAGCCGTGAAATGAGGAGGGCTGGCCTGGCCTTTGTAACCTGGGGAAGACGACGCCTAGTGTTTTTGCTACTGTTGTTTTAAAAACAAACATTTCCTCTGCTGTCTATAAAGAAATAATTCCACAACAAATTTAGACATGGTGGATATCCCCTCTGATATTTTGATGCCAAAAAATTAACCAATTGCGAAGATTTTAAAGGGTGTCTAAATGCGATCAGATGGCCTACCATGATCTCTGTCTGGCTCTGTGTCTGGTTCCGGTTTGGAGTCTGTGTGAGTGTTGACTAAATAAATCCTACTTCAAAACGTCACACACAGTATAATGCACTGGTGAGCACTCACACAGACTCAAAACCAGAACCAGAGACAGAACCAGACAGAGCTCATGGTAGACCTACAGAGTACAGGACACGATCTCAAAGTATATGTAATTCATCAGAGCGGAAAATGGTTAGAATTAATATCAAGTCTTGTAATGATGAGAAAATAAAATAAGCATAGAGGTATTTGCCCACTACACAGTATCATACCATGACCGTGCTATAATAATAAATAAATAAATAAAAGTTGTTTATTTCAGGCACGATAGACGTGCTATGAACGTGTCAGACAAAAAAATATTCTTTGTATTAAAAAGTATGAGACAATGCCCACTAGTCCGTTCCGTCACCGAACAGCACCGTTGCGTGCCATGCACGGAGCGGCAAGTATTGTCGGCGAGAATATTTTGCCGGTGGCGATACGTGTCTAATACGTTCATAGCACGGTCATGGTATGATACGTTGTATTGGGTAGAGACCTTTAACGTAACTTTTTGGGTGAACCTATAATATTAGTGTTACATCAAAGTTCGAAATATGTGAAAAGTGCACGAAAGTAGCTTCTCTAGGGCGTACTCAAAATCTTTTCACCAAACTGGTTTGAACGAATCAGTGACACGATAAGAATAGAAGTGTTCAATGTACCCCGATTACAAAAGTAAAAAAAAAACGTCCAGCAATAAAATAGAATTGCGCTTATCCCCACTACGCCACAGATTCCCAGCGTCTTATTAAAAGCACAAAGGAAGTATATAGCTCGTTTCCCGCAAACAGGTCTCGGTATGCAGATATCATATGCGTCCGCACGCCACGCTCTATAATAGAGACAGCTTTATGCACCGACCATAGATAAGTTTACAGAATGAACAAGTTAAAAAAAATCCGTTGTCTGTAAAGTCGGTTTACTGACGATAGTTGAACGTGACAACGTCAAACAGCTGTCCACCCACGCGGACGCATCGTTCACTCAAGTAGGAGAGAGACAGATGTCGAACGCGGCCAAACGCGGAGGCCGATTGTGCCTCTTTTTCGCTCGTTCCGCGCTCTCGCTTGCACTTCAAACCTTAAATGGAACGCCTCAGAGCGAGGTAACGCATGAGTCATGTTTTTTCGTGCGTGCAGCCGGCTCCATCGAATACGTTATGGAACAATCACATGGCCCAACTGATTTAAGTGGTAACCATCACATAATAACAAAACATCGCCTTGCATTGCCTATAACAAAACCGTACCCGACAATGCACTGCCCTGCGTCCATCAACTTGAGGCATACAGATGTACTCTTCAAGCCGAAACACAGCAATGCTGCTTCATGGCAGAAATAGGCATGGTGGTACTTCCCCAGACAAGTCCTTCACCAAGAGCTCTACTACTACTAACTGCGTGATAACATTTTGCGCTTGAGCGTTTCGTGAATTGTTTCATCTGGGGAGTTCTACCACAAAGCCAAATGGCTTGGTTGTGTATTGAAAAGTATGATGGTGGCTGATACAGTTTCTTGACATTTTCATCTTTATTTTAAGATTTCATGCCTAATAAAACAATGGATCAATATAATGATTAATTTTAAAACACTGATCGGGTTTTACTGAAGTCATTCATTCGTAAGATAAAAACAAAACGAGAAGAAGAAGGTTATGCTCATCTGTTCCTAAACTCTTTGGCGCCACTTTCTTCTCGGTATCATATTTCACGGGTGATTGTCTAGGATTAGCAGTCTCCACCAGCATCTAGTTTCTACACTCTGTGATAATGGAAACTAAGCTAGCAAGCGAGTCAAGTAAAATTCAGGTATGATGAGATTCAATGTTTTTCATCATCATAATAAAAGCACATTATAAATACCACACGCGTGACTGGCCTGGCGAGTAGCGAAGAAAAGCTTTGTTATCGGTGATGGGTACCATTTCACATTAGGTGGGTCATCTGATTGTGAAAATGCCGAATAAATTTATTAATAACCAAGAAAGAACGAATAGAAAGACAAAAGTGGAAGAGAAAAAGTGTCTAAAATAAAACAATGTTTGTATTTACGCTAGCACGCAAAGCCACGGACCGCAGCTAGTGTTTTATAAAGTAAAGTATAAACAATTTAATAATAGACTAGCCACTTCCCTTGCAATGTTTTTGCATTACACTCAAAACAAACGCAGCGATATCAAACAATAAACACAACGCAATCCAATCCACAACGCGCGGAACACTGATTTGTAAAATTGAGGAGATAGCTTAAAAAGGTAGTGTAATGGTCCTTAAAGATGTTGTGAAAGTCATTCTTGACTTTGAATGACCCTTCAGCTCAGTTGGTAGTATATCTGCCTTCTGCGTCGTAGGTCGTGGGTTCGATCCCTACCGAAAACAAATATTTGTGTGGTGAACGCAGAGGTTTGCTCTCTGCCTATAGATGTTATAATGTATTATTTGTATGTATTTAGAAACAAAATAGTACATAAGTAGTATATTAGCTATCTGGTTCCCATAGTACAAGCTCTGCCTAATTTTGGGCTAGATAGTTTGGTGTGGGTTGTCCACAATAATTATTATTTATTTGGATGGACTGTTTACAAATAGTAGTATTAGAGCTAGATCTAGCTTTTAGTAGTAGTATAGTAGTAGCTCTTTGTGAAGGGCTCGTCCGGGGAAGTACTACCACTATGCCTATTTCTGTCAAGCAGAATTGCTTTGTTTCGGTTTGAAGGGTTATAGGTGCCGGTGAAATTCAAACAATAACTATATTACAATAACTAAAAATTACATAAAAAACAATTAAATAATTAAACGCAACAAAATACCTATACAAGCCAAATGGCCACTATTATATAAAATATTCTTATAAACTATTGAAATCTAAGCGCCAACCTTCAAGGACCAAGCCAACAAAAAGAAACACGGGCTTTAATAAAAAATTAAAATCCAAACAATATAAATCTCCTCATTTAATATTCTGTGATAACAACGCACAGACGGACATGATTCATCTGACCCCAGGATAAAGCTAATTGTGTGTGCATTAAAGAAATTACAAATAAATAAGTGGACGCCCACTCGCCTTCACGTGTGGTCAGGCCGTTTGCGAAAGTTGTGCTCGTAACAAAAGGTCACCGAGTACTTGAAGCTATACAAAAGCGAAGATAGATAAACATAGACTACACTGTTATGTGCGGTTATGCTGGACAACTGCGCAACTGCCCTCTAGCATCTGCAGGGACGACACCATTTTCTTGTACGAGGTGCGGTCGTACCTGTCGCTCTCGTAGAGGCCTTACGAGTCACGAACGCTGTTTGAATCATTTTCTTATAGATGCATAGGCCATAACTGTAACTGTTATGTACAGATGGATATCAAGAGGTAATCTTCTTTCATGTTACTAACTTAATTTTTTTTTAATACAACTAGCTGATGTAACTATGGTGGGCCATCCCACCTGATGTTAAGTGGTAACCATCGCCTTTAACAAAGCATGGTCACATAGATCACGCACATCAGGAACCTGCCCTACGATGCACTGCCCTGCTTCCATTAACTTGAGGTATACAGATGTTCATGTGTAGCCTCTTGTGCTAGTAGTTTCGCCACCGACACCCTTCAAATCGAAACATAGCGATGCTGCTTTACGGCAGAAATTACCAATATTTACAGTTATTCATCGTAGTTTAGTCTAGTGTATAAAGTTTCGCTTCGCTTCCTCTACACCGCGGTGTTTATAAAGACTTAAAGCTTGCTATTTATCACTTCTCAATATGGCGGACAAAAATCGCGCGACGAGAGATGTCAACACGCGCACGTATCGCATCTCCTTTTATTTTAATGAATCTGTGAGGGCTTTGTGGAGAGATTATTTTAAAGCTATTTTTAGGAAGATATGGCAAGAATTCGGGAAACTAATGGGTTCGGAATAAAATATTGTCATGCGTGGTAGTTTAAGAATAGGATTTTTATGTCAGGCTAACCTAATTTTGTAGCTTTAAGTATATTTTGTTTTGTATATTTTGTTAAGAAAAACGTGTTGGCAGATTCAACCAAACCACTGAAAATCAGCCGGGTGATTGTAAATTTGTTGCTATATAAAAGGTTTAATACTAAAAAAGACAGCGATCACGTATCTTGTTACCATCATTTTTCAACCAGTATCTACCTGTTACTATAAGTACTAGTCATACAACGTGAAGTTCTTCACTATTTCATGATTATTATATCAAAATACATTGTTGCAATCATTCGTTGTCAAATATGGGTTTCGTTTCAGTTTTTTATTGCAATCGAAGTTCAAATCATGTCATCAGATAGATACGGCTAGATAGATAGATAGATAGAAAATTCTTTATTGTACACCTTACAAACTAACAAAAAGAGAATTTAACACAAATACTATTACTATTATTATGGCTAGGTTTTTATTGCAACAAAAGATGTGCAATCACCCCAATTTCTTCTTCTTTTATTAGCCCCTTATTATTTATTATACGATTAGCCCTACATATTTTTTTATATTAAAATAACTAGCAGTTGGTGCCCGAGCTTCGCTCGGTTTTTTTTTTTTGGTAAACTGTTGTTGTGCTATAATAATAATAATTTATAATAATAAACTCATAAAAGTTAAAGTTGTTAGTTTAAAATAATAAACTCCACTACTCGTCAATAGATGGCGTTCTCTGTCTCACTAACTCATGACTTAATCAACAGATGGTGCTAAGAGTTATGATTTTATGATAAAGTTGATTATTAACTTTACGACATTTCTAAACATTTTCTAAAAATGAATCCAAGCTAGATCGTTTTATCATCCCCGAAAACCCCTGTATACTTAATTTCATGAAAATCGTTGGCTCAGTTTCCGAGATCCTAAATATACATATATATATACATATATATATACGAGTATACAAGATTTTCTCGTTTAAAGGTATAAGATTTGCAATCCATATTTATCCTGAAGCAATACTTCTGAATCCATACTTATTCATTATTTATCTTGCAAGTTCTATACACTTTAGTACTCTAATAAAGGTATTTAAGTAGTTTCATTCATATCAATGGTTATTTCTTAGTCACCGCACGAGTTCAATGACCTTGATTCGATTCCTTGCACAATAGAGCACATTATCTTAAGAGCAAAGCATAGTTTATCGTGTTTATATATAGCCAGCATCAAAAGCTTTCAGTCTGTTTCAACCCCCTCAAAGTTTTTTATGACTCACTAGACACAAAACAGATGTTCAGAACAAATAATGCATAAGTGCTGTTACCGATTAGGAGTACGTACTTACCTACTCAATTTTAGTAAAATATTTTTTACAAAAAATGACTTTTGATTGTAAAGTTCGAAAGAATTTTGAGGGCAATGCAATTTTGGTTAAACTAGTTGCATGTTTTCATAAAAAAAAAATGAGACAGACGAGAACCAACTTTTTCAAATACGTTTTTGTTCTTTTATTAGTTGCATAAAAAAATGTTAAAATCCCTGATGCTATTTAAATCATCTACAATAGATGCAAAGGCCTGTTTTTTTACTAAACTTGGTTATTAGCTCAAGCTGTAACAGAACCGTGTATAACAAGCAAGGTGGTCTGGTTATCTTCAATCACGGCTCGACCTTGCGGATGTGAGTCAGTGGGTAAGCATGTTAGATGATGCTGAAACTGGTCTAAACATGTGGTATTTAAACATTAATTTAGAATGTTGTTGTTGATTTTTTTTAAACGGTACCTGATAGATAGATAGATAACTTTTTATTGATTACCATGACGCATATAGAAATACAGTTTTTTTAGCTGATAGTAATTGATGGCAAAACACGAAAAATACATAAAATGTATATGCCATTAAAAATAAAAGCAGCAGAAAAAATACGAATTAACTTAGAGTTGAATTTCACTAAGTGCGGTTTTTTTAAGTTATTTGTTTCGTCTCTGACCAAAAATCTGATTATCTTCCCGGAATTCTATCGGAACTTCATTGAAACAAGTGAAGCTTAAAAAACTTGAGAAACTGATGCCGGCTGTACACTCTCGACGAGACACCCCGAGACAGGCCGAGAACGAGAATGTACATGGGGCTCTCGTCGTGTCTCGCTCTCTCGCGCCTTGCCTCGGTCGGTCTCGGTCGCTTGTCGGTTTTTTGTGCCCGAGTCAAAGGATCTCGTTGGGTCTCGCGAGGAAAACGAGAGCGTGCATGTACACACTCGTCATTTAGTTGTTCGTTGACTGTGTTTGTGTGAAGACGCGTTTTTAAATACACAGAATTAATAATACTCTAGCTAGGTATACATATACAATACACATATCAACTGACTGTTGTTCAATTTGAAGTAGGTACCGGTTTCTATTGCGGTGCATAGTAACCATCTACCATCTTCTTCTTCGCCATGGCTTTTTAATTTTCTTTTTGTGGTAAATGTTTATCAAATTATAATAGCTCACAGTACAAAGACAAACAGCAGCAGCAATTTCTACGTCCATTACTGCGAGAATCTACAGTACTAATGAAAAACGAGAGTGTACAGGTATGCTCTCGTCGAGAGCCTCACCGGCCGAGGCTCTCGGGGAGACTCTCTCGCCGAGAGTGTACAGCCGGCATGACATAATGGAGAAACTGCTGCACCAATTTTGATAAAATGTCTATGGGACCAATCTGAAAGTTTAAGTAAAACAAATTTTTCGTCATTCATAGGCCGAAAGCCTAATATTTCCAGATTGGTCCCAAAGAAATATCATCAAAATCGGTTCAGTTGTTTGGCCAGGAAGCCGGTCTCTTCGGACGATCAGTCGGTTTTATACACCTATACTTGTAAATTATAAAGTAAAACGTATATAGCGGAATAGTACACTCGGTTAAAAGTCATGAAATAAAATAACATCTAAAGTTCTTTTAGTAGGATATTACGAGCTTTAAAAAGTACAATTTCTGAAAGTAAATTCAACCGGTACTACTAGAAATAACCTCCCAGGATACACCAAAGTGTAATGTAGTAAAGTACCGCAGTTTGTAAGTCCGCTAAACTTGGTAAGTAAACTCTAGGACATAAATATCATGCGCGCTAAACTTTGATATTTAAAACTGTGTTGAATTTCATGACGCTTTATGGGTTTTTTCTTATAGTTTCAGTACTGTAGAAGATATTTACAATAATAGTGAAATGTTCAAAATATCTAACAAGTTTTTTTTATACAGCTAGCTGATACAACAAACATATGGCCCCCTGATGTTAAATAGTAGCCATCGCCTATAACAAAGCATTGCCTCGTAGGTCACGCTCGTCAAGAACGTGTCCTATGATGCACTGCCCTGCGTCCATCAACTCGAGGCATACAGATGTTCAGCCTCACGTGCCAGTCATTTCACCGGCACCTACACCCTTGAAACAGAAACACAGCGATGCTGCTTCACTTCTTTATGTCATTTTGGCAGAGAAGAAAAAGAGCCACCTGATGGTAAACAGTCACTGTCGCCCATAGAGGCGATGCTGATGCGTTGGCGTTTTGAAAAGAAATAGACTCGCCTTTTGACGGATTCGACATCGAAGCTCTGACCGTCTCCGAAGAAAAATTATGAACTCAAACCTTGCCTACAGCATATACAGGGTTATTCATAATTAGCTGCAAATACTCAGGAATTAGGTTCAACAAATAAAATAAAAAATATTTATCAAATGATTTTTTTTAAGTTTTGTTATGAATATCCCGAGAAAATCGATAAAGAATATCCTTTGGAATCATTGGCGCCTGACCTATTTTGACCTTTGACCCGCGCCCGCGCGCCGTGAGCGACACTCTGCGTTCAGTCACCGCCTGGGTGGGTCATCGTCCTGTTCTCCATGTCAATCATTATGCAATAGCCATAAAAAAAATAATAAAAATAAAATTTTAATACAAAATCTTAAATCAAAACTTTAAAAAAATCATTTCATAAATATTTTTTATTTTATTTGTTGAACCAAATTCCTGAGTATTTGCAGCTAATAATGAATAGCCCTGTATTGTTATTAACGCACGACCCACTTCTGCTTTTCCCTCTTTTCAACTGACTTCAAATAAAAAGGTGGAGGTTCAGATTGTTCCCATAGACACTTAATCAATATCGGTTCAGTAGTTAGCCAATGTAATCAGTTTCTCAAGCTTTTTAAACTTGTATGAACTAGACTATTCATGAAAATGTTCTTCTGCCACTAAACTGCCGTGCAGTGGATTTGGCTCAACTTTAATTTATAAACTGGAGTATTTTTCAAAACTAAAATCAGGTTCTAAATTTTATCGGGGGCAGTAGTGAAGTGACTGCCAACTAGTCACACGATCACTCAAATAAAGTTGGTGTTTTCAACAAACTTTTATACCAAAGCTTTGATAATAGCGTACGTCATCTGCCAACCCTAGAGGCTCGCGTGGTTTTATTTAGTTTATTTTAGGCCCAGAATGAGTAGATCATGTAGTAGTGCTGATGGCCAAGTGGTAACAGCCCCGCCTTCCAATCCTAAGGTGGTGGGTTCAAATCCAGTCGTGTACCAATGAGTTTTTGTGCCCAATAATGTATGTGCACTATGCCAGAGCTCTCAAAAGGTGAAGGAAAACATCGTGAAGAAACCGGCATATTATAATCGTAGAACCTAAAAAGTTCGAAATTATGTGTAAAGTGCACAAAAAGGAGCCTCTTTGAGGAGTGCTTAAAATCCTTTCACCAGACTTGGTTCGAAAAAACCAGTGACACGATAAGAAGAATAATATGAATTCGGCGGTGGGGTTGTGGGGCCTTTTTAAATCAAGTATAAACAGTAATTTAAAATTCAGAAGAACATCATGAAGATACATAATTCTTCGCTATTATAAATATTGGCCACTCTTTCTTGTAATTATGCTATACTGACTAATAATGTGGTGTGTGAGCCTTTGGGATGGTGTTTGTCCTGAGGAAACTTTAGTCCATCTAAGATCATTTTCCAGACACCGAAGCTTAGATATGATGCTTCCAATCTGCTATAATCCATATAAATATCTCTACCAGGCTCTGATCTGAGGCTGGGGGTTTTTGATATGACGGCCGTCGTTTGACGGAGACTTTTGTCTAGGAATCCATAGCTTAATAGCTTGATTCGAGCTCTGGATAGATCCGCAATGCGCTGCGCATACTTCCAGAACTCAGGGGAACCAACTCCAGGTCTAAAACTTGTTTCCGCTAAACACTTGGCTTTTACGCTTTCAAATCATTTGTACATTATTTACAGATAACTTTTGTCTGCAGTTTCATTTAACATAATTTATCTGGCCGAGGATCTCAAGAGGCGCAAATAAGCAGGACTCGACAGAGCCTACTTATTTGCTCCTCTTGGGGTTGAGACTCTGGGTCCGTGGGGAACCGAGGCCTCGGGGGTCTCCAAATTTTGTCTAGGTGACTGATCGAAGCGACGCGTGACCCAAGAGTTGGTGGGTATCTGGCGCAGCGTATAAGCATTGCTATTCAGCGTGGCAATGTTGTCTTGAAGACGCTTCCGTCTGGCACTGATTTGGATCAGTTGAGCTATCTCTAGATCGTTTGTAACGATCTGCAGATAGCTCAACATGTGTATTTTGTACATTTTGTAAATATTTTGTTTAATTGTAAGTTTCTTTGTGTAAATAATTATATTAGATAATTTATAATAATAAGGGTTTTCACTGTAATTTTCAGGCATCAAAATCACAGCACGTTTTTAATAGTACATTGTTACCTGAGTGTTGAAAGTCACGTTTTTTGAGTCCCGAGACGGGTTTGGCGCCAGAGCGTAAGCGAGGGCGCCAATGGAGCTTGAGGGACTTAAAAGACTTTCACCCGAGGTAAACACTGTGCTTTTCATTACGAATACAAGGAAAGTAAAAATAAAAACATGAAAGAAAAATTAGTGAAAATGAAGATTGAATTGCCGCCTTCCCGGTTTTTTTTTTTCTTTTTCTCTGGCGGGCCTTCGGCTTCGGCTCGCCAGCATTATTCAGCCATTATTTTCATTCTCATAATTTAAAAAATGGTAAATTGTTTGCTTAAATCTATGTTATTTTAAATAAATAGTTGAAGCTATATATTAATCAAGTAATTTAGAAGATATTATATTATTTATTTAATACTATCTTTATGTTATTTAAATTTAAATTTTACATTGCGCTCTAATTAGACTTTTTAAACTTCTTACCGTTGTAATGGGTTTCCAACCTACTTGCTGAATAAAAAGTTGCAATTTTGTTCAAAAACCTCCTTGCAGTTAGAAAGACTTTAGAAAGTTGGAACATGGTTGAATAAAATAGAACTTGTTTTTTTTTATAATTTGACAGCTGTCAGTAGAAAGCGATTCTCCCTAGGGCTGAAAGTTTTACTTTCAATTAGGCCCCTCAGGCAACTTCAGACCTACTTTCAGAGTATGAGTAATGAAAAGTGACTTCCCGCTCGTCCCTCCTGCATTTTTCAGGTGACGGCTATGAAAGGCGATCTAGGTCGTAACTTGGCAATTCAGGATAGGCAAGTACTCAGCCAGCATTCCATGAAATCTCCTTTTACGCAACCAACAATCATAGAAAAAGGTAGGACTTATTCTGACCTACTTCCTACCTATTTAGTGTAAGTAACCATAACAAATAAGTGAATCGTCCGAAGTGGCCACAAAACTTACCGTAAAAGGTTCCTAGGAGTAAACATGACCGCGCGGGCCCATCTTCCAGGCCCATCCGATTTATCGGATGCGAAAAATATAAAATTTTACTCCGAAACATAAATCGGTTTACGGTTTTACCGTCGGACGCGCTGCTCTGCCATGTTTTACGACCGCCGTATCGGCGAATATCTTTAGCTAATTTTGAAATGTGGCGAAATAAGACTCTTTGCGAGAGAGCTCTCAACAAATTATTTATTGTAGCTTGAAGCAGCTTTTGACGTTTACTAGCGTTTCATATAGATTTTATTGAATCTGTGCCGTATTTTAAAATTTTGATGCTGTGAATAATTTGCAAGGTTATATTATACCAAGGGTTTTTATTATGTGGTTGTTGATATTGAAATACTGTGAAGGCTTTTGGGTGATAAAGAGTTATTTGCGTGTTTATTAGAGACGTAAATTATTTATAGAGGTATGGAAACCCCGGAAAATCAGCAAGTTCGTCATGAACCATTTATGATCAATCAACCAAGATGACTGGCTTCTCAGTTCATAATCATAATCATTTATTTGCCTCAATGAAGTGTATACATGAAAGATCTTTAAAATAATAAATAAGTGTCACTCATTCCCCATAGCTGGGATGCAAGTTTTTGGTTCATGCCATTTGGTTCATGCCAGTTGGTACTAGCTCTACCTTCTGCACTGTAGGTCATGGGTTCTATCCCCAATGAGAACAGATACTTGTGTGGTGAACGCAGATTTTTGTTCTCTGTCTGCGTGTTATATTAAATTCTAAGTATATTTACAATTTTTTTTATATAAATATTATATCAACTATTTGGCTCTCGTAGTACAAGCTCTGCTTAATTAGGGGCTAGAGATGATGATGATGAAGCCAAGATTTCTATCGATCGTATTTACTATGAAATTGAATGTTAGCAAATCTGTCCATTTTACACCACCTAAATTGTACCATAAATATTTTTTGAACATCATGGTTTTTAATAAAAAATATATTTATTGGTACACATTTCACTTTTATTTTATCCTTACATCGATCAAAACCAAATTGTAATCAAGTTTTCTTCCGCTTACTAATTTGATAATCATCGATACGCCATTGTATGTAGTCACTGATCCGAGGGTAACCCACATTTTTTGTCCAAAAATAAGACCGATATTGTAATTGATACTCTTGTATTTTTTATAGAACGACGGTTTTAAAGTTGATTGTACAGTTGGCAGCTGAAGTGTTTACGGTCGATTTATTTCTATTCAAACTAACTACTTATTATGCTCAAGGTACCGTTTTATTCATAATTATGTAATTTGAAAAAAAAATAAGATCTTTTTGTGAAAATTGTCATGATAATGATTATTAGTTTTGTAATAATAATAAATAAATATTCTTGACAATTCACGCAACATTATCTAGCCCCAAACTAAGCTTCTTTGTGTTAATAAAAAGATGTTTTTTTCCTCCTTTGGTAAACAATTAAAAAGAACAAACATGTATGAACTTTTTTAAATGCAACAAAAGTTGGCAAAAGTAATCATTATCATCCACAGCCTTGCTTTAATAACCTAACGGCTTCTTTCTTTTGACTCTCGGTACAATTCTGTACTCTATGCATCTAGGGATACGCTTAATTTTAGACGTGACAACGTCTCATAATTCGATGGAGCCGGCTGCACGCACGAAAAAACATGACTCATGTGGCGTTACCTCGTTCTGAGGCGTTCCATTTTAGGCTTCAAGTGCAAGCGAGAGCGCGGAACGAGCAACAAAGAGGCACAATAGGCCTCCGCGTTTGGCAGCGTTCGACATCTGTCTCTCTCCTACTTGAGTAAGCGATGCGTCCGCGTGGACAGCTTTATGACGTGGTCACGTTCAATTATCATCAGTAAACCGACTTTACAGACAACCGATTTTTTAAATATTAATCGGCATTTATTTTGCGATTGGCTCATGCAAGTTTATTCCCAGTTATGCATGTAAAACAGTTGGTAGTAACACTAAAGCTAGCAAAGACTAAAAACAAGCGCAGCGAGCCAAGCTTTTTGTATTTTATAGCTTCTGTGCTTGTGGACCGTTTTTTAGTAATTTATGTAAACTGTACACGGCTGATACGAGCTACCTTTGTAGGCGTAGTTGCGTGAAAAAGTAGGAATATGTATATAGAATAGAATATAATATAACTTTATTGTACACCAAAAATTAAAATGTAAACATGATATAAAATAATACTTAAAAACTAGAGGTACAATGGGCGGTCTTATCGCTAATAGCGATTTCTTCCAGACAACCTTTAGATGGAAAGAAACATTATAGTACGAGTATGGACGGGGCATACATAATAATAAAATAAATAGTCATCAACTAATAAATATATAATATTATACAGGGTTATTCATTATTAACTACAAATACTCAGGAATTAGGTTCAACAAATAGAATAAAAAATATTTATGAAATTATTTTTTTTAAATTTGATCAAATTTTTTTTCAAGTTTTTGTATCAAAATTTTATTTTTATTAATTTCTTTACGGCTATTGCATAATGATTGCCACGGAGAACAGGACGATGACCCACCCAGGCGGTGACTGAACGCAGAGTGTCACGCACGGCGCGCGGGCGCGGATCAAAGGTCAAAATAGGTCAGGCGCCAATGATTCCTTTATCGATTTTCTCGGGATTTTCATAACAAAACTTAAAAAAAATCATTTCATAAATATTTTTTATTTTATATGTTGAACCTAATTCCTGAGTATTTGCAGCTAATTATGAATAACCCTGTATACTCATATTATGAATACAAATAAATAAGTAGTTGTGATAATCAATAAATCTAGTTACAAATTTAAAGGAAATCAAAAAACAAACGTGATATTTATGAGACGATTGTGTATTGTTCCAGCATAGCTGTATCATAACATGTTTAATAGTATGTAGAGCTCTTTATGAGCTCTTTTTGAAGGGATCGTTCGGGTGCGTACTACCACCATGCTGCCGTGAAGCACCATTGCTGATGTGTTTCGGTTGGAATGGTGTGGGTGCCGGTGACATAACTGGCACGAGAGGCTGAACATCTGTATGCCTCAAACTGATGGAAGAAGGGCAGTGCATCGTGAGCACGTTTCCAACGTGCGTGGCTTACGAGGCAATGCTTTGTTATAGGCGATGTTTACCACTTAACATCAGGTGAGCCATATGCTTGTTCCATCAACTAGTTATATAAAAAAAACACATAAATGTTTATTATTCAAAGTTCATTAGTTTTTTTATAAAATATGAAAAAAGCTACGTTATCATCTTTCCTCCTTAGTCTACTTTCTGTTGTTAATATAAATAATTTGAATAAGTCCTTAAATTTGTCATATTTTAATCCAAAAAACTTTGATGGCTGTTGCTTTAAGATTAAAAAAGTCATAAACTTCTGCGCCCAATTGTACCGTTAGTGAAATGTATGTCGGAATGTCAAAACCAAAATAGATTTTGAATTCATGTTTAGCTAGCGGGATGCATTTTATTCACTGAAATATCTTTGATTTGAATACTTTCAACTTCAGTTTACAAATTTCATTGTATTGTAAATGAATGTGTGCCTGCGGAATTTGAGGTTTTCGAGCACTATTTTAAAACGGGTTTCCGAAAGAATCAAAGCCATAATGGCATTCTACTAGTCTCTCAATATTACTCTCTTTATATTAAAATAGAAATAGAAATGTTTTATTCAGAACAATGTTACATAGTGTGCGAATTAAAAGCTAAACGATGAAACTGCGAAAGTTATAAAGTGTGTTGCAATCTCAACGCCCACCTCCTTAACCTATGAGTATTAGTTCTGTTATTTAATACAATACAAAGAAATGAAATGAAATGAAAGGTTGCTTGTGTGTTGATGTGTGTGTGTGGATGTGGTGTGTGGATGTGGGTGTGTGTGAGTGTGTGTTTGTATGAGGGGGTTATGTGGGGTGTTTAGATAGGTGGTCGTTATTGTTTGTTTGTTTGTATGTACTCCTACTTTTGACTCTATATTCACTCTCTTCTCTTTATATTGAAGTGGCGACGATAGGCTAGTCATATCACAAGGATCACTTTGAAACGTCTTAAAGCTAGGTGGGTCTATGTGCCAGTTCCACGCGACCAAGCCTAGAATAACAGGCATATGCACAGATATTTCAGATTCAAAAAATAACATGCTGATAGTGATGATAATTGGTAAGAAAAGTGCTGAAAATATCATAGCTCCATATTTTATGTTTCCTATTTATTTTTATATCACTCTGGAGAAAAGAGACCGCCGTAGGTATCACTTACAACGCGTACCCGGAATAACTATAAGGGAACTGGATAGGGCCTTGGTTTGACATTGATACGACGGCCGAAAGCCGAATCTTGGGTTGAATGACCAAGGCTCGCATCAATAAGTTTGATTTTGCTGTCTACTTCAGTTTTTTTATGACATATTCTTTATAAATTAAACCCCTGTCTATAAAATGTCTATGACGGTTGAAGAAAAGTAAACAGGCCTTGCATCTATTGTAGATGATTTATAATTCATGAAGGTTTTTACTCATACCCCTACTTGCGGGATGCTTTAGTGCCTAAGACTGGATTTTAGATGGAATAGGCTTGCCCAGCACCTACACCATCCTGACAGCTTAGTCGCCCTAATCCACAAGAAAGACATGGCCATACGTGCGGAGCTGACTAAGCCGCGGGTTCCCCACGATGTTTTCCTTCACCGTTTGAGAGCACTTGCATTGTGTATGTAAATTGTTCGATAGAAAAACTCGTAAAAAAGTTTTTTAAATGGGAAGCTATTACAAACGTTATACTAAAAATATAAAAAAACAACAAATTCCTAATCACTGAACCAGAAAACATTAATCAAACGTAAACACTTCCAACTTGACATTGCGTCAAAAACATTAAATGTTACTAAAAGCGTAAACAAAATCATTATTGTCTTATCATTATTATTCGAAAAAACATATAGCATTTTAAACCTTATTAGAACTTACTAAGGTCTTCAAATTTAAGAATGAATCGGATGCAGTTTTTATAAAAAATAATGGTCGAAAAGGAAACCATCTATTTCGAAGTGTGCTATCTCTTTCTTTTCCAGGTATAAGATAAAGATGGTGATACAAGTAACTGATGCGATGTCATAGTTAATTAACGTCGGTTAAGCTTAAGGCAATGTTTAAATAAAGGACATTAAATTATTTTGAAATATCTACGTAAGTTTTGTACATAGCAAAAAAAAAGTTTAGAATAATTCCTTGCGTTATTTATTTAAAAAGTTATTTTTTAAATACGCAAACGTCTAAAAAACTGCGCACCTTTTTTATATTTTACTCGCTTAGGCTTAAAGAAAACCAAATGTACATAAAATAAACTGTTAATTTGCTTAGTTTTAATAGATTTTTGTATGTAGCCTATTTTTTCGTTGTTTATTTAGTATTTATTTCCTGCATAAATAATTGTTAGCTAAACATTAAACACTGAACAAAAAAAAACAAAGAAAACCAGTGCAAGCTTCGCCTTAACATAAGGGCTACTTCACACGGGCGCATTCGAACAAGGGGATCATTATAGTAAGTTTTTTAGTAAAATGGTTTTTAATTGAGGCCACATGTACTCAACATCAGATAAACCGAAGATCAGAGATAACTCGAACTTTAACTCGTAATTGTACATAATTTATTGGTGCGTTCATAATTTTGTGGGATACTTTGTTGTATTATATAAACATACGATAAGAAGTATGAAACTGATTGAATATAAATTCAAAGTAATTCTATAAATAAATCATTTTAAATATAAAATAAATATTTTGGAGAATCTAGCCCCAAACTATGCAGACTTGTACTATTGGAATCAGATAAAAAGAAAGAAATAAATATTTTTATTTTATTTTAAATAATAACATACACAGAACAGCTAGGTAAATTGACAAACATAACACTTCTTCTTCTTATCGTGTCACTGATTCTTTCGAACCATGCGTGGTGAAAGGATTTAAAGTGCGCCTCAACGAGGCTCCTTTCTTGCACTTGACATATCTATACCCACGACCTTATAGGATCGGAAGGCGGGGCCACTACCACTCCACCAGTGCTCTCCTGATAAATATCCGATATATACCCGTTTGTAGATAAATACCCGTTTGTTCCATATAATTAACTGAATTATGATGTTTATAAGACTGATTTACCAATAATCCCTGTTAATTTTCACCATCACTGTCAACCTATCACTTGCAAAGTGACCGTCACAAGAGAATTGCGACCGACCATGAACAACCGCAAATTTGAACGCACCAGATTAAAAATGTACACTGTTTAATAATTTAGTGTGCAATTTGCCATCAGTGTTCATTACAAACATGATGTTAATTAAGTATGGTTTTGTACCTACCTACTTATTTTATCTACCCAGTACAGAGCAGGCAACAAATATTGCACATCGTCTAATTTTGGCTTCTTAAAGCGTAGTGTGAGTCAAAAAGAGAATAGCGCTCTACGAAAGCAAAAAAGCCGATGTGCAATATTTATTGCCTACAACCGTTTTTTATTTATTACATTGATCGCTTACGAAATAAAGATTCAAATTGGTTAATGAATATTAATTAATATGAAGTTACGTCAAATAACTAAGCTTAGGAAAGTCAATAATTTAAACTGTGAATATAAGAATTAATTAAATAATGGTTTTACGGGAACAAGTATCAGGGAGAGTATAAGCAGGTATCATAATTTATGACAGGACGGCTCAGCTGGTAGTAGACCTAGAGAACAAAATATGTTTGTGTAGTGAACACAAATGTTTGTCCTAAATATGTTTGTGTAAGTATGTTTGGTATCTTAAGTATGTATTACAAAAAAAATGTACTAAGTATTATATAGCTGATATAATACTTAGTACATTTTTTTGGTTCCCATTGTACAAGCTCGGCTTAGCAAGAAAGAAAGAAAGACATTATTTATCATCATAAATGCGAGAAGAGATAAGGACTCATCATCAACCTGATGAACAGTGGATAGTT
This sequence comes from Thera britannica, assembly GCA_939531255.2. Lineage (NCBI taxonomy): Eukaryota > Metazoa > Arthropoda > Insecta > Lepidoptera > Geometridae > Thera > Thera britannica. Next base: position 1,007,947 of record OW618040.2, on the reverse strand, counting down.
CTCAAAGATCTTTAGGATTAACTGTTTTAAGCCTTCTTTAGACCGAATTCTCTCATTTATAAAGGGCAACAAAATTTAAACGGACACGGATTGTTTGGTGAATTTTTCATTATCCAGTCACCTAGATGAAAAAGTCCTTGAGACTGATTAGGAATAATAGTTAGAGCCCTTTTTTATTCTCACCAAAATTATACAAAAATAAAGGGTACACTTTTCAACAAACAGGCACAAAACGTAACAAGGTCCTTTTAAACTGACGGAAGCCTGCCTAACAAGAATTCCTGCTAAATTCAAAGCCTTAGAAATTCCTCCAAAAACCTAGCTGAATTTAAAGCGGGAATAACTAGCTCCTAAACGGGCCCATTAGGTGTATACGACCAGCATTAGTCTTGGGTATACACGGGAATAAGAGGGCACGTGACCGACATGCTTCACAGCCATTTTGTAAATAAAGGTTTTTTCAGCAAATACTTTTTCAAAATGTAACACAAAAGAATGTGACTCAAAGGTTGAAATTGTAATTTGGAGCTAAACTTTATTTGTGTTAAAAGTTTGTGTGTTGTATTTTTTGTGGCAAAAAGTCTTGTAGTTTTAGGCTAAATTATTTTGGTTTTACACAAAACTTTCAGTAAAAGTAATCACATTTTATGTGACAGAATTCATTTTGAACTTGTTTTTTAAATTGTTAGTGAATTTATAGATAAGATTTATATTTATTAACTTAACGATACCTAGAGTTACAAAACCTGACGACAGATACGAAATCAAAATTAATTGTAAACTGACTTACCATGTTTTAAAAGCTATTAAAAACACTAATACACATACGCTAATCAAAAATATGAATTAGGAATAAGAAAAAAACAAACATAAACGTTATAAACCACAAGAAAAGATCTAAAGGTATCATAAAAGTCAGATATTAATTTGACGGATGTTAACAAGTCTTGAACATAAAACTTGATTTGGTTTATCTTTTTCAAAGGCGAAACGTACATTTGAAGAACTGTCAGAAGCAAAAGTGTTATCTTCGCTGCTACGAGTATATTCATTTATGGGCTAAATTTTCAATCTACAGATAATTTTATATGTGAATTTTAAGTGAATACAGATTGGACGGCTGATAGAAGAAAATGGAAGAGACATGTGGTGCCGACCACACATAAAGTGGGATAGGGGCAGGAAGATTAAGAAGTTGAAGATATTTTTTTTATCCGACCAATCCAATGATTGATTTGATTGACAAAAAAAAACCTTTAGATTTCCAGACCGCTTTTTTGATTTGATATGCTTTTATGTACATCTAAGCGTTCTTAAAAAAGGTGGTTTAAAGGATTTTGAATCTTTTTAACTGCTATTTTATTATTGACATAAGACTTTTGAGCACGATGGTAAGTGATACTCCTTACATTAGTTTGTGAGTTTTACTTTGGAATGCCTATTAGCGCAACTGCTTTATAGGTCTCTAAAACTAATTGATGTATCACAATCTACGATTCCGTCACTTTTACGGGCAACAAGTCATTTCTATTCGGTTTTTGTTTATTGTTTGGGAGCTCCAAATACCCTTTCGATTCTTCTTTGAGAGGAAGTGGTTAATAGAGTCTCATATTATGATAAACATAATTTTCATTTTTGAGTTTATTAAAGGGTATTTATTATATTTTATGTTTTTCTAAAATTTAATTTTATGATGACGCCTTTTTTTAATTCTTTGATTTTTATGGGTAAAACATATAAGTTGGATTAAATTTTTTAACAACGTTTTATGAATTTTCGTATTGTTCTTTTTTTTATTTTATGTGGGGTCGGTACAACATGTCTTCCTCCTCCATTCCCTTCTGTCAGCTATTATCTCTGAATTCACTCCTCTCCTATCCATGTCATCTTTCACACAGTTCATCCATGTTGTCTTTGGTCTACCCCTTCTCACAACATCTTCATACTAATCACTCTCCTGGTCATATGACGCCAGCCCTCCTCCTCCTCCCCCCAGCTCCCAGCTGCTCAGCAAAAATCAGGAGCTCCCAGCTCCTGATTTTTGCTGTCTGGCGCTACTTTCAAACTTCCTTTCAAACTTCCCCTTTTAATATTCATAAAATATATGAACTATGTTTCATTCTGTTTCTTTATTTTGTATAAGAATATTTGTTTAATTTTGGGCCAGTTACAGTGTTATATTTTCTTTACCTAGCGCTACAATAAGAACAAACAAACATAATTTCCTACAAGCCCCTCTAAACTAATTACGCAAAAAAGAAATATAATTCTCGCCTCGCCTCGCTCTATTTTTTAATTTGTCGTTTTAATACTGAAAAAACATGGCGAATAGGTATCTTTAATGAATCTGTCATAAAAAGCTACGAACCGCCTCTAATGAGGGTAAGCTTTTAAAAACTGGCCAAGATCGTGTCGGGTTACGTATAATCTAGGTTCCGTAGTAATCTAAAGTTCCGTAATAATAGAGCTACTGATGACTTTTTGAATGATGAATATCATATAATTAAGGGCTGATTTTATCGATGAATAATTGACTAATCTAATATTTGTCTTGTCAGGAAAAAAATTAGTGAAAAATCTGCCAAATATTTGATTGGGCGATTAGTCATCCGTGAAACTTGCCTTTAGTTGGAAAATAGATAAAGTAGTATTTTTGTGTACATAGATCCGAAGCTGGCACCAACTGTTTGTAATAAGACAATTTTTTTACATTTAAATAAGGAAAGTTTTTTTTCTTAATATCAAAATCATCCGTCAAAAATACCATGAAGTTTTAGAACCGGTCTGCCTAGATAATATTAGAAAAACACGATCTAGTGCGTACGTAACAACGTACAGACAAATGACCGTGACTATATTTTGCATTAATAAAAAAATAAAAATTCTTATCAACTGACAAAATAGAATTCACGGATAAAAACGGACAGACAGACCGACGTTGCATTCGTTTGCATTTGTTGTCCTTCTACAGAACCCTGAAAATGTAATCTATTTGCCTACAAGGCACTTAGTTTGCAAATTGTTATGAGGAATCCTATTAAAATTCATTATTCAGTCATGTGCCTTTCAATTGGGCTTGTCACCCGAAATACCATGTATTATAACTTATTAAGTAGTTAGCTCTTAGTAAATGAATTCATTACAAGTACTACTGGCCTCTCAGCTCAGTTGGTGGTAGATCTGCCCTCTGCTCTGTAGGTCGTGGGTTTGATCCCCACCGAGAACACATATACACTTGTACATAGTACAAGTTCTGCTGAATTTGGGGCTACTACTACTACTACTGTTGTGTGGATTTTCCACAATATTTATATTACCTACTACTAAACCGAAATAGGGAAATCTCAAAAGTTTGATGACAATTTTGGCCTAAGATTTTTCTAAAAATGTTTGCAACCAAAATAATAATTTTAGCTATATTATATTTGAATAGACTTTATATTATCGATACAATTATACTTGTTACTCTGCGACTTATTAATTTAAGATTATCTCCCAAATATTGGCGCTTTCCCGAAATACCACAGCGTAGACCACCAAGACATACCTCTTTACACCAAACGAGTCCTTATTTCTTGCGCTATAGCGTTCATTTTTCCTCTAACTGGTTAATGTTGATGACTGTGTGAAACCACCAAGGGTGCTCTTCCATAAAAGACTTTATTACCAAGATCCAAGGTGTATTTTCAGTTGTGCGGTTTCAATGGTGACCGCTGGGCCGTCTTCATTGTTTGGTGGGAACAATAGGGATACGACGGATGGAGGAATCTGCCTTTCGGATCTCTCGACTATATTGTGTTAGGAACACGGAGTGATGGCCAAAAACTTAGCGGGTTTCAATGTAATTTGTAATAAAATAAATAATTAAATGTTTTTTTTTCACACAACAAATTAATTTATTATGTAACTAGTAATCTGCTTGAAAGCATTGGTTCCGTTCCTAAAATCGCAAATTCAAATCCTACCTATGGATTTTTCGGTTCGAAAAATGTGTGTACACAATTCTAGTGCTTTCAAACGGTGAAGGAAAACATCGTGAGGAAATCCGCGGCTTAACTTCGTGCGTATTGACCATGCTTTTCCTGTGAATTAAGTCGAATAAGCAGTCAGTATGGTTTATGTACCTATTGCTTCCCAAAAGGTGGGCCGTATGCTTTTTTGTCTAATTTGTTGTATAAAAAAACTATCTCTCCAGCTTCGCACGGGTGGAAAATTTTAAAGAAAAAAAGAGTCATTTTCAGAGGGCTATAATTAATAAATATTTATTTACACAAAGAAACTTACGATTAAACAAATATTCACATAATGCAAAAGAAAAAGTTGAGCTATCTGCAGACCGTTACAAACGATCTAGAGATAGCTCAACTGATCCAAATCAGTTCCAGACGGAAACAAATTAAGTTTTTCCTGGAAATTTATTTCTGTCTTTTTCAAATTAAAAATTTGTTTATTCAGATGTCACAAAATGTCACAAGGTCAAATGGCCATGAAAATTTGTGCGGTTTCATTTTATGTAAATGTATTTAAAAAGTGGTTGTTTTAAATAGATGTTACAATTTCGTGGCCCAACGAGTCTGCCAAGAGAATGTTTGAGAATATCCTCTCATTCAGATCTGAATAAAAGATTTTTCAAGAGTTCAGAAATTAGTCTGAATATTTCGAATTTTCTGAAAAACTATAGGGCGCGCTTCATTTGTTTCGTGAAATAAGTTTCAACGTCAGTGCTCATTCAAGTATTTTTAAGAATCCACCTTATTTATAAAACCTTCACTCCCATTTATTTCATGTAATTCCAGTAAGGTAAGTCCAATTTATTAAATTCAAATTCAATTCATTATTTTTAAATTCAAAATTTTTTGACTGGCCTCTCAGCTAGCAGTAGGCCAGTCCACGGCCAGTACCACGACCTACCTAACAGTAGGTAACGATCCCCAACGAGAACAAATATTTGTGTAGTGAACACAGACGTTTGTTCTTTGTCTGGGTGTTATAGGTATTGTATTATAGGTAATAAAGGAAAGGAACTTTTTTGAGGCGCACTCAAAATCCTTTCACCGCACTTGGTTTGAAAGAATCGGTGACACGATAAGATATTTTTATTTGATTAGATGTAAGAAATATATTTTATAGTTTTTGTATTAACAAAAAAATATCAAAGTAGTACTCAAAAATATCCCAAAAGTTACGAACCGAAAAGTTGTTAATTCGTAACAGTAGAATACAAATAAATTTTCTTTACACATTTAATAAGAACCTATCTATCATTCATAACAATAACTGTAGAATATAAAAAAATCAACACATTTAATAAAAGCTTACTTTTATTTCTCGCCAATCATTCACGATGGCAGACATAATGATAGGTCTTCAACCATGAACGGTTCTAACAGCAGTAATCATTTGTGATGGATTGATTAGCGTCACTGATTATAAATGATGTTTATTTTAATTATATTTATGTGGTCTCTAAGTGAGTCAATCGGTCAAGAAACGCCCAACATCATTTTTTTTAGTGAAAAGGCGGGCTTGACCATTTTTTGAAGTAGCCAATGAACTCACGACTCTGTTTTTTTTTTAGTGAAAAGTCGGGCTTGATTATTTTTTGACCTGTCCTGTCAGCCTGTCCTCACGACTCTGTCATTTGACCTATTACGTAACCGACACCTCTTCGGCAATGATCGCTCATCTTCGCCAAAACTCGGGGTCCTGTTTTTTTGGTGTTACTTCTATCGGCAATCATGCGCTACTGTTTTTTTTATTACCTAGACTCACCAAGCTTTAAAACATTTCTAAGTGATCTTTGTGATATGTGCCATTAAATAAATACATAAATATGTATTTGACATTATGCGAGCATTGTCTTTAGCAGCAGTTTGGCTTAGAGAGTTAGACACGTTTTATTTTTTTTTCATTTTAAACCTGAAAGATCACTATGTACCACTTATCTGAACCAGTTTCCTGATTCACAGCTTATTTCTTCCTCAAGGCTTTAGTAAAAAGAATAAAGGAACATAAGACCCTAATTATTGGCATTACATTTTAGCAGAATGTTCCTTGAGAGGTTTCACGGTTATTTTTATGGACAAGATGGCTTCTTTTACAGCTTGAGATAAAAACAAAAAAGATTTCGGTAAGTTTTAAAGTTTCCAGATTATCGTTATTTGTAAAACCAAGGTATGAAAGGTGAAACTCTTTTTAATGGAGACAATGAAATTGTCGATTAGAAAAAGTTTCATAATTATTATCAAAGAATATTTTGCTTTTATTCGATGTAGGTACTTATAATTATCGCCAAATAAAAACATTCTACTCGTACAAATAAGTATGTACCTACTTGCATTCACTATCAATTCAAAGCCTCATTAAAATTGGTTGAGCCGTTTAAAAAGGTTTCAACAGACAATTTGACACACAAATTCGGAAAAACACCTCCGTAGTGTCGCGGGTACAAATTTATCACCCTTCTACTCACCACCCAGCAAAGGGTTTAAAAACGTCTCAATTACCGAAAATTTATTGGGGCCTTACAGTTTCAGCATCGAATTTGTCGGAAGCCTTGTTTTTGCCGAAAAGGAATTGCAAATTCTTGTGAAAAAAAGACTCTTTTTTTCAGACACTTGATACCGTTTTATCAACTTAGAACCAAGTGCTTTTAAAATTATTGAAAATGATGAAAAAACTTTATTAGACTTTATTATGTTTATGTTACTTAAACTCAGAGTGGAGTAAATAAGTAGTAATAAACAAAAAAACAAATTGAATACGACAGATTTTTACTCAGATAGATCTGCAAACATCAAAATTCTTTGAGGTTTCTAAAAGCCAATAATATCACGGATTACTATTCGCCCGTTTTAATATTTGACAGTTATTTATCACAACCTAATTGCAAAAAAAGTTGACATCTGTCAACTGTCAGATTTTTGAACAGTTTATTATTAGTCATTCATAAAATTACCCTAAGCAAACAAACTTAATACTAGTAATTTTTGCCGATTTTCGCCGAATATGTATAAGCCCGAATCACCATTCGGCCTGACACTAGGCGTTCAATCGTGTCGTTGTCGTCTCGGCTTAGGCTCGTTGACGTTTTGAAGGATGTCCCAATGTTTACCAAGCTTCATTTATTTGAAGGGATTCGTGGAATTAATGGTGGGATTCGTTTGCTCACAATTTACGCTGTAAATCAACTGTTTTACCTTAAATTGGTTGTTACCTGAAATTAGAAAACAAAAGTTTAATACAATACAATACACAAGGCTAAACAATACTCAAGGCGTGCAACGAGCTATCGAGAGAGCTATGCTGAGAGTTTCACTACGTGATAGAATCAGAAATGAGGATATCCGTAGAAGAACCAAGGTCACCGACATAGCTCGTAGAGTTAGTAAGTTGAAGTGGCAATGGGCAGGTCATGTATATTATAGCTCGAAGAACCGACAACCGCAGGGGAATAAAGGTTCTCGAATGGCGATCACGAACCGTAAGACAAAACTCAGGTCGCCCATCCACCAGATGGACCGACGACATTGTTAAGATCGCGGGAAATCGTTGGATGGAAAGGGTTCAGAATCGTTCTTCCCGGAAATGTGTAGGGGAAGCTTATTATCCAGCAGCGAACTTCTTCAGGCTGATGATGACTTTAAGGCTTTTAGCAAACTTGACAGATTTGCAAGTAGACAGAAAGAGATACAGTCCATGACATATTTAAAGATTGCAGTAGAATTCCTGTGAAAGTATGCACACTTAAATTTTCTTTAATGTTAAAAATACCATAGTGAAAAATGTACAAGGTATTTTATCTTTTATAGATGACTTATACAGTGTCAGGAGCTACTTTTCTCATTTTCTTATTACAACGAATAATTTTTGATGGGAGTTTATGTAGTACATTACACCATACTATCGTATAGGTAAGGATAAATAAGCTAAGAGGGTAGCCTATTCAGCCTTCTACACGATGGTCAATACTGAGAGATTGATACGAACTTAATTATTTAGTTCTTTTATGTTTAGTTTTATTTAAATACTTTTTAACTCATGTCATGATGAGGGTTGAAAGTCATGTGAATAGGAAAGTGATGAGTATAGATGTTTTTATAACTGTTTTTTAATTGTGTACTTTTATTAATTGTAAATTTCTTACTTTGAACTAAGCTAGATTTTTTTCTAAAATTTATGTATCGTTTTAAATAATAACCGTCTGTTAATAATACTGTCATAACAAAGTTTAATGAGCGAGTCACTTAAAGTCAATATTGCGGTAGGTCAGTTTAACGAGGCGATAAAGGAAACCCATTATTGTGTAACGCTTCATATCACATCTATAAATAACCAAGTTATGTAAATAGGTGAATGAAACCGATTCCAACGCAATTATTGACTTGTAATTTGTAGTCCAGGAAACTATTCAACTGATAGCTTATTATAACTAATAAAGTTTTTTTTCCAAGAATTGTATTTATTTACTAAATAACTAGCATACAATGCAGGTTATTCTAGCCCTTATCCTATTTTATGTGGGGTCGGCACAACATGTTCACCTATTCCATTCTCCTCGTTTACCGTCATCTTTGCATTCACGCCTCTCTTATCTATGTCATCTTTCACACAGTTCATTCTATGTTTTCTTTGGTCTACCTCTGCTCACTCAATGGATATATTCACATCCATACTCATTACTCGCCTAGTCACATGACTTGCACCCCTCCTCATGACATGCCCCTATATGTTCTCCTCTTCTATTCTCTTCTATCAGCCGTCATCTCTACATGGCGTTCAGCCGTCGTCATCTGTGTATAGGCGCTCAATATAAAACAATTTTTGAAAATTCTTGACCCAAATAGTTGAAAAATGTATCAAAGCGTGAAGTCGCGAGGGATACTGAATAATTCATCGAACAAAGTAATACTGCTATTGTTGTTTAAATGCTTATTGAATAGTCTTTGTGCAACAACAATAGCTCGGCCACGATGTCCAATAATCTACTGTAAAAACAATGGAACTGTCCGACTGACTGTAAATGGCTATCACCACAAAAGCTATGGTGAAAACAGACAGCGTACAGCATTTTTGGTCGCTTGGAACTAGTGGTTCCTAGATTTACTGTTGATGCTAGGAGTTGGTTGAAGAAGGTCAAATCACTCTTTCAGAATGTAAAGGGGAGGCTTATGGCCAACAAGTGGACTTCTGTTCTGTCGGACAGTGATGATGAGTTTTTTTTACATATTATAGGCTTGCGTTTGACCGCAATCTCACCTGCTGTTAAGTTATGAAGAAGTTTAACGAAATCTCGAACGAAACGATTTAAAAAAGTGCTTAAATCGACTGGCCTTTCAGCTCAGTTGGCAGTAGCTCTGCCTTCTACGCTGCATAGGGCGTGGGTTCAATCCCCACCGATAACAAACATTTGTGTGGTAATCATAGATGTTTGTTCTCTGTCTAGATGTTATATTGTATTTTAACGTATTTTTATAAATATAATATCATTATATCTTTAGACTCTATTGTTAGGGCTAGATAGCGTTGTGTGGAATTTTTAAAATATTTTTTATTATTTATTTATTAAAATTGTGATATTGCACTGAAAAAACAAGACAGCAAGGAATGGAATCTTGTAACCATATAGCTTGAACGAACCCGCAGTTTCATACTAGTTCATATTATAAATTAACTTGTTCGGCGCGGTCCGTTGCACTCAAACATGGCGATTGGTGGAGTAGGTACTGGACGCAAAACACTCCTGTATCCGTTTTCATTTCAAGGGGATTTGCAGCGAATAGTTTCCAAATTTAACTGGATTACTTGAATCAGTTCTCTATAACTTTTTGTCTATAATTTTACATAGAGCAACTCCAAGTAATTTTATGCCGCGTTCACACTACAAGTAAAATATAGACAGCGGTAATTGTGAGACAAAAACCCAGGTAATAGTTTTAAAATGGCATTCGTTTGCTGCGAGCACTGCATTTTCACTGAACCGCACAGAGTGAAAGAAATGGGGAAGGCCTTTGCCCAGCAGTGGGACATAGAAGGCTTATAATAATAATAACTTAATCACCAGTTGCTTGGATCTAGCCTAATAATATTATAAAAAACTTTTAAATAGGAAAACAAATTAAGCATTCTATCAGTTTAGTTATTTTATTCGCTCGCTCGCATTCAGTAGCTGACTGTTTAAATCAAAGTTAAACACATCACATCCAAACTGCTCGTTTCGGCATCATGGATGTCTTTGGATGTCACTTCTTCTTCTTCTTCTTCTTCTTCTTCCTGCCCATATCCCACTTCATGTGGGGTCAGCACTACATGTCTTCCTCCTCCATTCCCCTCTATTAGTCGTCATTTCTTAATTCACTCCTCTCTTATCCATGTCATCTTTCACACAGGTCATCCATGTTTTGTTTAGTCTACCTCTGCTCACATATTCATCCACATCCATACTCATCACTCTCCTAGTCATGTGACTTTCACCCCTCCTAATAATAAAGTTTATTTATTTTTCTCTCACAAATTACATACAGTAATTAATAGTAATTATAGCAAAAAAATACTGATACATTAGGAGCAGGCACAAACTTTGTGTAAGCACAGTTTCTGACACTTGAGTGAAAAAATAAAATTAATACTAAGTATTTATTGATACAAATTAGTCACTGTATGAGCGAATAAGAGAAACAGACAGAAAAACCTTTTTATTTAGTAGTAAAATAAGAAAAAATAAGAGATTATGAGTAAAAGGAGTGTATGAATGTGTTTCTCATGACATGCCCGTACTACTAGTTAGTTAGTTATTAGTAGGTTAGTAGTAGACTGGCGAGCCTATTACTCCTAAATTTTTCTGTCACTGGCTTATGAAAATTGTGTATCTTGGAGCTAAAGTGCAATCGGTCCAACGCAAGTGGTTCGCGATATCATTGCGCGGCCGACGAACCCATTCGCACCTTGACCTATGATCTGCGGGGGCGTGCGTCAATATCTATTTCCTCAATCGGACAGCGATGTATTATGGGCCGTTTGGTTTTGTGGCACTCGTGTATCTGGTGCTTTATTTTGCATTGAGGTAGGTTACCGGCGCTTAAAAGCAAATAGTTCTAGCAATTTAAGGCAAATGTCATTTCCCAGCAATTTTATATCAATGCTGCTTGAAGTCTTAGGCCCATATTTCGAAACAGTGCTTGAGTCTGAGTCGAGCCTCAAGCATAGATTTTATTGAAAAGTGTCAAAAATCTGTGCTTGAGGCTTGACTCAGAAGCACTGTTTCGGAATACGGGAAGTCCCGTATTCCATAGGTAGGGTATAGGTTACCAATGAGTTTTTCTGACCAAAAATGTATGTGAACTTTGGCAGTACTCATGTCAACGGCATGTCGTAGAACTTTAAAAGCTTGAAAACAAATCAAGTGCACGAAATAAACTTCTTTGAGGTGCACTTAAAATCCTTTCACCACACTCTGGTACAAAGAACCAGTGGGACAATAAGAAGACTAGGTAGATCTTACCAAGCTCTGCACAGCTATTTCCTTTATTCCAGCTATCATTGCAATAGCAATAAATGCACTTCTCATTTCCCCAAACGGCCTTAAACCGCCTCAAGTTATAATAAGCCTGTATAAACGAAAAACATTACCCTCCCGTGCAGTCGGGAAGTGCAGACTTGCTACTTGCCACCTCCCCTTTATTAGGTACGAGTACCTACCTTGCAGAAATCATATTACAATATAAAAGTTTTCTCTATCGCACGCCGAGGTATCTGGAGTACAGTCAACGGGAAAAGTGTCTGGGGCTTTGTGACTCCGAAATATAATGAAAAAGATAATGCAGTTTATTTTCTGTATAGGTAGATGATGTTATTTAAGTTCTCGTCGTGTCACTAGTTCTTTTGAACCAGTTGGCCTACCATGAGCTTCATAAATGGTTATGGTTATGGCTGTCAAAATTATGTCAACAGTGTCAACACATTCAAACCCAAGAAAAAATGAATGTGTGGGTCAGCCGATCTATACACAATTTGACAGCCATAGCCATAACCATATGGAGCTCGCGGTAGCTCTGCAGAGTAGTGAAAGGATTTTAAGTGCACCTGTAAAAGTAGGTATATCTTTTGATAAACTAGATTATTTAAACTTCATGAAACCAAAATAATCCCTCTCAATAAAAACTCTAATGCCTATATTTTAATTTCCTATACTGAATATCTTTACCTATATCCACATCGGTACCCATGCCCTTTAAATCAAAACAGTGCTTGACGGCATTACTTAAAGCCATACTTGTTAACGCAATTTAAATTTAATCATTGTTTAAAGTTAGCCCTGTCACTGTTTGTCATTATCCAGTGTTATGAGATGGCAATAGTTTAAGCACTGTTTATCTTTGACATATTTGTTTTTTAAGTAACGTACTGTTCTTTCAAAATGCTTTACACCACAAAATCAAGCATACACTTTTGTCGCCGACTGTCCCCAAGGTAGTACTAGTACGTGATGTCTGCAACTTGCATTTTATTATCGCGCCCTAACGTCTGGGGTGTGGTGAGTGGCTAGTAATTGTTCGGTATAACTTAGATTGGCTTTTTAATTTGGTCGAGTTGGCGAGGGTCGTCCGTGTTAGCAATCGGGGTCTTAGACTCTGATGATGGGGGACTCTGAGGATTACGTACGAGGAATCGGGTGAAAAATTGGATCGTTTAGAACCAGGTGTATAAGATGATAGCTAGTCTGGCATTTTTGAAACCTTGCCCACATCAAGACGATCTGTAGGGTTTTGCCGCGAACAGTCTTCTTCTTATCGTGTCACTGAACTTTCGAACCCAGTGTGGTGAAAGGATTTTAAGTGCGCCTCAAAGAGGCTCCGTTAGTGCACTTGACGCATATTTTTGAACTTTTTAGGTTCTACCATATTCCGGTTTCCTCACGATGTTTTCCTTCACCGTTTGAGAGCACTGGCATAGTGTACATAAATTGGGCAGAATAACTCATTGGTACACAACTGGATTTGAACCCACGACTTTAGAATCGGCTACCACTAGGCCACCAGCGCTCTGCCGCGAACATTGACAGTGCTATATTTGACAACGATACACCTAATAGCTATAGTCGACGATATAGATGTGCGCTGAATACGTATAGTTATATAAATAATACGTTTAATGTGATAGTTCACATTAAACGTATTATTTATATAACTGTCTTCTGTATAAAATATAATGTAACCAAATTAAAAACTCGTTGCATTATTTGAAAAAATAAATGCAGTTAAAATAAAATTACTGAAGTTTAAAAATTTTGAGCGAACGACTTCTAAAAACAAACCGATGAACCGATTTTGAAAAAATTTGAATGGTTTGTCTCTCAAAAAATTTTTTTTTTTCAAATCGGTTCTTGTAGGTATTATGACAAAGCTACCAATAACAAACTTATAAAAATACAAAATAATTGAGAACCTCCTCTTTTTTATTTGAAGTCAGTCAAAAACAAAACATTAAAATCACACGGATAACTTTGGAACCATCGAAAGGTATTTATTCTCTTTATTTTATGTTTTTTTTTTATATTTATTAAAAGAAACTGAGACAAAAGCATAATCGTAATACTTCACAAAAGAGGAGATTTTGCGTGTGTTTTCTTGTATGACAAAGGTTATATCTATTTCCCAAACTCCAATATTCACAAGATTTACGCTAGCATCGCACTCCAGCATTATTTTGCCCTCAAATTTAATGGCTTCCTTACATCACGCTATAAACCGTTCATAATGTACCTTTCAAGTTGATGTGTAAATTTTCTACGGTGCCCATAAACAGGCTGTCCGTATACAGGGTGTAATATGACTACTCCCGAAACGGAAACAGTGCATTTGAATCAAAATTACTTATTATCTAATTCCAAAAAAGTGCATGAAAAAAAAGTGAGTAATGGATTTGATAGGACGGGCTAAATATACATATAGATAGACGAAGAAAATGCAAGAAAAAAAAAGATTTTTTTTGTCAGCTTATTTTGTGATGTCTTTTCATCAATATCCACGTTTACCATTAATTGAACTTAAGTAGCTAGTTTGTTAAATTGAGTTTGTTTATTAAAAACTCCTAAAAACGAACAAAAAAACACCAAGAACTACAGTTTATAGCCACCCAATCAGCTGACGACCAATGAGCTCACGGTTGCTGTGTGCCCTCACGAAAAACACGGAATACATCACTGGCTAATGATTAAGTAATTAATCGAAAACTTTTTTCTCGTTAATGCTTTAATTTCCAATCAAATACAATACATTTTTATGAGTCGATGTAAAATTAGCCCTAACACGTTCCTTAATTTTTCGGGAGATTTCTTATTACACCTGGTATACAGGGTGTCCGTTTTTCAGCGAAACCCGGATAAAGGATAAAACGGGCGGGATGGCCATAAATTTGGAAGGAACAAGAATCTTGTACACGTCACTTTGAAATAAAGTTGTGGGTGCTTTGAATAAGGCCTACGCGAGTGGAGTTAGTTTAGGAGTTGGCTTTTGGAAATATGGAGTGCTTGTAAATATATAATAATAAGTTATTGTTACAAAAACGGGTTTCAAGAATTATTTTAGCAACCATGACAAATTGAATAAGGTTGGCTCGTCTCAATTTACATACTTTTAGATTTATCATTGAAACTTCGTCAAAATATTTGCATACTTAAAAAATAACTCATTAAAAACGATCTAAATTACCAAAATTTCCTAACACCCAATATTATTTTACGCATATGTAGATTCAAATTGGTTAATGTATAAAATACATCGAATAGCTTAAGATAACAATATTGTAACTGTGAGTCTAAGATTAAATAAATAAACAACATAAACGCTATGGGTATTTAAAAAAAAACTAAGACACCGCACTTGCTTCGCTCGCTCTTGGTGGGTATTAATGTGATTTGAACTTTTAACCGTGATCTCTCGCTCTAAAACTAGAGATTTATACTGTTTGACGTGAGTTTATAACTCGTCGTATTTTGCAGGTCTCGACACTCGCTGAGAAAAAGCGAATGGTTTTATGATAAATTATCACCATGTATTCCACTTTTATTAATATCTACACAGCGTGGAAATAGCTTCACTCTTGCCTATTTTGATAATCTTAGGTTTTTCATAAAATAACGGTATGAATAGGTTGTTTTGGGTAGTCAAAGTCATAATAGTATCACAAGGATCACTTTGAAACGTCTTAAAGTCAGGTGAGTCTAGGTGCCAGTTCCACGTGATCAAGAATAAAAGAACAACAATTGGTTGTTCAAAACAATTACAAATTAATCGGATTTATTTTGATTTGTATAAAAAAGACCATCTTTCGTTTTAACAAAGCTTATAATTCAATAAAAGCTGTAATCCGGACTATAGAATGCCGATCCGTACACGATTTGTCTTCAGTTCATTAATAAGGATAAAAGGACATCTTGAGGGTCCCATTGAAATCCCTTGACAAAACATTTGACATGTTCATAATGTTTAGGGTTCTCACAAATATAACGACACAAATTATTTTTATTTGCTATCTCCCAATAATAAACAATTTTTTCCCCGTTTCTATAAAAAAAATTTAATAAAATGATTGGTTCATTTTGGTATTTTTTAATGGAACTTATTCATACAAACTTATAATTCATACATTACGTATATTTTAAGATTACTCAAGTTTTCTAAACTTCACTTGTTTTAAATAATCATCATTTAATTCATTAAGCCTTGTATTCAGTTCACATACACTATTAATTAAACATTAAATTTAATCTCAAAGAGCAGAGCAGCCCTAGATGTATGAATGTCACAGGCATCGATGGGTAAGCTTCAAACGATTTCGATCATCTCCACTAATTCCATTCTACATACATTTCACGCTACACTTGGTTTCTATTACGGCTAACCTTAAACCACAAATGCATAGAAAGCAGGTTGCCGGCGCCGACTTTTAATGATATTTGACACCAGTCATACACCTATCTAACCAAATTCTTTGAAGGGAACCTAGAAAACCACTTTCTGTGACAACTAGCATTTATTTAAAGGGTGATTCTTCTACCTATACCTTGTACCTATAGTTGAATTATATTTATGTCACTAACTCAAAATAACCCTGCTATATCTGTGGATTTAAACATAATCAGTGTCCAGTTTTCACATAAATAGGTATACCCTTATCACTGATAAAAAAAATCAAAAAGGAGTCTGTAAATTCTTACACTTAAATTTCAAGGATCCCTTTGAGCGAGGTCTATGTATAACGACTGATATGATAATCATAATTATTATAGATTAACCTGGTTTCATTGTAAATGCATCCTTAAGGTCCCATTGTAAGTAAATACAGTAAACATACTTGAGCTACGCTTGAATAACTTTCGCAATTTTAAGTCCCCTCTTTAGAAGTTTTTTGCAGGTAATCCGGAAGTTTTGCAATTTTTGTTGCAAGTTTTTTGTTCTTTTGGACTGGGTGTGGGATAAAATGTCGCAGGGTGAAGAAATTGCTTTAAATAAAATAATTTAAAAAATACAAAGTTGTTCTATTATAAGAGCTTAAGCAGGAAATAAAATAAATTGTAGGTAATGTTTAAAGACTGGCAAGATACTAGGTTAGTACCTATTTAACATTCTAAGAGGATATCTACCGTGCCTCAGCATGAAGTGGTAATCTATCAGTTCTAACTAATTGTTTGTCTATTTGTTTTTTTTTTACGATAACGTCTTTAAATTCGATGGAGCCGGCTGCACGAAAAAACATGACTCATGCGGCGTTACCTCGCTCTGAGGCGTTCCATTTAAAGCTTGAAGTGCAAGCGAGACCGCGGAACGAGCGACATAGAGGCACAATCGGCCTCTGCCGATCGCGGAGGCCGATTGTGCCTCTATGTCGCTCGTTCGTTCGACATCTGCCTCTCTCCTACTTGAGTGAGCGATGCGTCCGCGTGGACAGCTGTATGACGTTGTCACGTTCAACTATCGTCAGTACACCGACTTTACAGACAGCCGTGTTTTTTTTCCGGGGTTCAGTAATTTCATCACCAATCTAAAGAAGTCCACCGTATTATTATACAGTACAAGTATTTTTCTTCGGTTATTCCTAAAATACTGAAATCCCTGAAAAATTCAATTCCATCCGCTAAACAAGCTCAAAGTCGCTATTTATCATCGTTCGGCCTCTGTAATTGGTCAGTATCTGTGAGCTAGCAAAAACGGTAGCGAATCGAAGATAAAAATGTACGGACAGCACAAAAATGCAAATTAAATTAAAGGCTGAGCGTTCGTGCTCGGACTAGACGTAACCCGATATGTCAGGATTAGGACAGTGACTACGGTTTTTGCACGTTTTCTAGTAAAAAAACAAATATGTAGTAAGTTTATAGTATAAACTTGAAAAATCCACGAAACTGCTGAACCAATTTTAATGCAATTTTTGAATGGGAGTTTTCTGAAAATAGCCTTCCAGAAAATATTATATTCCAAAACCTTCCAAAAAAAAATTGACGGAGTTGTGCGGTAATAACCCTAAGCAAAAACAGCTTTTTTTTAAACATGGCTTGGTTTCTCGGCACAGTAGATCCCGTAACGTAAAAACTATTTAAGTTTTGCATAGTTTTGGGCTAGATAATGTAGTATGCTTCGAATATTTATATTTATTTATTTGTCATCTGTACAGTGAATGTTTTCATTTAAAATATCATTAGTGCTCGCTAGCCCGAGGTTAATTGTACACGTCACAGCTTGCTCCTCAAAAACTAGCGAACTGATGCATCGTACTTAATATAGGAATGCTGGGAATTTTTTACCATTGGAACGTTATTTTTAGCTGCTAGCTTTAGCGTTACTTAACAGCAGAAATATTTTTATTTTAGTAGCTCGTGCTGACTGGTACGCTGATGGGCTATTTTTGGCTGGCAAAGAAAAGTCAGTACCAGTCTTTAAAAAAAACCTTACGACAGGCAAGGGTAATTCTTTTAACTATTTTAGTACTAAGAACCTACTACACCATTCATGGGTTGGTGTTTGTTTTGCGAGGAATGACGATCATAAATTTCAATAATTATTTCAAAAATTTAAAGTTTCATCATACTTTTAACCGACTTCAAATAAAAAAAGAGGAAGGTTCTCAATTTGGTTGTATTTTTTTTATGTTTGTTTTCGCATAACTTCTTCATTTATGAGCTGATTTGAAAAGTTATTTTTTATCTGGATGATTATACTTTCAGATTGGTCCAATAGTATATTATAAATTTCATCAAAATCGGTTTTGCAGTTTGACCATGAAGTCGGTTTCTCAATTTTCAAACTTACTTATTATGTAATGCTTAGGACTATTAGTAAACAATAGTCTGGACTGGTTTCGGTTCGTTATAAAGAAAAACAGCGGATAAAAATTGCACAGTATATTAGCCGCTCAGAACAAGCACAAAAGGTCTACATTACCGTACTAGTTAAGAAGTCAACCAACCCCATAAAATTTACAGCACGTTACCGACGATCTACCGACGCGATAAATATATGGAATAATATTATTATGAAAAAGCTCGTAAGTACTCGTAAAATCGTGGTATAAGCACTGCCAGAATTAGCTTAGCACTCTGGGTTGCAATATAGCACATAAATAGCTTTGCACTAAAGGGTTCAATACACATATCTACCCATACCCTTCTCGTAAGTCAGTAAGTCCATATTACACCTACACATATCGGAAAATGTAAGGCCAGGATCAATATAGGTTAACAGCTATTACGTTGCACAGTTGTTCTGGTTCAAAATAACATTAACAAAAATAAAAAAAATCTACAAACAAATATATTATTTACACTTCCACCCAGTTCCTTCGATCATTCCCAGTTCTCATTGTAGAACCATAAAATTTATTCAACTGTAAATAATTTTGACACAAAGCATCTTAACATAATTAAGTATGTATCTATTGAATACTACTCAATTATGAATGTATTGGTGTTCTGACAAATTCTTTTTGAGTGGGCATGTGAAATTAACAGAAATGATCTAATAATCTTAGTTAAAAAAAGTAAAACGTGTTTTTTTTATACGACTTAGTTAGCAATTTCATTTCATTTCATTGCAAACAAGCATACGGTCCACCTGATGGAAAGCGGTTACCGTAGCCTTGCAGCACGCTTGCAACACCAGAGGCATTACTCGCGCGTTGCTGACCCATTAAATATTTTAAAACGGCCTTTATGAAGAACCCCATGCTTATTACCAGTATGCAAACACGTATTTTGCTTTTTCAATCCAAATTTGAGTGCAATTGTAATTCTACTTTTAAAAAGGTAGCTGTGTTCATGTACAAAGGGTATACGGTATGAGCAATTGAGCACTTTAGTTGATTAGGTATTAATGATCTTGAGTGTCTCGTTATTTTGGTCACTATTCCTTGTGGCGACTTTAATACTAGTTTTATGGCAAAAATTATTCGTGTTTTCATGACGATGTTTTGACAAGCATTTTTGTTGTTTGCATGTCTGAAGTAAACAGAGTCTAATTTACATGCTTTTTTACTGGTTTTGTTTTGTACTGCAATGAATCTTACCTCTTCACGTTGTAGTTCGTAAGTCTTTTACTTTTTACTGAATTGTACCACGAAGCTTCCGTTACGGGGCAGTGGTCCAACTGATCTGTCCAACTAGTTGGACTACGGGAGTTGGACCACGGCACCATAGTAGAGTTCCCTGGTCCAATTAAACAATTTCAAATAAAACAACTGCAATTGTAACCACAGCACATTTTTAATTAAATAATTAGTTTTACAACGTTTTTGATACAGAAGTTATAAAAAATATAATGAATATAATATATGATCTAAAGAGGTTTGATAAATTTGATAATAAGTACTAGCTGTTAGCAAATTGCATTAAATAATACATTTGACTTGACATTGTCATCATTGAATAATCAATCAAAAACCAGATCCTTGTCATATCTTCAAAGTATACTTACATAAAAAAACATATTCGCAACTCTAAATAAAAATGGATGAAGATGCGTCGCCTACGAACATATACGTCGAAAGAAACGAATATTATAAAGTTCGAAAATATAAAAATGGAAATGCTTACTGGAGATGTTCGAACAAAAAGAAAAAACGTTGTAGTGGATCGGTAACCATTAGCGTGCGTATTAACCATTCCATTATTTATATGATTTCTTATTTCCCATGACCATCATATCATTATTCTATTAATATATTTATTCTTTCGTTATCTAATAAATCTTTTTTGTATTAATTTTTAGCAAAAAGAGAAAATAGTGACACAATCAGTTCATTCCGAAAATTGCTGTGCAAATATAATTGGGAATGAGATTTCTATGTCAATGAACAACTTAAAAAATCAAGTGCAAGTTTCTGACGAGCCTATCCCAAAATTATATGATGAAACTTTAGCCAAATACAAAAACTCGACGTATGACATACTAACTGCATTTCCATCGTATTCAAATGTGAAGCATGGTCTTTACAATACAAGAAATCTATCACTGGGTACTTCCAAAACAGTATTTAAAAATTTGGAAGAAGTGGAAGTACCTTTAAAATTTGTGTACTTCTTATTGGCGGACTATAATTTTGAAGGAACACGAGTAATAGTATTTTGCTCTTTAAGAGAAAGAAATATGATGGGCCAATTAATAGTACATTGTTACCCGAGTGTTGAAAGTCACGTTTTTTGAGTCCCGAGACGGGTTTGGCGCCAGAGCGTAGCGAGGGCGCCAATGGAGCTTGAGGGACTTAAAAGACTTTCACCCGAGGTAAACACTGTGCTTTTCATAACGAATACAAGGAAAGTAAAAATAAAAACATGAAAGAAACATTTGTGAAAATGAAGATTGAATTGCCGCCTTCCCGGTTTTTTTTTTCTTTTTCTCTGGCGGGCCTTCGGCTACGGCTCGCCAGCATTATTCAGCCATTGTTTTCATTCTCATAATTTAAAAAATGGTAAATTGTTTGCTCAAATCTATGTTATTTTAAATAAATAGTTGAAGCTATATATTAATCAAGTAATTTAGAAGATATATTATTTATTTAATACTATCTTTATGTTATTTAAATTTAAATTTTACATTGCGCTCTAATTAGACTTTTTAAACTTCTTACCGTTGTAATGGGTTTCCAACCTACTTGCTGAATAAAAAGTGGAATTTGGTTCAACGACCTCTTTGCAGTCAGAAAGACTTTAGAAAGTTGGAACATGGTTGAATAAAATAGAACTTGTTTTTTTTATAATTTGACAGCTGTCAGTAGAAAGCGATTCTCCCTAGGGCTGAAAGTTTTACTTTCAATTAGGCCCCTCAGGCAACTTCAGACCTACTTTCAGAGTATGAGTAATGAAAAAGAGTTTTTTGTAGACGGAACATTTCGCTGTTGCCCCGCTCCATTCATACAATTACTAAGCATATTTGGTGAAAATGGAAGCACAAGTGAAACAACTAACGTTGTGCCCCTACTTTATGCTTTGCTGAGTGTCAAAAAGCAATCTACGTATTTTGCTTTATTTGAAATCCTACGATCACAGTTGAAAAGGGACCCACGAAAAATTCATTGTGACTTTGAAATATCTCTTCTTAGCAGTATTAAACAATTTAGTACTACTATTACAATTGTGGGCTGCTACTTTCATTGGTCGCAATGTATCTGGAGGAAGGCAAAGTCATTGGGTCTCTCAAAAACTAAATCAAAAAAAGACAAAAGAATTGTGTCGTTGTGCTCAGTGCTACCACTGTTACCGGCTGAAAAAATATTAGAAGGATGGAATTACATAAAAAATGAAATGAATGATGGATCTAACAAATTGATTGAGTATATCGAGCGGTATTGGATAAAAAAAGATTTAGCCAATTTTTCACAATTGGTATGCGTGTTTAACGAGAGACATCGAACCAATAACGTTTTAGAAGGTTCACACGAAAAACTAAGTAGATGCATAAATGCGAAAAATAAAACCTTGCTGCGACTTTTGAATGTTTTAGAGAAGTTCTCAACATTATCAATATGCGACCAGACAAGACATAAAAGGCGTAAGATTCAAATTGAGAACGACGACAATATAAGACAAATACAACATCAAATGACCACAGGTGAAATAACTGTGGGCCATGCTTTAGAAAAATTACGGTGATATATTACAATATAAACATATTCTGTTGTTCCAGATTTAAAAAAAAAATGTGCTGTGGTGACACTTTTTTTTAAATTATATAATGGCCCGAACACACCTAGTTCGCTGGCGGTAGCGATCAGTGAAACGCTGTCAAATATCGCTGTCAGATTTGAGATTAGACAGCAAATATTTGACAGCTTTCCCCTGTTCGCTACCGCCAGCGAACTAGGTGTGTTCGAGCCTTAAGGGTTACAATTGCAGTTGTTTTATTTGAAACTGTTTTAATTGGACCAGGGAACTCTACTATGGTGCCGTGGTCCAACTGCAAAGATAGTTGGACCACGGCCCCTAGTAAAGGCCCGTAGTCCAACTAGTTGGACAGATCAGTTGGACTACTGCCCCGTAACAGAAGCTTCTCCAAGGGTTCAGAAGGTAACCGCAATAATATATTGGTTAAGTCTAATGCATGAGATTTTCTGTTTGTATTTCTACTAATATGAAATAATTATCTATCCATGCACCGAATTTTCAAATCGAGCATAGATCGTTTAAAAGAGTCTAGAATGGGAAATCTATATGATTTTAGTGCTAAAAATAGCAACACCAATGATTCCACAATTCGCACTTGTCGCAAACCTGTTGCAAAATACGTAATCAAGGGGCTGGTTCCTGAAAAAAATCCACGAAAGAACCCACATACTCGTAGATGAGACGTACTAATAAGGGCCGCTCCACACTTAACCCAGTTTTTCCTGAACGTGTAATTACTGTCATCTCGCAAGGCTTTGAAGGCTTCCGAGGAAATTAAAAATAAAACGGCAAAGTGTGAGTTAGACCGTCCGTCTATGAGGATTCCGTACTCAGTGAGTAGTAGAGTAAAGACGTTTCAAAGCGATCGATTTTGATTTCGAAAAATATTCCTACTATGTCAAGTGATTATCGTTATCTTGAAGATTTTCATAATGCAGACCAAAAGTACTTTCCATACAAAATGAAAATATAAATTGCCATTGATTTTTACCTTATCGAGTAAGAGGCTAAAAGACTTTGATTTCATGATTTTACAGTAGGTAGTACTTAATTTCATAATATTCAGTCATTTATTGATGTTTATTTGAAATATAAATATTTTGATAGGATTAATTTTGTTTATCACTAGATGTTATATTGCTGATAGCTTAATACATACATACATACATAAAATCACGCCTTATTCCCATGGGCTTATAAGTAAAGGCTTAATGCTGTTTTGAAAAAAAAAATCTTTCGTTCTAGACAGAAAAGTCTTAGTCAAGACCCTAAAAGGTTCTAGTTTTTCTTATTAGGCACAGTACCCTAAAAAGCTGTCAAACGCCAAGTCACGGCGGCAATTACCCGGCAAATTGAGGGGATACGTACTTGGAATATGTTGGGCAACGCTGAGGAGATATGCAAATGGTGTGATTGCTATCGCCTGTGGCTTCGGTCGTGTTGTATTTAAAACTCAACTGACCACTTTACATGATACTGTAGTTGTACCTGGAACACGGTTTTAGTAGGCTGAGATTTTTGAAACTGCAATCACCACATTAATTTAACCGTAATATTTTAATTTGTAATTTTCAATTATACCGTTACACTTTACAACTACCAAAGTAAAAAAAAATCAATTTCAATACCAAACCGCTGAACCGTTTTCGATGAAATTTCTATGAGATTAATCGGATAGTAAAACTTTCAGAAATAAAAGACCAATGGTTTCAATAGATATGTATGACTCTGTATGATTTGTTTGGCTCTGTCTCTGGTTCTGGTTTAAAGTCTGTGTGAGTGTGGATTATAATAACTCCTACGTCAAAACATCACAAACACAGTATAATGCACTGGTGAGCACTCACATAGACTCAAAACTAAAGCCAGAGGCAGAGGCAGACAAAGCTCATGGTAGGCCTACTTGGTTGTCCTACTGTTTCATCTATTATTCTCTATAAAACTATTTAAAAAAAACTTGTTCCCTCTTTTCTCAATAAAACTATTTCAAGTCAACACCACGTGAGAATGTTTACCACAAACTGTCCTATTTACTTCTGACCCCATCACCTAATAAAGGTCTTGCTAGACAATAACCGGTAAATCGAGGTAATTTACCGTACTTTACCGATATGGCCGGTAACTTAGGTGTAGCAGCCTATGCCACTCATCGTTCTGCTATGAATCACGGTTTTATAAAATGGATGTACAGTCGCGGTATGAAAATGTTCGTCACCTTAGAGTCGGTTTTCGCTTGCACCAGTCAGTGCCTTTATCATGAACACACTTTGACATAATTTGTGACGTTAACTTATCGGTGTATTCTGTCTATTCAGTTTCAAAAGGAAGTATGTGATCGTGATATGTTGAACAAATCAAGTTGAAAATCAACGAACATTTTCATACCGCCACTATACATTGTCTTTGACGGCTTACTAATAAATATTGCATACATTTCACTTAGTGAAATAAACACACTGAACCTTCACTGCTATTATTTTAAATTATTTTTGATTTGTAAAAGGATCATATAAAAAAACGGTGGGATCCAAGCCGTAGTTTGTTGCCTGTTCTTCTAGGCTTCGTCACGTGGAACTGGCACCTAGAATCACCTAGCTTTAAGATGTTTCAAAGTGATCCTTGTGATTCTACTGAATCAATACACTTTTGATGTTTTTAAATGGCGTAAAACGTGTGGTGGTCATTGACGCACTGGTCAGCTGCGTCTTTTAAGGTTTTTTTTTTTAAATACTGAGTGAGCGCTGTACTCATAAACTAAAAAGAAAATATTGTATACAATTTACAAACACTATCTAGCCCCAAATTAAGCCGAGTTTGTACTATGGGAACCAGATAGGTGATAATATAATAACCATTTATGCCGCCAGCGTCTTGGGGACGCTTCCGTCTGGCACTGATTTGGATCAGTTGAGCTATCTCTAGATCGTTTGTAACGATCTGCAGATAGCTCAACTGTTTCTTGTGTATTTTGTACATTTTGTAAATATTTGTTTAATTGTAAGTTTCTTTGTGTAAATAAATATTATATGTATTTATAACCATTAATTATTTTTTTTTTGTAAATGCATGACTTATGACATGACATGACAGAGAACAAACATCTAAATTCACCCTGCAAATATTTTTTCTCGGTGGGGATCGAACCTACGACCTACGGCGCAGAAGGCAGAGCTACTACCAACTGAGCTGAGAGGCTAGTAGAAAGTCGAAAAAGCCATAGTATATATTAATGTTGGTAAAGAGTGAAAGGTTCATGATAAATCTATGGTGATTACGGTCGAGCACTTGATCCAACTTAGGAAGAAATTGTCGGTGATTTTCTCAAACTAGTATGGTTGTAATAAGACTGGTGGATTTACGAGACCTCGTCCCTGAGTAGACCTTAAAAAGATCGAAAACATTGTATTGTGTCAAGTGCACGAAAGGAGCCTATTTGAGGCGGACTTAAAATCCTTTCACCACACTTGGTTTGAAAGAACCAGTGGTAAAATAAAAAGAATAAAGATATTTTTATGCCAACACTAGTGAAAGCGCGGACAGCTAAATTATGCCATGTACTCAAAAGAATGTGCCGGTTCAACATTTATTATTTTCCCAATTTACTAAATATTTGTGTTTTATGTTTTGTAAAAATAATGTGTAGGTACGTAGGTGTTGCAAGTAATCGATTATACGAGTAGACCATGAAATTACAGTAATCTTCGTAAGTGTTTTTTGAAAACAGTACTTTAAATAAATTGGATAAGTGCGAGCTGGACTTGCAAACTCGGGTTCCACGTTCAACATCACTACAATTCTTTGAGAAAATGGCTACCCGATGGAAGTAGGTATGCATTAAACATAGGCGAACTTAATGTTAGAGAGCATTGTCTTCCAGTTAACCTTTGTTTAATTGTCATTCTTAAAAAGTAGTGCACAAAAAAATGAAAGAAAGCTGTTTTCTGAATAATTGAACTAAGCAATAAAGGCTTACACACATCTAGCATGATGGCGATGGCAATCAGTGGAACGCTGTTAAATGTCGCTGTCATATTAGATAGCGTTATATCGCCATTGCGCTAGATGTGCGTATGGCTTACGTAAGATGTATAGATATTTTTTTCAAAATTTTATATTAATTAAAAACTAATAGGTATACTCGTATATCCAAAAAACGGTAACCCTCTTGAATAGTCGAGTAATAAAAGACCAAACGCTTCAAAGACCCTTAGTCCCGCCCACGTCACAATCAAGGAGAATAAAGGCGAAGCATAGTTATTTCTCCGTAAATTAAAATATTTTATAACAGGTGATTATGATTGATTCGGTCCCGCTCACACTTTGCCCCGCCAAGGGATATTAATTAAGAAACTAATGGGTAAAAGAGAAAAAAGATAGCGAGTGTTGACCTCAGGGAGCGTTGGAAAAACACTGTTTTTGTGGCTTACTTTATTGTTGCTTTTAATTCTTAAAAGCTTGAGTTGTTTTAGATGTTATAGGGACCAAGCTAATTACAGAAGTATATGGCAATTAAATTTGAGCTTTTTGTTTCACAGTCCTGATGGGGACCTTAAGACCTGCACACATTTAGGCGATGACGATCAGCTGAAACGCTGTCAATTATGACAGTTGTATTTGACAGCGTTTCAGCTGATCACGCAGTGCGCAGGCCTTTAGATCGACCTTAAGCTCACCACAGCTAACCTTACGAAATTACATGTACCTACCATACAAAAACACCAAAAACCACTAATTTATAAAACATTTGAATGGTACCCTAATAATATTAGGTATAACTTTTTATCAAGGTATAATGCGAGTGAAGCCACGAGCAGACGCTAATAACTCATGGTGTTTTTATTCCTTCTTGGATTTTTTGTAGGGAACCTATATACGGACTGGCCTCTCAGCTCGGTTGGTATAGTACCTCTGCCTTCTGCGACGTCGTGGGTTCGATCCCCACCGTGAACAAATATTTGTGTGGTGAACGCAGATGTTTGTTCTCTGTCTGGCTGTCATATTGTATTCTAAGTATGTATTTACAAAAAAAAAATTTAGGTATATAAGTATTATAATCAGCTATCTAGACATAGACATAGACATAGACACTCATTTATTTGCTTCTTAGCACACAACATACAATACACAAATAGATGAAAATAATAATAAATAAGTTTACATAAGTAATAACATGATGAAAAGTAAAGGGCAGAAATTAAAAAAAAAAAACTAACAGAACATGGTGGTTACATTAAAAAAGAATACATTAGATATTTATAAATTTACAAATACAATATGCCGTATGCCGTATGCCATAGAAGCAAAAGGGTCTTAAGCTCAGCATATTGTCCACTATTCAGCAGACGCTGTTATTCTGCTAAGACCCTTAGCTGCCACAAGACCTTGTGAGAACGTGTTATAAGTAGAGTATAATAAAATAAATGAACAATTAAAATATATAAAAGACTAAAAGGAAACAGCAGTGTGGGAAGTTTATAATAATTTAAGATCAATAATATACATACAATATTGAAAATAGTTGTGTGGTGTTGACGGTGTGTGCGAGTGTGAATGGGGGCTTTCCTGATCATACTCAAGTCTCATAAGAGTCAGGGTGTCACAGAAAAACCCCTCATGAGTGCGTGTTTGTGTGCACGTAGTGTAGTTAACTTAGATACATAATTATGATAAATAAACATGTGAGATAAATGTGTTATAAAAAATTAACGATGATAAAACTAGCAGTCTAAAAAACTGACTATCTGGTTCCCATAACACAAGCTCTGCTTAATTTGGGGCTAGATAGTGTTGTGTGAATTGTCCAAAATATTTATTTATTTATTATTTATATGCAAACTATTAAAAAAATATCTGTAGTTTCTTTCTGTCCCTACAAACCATAAAGCTGTGTTCACATCACTTCGTTATGACATGGGCGTTGTCTCATTAACAATCTGGACGCGTCAAAATAAGCTATTGTGGCGCTTATAGCAACTACTACTTATAGTAACTACTATACAAATTATAGCCCATGTACAATATATATAGAATACACTTAATAGTCTAAGATCCCGCTATAGAAAGACCTTCACCGAGCTGGTTATTTAATGAAACGTATTTTATATTTAATTAAACATGCCAATAAATATATTCTATATGGGTTGCCTATCAAATTTCAGTCCAGGATATGATTAATTAATAATTAAAAAAAAAAATGTTTTTTTAACTTTCCACCGGTTTGTTTATTAGACAAATTCTATACCAATCGAAAGATCCTATACTATAAGATGTACCTAAAATATGGTTTTCATAGTTTTAATCGTCCCACAGCTAGGTAAAGAAAGCTGTAAAAGCATCGACCTACATATTTTGTAGATCAATGTGTAAAAGAACTCTTTTTAGGGTAAAGCTCACCGTTGTACACGTCTTAATTTTAAGTTTTCTAAATGTATTTATTTTTATGTGCACAATAAAGAATAAAAAATATACACCCGTTAAGAATGTCCAAATTACACAAAGGTTAACTGAAAGAGAATGCTCTCTAGCATTAAGTTCGCCTATGTACAATGCAATTTTTGTTTTAGTGCAATAGGATTTTCTATCTATCTATTAACTGCAAAAGCTTAAACTAAGTAAAAACTGGTTTAAAACGATACCCGTTGTCCCTAATAGTTTTTAAGTAAGCTTTTATTTTTCCGTAAAATCCGAAAACGACTATTACATCGGTAATTCTCAAAAACTGCGATCACAGCGCTTTGAAAGAACCGACTATTTCAGCTTTTAAGCACATTTTTATAACCGAATCACATTAAACCGGTTAAAACCAGTTTTTTTACCTTTTCCTTAGTTACTTTAATAGTGTAAATAAAAAACGTGTTGCAGTTCGCGAGTGCTTTTATGACGTCATCAGTTTTTGGTGCTTTTGTGAAACTGTTTCAGAATTTTCTGCATCCTTTTCAAAATGGTTACTGGCGTAGTGAACAAGGTGTTCAGAAGGGCAAGTCCAAGCTTTACAACATTTCGTCTACCAAATTTTGTTTTCGTGTGAGCACGTGTCTCTCTCTTTTGTATGGAAAATTGATGAGACAGCAATTTTGTTTCGATCGTTTCTACGTAACGTATTTTTGCAGTCTCATCTTTTCTCCATACAATAGAGAGAGACAAATAGGCGAAACGAAAACAAGTGAGGCCTGCCCCTCAGGTGTACAGTAATTTTTAAGTTGAGGAAACTAAATGCAAAACAAGAAAGT
This sequence comes from Thera britannica, assembly GCA_939531255.2. NCBI lineage: Eukaryota > Metazoa > Arthropoda > Insecta > Lepidoptera > Geometridae > Thera > Thera britannica. Next base: position 978,568 of record OW618040.2, on the reverse strand, counting down.
ACATTTTACGAGGAATTGATGACCACAGGTTTAAAGGCACGAGTAGATCTTTATTTCTCAAAACCGTCATTTTTGAAGCGATGAGTAATAAATTAAAACGTTCAAGCTAAATTATTGATTAAAAGATTGCATGAATCACGATTCTTGTATAAGTTTCATAAAAAGCGGTCACCGTCTTGGAGCGGAGAATGTGAAATAAATGAACTGTCCCCAGTAGTTTTAGCGAGTAGTCTTACCAGTTGAACTTCTTGGAATTTTCTCCCCAACAGACTAGTAAAGCCATTGGGAACATAGTATCCATTAGGCATACCAGTAAAACAAAACTCTTAATAAGTCTTCTTTTATGTAGACTTCGGTAATTGATAGGCAACCTACAAAGTGCGTTATAATCATGTTTTTTTGTAAATTATGTTGGAATTGGATAATTATTAAAGTCATCTAAGAGCACGCAGCTATAGCTGCAGTAACAATAGAACCGTAGCTAAATCAAAATTTAAATGATATAACATATTTGCATTTTTTTCTATATTCAGTTCGTGGATTTCGTTTGCTTTTTCATGTATTCTTCATTCATTATTCTAATTCTAGCACTTATCACATGAATGCCATCAAAATCATGTGGAAAGTGTAATTAATTTAGCTTATAAATTGTTTGTTTTCTTTTCTTCAAGTATTTAAGTAGCGGTCTCCGCTTTTTAGAAGACCAAGGTTTTTGGGTCATGTATGAAATCATTCATCAAGTTGACTGACAGACAGACAGACAGGTTCTAAAACTATGCGTGCCATAATAACAACTTTTTTTGATAATAATTATGATTTCATAACTGCCTACAATATTTTTATCAAATTCGTTGTATCACTTTAATTTGGTCTTATATAATTTGATACAAGTAATTAAAATACCTACTTATAATAAAAAATACCTACCTATCATTCCAGTATTATTAAGTTTAAAAGTACCTTAGAAGTATTATCACGTTTTTCCATGGTTTTGCAAAAAGACGACTAAAAGTCTGGCTTTTTATTTTTCAAACCACAGATTGCTCAACTAATCCAGATCACTTCCACACCAATCAGAAAATGTTCTCAAGATCTTCGACTGGCCTCTCAGCTCAGTTGGTAATACCTCTGCCTTCTGCGCCGTAGGTCGTGGGTTCGATCTCCACCGAGAACAAACATTTGTGTGGTGAACATCGATGTTTGATCTCTGTCTGGGTGTTATATTGTATTCTATGTATGTATTTACAAAAAAAAGTATTCAAGTATTATATCAGCTATCTGGTTCCCATAGTACAAGCTCTGCTTACTAGATAGTGTTGTGTGGATTGTCCAAAAATATTTTATTTATCTCAAAGTCTTAGAAGTCAGTTTTAGGTAAATATCTCTTACAAGATGGTTTAATCATGTAAGTATTTCTCACGAATTTCAGAATAATTGTACCCTCGAATCCCCAGCCTCTCATCAAAGGTAGTTAACCAAAGCACCAGTAGTAGCTACTTAAGCGATGTCCACTAACTACAGTGCGGGGCGGCTCAATCTTACGGTAGCTGACTTCAACAAATTACATGGTCAGACTATCAATAGTACTACGGGTTTGCTTCTCGAACCCATCACGAATGTAGATGGCAAGCATTTTTTTTTCTACAACTGACTGATGAAACGAACATGGCCCACCTGATGTTAAATGGTAACCAATGCAACAAAGCATTGCCTCGTAGGTCAGGCACGTCAGGAACTTGCGTGGAATATACTTCTAAAGTCACTTTTCAGTTTTTTAAAACTTGAAAAACTGACTTCATGGCCAAACTGCTAAACCGATTAAAATGAAACTTCTATCAGACCAGTCTGAAAGTATTATCTATCAAATAAAATAAGTTTTTTTGTCAAATCGCCTTAAAAAAGACGAAGTTATGTGTGAACAATCATTATAAAAAGTACCGAATTGAGAACCTCTTTTATTTTTTATTTGAAGTCGGTTAAAAAGTGATGGTCGTTTGTATTCTAAGATAATTTTAAGCTTATCTTACGATTAATAAAAGTGCATCAAAATGTGTCATCAAACTCGAAAGTAAGACCCTTAGTACGGGCTCTACTTGTCATTCCCGGAAAAATGTAAATGTGTGTGTCGTGTCTTTCATCATTGATTACTACGGTACCCTAAAGAACCCGTGTTTTGACAGATGGGCCGTTACGGTGGCTTCACCTGTTGTCCCAACCTGTCATTACTCGCGCTTTGTATCGCCCTAATTATTGAGAAATCGTTACTTTGTTTCATGGCAAAGAAAGGCCTTTTGGCTTTTAAGAAACAATATTTTAATATGAAGGACATAAAAATCATTGATTTTTAATACAACCTTATAATAATTATAGCGTTGATAAACTTTATAATGCACCTTTACGCGTATCAAGTGTTTTTGGTAGTAGGTAGGTATGTTAAATTGAAAAAATAATTATTATGCACAATAAATAATCAATTATCATCCAGATAAAAATCCATCCATCATCAGTACCTATCAGTAGGTCACAACCAAGATTTCTGAAAAAAATATCATCATCATCATCCACAGGCCACAGCACGACTTCACCCTATGACTCCCTTAGTTTTTGCCATATACCTCGATCCTGTGCCAGTCTAACTCATTTATGCCCATGACTTTGATTATGTCGTCCATCCATCTTGCTGCTTGTGCGTACCCTACGTGTCTGTAGCCGGTTTTTAGACAATATTTTTGAAAATTATATTTAATTTTTTGAAAATAAGAACACTTTTACAGCACAATATTGTCATATAAGATGAACCAAAACCTTAAACTAGGGATGATAAACAGAAAGCCTGATGCTTTGAATTAATTAAAATTATTTAGCGTTAAAATGTAGAACAGTGTGTTGTGTGCTCCATAATTGCATAGAAAATGTATACGAGCAAGCCTTCATTATGTCTGGCTCTGCTGTGAGCGGGCTTGCTACGCCGAACCATATTATGGTAGGGAAAAACTTTCTAGGTTGACTAAAACTCTAACCCGGCTCACTAAAAGTTAATTGAGTTAAAAAAAAACAATTTATGTCTTCTATACACTCGGAAAAGTCACATTTATTAGTCTCTCTCGGCTTTGTTACTTTTTATGTCAACAAATAGATGGCAACAGACTTATCGGTCTGCGAAGTTAAATGACTGCTAAACCAGTACCATTATGAATATACCCGTAGACATTAAGGTACTTTAGTCTTTCTTAGTATTTGAGTAAGCTATTAGTCAACTAATCCCCAAAGGATCATCATGACATGACGTATGCTCCGACAAAATGACTGGTACGCGGTGCTATTAGCAATAAGTTCTCTGTACGCACTGTTTTTCATTAAATAAATGGCTCAATACTTTGATTATTTATTGACTCTCGATGATTCGAACGCGGTTTTTCTAAAATGGAGGAATAACGAAGGCTACTGGACATCTCCACAGTATGAGATCCGATTTTGATGGTTCTTTTTATTTGAACTTTAGATTGTTCTCATCAAAATTTGATGAAGACTGAATGAATGGATCTAAGATGAGTAACATCAGTCCTATCCATCCAACGGTTGTCTGGTAGAGATCGCTGTTCAGCGATAAAGCCGCATAATTTTCCTACAAATAGTTTTTATGTATCATTGTCTGTGTTTATGTTTTTGGTGAGCAATCAAGTATTTTATATCTATCTATGAAATAAATTTTGTAAAATGCTCACGTTTAGTATGCTCGCGAGGCCTACAGCTCCTAGAGCCACTAGTTCTAACTTAGCTAAAGTTGAGTTCATTTTGTTCGGCGCAGCAAGACCGTTGTCTTCAGTTCCTCGCGTGCCCCTGTCGCGTGCCGGCCTACCAACGCTTTTATGCGTTTTCATAGAGTAACTCTACTCCTTAACCTACTCCGGAATGAGCGGTAAGCATTTAGTTGCAAGGGTTATACTAATGCATTGGGGCATTATAATGCATCCTATACGGGGCACACACAACACTAATCAGTGTTTGTTCTGCGGGCTGATTGCGTATCCTGTGTTGAGATTAGTCGCATCTGTCAATTTTGACAGTTAGCTTCGATTGCAATCTTTTTGCACGCCCAGGAAGACTGGTAGAAAATGTTATTAGCAGTAAGTCCCCCTAGCACTTTAGTTTGTGTTAAAGTTTTAAATAAATAAATATCTCATACTCATAGGTTAAGGAGGTGGGCGTTGAGATTGCAACACAGTTTATAACTTTCGCAGTTTCATCGTTTAACTTTTAATTCGCACACTATGTAACATTGTTCTGAATAAAACATTTTCTATTTTTCTATTTTTTTTTTTTTTCTATCTTTGACAAGGAACGATTGCAACAATACTGAATGTTGACGTAGTAAAGATGAGATAGAGAATAGTTACTGTTAGTGGTCGAATAATGATGGCAACAGAAGTTTCTTGTTAGTATCAAACTTTTTTTTGAAACAATTGTACATTAAACTTAGTTATTCAATAGGTTTGGATGAGATTGGCACAAGACCGGCAACAGTGGCACATACAGAGAGAGGCCTATACCCAGCAGTGGGTGAAGTCGGGCTGTAGATGATGATGATTCAATAGGTAAACTTGGCTAAAATATTATTTTGTTTTTTGGTGACTTGGTTGGACTGCGAGCTTGGAAGTCAAAAGACAAGACTTTAATGCGAAAATCACGGGAAGTGGATGGATGGGTATGACTCAACATAGTTTCTAGAAAAACATGTAAAGCAAAGGCTTCAAGCAGTTGACTGTTTCAGGCTGATGACGTCACTCGTCGCAAACCTGTCGTGACATACAAAATCAATCAAAATCAAAATAGTCTTTATTAAGTTGAATTACAAGAATCACTTTGAGACGTCTTATAGCTAGGTGAGTCTAGGTGCCAGTTCCACGCGACCAAGCCTAGAGGAACAGGCAACAAACTACGGCTCGGTTCCTACCGTTTTTTTATATGATCCTTTTAGAAATCAACATACGTAATAAGAACCTACCGTGTGCATACGCCTTAGTATTGCATCACAGCATGTTAGTGCATAGTTTACTCTGATCTATGAGAGGGGTTGTACTTCTAGTTTTATTTTTAAGTACTCGCTTTTATGCTTCGTTTAACACGATGTAAATACGACGTCGTGTTTATTGCTATGATATTTTATTCATACTCGTTGTTGAAAATAACGAAAAGTGTAAAAGTAAATATGAATTTTTATTTTTTAATGAAATCAGTTAAGCCTTGCAAACATCTAAGCTTTCTGCAGTGGCGATCAGTGAAACTGAATAAGGGATCAAAATCCACAATAGGTACAGGCATTTCAACCTAACGTAGTTTTTTGATGCCAACAAATCAAGTGCATGTTATCTACACCTATCTACCTACTTGGGTGCCTACCTATTCTAGCTACCTATCTAGTATAGCACCTACCAATTAAATTAATGCGTTTTTTTTTATAAATAAATAAATCAAAGACCTAGAGGCAGGCCACCCGCCCGTTGGTCGAACGACATTGTTGCAAGTGCTGGGAATGAGTGGATGAGACTCGCGAGGGACCGGAAAGAATGGCGCAATAAAGAGGAAGCCTATACTCAGCAGTGGGTGCAAACGGGCTGATGATGATGATGAAATAAAAAAATAAATGTTTAATACTACCTATACAGGGTTATTCATTATTAGCTGCAAATACTCAGGAATTAGGTTCAACAAATAAAATAAAAAATATTTATGAAATGATTTTTTTTAAGTTTTGTTATGAAAATCCCGAGAAAATCGATAAAGAAATCATTGGCGCCTGACCTATTTTGACCTTTGATCCGCGCCCGCGCGCCGTGAGTGACACTCTGCGTTCAGTCACCGCCTGGCTGGGTCATCGTCCTGTTCTACATGGCAATCATTATGCAATAGCCGTAAAGAAATTAATAAAAAAAATTTTTTTATCCTTAAACTTAAATCAAAATTAAAAAAAATCATTACATAAATATTTTTTATTTTATTTGTTGAACCTAATTCCTGAGTATTTGCAGCTAATAATGAATAACCCTGTATGCTAGGTATTACAGTTACTTTTAAACATAGACTTTTCACTTTTTTGTTTAAACGACTAGCTGATGGAACAAGCCTTTGACCCACCTGATGTTAAGTGGTAACCATCGCCTTTAACAAAGCATTGCTTCGTTGGTCACGCACGTCCATCAACTTGAGGCACACAGATGTTCAGCCTCACACGCCATCAGTAATTTCACCGGCACCCACACCCTTCTAACCGAAACACAGCAATGCTGCTTCACGGCAGAAATAGGCACTTTATAGTAGTAGGCAACAAATATTGCACATCGGCTAATTTCGGTTTCATACAGCAGCGTGCGGCAGAAAGAGAGCGCTCTACGAAAGCAGAAAAGCCAATGTGCAGTATTTATACAACCGCTACTGACGTTTGGCAAAATAAAAACTTCATTTCATATACAGGGTGTGGCGTAAAGAGTGGATAATCCTTTACCTACGGGTCGGGGGCATCACAACTGTTCAGAAAATAAAAACATGTACCCAATAAAAGTCCCACGGTTTTCGAGTTATTAAACATTTTCGAAATTTTCATTATTTTGTACTTCTGTCCATACTTTTCGATGCCAAGATCACAAATCAAGGAATTTTCTCCATCTGTTTTTTTTATAGCGTTCTTAGATAACTGTTCTATCAAATGATAACTGCCATTGGTATGTCAAAGGTACAGTTTTTTTTTAGGAATTTTTTTTTGAAATAAAAATGTGATTTGCCAATTTTTTCCAAAAGTTTGACCTCCTGTGGTTTAAAAAAAATGTATGGTCACCCTGAGTGACCAACTAATAAATAACTTGCCTACTTCATTGAGATTCCGAAATGGTATAGCACTTGCTAGTTCCAACTTTCAATGCAAAGAATATTTGTGTTAAAAAAGGGTAAGGGTCATTTTTTCAAATTACAAGTAAGATTTTACATAGCAATCGAATTTACTAAAAACAGAAAATAAAACAAATTAGATATTTAAAATACATTTATTACTTTAAAATTTCTTACAACAAGTGCTCAAAATGGCTTCCACTTGCTCTTATGCAAGCCCTGCATCTTCTAATAAAAAAACGCTTTATCTTGCGCGCATTTTGAGCATTTTGAGCCATTTTGAGCACTTGTTGTAAGAAATTTTAATGAAATAAATGTATTTTAAATATCTAATTTGTTTTATTTTCTGTTTTTAGTAAATTCGATTGCTATGTAAAATCTTACTTGTAATTTGAAAAAATGACCCTTACCCTTTTTTAACACAAATATTCTTTGCATTGAAAGTTGGAACTAGCAAGTGCTATACCATTTCGGAATCTCAATGAAATAGGCAAGTTATTTATTAGTTGGTCACTCAGGGTGACCATACATTTTTTTTAAACCACAGGAGGTCAAACTTTTGGAAAAAATTGGCAAATCACATTTTTATTTCAAAAAAAAATTCCTAAAAAAAAACTGTACCTTTGACATACCAATGGCAGTTATCATTTGATAGAACAGTTATCTAAGAATGCTATAAAAAAAACAGATGGAGAAAATTCCTTGATTTGTGATCTTGGCATCGAAAAGTATGGACAGAAGTACAAAATAATGAAAATTTCGAAAATGTTTAATAACTCGAAAACCGTGGGACTTTTACTGGGTACATGTTTTTATTTTCTGAACAGTTGTGATGCCCCCGACCAGTAGGTAAACGATTATCCACTCTTTACGCCACACCCTGTATAAAGAAAGAAAGAAAGAAAATACATTTATTTTGGACACACAACACACATAAACACAGCACAAACAGAGCATATAACACAAAAAGAAAGAAAACAGAATAGTAAACAGAACAAAGAGTAAATACAAATATATGTAAGTGGAGCACAAATCCGTCTGTGCGCGTGTCCCTATGCGCGTGAGCCAAAACCGGTCAAATCTCAGCTATATGTCACCCACAACAAGCGTAGTGAGTGACGCTGGTTTTCAGATGGAACCGAAAGTGACCTCACGGCGGCCACCGAGCGGCCAACTGAACTATATATAACATTTAATTTAATTCTTTCTTTTTCCGTCCACTGAATTCCCGCGATCTTTACAATATGAATAGGTACGTACCTGTCAAGTAATAGAGTGCTGGTTCGATTTGTCATGCCGGCACCTGCACGCAGACAGTGATAGATGCCGCCTATTTGAATAATGTCCGTGTGCTAGTTTCATTGTTTTATGTCTAGCTATGAAACACCTTACCTGTATCGATGTTTTTAATTCCCCTACATATTGTTTCATTTATTCATACAAAATTAAATTGGTTTATCCAACTAATATTATAAACGCGAAAGTTTGTAAGTATGGATGGATGTTTGTTACTCTTTTACGTAAAAACTACAGAATGGATTTGAATGAAACTTTACAATAATATAGAAAATATTATATTTATTCTATACACGGGTATTTATCGCGTATATTACTTTATTTTATTTATTTTTTCGACGTTTCAGCTATGTTGCAATAACCGTGGTCACGGGCAGACTCGTTAATGCAACATAGCCGAAACGTCGGAAAAATAAATAAAATAAGGTAATATACGCGATAAATACCCGTATAATAGTATATAATAGTATATAAATATGTTTTATGATCGCGAAAGTTTAAAAAGTACTATAGAAAATATAATTATAAGAATATAACATAGGATACAATTAATAAAGATATTGTAACGGGAACAGAGCGAGCGCAACCGCGGGCGGCCGCTAGTAATAAATATTGTGGACAATCCACACAACACTATCTAGCCCCAAATTAAGCAGGATTTGTGCTAAGGGAACCATTTTTTTGTACCAAGTAATTTAAAATACTGTACAACCAATTTATTCTTGATAGGGGCAGTAGGTACTCGAAATAAATGCTAAATATAATATTTCCCCGAAGGACGTAGTTATTGTGAAGTTTCAGGTCCACCAAAGTGGTTTCAGGGAAAAGGAACTTTGTGCAAACGGAAATATCCGTGTATTTTAACAATTATTCGGTTGAATGTAGTTCAAACGTTTCGTTATTGCGACCCAATTCTTTACAGTTTAGGTAAAAAACCATGACTTGAAACCATTACAGTGCCACCAACTTGTAATATCTGTTTAGACTCAGAGTGATTGAGGTTAGGCTTTATCCTACAAATTGTAAAAAAATTGATACGGGCGTCTATTGTGAAGCATAAACGAAGTTTAAAAAAATTGAGAAACCGACTTCATGGCCAAACTGCTCAACCAATCTTGATAAAATCTGGAAGTATATTACCTTTTAAATATAAAAAAAAAAATCTAATCGGAGCATAAATGACAAAGTTATGCAATAACAAACATTAAAAAAAAATACAAACGAATGGAGATCATTTTTTATTTGAAGTTGGGTAAAAGTAACTGGCAACAAGTTTGAAAATAATAGACTAATTATTTCGTCTATGCTTAACTGAACTGATGAGTTCGTAGCCGCTATAGCAGTACTTATTTCGTATAGGTGCTTAGTACCCGAAACTCAAATTACTTACTTAAGTACATTTGTGCCGCTTGTGATAGAATGTTGTATATCTATTCAATGATAATTCGAACAGATTTCCCAAAAACTCGGTGAAAAGCGATCACAAAACGCATTGATTCGATTAATCCTTTCAAATCGTGTTCCTTTCAAATTCAAATTTCGAACTCGGAACAACACCAAGCGACAACACTGGCCGCTCTGTAGTGACGTAAAACAAACCGTTAGCATCTTCGAATGTGCTGTTGATCTGGTTGATGCCAATCTTTTGAATGAGAACGTCTTGTTGGACCACGTGACCTACGTTTTGTTTTAACCAAAAGCTGACTAAGTAAAGCCACTCCATTTAAATTTTTGAGACTATTTATCCTCTTCCAATAATTGGACCACTATTTGTGAAAAACCGTTAACAACCAGTCAGCCCTCCACGTCAAACCAAATACTTAATCAGATTCTTTTGAGCACTATATCTCATTCGTATGAATCGAAACGCAAAAAGCAAGAAAAGACTATCGGATATATATAAAGGGTGTTTTTTTTTTTTTTTTTTATGTAGCTAGCTGATGGAATCATATGACCCACCTGATGTTAAGTGGTAACCATCACCTATTATAACAAAGCAATGCCTCGCAGGTCACGCACGTCAGGAACGCGCCCTACGATGCACTGCCATGCGTCCATCAACTGGAGGCATACAGATATTCAGCCTCACGTGCCAGTAATTTCACCGGCACCCACACCCTTCAAACTGAAACACAGCAATGCTGCTTCACGGCAGAAATAGGCATGGTGTAAAAGGATAGCTACCGAGAAATGAAAATGCTTGAATACTACGAATACTTACGTAATATCATAATATCTACTTAACCTACAGGTCAGTTGAAACAATTCGAAAGAGGCGCTTATTGTGACTAAATACAAAACTAGCTCAAAAAAAGGGTAAGTACTGAGATCATTTTATTTCAGATTTCAATATCATTTTTAACATCTTTTATACCGCAATTCTTCTCCTTATTTCTTATGAAAACTCACGAATAGTAGAACTACTATACAGCCATATTTCATCTATTTCTAAATTTGTAGGGAGCGCTCTGAAAAGGCACTTTGAATTTATGATCGCTTAGGATCGAGTTGAATATCGATTTTGTGTCGCAACAGGCAAGGTTTATTTTTGAGTGTATAATTTGTATTGTAGATTTTTGTGTCCAATTTCACACCAAATATCGTTGCCGTAGGATGTAAAATAATTTAACTTTGGACTCTATTGCATAAATGAAATGGTGAATGGGTTTTTTCATAATAGTAGACGAATACTTTGATATGGTAAAACGAGCTTTTATTTTTATTCAGCCTGGTCTATCCCACTGCTGGGTAAAGGCCTTTTCTTTCCACTCACCTCGTTCCTGACCTAACGGACGGTATGGTTGCCTGGAAGAAATCGCTTTCAGCGATAAGGCCGCCCATTGTACTTTATTATAATACGCTGTTACTTGTAATGTATCCTTGTGTACAATAAAGTGTTATCTATTTATCTATCTGGGTGTTATATTGTATTCTAAGTATGTATTTACAAAAAAAAAAATGTATTCAAGTATTATAATAATATCAGCTATCTGGTTCCCATATTACAAGCTCTGCTTAGTTTGGGGCTGGGTAGTTTGGTGTTGTGTGAATCGTCCAGAATATTTATTTATTTTTATCTATCTATCTAAATTCGTTCACTTCCTGCAGAACGCGTTCAGGTCATCCCGTCAACGCTTTTTCAGTCTGCTTTGGCGGTTGGAACAAGCTCTAAGGTTTTTTTTTTTTAATTTATATATTTATATTTAATTTTCACTGCTGGGCAAAGGTCTCCCCCAAATCTTTCCAACTGTCTCTTTCCATCGCTTTATCCCACCATCCTCGCTCGAAAGCGTCGAGATCGTCCCTCCAACGCTTTCTTGGCCGACCCCAACCTCGCCTTCCCTCTGGTTGCCACGGTGTTATCTGGTTCGTCCATATATCGGGATGCATTCTACTGACATAACCTGCCCAGTCCCAGCATCAGAATTAAGAGGGAATCACACAGGCAACTCTCCATACAAACGTAGTCCCCTATTTCCTCCATAGATAATTTTTTTTTTTTTTTTTTTTTTTTTTTTTTTATTTATTGGTGAACTTGTACAGGCGCATAAAATATTGAAGTGAACGCTGAAAACTACAAAAGTAAAAACTGTGTCGCAGCTTCCAGCACCCAACCTTCGGCAAAAGGGAGACAGGCGTTCACTACTCTAATACAGTACAGGTATTTGTTATTACAAATGCAAGAACTTAAAACTAAAAGCTAAAACAAGAGTTTCAACATTTTATCTAAAATTAAATTATAACAGAAAAGAAAACGGATGCTAGGCAAAAATTGCTAATGAATACGAGTACTTTAGGTGAAGTGTACGGCATTTTTGTGAGACGGTGAGAGTGTGTTGTGTTGTATGAGTGCGTGAAGAGATATAAGAGTTCTCCTGAAAACCAGTCTGTGAAAAGGCAAGGTAGTTCAGGAGAACTCCATATGTAGGTGTGTGTATTATGATGGTGTGTGTGTGTGTGGTATGTGAGCGCGTTGGGGGTAGGCCTCCATGATTCTCCCAGTCTCTTGAGAGTCTGGTTAGCACAGAGGGAAGCCTACCCCGGGGTGTGCATGGGTGTGTGAGGGTGTGTTAGTGTGTGTATGATGAGGGTGAGAGGAAATGTGTGTGGTGTTTGTGGGCGCGCGTCAATGATTTACAAATACATACTTTTATTTTGATTAGAAAACACAGCGAATATAAAAAAAAGGATAAAATAATTTATTTTTTTATTTTTATAATATCTTCGGTGTCATCGTAGTTGAGGTGAGATAGCCACATTTTTATAAGTTTTTTACATTTTTGATAAGGTTCTTCACGAATATTAATTAGTTTGTTTATTCTATTATAAACAGTGGGGCTAAGGAAGACAAAGTTCCGAAAGGCAAGCACGGTTCGGCACGGTCTGTTGGTGAAAACATTTTTTATTCGCCGGCTTGTGGTTGCAGGCGTGGTTGCATGAATCTGAGTGCAATGCACACGCAAGGTTATGTTCAGTATGAATATTTTACGTATGGACAGCACACCACTCAGTGAATACAGTTCTTCTGTGGGGAAGAGCATTGGCTTCATATGTATCACTTTCAGAAGCGCTCGTTGTGCTCTTTCCAATCGGATGAGCGTGGTCTTTGGTGCGCCTCCCCACGCAGCAATGCAATAAGAAACAACTGATTGGACCAATGCAAAATATACAGTGCGGAGGGTGCTATAATCAGCAGTTGACCTGAGCTTTTTAAAAATATATATTAATTTACGTGCTTTATTTGCTGTGAAATAAATATGGGGCTTCCAGTTGAGTGTGCCGTCTATTAAAACACCTAGGTACTTAGTGCATTCAGTACGTTCTATAATGCCTCTAGAGTAACCATTTTGTCTCATAAAATCCAGATCTGCTATTGCTGTATTGGTTTTATACAACTCAGAACTACCTATATTTAGATAACAGATTGTTTTAGAGTTGACTTTGTGCTAACAACTATGAATTTAAATCATTAGCCTACAAAATCCAATAAATCTGTACGTAATCACAATAACAGGGTCCCAGGATTAACTCCAAGCCTCGTCTAAACAATGAGGTCACCTGTTTGCTAAGATGTGGCTTAGGGTCGGCCCCCACATCACGGTATCCATTCGGTGTCATTATTTATAACACTGAATGACCCGTTGTCTATAATATAAACAACAATGTAGCCGATGTTGGAGCAAAAAAGTCTAGAAGACATTAATTCACTCTTGTCTTACAGAGGTTCTGATTTAGTCATAGATTATAATCTCAATGACTTTTGTGGTCAGTAGGTATGCGGTGTTTATTAAATTTTTGACTAATGCATATTTTTTTACATAGGTAAGATGTTTTAACTATAATAATATAATGTGGGTGTAACGGCCTTGATAGAAATATAATTATTTCCTAGCTCAGAATCCAGGCGAATGTTTTCAAAATATAGCAGGCAAAACTTAAAAATGCCTTTACCAGTCTTAGAAAGGTGTAATGTCCTTAATATTTACAATGAAATTCATAGTCATCGAATCTTGTATGCCACTTCATTGAATACTCTGCTGTAATGCATGAAAAATTTACAAGTTGGAATATCCCTACTGTCCAAGGAAAACTGATCCAACTATGGTGGAACACGAGGCTTTTTGTAGATAGCAGCACAAGTGACTGTCCCATTTTATACCAAACTGAAATAGTTTGGAGAAAGACACGCATCAACACGTATCAGTAGGTTGTACGCATACGCGCTTGCTCTAGAGCTCATTATAAATGAGCAAAGATTGAGCTCAGCGGCTCTTTTGAATCTTAAGCTCAGTGACTCTTTCGAATTTTGGAAGACAACATTGACGACGTTGCGAAGGTTTGTTCCTTTTTCAGTTCGCTAAAATAAGCTACGACTTTCATTATTAGCAATTGGTTGATATTTTGATGCGAGGGATTGGATGCATGAATATGGGTGTCGGAGCCTTACCACGAGGGTACCCTCAACCCATGGAGACAACTTAAATGTTGTGACAATGAAGATATTGCTTTGGTGTCATACAGAAATGTGTTCATATATAGCACTGTTCCTAGAAATCTGTATTTTTGGAACGAAATTATAAGTGACGGTTATTTTCGTTCTTAAAACAAGTATGTAATTACGTGACCACATTCGCCGTTTGACATTGGAAGAAAGCGAAGCTTCTGTGTAGCGCCGGTTTTCAATTCTTCTCACTTTATTTCAGTTACCTACTTGTGTTTTTGGCTCCTGTGTCCGCATTTAGGCTGTTAGTTGGTTCACTGACGTGTAATGTATAATTATCAATTAATGACTACATATTATTATGACTCTTACTATCATTACTATTCGGCTTGAAGGATGATTAGTAGGTTGTAACCAGCCTAACTCCTTCTCTTCCTTGGATTTGTTTCAGTTGATTTCCTTCATCTTTGTATTCTAGAACTACATAGTAGTTGATTCTTCTTAAAAAATCGGTTGTCTGTAAAATCGGGTTACTAACGATAGTTAAACGTGACAACGTCATACAGCTGTCCACGCGGACGCATCGCTCACTCAAGTAGGAGAGAGACAGATGTCGAACGCTGCCGAACGCGGAGGCCGTGCGTGCCTCTTTGTCGCTCGTTCTGCGTTCTCGCTTGCACTTCAAACCTTAAATGGAACGCCTCAGAGCGAGGTAACGCCGCATGAGTCATTCGTGAGCATGAGCGTTTTTTCGTGCGTGCAGCCGGCTCCATCGAATTATAAGACGTTGTCACGTCAAAAAGGCAGCCTCTGCAGAATTTAACAGCAGTAGAGCTCTTTGTGTGTGGCTCGTCCGGGGAAGTTCTCTGCCTATTTCTGCCGTGAAGTAGCATTGCTGTGTTCCAGTTTAAAGGGTGTGGGTGACGGTGAAATTACTGGCACGTGAGGCTGAACATCTGTATGCGTCAAGTTGAAAGACGTAGGTCAACGCATCGTAGAGCACGTTTCTGACGTGCGTTGACCTACGATGAAAGTTTTTGTTATCGGCGATGGTTACCACTTAACATCATGTGGGCCATATTACTGTTCCATCAGCTTGTTATATAAAAAGTTATCTGTCTATCGCGTCTGTGATGTAAGAACTTTTGAGCGATTAAGGATTCTACCTCAGATGAAATAAGGTTCTAGTTTTATTTCATCAGCTAGTTTATTAAAAAATGCTTTGTCCGTCACGTCTGTGATGGAAGACCTTTTGAGCGATTATGGGTTCTACCACAGATGAAATAAGGTTCTAGTTTTATTTTTCGTAAGCGGAAAGTGCACTGCTTGTTGAAAATAGTCGTATTTTCGTGGCAGGCAGTCGGCTTAAAGCTAAAGGTCATGTACCACCTCGGGAACAATAGCTAGATGAATCAGTAGGCGTACCACAAGCTCTATCTGGCTCTGGTTTTGAGTCTGTGAGAGTGCTGTCTAAATAGACCCTACGTCGAAACGTCACACACACTGTATAATACACTGGTGAGCACACCCTGACTCAAAACCAGAGCCAGAGACAGAGCCAGACAGAGCGGGTAGACGAGCGTTGTAAATTATAATCTGACAAGCGTGAATCTGAAGTATAATAATAACTGAGACTTTGGTTATTTGTAGCTATGCAAAAAATTACCAAAGTACAAGGTAGAACTCATTGAACCCAATCTAAAATGACCTAGCACATCTAGATCAAGTTTTGCACAGTTAAAGTTCGCGGATCGCTTTGATGTGGCCAAGGCTTTATGAAATGGAATTTTGAGGATTTTAGGGGCACTTTAGGTCTTTGTCATTTTGAGCAAAAATAGCTATGAACATTGAACATCCAAGCTGTTTTACTTTATGGTCGTTTCAAGCATCACAAAAAATACGTTTTAAGTTAAATCATAAGGATCACTTTGAACGTTTAATCTTATTTTAAGTTCCAGAAAATAATTTTGTTAGCCTAAGCCTAAGAAAGAAGAAGAATTCATGCGAAATCTACTTGAGTCTAAAACAGGCAAAAAATTAAGGGCTTTTTTCCTAACACTTTATTTAATGACTCATCCAAAACCTTTCATAACTCGACATTAAGACAAGAAACAAAGCATAATTCTGAATACAAGACGAACGCATAAATCTATGCCCAGTGCCACAGATTGTAATGTAATGCCAGTGCCCGCGGCGGGCATCGAACCCACGTCCCGCTAGGAAACATCAGATGGGAACTCTGACCGGGGTTAGAGTACTTGTAGATGGAGCAAAGAAGTTATAGTTTTAAATAGAACTGATTGTCTATGTCTATGTCTAGAACTAGGGCTTAATATTATTTATTATTTAAATAAATAGTATGAAATTTTTATTTACAACAGAATTATTATACAACATGAAATAGTTAAAAAGAAAATATAAAAATTACATTTTATAAGAAACTAGAAAATTTTATAATGAACTCTGTTTTCCACCTGAAAGTATTACAGGTAGAAAACAGAGTTCAGATCACCGACCGCAGGCAATGTGCCCAAAAGGCTGGCAACGTTACCTCTTTGAATAGCTAAGCTAATTCTTTGCCCTAGGTAAGCGCCAGCCCTTTGGTCACCAGTCTATATATTATTTAATACCTATTTGAATTAAAGTGGAATCCAGAGGTATTGGAATAAAATGAAATACAAAGAACCAAGGTCAGCGACATAGAATCTCGAAGACTAGTAAGTTGAAGTGATAAAAGAGCTATATGACCTCTATAGCTCGTAGAACCGAACCGGGAGTAAAGGTTCTCGAATGGTGATCACGAACCCTAAGACGAAGATTAGGTTGGCCTTCTACTTATTGTATCTCTCTTGTGTAATGACAGAATTCTTAATTCCCTATCCGTATACCTATTGCCTTTAATTAAAGGGAGCGTCCTCAACTTAAGTTAAAAAAAAATACCGATATCGAAAGTATGAAAACACGAAGATAAAAAAGCTAAGTCAATGACTCCCTGAAGATCATAAACATCACTAAATATTAGTTACATTTAAAACCACCCCAATAGCAACAAATTGACACAAAACACCGAAAAGCTGTATTTACCCAATCAGCATTTTTTCACGTCTCACTAACTTTTTTACGATACCACTCCACCCTTCGCTGACCAATGCACCCCCGCATCCCTGGATTTAAAATTCTCTACAACCCTTAGATTTCCAACTCCTAAACAACCGAAAGACTAGCGGACCGCAACACCCTAGGGTCCTATAGGGGTTTTTAAAAATGTATCAAGTGCACCAATACGAAATATCGAATTCTTGTAGGTATTGAGCTTGTTTGCAACACTACACTTTGCACGCCGGTTTGTTCACACCAGTAAATAAACTTTTAGCTTCGCAAATATTATTTTATATAAAGCCTTGCAAGTCTAAGCAAACAGCTGCAACGTGCGATGGCGATCAGTTTCAGCATTTGGTTTTGCACACACTTGCGCAAATTTTGACAGTGTGGTATTTGACAGCTGCCCTGTTATTCAGATGATTGCTGAATCCGCGTTCGATTTACAAATTTATCAAAATTGAATTGCGGAAAACTCACAGCGGATTCAGCGATCGCCTAAACGAATTGTGATAAAGGAATAAACCCGCTGATCGCCATCGCTGGCGATTTAAATGTTCGGAAGGCTTAAGTGATGTGACATATGCTATGGTATTCTGAAGATTACACATCCTCATACAGTCTTAGGTTAGAGTCGAGTCTACCATGTGTGACAGACAGACAAAACCTTGCCCCTTATTAGTAGATCCAACTAAAAGCTGTAAAACCGGACGGTTAGGGTTGTCAGGAGATTTACCGCGCTTCAATTGGCAGCCCTAATAGACGTATATTACTCTGTGAGCCAATTTATTGACTATATTTCTTTTGTTTTACACAATTTACGCCCGCAGGTAACCGGCCTTGTAGGCTGGTGATTAGAAATTGAAGTGAGATGGATAGATGCTGGCACTGTGCGTTTGAATGGGATAACACTAATTTTCAAGCAGAAAGATGTTTCAAACTCTATTAAAGTACTCATTATACGACTGTCGTTTACTAAATAACTATCCTACGTATGTTTTTGTTATAGCAATACGTAGTGCAGTGCATCGTAGGTCACGTTCCTAACGTGCGTGACCTTTGAGGCAATGCTTTGTTATAGGCAATGATTACCACTTAACATCAGGTGGGCTCCTTGATTGTTCCATTAGCTAGTTGTATAAAAAAATATATAATATCAGTTTTTTGTAAAACAAAAATTACCTCCTTGTAATAGGTCTCGTTTTTTGAGATATTATGGAACTCTTAAAACTACAAAACCAGCCCCAATTACGTCCTAAGCATACAGATTATAATGTTATTAAAATAATAAGCGAGCGTGTATTATTTACATTACTTTTCCATTCAAAAGTGATTTAGATAAACTTTAAAATGTTGGAGTCATTTGTCTTAAGATTCGTCTGACGACATCTGTGAGAGCTCAGGTGCCTGAGAGTAACTGTATAACTAAACTTTGTAACTTTTTGAGAAACTATGCTGAAAGACTGTAACAGGTGGCTTTAATGAACTTTAGTTAATTCTTTGTTTTGCATCTAAATGTTTGTGCCTATGATAAAATTTGCGAAATTGCACACGCGGCTTTTAGCATTAATTAGCTAATGGTCTTGACACCGTTTCTTTTTTTTTACTTTTAAATACCATTCATCATCATCATCATCATCACCCTGAAGAAGTCCACTGCTGGACATAGGCCTCCCCTACACATTTCCAGGAAGAACGATTCTGAGCCCTTTCCATCCATCGACTTCCCGCGATCTTAACAATGTCGTCATCATGGGGGGGGGGGTTGCCATAGTCACCACGCTTGGCAGGCGGATTGGTGACCGCAGTGTTGGTGTTGTGTACGTTTAGGAAATGCTGCTGCCCATTTCCCAGTTGTGTTCCCTTAATACCATTAGCGGTTCACAATTCATAAATAAAAACTATGATATTCATAATTTTAACTACCTCATCACGACAAGTAGTAGGAAAACTGGAAAAGTAGACCTCTGTTGGCCTCACTACAATTGAGAGTTTAAGTGATTAGTGGATACTAATCACTAAAATATCTCACTAACAATCCATCATAAAAAACTTTGAGTGTTGATAATGTGATTTTTTGTTATATGAAATACCAACCTATAAAATATTCTATCATAAAGTGAACACTACTAGTCTTCTTCTTCGTGCCTTTATCCCACTTATTGTGGGGTTGGCACAACATTGTCTTACTCCTCCATTTCCCTCTGTCAGCCGTCATCTCTTCATTCACTCGTCTTTTATCCATGTCTCCATGTCATCTTTCACACAGTTCATCCATGTATTTTTAGGTCTACCTCAGTCACTTGCAGTAGTGATTTTAATGAAAACGGGTAAATACATTAAAAAAAATGATTATTAAAAAGTAGCTTCACTAAGACGTTACCCTAAAATGCTATGTTTCATTCTTACACCGTTTTCCCAGACGCGACCACAGTGATATTTTAATCTGTTCCACAGGCTGAATAAATATTTATTTAAGTTTTAATCCCGACTGGTAGAAAGCTTATTTGTCAAGTGCAAGGGGTACCTATGAGAACTTATGAACGCCGTACTATTTTTTATCCAATAAATTATTATTCTAAAACTTTTTGTTGCGTAAGATTTTTAAAGCGGGCTTGAGCATTTTTTAGGTGGGAAAAACCAATGAACTTGTGACACTTGCACGTCCTCTGTCACGTAACCGACACCTTTTCGGTAAAGATTGACAAACTTCGGCGAAACTCGGAGAGGGAAGTATATTTTTTTTTGTTTCTGATGGAGTGCTTCTTCTTTTTCTGATGCGCTCCCGGATTGGCATTGTTTTTATAGCGGCTACCCGCACCTTTATAATCCACTAACATAATAAGAAATGTATTTTCGCTTCACCGTTGGATCCTAGTTAATCCCTGTCTACTAACCCAATTAACTTGATCCTTATCTAGATTTCAATAAACCTAATTGCAGAGTCCTATTTTCATTCCAATTAGATACCTACTCGTACTAAAAAGGTTGGATAATTTGTTTATGGATTACTGGATTAAGCTTCAAGAGATTTCATGATCACTAGATAATACTATGGCTAAATACAAAAAATAATGAAGAACTAAAAAGAAATTGCAAGTCGTGCTGGAACATTATTTTTTATAAAATAATCTGTCTCAGCAGTCTTATGAATACACTACCGCAGTTTTACCTAAACTACTTACTAAACTAACTAGCCAGAGATAAAAAATCTGCTTCCAATATACAGAAATGACTAACTTCCGACCGTTCATCCACCACAGATAATTATTTTTTTCTGGCGCTCACTTAGCCTCTTCGCCAATTAAATTGAATTTCGAACGAGCACACTCGTTCCATTACATTCAATTGGCGATTGTGATCATTCGATTTTCGAATCAGTATTTTTTTTAATTGGTGTAACGAGGCAAATGAAGTTGACTATTATACTACTGATGCCACGGCCCAATCGAGTTTGCGGAAGGGAATTATGGCTCAGTTTTGACTTCTTTTATGCATGTTTTTTGTCGATTATACTTTGGGCTAATGTAGTTTTTAATCTTTTAGAAGAAACAAATGATATTTTGTATTATAATAATGATAATAATAGTAGGTAGTAGCAGCTAGGTATTGTATTGCGATTGTCTACATGTCCACTAGGTCTAAGGCGGAAGTATGTCATGTCCCCGTAATGTGCAACGTCATTGTGAACATGACATAGTCCAACTCAGTCCACAGAGTGCTTTGTATACTTTTAATTGAACTATTCAACAAAATTTTAAGAATCCTTTATGATCAAAACTAAAATCATTCTTAGGCAGTATCATGCACAAGTGTATAACAAAGTGTTCTATTTATACCCGAAGATGTCCACTGCTGCCTATTCGCATAATACATAATAGTGTTTTACCACTGACTTCCTGATCACACAACGTCGTTGAGTTCCATGTTTACTCGTAGTCGCCATTCCAGAGCCCATTTAGAATGTAACTAGAACGAAAGAAACGTTTCAAAATCCTTAGGAAAAGTCTTCATGACACACTATCCATCTTCAGTTGGCTTATCGATCTTGCTTCAGTAATTATTATCCAGAAGCTGAGCTCTCCTAATTGGTGCAATCGTTCACGGCACCAGACATCCGTCAATGGCAGACGCTGGTGGCACATGTGCTTTATTTGTTGGCTGTTGGTTTTTGAACGAAATCTTTCTTGGCATTTGAAAATACTTCGGGGTTTTTAGAGTGGTCGTCCGGTCAGTTTAGAGTGGTTTAATTTCAAAAATGGAATATGAAACTATTTAATACACTGACTGGCTGGTTTTTATGGCAGGTTTTTTTTATTTTCTTTTAATTTGATACCTGTGGTCAATCAAAATCAAATCAAATCAAGGCAAAGATCAAATCAAATCAAGGATAAGATTTCGCCCAGCTTCCTTCAATTGTATTTGATGGAACTGCTATACCTATCAGTCAGACGGTAAAAAACTTAGGCATCATCATAGACTCTAAACTATCCTGGGAACCTTGGATCGGTGAGATCAGTCGCAAAATGTTTGCTTCATCTGCCTCCTTGCGTAGACTGCGTAATTTTTTACCGACTGCTACCAAAGTTATGCTTGCACAATCCCTTCTACTCCCCATTCTAGACTATGCCGACGCCAGCTATCTCGATCTCTCTGAAGTCCTGCTAAACAAGCTTGAGCGCCTACAAAATCTCTGCATTCGGTTCATATTTGGATTACGCAAATATGACCACGTTTCTGAATTCCTCATGAAGCTCAAGTGGCTCCCTATTCGTTTTCGCCGGAATGCGCACTTTCTCTCGTTGCTTTATAATATTCTTTTTAATTCTTCCTCTCCACCTTATCTAAAAGAGCGTTTCGAGTTTTTGCATCAGGCAAATGATCGAAACCTGCGATCCACTGACACTTTGCAGCTCGCAACTCCAGTCCATAGCTCTGTTATGTATGGTAAATCTTTTACGGTAAAAGCTGTGAAATTGTGGAACTCCTTGCCTGTGTCAGTTCGCTTATCCAAATCGCTCAACATTTTTAAAACAAAGGTTAATGATCATTACCTATCCTTGTCTGCTAATATTTAGGTATCTATCTTATTGTATGTGTGTGTACGCTTCGCAAAGTTAAAAATTAGACCATTGATGTACGGGACATCAAGAATAGAAGTAGTTTAATTTGACACACGTTTATTTATTGCTTTACAAAAGGTGTTGATGAGTCGCGGGTTGTTGAAAGACTGACCGCGCCCGCTCGGATTCCACGCATTTGCATGAAAATGCAGTGTAAGCAAAACTGTACGGTATGTGGACCGTACAGTATATTTATTTAAGTAGGATGTATTTATATGTATTCACAGTATTATTATTATTATTTTAACAAGTTGATTTTAGGAATTAATTGGTTATTACTATTATTGTATTTCTCTTTTGAATATAGTATTTAAAAACTTTTTGTGCACCGCCGTCTATCCGATTTTTATCTATCCTTTCCATCCAAAGGTTGTCTGGAAGAGATCGCTCTTAGCGATAAGGCCGCCCATTGTACTGAATATTTTTGTAATAGTTTCTATATGTATTTCTTTGTGTACAATAAAGTGTTAATCTATCTATCTATCTATCAAAGCAACTACCAACTGAGCTGTAAGAGCAGTTGGTAGTCGCTGCAAGTGAGTATTTTCTACTTATTATAATATAATTATTATATTAATATAAGTTGATACTTATTGGATGATATAAGTATAGTATACTCACTGTCAGACAGGTTTCCCTCAAAATAATAAATAGCGTGACCATTATAATAATTTTACCCAAAATCTTCATGACCCAAAAATAATTTTGCTAATAAATACCCAATATTCCCGCTATAAATCCCAAAGACCCCATTTGGCTAGCGTGGGATAGTACCCACTATTACTCAGTCTGTGGCGCGGGTGCGGTTTTAGCCAAATTGATGGATACGAACCAATCCCTGTAATTAGGGGGTATTTATTCCCCATAGATTGCCATCTTGACCTAGAATTTTATGGGAACAATTTGGACGTGGGCCTTATGGATTATACGGTCTTTGGGAAATTCAAATTCAAGCTTCGACTACACTCCTAAGTTTTATTACTTTATTTTAGTTTTGGAAAATTAGGAAGAATAGTTTGTGGCCGACAAAATTAGGTATGTACCTATGTTGGTAGCTTTGTCTCTGAACAGTAGTACCTACTACCACCATGCCTTTTTCAGCCGTGAAGCAGCATTGCTGAGTTCCGGTTTGAAGGGTGTGGGTGCTGGTGAAATTACTGGCACGTGGACCTGTATACCTCAAGTTGATAGACGCATGACAGTGCATCATAGGGCACGTTTCTGACGTGCGTGACCTACGAGTTAATGCTTTGTTATAGGCGATGGCTACCACTGAACATCATATCATCATCATCATCATATACGTCATATGTATAATTACCTACGTATATGGTGGGTGTAAAAAAATAGAGATAAAAATATTTCCTCATAAAATCTAAAGTTAAACTAGTCAGTAATTCATGAACATAACCTTATAGCGATGTGACCAATGTTTGGCAAGTGTGAAGTGATCTGCAAATGAAATATCAGTATCACAAGCCACGCTGATCCATCTGGCAGTTTACAGTATTCATCCTAATCTCTCCGCGAACACTAGGTCAAAAACACTTTTTGACATACCAAAACTGCACTGTATTCCCTAATGGATAGCTTCCAAAATCGATGATCACTCGAAATAACAATAATCCAGCAGTGCAATAATACGATATCATCGTTAAATCGACGAGCTAATGCCCGGCTGGTATACCCTGACCCCTCACCCTTTATGTTGCCAAACATTTGTAATCAAACGGCGAGTGATATAATGTCGGGCGAGGCTCAGGTTTGGGTGGCTGACCGCACATAGCTCCCGATAGGATTGAATATTGATGCGGCAGATGGCAGCACATTTGGCACATAATTAATTTCTCAATCGGCCCTTGCGTGGGTCCGGTAGGCCCGGCCCATTTACATATTCTACGTGGATTGAATCCGTGTTTTGGTATTTATGAAAAAAAACACAAATTTTCCACATTTTTAACGGAATTCGGATCAAATTTCTCAACTTTTAATTTGTGGCTTATAATTTAGTAACTTTTTTATATTATTTAAAAATCTGACAAAAAATAGCGTGCATTTTTTAATCAGCCCCAAAAAGCAATTTGTTTCTGTAAAAAGTTTTCTGATAATTTGCAGCTGACCTTATAATCAGCAATTATTTGAAAAAAGAACATCAAACTGTTTTTTTTGTTGGTCACTCGACATTCTAGAAATCAAATGACACACATTTCTTCCTAGAAGCATCAAAACACTAAGCACGTACTGACATTAGTAGGTTTATGGTAATAGACGAAAACAATGAGTGTAAGCATGTGTATGAGTAACCAATACCGTTGTTCGTGGTCTGATGTTTGTCAAGTAGATCCGTGTTGGACTCTATTTAATAGACAAACTGAGGTACTTTTTCACCGTGATTCACCTTACATTATGTATACGTATGGATTTGCCGTTTTGTCTTTCCATCTTTGGTGTTCTAAATTCAAATTATTTTATCGATTTCAAATACCGAGATGTTTGTTTTAATTAGAAACGTCTGCTGTATTCTAATTTCAAAAACAGTGATGTTTGTTTTTAAATCAAAATGGTTCTTAGTTATTTTACCCAACGTGTTTTTTAATAGAAGTTTCTTTTGTAAGTCATCTATGAGTCAGTTGTTTTAAAATCAAGTCATTGATTATTCTTTTGCGGTGTGAGTGTAAGTTAAGTGAATACAAACAAAACTCAGTCTGTCAATGACTCAACAATGACATGGAAGTTATATTGAAATCATGACACGTTGATCAAGAACCATCATCGTGTTGAAACCATATTTCAACTTATCATAATCATTATCATGATGTTGATTATGATGACTGTTAATGAACACCCGTGGTTTCTCTGTTGCATTTTACGTAATCAGGAGAGCACATAGTCAACAAATTATAAATCATTTATTTGATTCAATGGATATACAAAAGATCTTATATTATTAAAAATAAGTCGCATTAATTCCCCATATTATCCTGCGATGCAAATTTGTAGGTGTCAGTTTGTAGAATTTGGGCAAACATAACAATACAGCAAAATTCCCTAACCCTATGCAATAATATCTGTTGTTTAGGATGCCTTGAGTAGTACCTCTACTCAAGTCAAAGGCCAAAGAAAAGGTAGTTGAACAGTGTGAAAGATGGCATGAATAAGAAAGAAGTGAATACAGAGATGACTGCTGATAGAGGCGAATGGAAGAGGAGAACATGTTGTGCCGACCCCACATACAGTTAAAGTGATGAAGAAGAATAAGTATAGAAAGCCTACAGAAATGTTAACGTAATGAGGGTTTCATTCATACTGGTTTATTTGACAGATAACCTACCTTATTAGGTGGCAAAGTTACATCTACCAAGCTAGATACGTAACTATTTTAATGCTCAGTTCTATCCTAGATTTCTAACTGACAGACAGACAGACGCGACTAGAACTTTCCTTTACACTACGTGATTATTATGCAAAACGTTGACCTAATTCGAAATCAATGTACCGAGAAACGCGTGACAGACATTACATACATCAATGCTATATAGCTGTAATAATGTAAGGCTTGTATATGATGTGCAAGTTCATGAATTATTCATGAGGGATCATCGCTTGAATGTTTAGAGTTGGGGGCAGTTCACACTGGATCCGATGAGCATACACACTCGACAATGACATACAGTCAGTATTCCTGGGGTCAGGCAAATGAACGGTTATGCTAAAACACATCACAGATGCTAGGGTACCGTCAAATTTCTTGAAAAATATTAGAACTCTAAAACTAGGCATTTGCCTTCTTTTATTCTTTAAAGAGGGCATATGCCTTTCCTATACACGTTTTTGAGCCTTCTTCATCTACTAAATTCCCATGATTTTGCAATGTCGTCAGTTCATTGGACTGGGGTCTACCACTGGTGGTTTTTCAAACTGAGGTTTCCAATTAGACACGTTTGTTTCACACAACTTGTTGAAGGAAAAAGCATAGGTATAGGCCAGCCGATGTTAATTGAAAACCATCGCATATCAAATCAGCACCTCGCAGGTCATGCTAGTTACGTGCCCTACAATGCACTGCCCTGCATAAGCTGAGGCAGACAGATGTGGCAGGAAGCCTCTTGTTCCGGTTTTTTTTTAATTCAGTGTAAATTCTCCTTTACCTTCAGCATGCGTCAGAATAACGCATCCGGTCATTTGAAGCGCCATTTTTATTGCGCTTTATATTCATAGACCAATTTGAGAAATCCTTTTGGATTTCTTGAGGCTTCCGTCGACTCGGACCGGTAGGTACTCGGACCGCAGTCCCACTCGCCGGAGTAATTAAATTTTATTATTTTTCTTCCGGCAAGTCGGACCAAAAACCACGTGACGTAAATTGTACAGTCGTCGCTAGAAACAGATCCGACATAAATACGAAATGTTAAGTAGGAGTGTGATATCAAGTATCGCTTATATAGCAATATCGCTTATCGCTTGCACAGTCACTTTTGCTACCCGTTCTGGATTACGCTGATGCATGTTATCTGGACCTCACTGAGGAACAGCTTGATAAGCTTGAGCGGCTCCAGAACTTCTGCATCAGATTTATTTTTGGCCTTCGTAAATATGACCATGTGTCTCCTTTTCGATCTCAACTCAAGTGGCTTCCTATTCGTCTTCGCCGAAACATGCATATTCTTTCTCTTCTTTACTCAATACTTTTCAATCCTCTTTCACCTCACTATCTTAAAAACAGATTCATGTATCTCCATTCTTGCAGTAACCGTTTGCTAAGGTCATCGGAAAACCTGTTACTTAAAATTCCAGGTCATAGCAGCTCCTTCTACACAAACTCTTTTACTGTTAAAGCTGTTAGGCTGTGGAATGCTCTGCCTCTGGAAATCAAACAGTCAACCTCGCATAACACTTTTAAATTAAGGTTGAAGGAGCACTACTTGTCGTCAATTTCTTCTAGCTAGTTTTTTAGGCATTGAGCATAATAATATTGGGTATAATACATATTTTTATTTTTTTATTTATACATAATATTCATGTATATTTATATTGTATGTATTAGTTTATTTTTAGTTATATCTTATAATAAGTATTAGGATTTTAGTTTAAATTAAGTAGTTAGTTTAGGTAAATACCTTTCTAATTAGGTATCTAATAGTGAGTAGGTATTGTAGATCTACTTATTTTCAATTTTCCGTTTGTAACTACACCGCCTTTCAATTCGTTATTTCTTTCCATGCAAAGGTTGCCTGGAAGAGATCGCTCTCAGCGATAAGGTCGCCCATTGTTTTACCTAATTGTTAATTTTTTATGTCCTGTACTGCATTTTTTGTGTGGTGAACAATAAAGAGTTATCTATCTATCTATCTATGTATATTTTAATAACTGTTAATAATTAGATTTTTTAAAAATAAATTGTGTCTTCAATCAACGAGTTTTATTCTTAATGTTTACTTTCTACACCTACTTTTGCGTTTGACTGTACTGCATTGCCTCGAACAATAGATTTTTTCAATCATTTCAAAAGTGGTCCGAGTCGCCGGAAGAAAAATAATAAAATTAAATTACTCCGGCGAGTGGGACTGCGGTCCGAGTACCTACCGGTCCGGGTCGACGGAAGCCTCATTTCTTTGGGGTCCGAAAACGTATGCAGTGACCCTTTGGAGTCAATGACCTCTTCAGATGAATTATGGTTATGGTAAATCCTTATGGCTTGGGTGTGTCATTGGTGGAAATATTGCTTCGCGTTTTGTTTAGATCACCTTGTAAAAACTCGATAAATGTCGTATTTATCGGACGTTTAGTCAGAAATCCAAAATCAAAAATATTTTTTGTATAATTTGTTGTACAGAAAAGATCCTAATCACTAAGTAGGAACATTTGATGACAGAAAACACCTCTTAAAACCATAATTCATGCTTCTAGTATGTCTCATTCCATAGCGGTTATAACCCCTTGATGAAAATCCCCAACACCACTAAAATTAAAACGGATTACCGAACCGAAGTGCAATAATCGTTAACCGAGTTCAACCACAACTAACCAAAATTAAATCCAACTGAGAACGTCCTTGAAATCAATCAAAATAACCCCAAAACGCTGAAACTTAACAGAGCTATCGAGATCTTAAATCGCTTAGAAGGAAGGGAGCCCCGTATTGAGTTATCCGGTGGTTAGGCGCGAGTAATAATGTATGGCCGCCCTATACTACTAACCCTTCGTTTCTGAGAAGTAGTGGCCGTCTCTTACCGACGATAATGTAATAAAAAGGGATAGGAAATTCCTGCTTGCACTAAATACTTTTTCATTCCTTTCAGTTTGAAATGAGATTTATAACGAAAAACTATTGTTAAAATTAACTTTATATCTAAAATAGGATAACTTCAAGTTGATCAATGCCATGGTTATTTCATGTTTAAATACCTATTCCATCCCTAAATACTCTCTTTATCTTATCGTGTCACTGATTCTTTCAAACCAGTGCAGTGTGGTGAAAGGATTATAAGGATTTCAGTGATTCAACGTAATGTTTTAGAAACTTAAGATATCAATCTTCTCGCGATTGAGCTTGCTCCTATAAAATTTATCGGAGCTATTTTTTTCTACTAAATTGAACGTCAATATTTACGATGCAAATATTTACGGTCAACGTTTTTTTAGAAAATCAATACTTAACACCAGTTTGAACGAGATTACTAAGATTGCATCGAAGGGTTAGTACATTCATTTTGTCGAGTAGTTTTAGGAAAATGTATGGCACTGTACAGATATCCAAATTTAATCTGTGCAGTCAAAGAAATGTAAAATAGTAGGTAGATAACACTATAGTGTACACAAGAATAGGACACATTTAACGAAAATACTAAAACTTAAGTGAATTACAATGGGCGACCTTACCACCATAAGCGATTTCTTCCAATCTTGGTGATAGCACTATGTAGTGCTGTATTATCGCCTTGATGTGGCCGTTGCCTAAGACGCTTCAATCTTTGCGAATTTATTGAATGAATCAATTTTAACTTTGTTCTCAATATTCCAATTAGTTCTGATGATGATCACTGCTACAAGATTTTAACCTACACTGTCCCACGGCTGGGCAAAGGCCTCCTCTAAAATCTTCCGACAATTTTTGGAGACTTTTCACTAATCCTTCTCCAAGACTTTTTTTATTAATTTTAATTATTTTGAGGAGTGCCGCACAGAGTGGAGGGGATTAGGGGAGGCTTTTGCTCAGCAGTGGGACATAGTAGGCTCATAATAATAATAATTATTATTTTGAGGGTAGTTTTTTGCCATCGCTACAACCCTGGTGGATGAGCTAGAAACAGTTTGGAACACAAGTTATTGGATGCGTCGAGACCCTGCCAGTCCTGCCAGTAATTAATTATTGAGACCCTATGGCTACACTGTATAATTAAGGACCTTAGGGGTACATCGATACCATTGAGCGTAGATTGATCAGTGCTTTAAATTGTTTTATATTTTTGGGAGCCTCGAATTTATAATTATACTAGCGGCGGCCGCCCGCGGCTTCGCTCGCCCCGTTACCGTTCCCGTTGAAAAAAAACATATTTATTCACCTTTTAAACCTTTTCTGGACCTCCACAAACCATTCAAGACCAAAATCAGCCAAATCGGTCCAGCCGTTCTTGAGTTTTAGCGCGACTAACGAACAGCAATTAGTTTTTATTTATTAAGATTTTTATAAACAACTAGCTTGACACAAGCATAGGCCAAGGATATATGGCCAAGGATCACTTTGAAACGTCTTAAAGCTAGTTAAAGCTAGACAAATATAGGTGCCAGTTCCATGCCACATGGAAGTCTACAATATTAGGAGTTTTATTTTGTTATTCTAGGCCTTTGCATCTATTTTGTAGATGGTTTATAGCGTCAAGGGTAACTCATGCCCTACTTGCGGGGCACTATAGTCCTTGAGACAGGATTTTAGATGCAGTAAGCTTTCCCAGCACTTATACCATCCTGACAGCTTAGTCGGCCTTATCCACAGGAAAGACATGGTCAACACGCGCGGAGCTGACTAAGCCACGGGTTTTTTATTCACTAACAGCCACACTTATAAACGCAATTTAAATTTAGTCATTGTTTAAAGTTAGCCCTGTCACTTTTTGTCATTACCCAGTTATAAGAGATGGCAATAGTTTAAGCACAGCTTATCTTTTGACATATTTTTATAAGTAAGGTAGATTTATCTACGTGTTTCCCAAAAATCTGTAGTCTCTTTATACTCGATGAAAGAAAGCGTCCCTTTACACCCCGTCAGCGACCCTGACAACTCCTATTAAAATTCGTTCGACGTAAAACGCTCAGTTACAACTGCTTTGCGCTTTCCTCGGAATACTAAGCGCTATAAAAATAACTAAATTCAAGCAAGGTTGTTTCTTAAAATCTGGGCTCGAATAAAGTAAAAGGCGTGAAAAGTAACAGGATTTATACTTTTAGTGCTCTATGATTTATGATTATATTTTTTAGAATTATTTTACCACCATTGGGTATAATTTTATAAAAATAATAGTGTTATTGTAGCTACAATAACCACCTGATGGTAAGTGTCGATGAAGCCAAAGATTGTGCAGAACGACCAGCAGGGCTACCACGAGCTCCTTACGGTTATGGCTATGGCTGTCAAAATTGTGTCAACAGTGTCAACACATTCAAACCCAAGAAGAAAATGAATGTGTGGGTCAGCCGATCTATACACAATTTGACAGGCGTAGCCATAACCATATGGAGCTCGTGGTAGCCCTGCTGGAAGACTATCTATATCTATACTTCTTTGATATAAATATATATAGTGATTCAAATCGAAAATACATTTGATTAAGTTACATCCTTGCCGGATAAATCAAACAAAAGAAATGGAAACGTTATATTGCGTCACAGGAATTAATTACTTGCATTTTTAAAGAGTGTTCCAAATTCAAAAAATCAATTACCTAATGCCAATGCCACACGTCATGTCACGCTATCAATGCACTTGTCATTCCGGTCAGCATCGACAACGAGCAAACTGGCCGCGACATGACACGCTTGCTAAACCTCGCCAGATTCGGTGCAATACTAGTCAATAGCGTTTATGGGTAGAATAAATTTATCAACACTCATCAACATTGTGTATTCAAAATTTTCTTGATTTTTACATAAACTGAAAACAATTTCTTTAGAAACTAGGGCAAGAATCTTTATTTTGTGTTGTTTATTAAAGTTAATTAAATACAACTGTTTGATATTATATAACAATAAAAATTAACGTAGGAACGAAATCTCGAAAAATCTGAAAATCTATTCGAAATGGAATATCGCTAGACAATGTTGATGTGTGTAAATTAACTAGAACGAGTACTACTAATCTGCTAATCGAATCAAGGTAAGTCAACTAAATATAGATTTGACCCGCAAATCCTGTAAAGTAAAATACGGTGTATTAGACACAACAAAAAAAAAACTAACAAGATTTTGACACGTGTTATACCTACTATAATATTTTTTTTTCTTAAACTTTATATTATTTCGGTACCTACTAGCTTATAATATAACAAGCTAAACAAAAATCTACATTTCAAATCTGAAATCTAAATAAAATTCACGTATTTTACATTGACCTACGAATGAATCAAGAAAACACAAATAAGAACCAATCAAATTTCACGCATAAGGACATGTCTCGTAAGACACACAGTCTCATTAATTTAGAATGTGAGACGTGAGACCACAGTGGAAACTGAAAAGAAAGTCCAAATCGAAATAATCAATCTTTATTCAGTGGAATCACAGCAAACTTACTTTTACAAAGTGATCCTCGCTTTGCAAAAGTAAGTTTGCTCGGCTTAGTGGCTAATTCTGGTGGACAAGTTTTAAGACCAGAAAGACTCTCTGGTGTTATGTATGACATAATATTTTCTAACCTAAGTTTTACGTTTTTTTATGAAAAAATCAGACCCACGTTTTTGTAGTTTAAATCAATTTATTCATGCTTCGGTAATTAAAGGGATTTAATAATTGAACTTAAATGCTATTTGACTTTTTTTTTAATGCAACTAGCTGATGGAACAAGCATAAATATGGTCCACCTGACTTTAAGTGGTAACCATCGCCTATAACAAAGCATTGCCTCGTAGCTCCACACGACAGGAACGTGCCCTCTCGTGCCCGTAATTTTACTGGCTCCCACACCCTTGAAACTAAAACAGAGTAATGCTATGCTTGAAATAGGCATGTTTGCCTTTCATTGCCAAGTCAAAGTCAAAAATAATTTATTAAATTTGAAGTCTCTTACTGGTTGACTCAAACTGTGTCTCGTTCATTCAAAAAGCGTTCCACATGCGTACAAAATATATTTTCCATTTAAAACAAAACGATGTTTTGATGGATGCGCGCGCGCAGTACACCCGACTCACCGGAATAGCCGGCTAATTATGATAGAAGGGTAACATTGGGGTTATTTTTGAAATGATGTTCTATTTAGAAAGGGTGTTACCCTGCATCAGTAACATAAAATAAAACATAAAATATATTAAGTGCCTGCCTACTTATTAGTTTACTCATTATAATAATAGTCTTGCATAAAAAGTCATGCCATGTCAAGCAAAAGTCAGTACCAAAACTTGATGAAACGCCGTAATAAATAAATAAAAATAATTCTTTTAGAGCCGTATTTTTTTCCTTTGATATTAATATATTATGTCCGAATAAATCTTAGCTATCGAAAGTACAGTTGGCATAAAACTCGAAACTGTCTTTTAACAAAATCACATCATTATTTTTAGATACCAATTTTATTCTTTGAAAAATTCTAACAACAACTAAACTAAACAACAAAACTAACAACAACTACAGCTAATAACAATTTCATACGATAAAATGATCAGGAATCTCGTCTGACACCGTCAGCACAAACTCAACCCGGGGCGAGACGCGTGAAAGTGGCCTTAGCTCGGTCTCTCAAGCAATTAATAAGTTTGGGAGCGCAGGGCGACCGGACGTCCGGTCGGCCGGTTGTCACATTGCGGCTCCGGACCGTACGGATCGCAGAGGAGATTAATTAGCTTTGCATTTGTTGCAATTGGAGTTTTGGGTGTTTTAAAGTTGGGGCAGTTTTTTACATAATGTGGGGGCAAATAGCTTTTATATTGTTCTATTTGGGTATTTGAACTCGAACTTATATTCAAACTTGAAGTGTTTTATTTAACATTTGAGACAAAACGTTTGTCAAGCTTTGGGCTGGCACTCCCTACGAGACTCGATAGCCCCATACTAACAGCTAGTTTTTTTTTGGTACTAAATAATGTCATTTTCACATCAAAATTACACAAAAGACTCATGATGATAATTACTGGCCATAATACAAGACATTAATGGACTGTTAATCACCAGACTATGAATTACAATGTTACTTATGACTGTTCATTACTTTCCAAGGGTTTATTACCTACTAAGTTATAAAAGAAAATGTAATTTGAGTGTAGTTTTTCTATGAAATTTAGTGATAAAATGTAAGTTTTGTTGCTGACGCTACGTAGCCAGTTGCACTGGCAGCATAGTCAACATTGGTCAGCGTTACACCAACTTTGCTGGTGGTCGGTTAGCTTTGACAGAATCTGTCCTACGCTCAATGGCTACGGCTTTTTATCAGCTGTTTTATTAAGTTAGCCAGTGGTCTAATAAGCCTGAGCCTGCGTTGTGATCTATCTCTCACTACCTTCTTAGATATTCAAGAGAATTTCTACCTTGCCTGGGGATGAAAATCACGAATTATGAGTTGCTTTATTTCGTTTCTGTATATTTTTAAGTTTGCTTGGAAATGTTTAATAAAATATCATAGTGAGATGTCGTCAGAAGAAGAATCAGCTGCCCACGTAGTCCTGGAAGGCGAGGGTGTAGCAACTCAACGACGTGAAATCCTGGACCACCCCAGGTTACTCTTCCAAGCCTGTGAATCCCCCAGGAAGCTGCTGGGAGGAATTAGGCTGGCTACAAGTATAGCCAACAGCGTGACGCAAAACGGAATGACTTTTGAGTCTAATTGCGGAAACAGGAGTCCGATACACGACACGATGTCGTCATCTTATACAAATTACAAGCGTAAGTCCGCCGAGTATTTTTATTGATGACGGCTTTTTTGATGAGTTATTATCGAACGTTACTGAAAATAAGACCCCTTTTATTATCACCTCGTTCTGCCAAACTGCATGACTCATAATGAACTGCACACATTAAACCGGTTATAAAATTTAACCTTCAAACAACAAATCGTTAATAAGTCGCTTAACTGATACGAATCGTAAACAAGCGTTTAGTGTCAATTAACAACGATAACTGGACGCAAATTTAATCTAAAATGACCTTTATTGATGTGGAAATAGAGACTGTGTAAGTTGCGTGTGATGTTTTGTAAATCTGTAGATAATAATCCTTTGGAACACCTCAATTACCCTCGATAATGTCTACTAGTTACATTTTGCTAGTGATGTGACAGTAGATATTACCTATCTTATAATCGATCCACAATTGAAGATTCCAGGATAACCCCGGGATCCCGGACTCAGCTAAAAAATAGGTTTTAAGTTGGTACTACTTTTACTTTTGATCCCAAAATGTAATTTAGAGACCGATCCCGTAATTCCAGGAGTAGCCTGAAAAAATCCCGGGATTCATAAACAGAAGCAGCATTTCATAATACAGCCAAAAATTATTATAATTATAATTCCCCGGTCACACACCAATAACTCTACTACTACTAATATAATAGGAGATTCTCTACATTTTCAAACTGGATCCACTTAGATCAGTTAGATAGAAAATTCTTTATTGGACAAATTAAAAGTACTGTACACAGGCGAGCTTAATGCTACAGATTAGATATTAATTTGCACATTATAAGACCGTTTTTTCTTTAGATCCTTGTGATTTTACCACATATTTTTGACGTGACAACGTCTTATAATTCGATGGAGCCGGCTACACGCATGAAAAAACATTACTCATGCGGCGTTACCTCGCTCTGAAGCGTTCCATTTAAGGCTTGAAGTGCAAGCGAGAGCGCGGAACGAGCGACAAAGAGGCACGCACGGCCTCCGCGTTCGGCAGCGTTCGCCATCTGTCTCTCTCCTACTTATGTGAGCGATGCGTCCGCGTGGACAGCTGTATGACGTTGTCACGTTCAACTTTCGTCAGTAAATCGACTTTACAGACAACTGATATTTTAAATATTTTTTAACCCAAAGTGCACCCATCACTAGTCTCGCAAATCAACGTTTAAAACAGTCATTAACTAGTTAACGCTCGCTTAGGCCAGTTACATGAATGTCCCATAATTGAACAGTGCTCTTTCATTGGCGCATGACACGCAAGCCTCTCCATTTTTAGGGTTCTGCAGACCAACAAGAAACCCTTTCAATATCTGTCTGTTTGTATACGTCCCAGTCATAACAATCTGTCATTTTTGTTCCAATCGATTTTTTTTGGAACCGATAAAAACTGGTAAAAACTGAGACTTAAGCTAAGACTGAGCAATCTATAAAAGCCCACGCACCTTGCATCGTCAATGTCATATTAAATTGAGTTGGGTAGTACGGAACCTTATGAGCACGCGTTGACACACTTGGCCAGTTATTCATGTTGATTACGTCAATGTTGTCTGCTTGTTTGTTGAAAGTAAATGAGTTGATTGGCTGTGTCATTTGTCTGATTTTGCCGCCATGACTAATGATGTAAATCAATCGTCTCACTGGTTATTTTTTGATGACCAATAAATGTCTTGAGTCTATAGCTATAAAAATTACTATCCATTTAAAAAAAATGTAGTATGTTTAAATAAATAAAGCACTTTCTAATTGGTGACCACGAAAACATTGAAGTAAAATTTTAACCAACCTAAAAAAAAAGAGGTTATCAGTTCAGTTGTACCTATTTTCAGTCGATAGCCGATATATATTTAGTGTACGAGGTAATGCGATTGTTATATCATGGGATCATCTGCTTGGCCTATTCCTTTTTCCTAGAAAAAAATATTACTGTTTCCTAGAAAAAAATATTATTTTTTTCCTAGAAATAAAGATTGTCTAAGTATACGTAACTCAAACCCTTTCTTCATATCGCATATAACAAATTTTCCCAACTATATAATATTTCATACTCTATCGATAATCGCTACGGTAGCGTTTCTTTGCAAGACCCCCAGGGCATAGATACGAACTTAAGAAATAATAGGCCAACTTCCAGAGCAGGTTCGTTATCAGTGAAATACTCTTTTAAATTACAGTGGAGGAGGCATAGTGGAAGTTTTATCAGTAAACTGAAGGCTGGAGGCTGCAGACCTTTCATAATCAATAGAGCGGCTATCTGATGGGGAGATAGTACAAGTGAATAGTGAGTCTACTGGAACTGTTTATTTTGATGTTGCGGTTTGTTTGTAGAATAGAATTCAATAGAATTTTTTTTATTGCACACCTTACAACTAACAATATAAGTATAGATAGTGTTTACCTACCCACAAAGATTTTTATAATCTCAAAAATTAAGTTTCAAAAGTTTAATACTGCTTGGCTTTTAACTTGGAACAGCATATTATTATGACCTACCTGATGTTAAGTTGTAACCATCACCTATAACAATTAAAGCATTGCCTCGTAGGCACGCACGTCAAGAACGTGCCCTACGATGCACTGCCCTGCGTCCATCAAAATGAGGCATACAGATGTTCAGCCTCACGTGCCAGTAACTTTACTTTAAAACAGATAGAGCTTTTAGCAATAAAAATCCCTTGTAAACTAATGGGAGATGAAAATAATAAGCCAGCACATACTTAAAAAGGAATTCAAATATCCGTACACTTATGCATAAATGAACACGTCCAAAAAACTAAGGAAACTAAAGCGAACTGCTAACCCAAAAAGCCCACATAACAGTCCTATCTGGCAAACTTCATACACACAAAACATTTTCTGCTTAAAGTGGGTTATCACACCCCACAATAGCCGGCGGAGATCTGATAGCGGGTTGCCAGTAGTCTCAGACTTGGCACCAACAAGAAGAGGTGACCAGGCTTATCAGGTTTGGAGAGACTGGTCAAGTCCTATAATAGCTACGTGGGTAGCTATTATAGATATAAGACTGATATTAGACTTTATTACTAAGACTCCGCTGTTCGTCTGTCTGTCTGTCTGTCCATATCACCAGGCTGTATCTCATGAACCGTGACAGTTGATACTTTCATACATGTTGTTGTTTTGCTGTCTTTAGCAAAGGATATAAAAAACAGGATAAAATAAATATTTTACCCACGTAACAGATAATTTTAATAGATAATGGTAGGCTACCTTTCGTGCGCGACTCGCACTTAGCCAGTTTTTTTGAAAACCATTTACATTTAGCCCCCTACCTAATTATTGTGATGACGAAGTAAAAGCGCACACCTAGATCACCTGCGATGGCTATCAGATTAAAGCTGTCCAATATCGCACTGCCAAAATCTGTCTCCAAAACCCTTTGCTGATCGCCATCGCCAGCGCCATTGGTATCCATTGGAATAACGGATTGAAAAAAAAAATCCTGGATTCCCCAAAAACCATGGCCTTACCTTCAATGGATACCACATAGTGCACTCTTTTAATAGTAGCATCGTAGGTATTCTCTATTAAATACGCAGCTCGCTTGTTGCCAAATTGGTAGCTTGCAGCAATTCGTGCGTTTGATGCTTTGTATTGCCTATTGGTGCTCTGGTTTCGAGGATTTCTGACTATGAAAGAGTAACAAAAAAAAACCCTAAATATATAGAAAGTCTTTTAGCTCACTCATCTTTCTTTCCTACAAACGCTTAAAGCTTACTCATGTCTGTTTCCTATTCTGCAAACTCTTGTAGCAGCTCTATGAATTCTTGAAATAAAGAGGAAATTCTTAATTTGCCTGTTTTTATTATTGTTTTGGTACCGCAATACTCCGTTACTTATGAACTCATTTGAGTGTTTTTATTTTCTTGATTTGCTTCTCATAATCGGATTAGCAGTTTAGTTTAAAAGTTGGGTTTTCAAGTTTTTTATCTTATATTGTCGTGTAAATTAAGAAAAGAGAAATCCAAAGTGTTTAACCACCGTGCACGGTTATAGGGCACGCTAGGGTATGCACTTCTGTATTTTTTTTATCGTGTCCAGTTCAGTGGTCGAGTTTTTAAGTTGCCCAAAGTTTTTTATTATAAGTATGATCTGTACAATCCTTAAATTTAATTATTTAAACTATTAAACCTATAAGGTTATAGTTAATGTTTCTCAGTATGGGATAACTGTAAACCCATGGATCAACAAAGAATATATACGTACGTTAAACATGATTATCGTGTAATGAAGCCAAACCCCCATAAATAATGCTCCATTGTTTTATGGTGACAATGGACCACAATAGTGAACATAACTACTAGCTTAGAGAAACATGGAGCTAGGAACTACTCAGACAATAATTTATGAGAATATAATAATAATGGGATAGGTTAAAATGGAAAATAAATATTACCGGAGAAGTAAATAAATATTTAGGGATATTTAATTTAGCGCCATCTATATAGTCCCAAAATTAACAACTTGAGAATTATAAACTGAAAATTGTGTGATAGGTTTTGTAAATACAATAAACTTTTGTATTATGTACTCGTATTAATTTGGAAAAATCTCTCTTTCGAACAAGTTTTAAGACGTCCAAAGCGCTTAACTTCATAGCCCATCAAAACCTGCATTAAACGTTGTTTAAATTCATAGATTTGTTAACAACAAGCAATCTATAGGCAGCTCAAATACTATCAACAGACCAAATTCCTTTAAAAAAACCCGATCCTATTCGAAACGAACCCAATACGTCATCAAAGTGTTCCGCAGAAATAGTCCAAAAGAATCCAATCAAAACATCGAAGCGCCAATAAACCGACAAGACTATTCATCACCACATTTTCCCTATTCAGCGGAAACTGAATCCTTTCAGATTTACAGATAACCGCTCTGCATGCTCCACGAGTAGGTACAGAAAGCGTCTGGCGTTATGGGCGCCGAGTGCTCACACCATGCTGCCTTTGTATGGGGCAACTTACTTACCTCGCATTTACATCTGAGCGCTTCCGTGCTGCAGAAAACATATTCAGTTAACGGTCTTGGTTCTAACGGTTTTAAGCCATGGCATAAAAACTATGCACAGACAGACTACTTTATTAACCTATCACTAGTTAGCTCTTAAGTTTTAGTAACTAATGGCTGCTCAAAGGTCTCATCAGTCACTCTTTCTCAATTTATAACACAAAATAATAGTCGATGTGACGAGCAATATTTTATTAAAATAATGTCAAATAATAGTGTCCTTTAATTTTTTAACTTGATGGTTAGTGGTCTGCAACTCTAACAAAAGTTTTATCTTACATTTTCGATTGTGCAATATTTATTTTACGTAATAGTTTTATGCTGAAATATTGCTTATTGCTTATGCTGAATACGTGCAAATAAAATTACTTATTACTGTCATTCTTATTCTTTATTAACTTTAGGCACTAGTCTAACCACCGGCCCTGTCCCGGTGACCAAGCGATCAACTATTTTCTCAATCGCTAAACGAACAAATAGATAAAAAGACGCAATAAGTTGATCGCTGGCCGTTCACACTGCCAGCAAGAACTTATTTTTGATAGCCCAGTTACAGAACTAATAGAACTAAATACAAGCTTCTTACTATACTCGTTGACTCGCTCCTCGCCGGCGGTACTCTTGTCTCCACTATTTTTATAGCCTAGTAACAAAGGTAAATTTTATTTTTTAACAAAGATAATAGAACTACACGTAAGCTTCTAGCCACTCGCCGGATGTCGGACAAGTGCCTCTCATGAGTTTCATGCCAGTAAACTAGCCCCGTGCAAACGCGCCCCCAGCCGCATCTCGTCACTCAGTGGCACTCAATAATGCATGCGCAGGCGGGCTGAGCCTACAGTCCTGCGCTATGATACAAGGCAAAAACTACGCCAGGTTCTAGTTACGAGCAGTTACCATTCTATAGATAGAGA
This sequence comes from Thera britannica, assembly GCA_939531255.2. Lineage (NCBI taxonomy): Eukaryota > Metazoa > Arthropoda > Insecta > Lepidoptera > Geometridae > Thera > Thera britannica. The sequence continues at coordinate 938,196 of OW618040.2, read as the reverse complement.
ATGTATGGCTGCAAAGCGCGTTCAGTGAAGACTTTGATGAGTGCTCAACTTTGTAAGACTAACTGATGCGTTTCGTAACTTTGTTTTTGATGATGTGCTTAACCACCTGATGTTGAGCGGTGATTGCTCACATGTGGGCCTCTCCACATGGTCTTTGAGTAAAGGCACAAGAGGCAGAGAAAGACCACTGTCACGATGGGAAGACGACATTATAAGAGCAACCGGCCCAATGTGGGACCAAATAGCATAAGAGATAGATAAATGGTCACATTTGGAGGAGGCCTTCACCCAATCTGGGGTTCTTGCACCAGAAGAAATATAATTATAATTAAGTACTAACAAATAATTTTACTAACAAAATAAAACTAAATAGTAATGAGTTAAAGTTTTAAATTAGGAGATGCAAGAAGAAATATTCAAAGTATAAGTTTAATTTGAGTACAATTTGCATTACTCTTCAAATCAAAACCGAAGCGACCTTTTTCACTAAGCTCTTTACTAAAATTGAAATCCAGTCCCCAAATCCCAATCTAAATTCTTTGAACTTTATAATTAGATTACACCTTCCTTTTTGCTTCATAATTTAGTGTCGCACTTCAACCGCGGAAGTACATTGTCTAAAGATCTACAGTAGTGTACAGTGCGCTCCACACGCTAGCGCCCTATCTAAAGTACACTGCAGGGTGCATGTGCTATCTCGGTTCGCTACGCGCCTGCAGACCTCTTGAGACGGCCCTTCAGCTCACCTGGTAAGTTCAAGGTTATTGCTACATTTGTTATGAGAATAATGGCCATACTGTCATACTTTTTGACTGGCCTCTCAGCTCGCTTGGTAGTACCTCTGCCTTCTGCGCCGTAGGTCGTGGGTTCGATCTCCAACGAGGACAAATATTTGTGTGGTGAACACAGATGTTTGTTCTCTGTCTGGACGTTATATTGTATTCTAAGTATGTATTTACAAAAAAAAATGTATGCAAGTATTATATCAGCTATCTGGTTCCCATAACACAAGCTCTGCTTAATTTGGGGCTGTATAGTGTTGTGTGAATTGTCCTAAATATTGATTATTTTACTAGTTTCCCTAATATAAAAAATCTGAGTGAGTTTTTGTATCTCCCAAACTCATAATGAACCCTTATTTTAGCCTTATTTTTCATCATGTCCTTAGTTTTTGCAAACCGGTGTGGTGAAAGGATATTAAGTGCGCCTCATAGAGGCTCCTTTTGTATAATTTTGAACAGGGCTTTTCTTCTATTTGTAGATGATTTTTGTACAACGTCAGTGGCATTTTTTCACTGTTGTACATATTTACGGGACGCTATAGTATAGTGCTTGGGACACAGGTTTAGCTAAATAAGGCTTGCCCAGAACCTATAACATTCTTACAGCTCAGTCCGTGTAACTTTCACACATTTTTTAACACAATGAACATTTCTCTTTTAAGTCGAAACATTTGTCCATAAATTAAAAAAGGTTCCAATTGGACGTTTCTGCCAAATTATGAACTAGATTCTTGCGAACCACCAAAAAAGTTTCTCTATCACGTTGGAATAGAGTTCAAACTTGCATGATATATTGTTGTTTGGCTGAAATTGTGATTCGCCTAGGGGTGGCAAATGACAAATTGTTGTGTAATTAGAAAACGTGTAGGAGTATTAAAATGGGATGTGCAATAGCGACGCCATTAACGGCTCATAATTTTAATGGCAGGTGTAACAACTTGTAATAACTTTGCAGGATTAATGAGGTGGGGAAGGTCTAGTTCATTCTGAATGAGTATCATTGTGATAGCTCTCGTAGCTCAGGTGAGAGTAGCTCTGCCTTTTGGAGTTTTGTTCCCCATCGAGAACAAATATTCGTGTAGTCAAAAAATGTTTATAACAAAAAAAACAATCACCTTATAAGTTGGCTATCTGGTTTCCATAGTACAAGCTTTGCATAGTTTGGGGCTATTAAATTTGCATTGCAATTAGCATAATTTTCAGTAGGCCTACCATGAGCTCTGTCTAGCTTTGTCTCTGGTTCTGGTTTTGAGTCTGTGTGAGTGCTCACGTGCATTATACTGTGTGTGTGAAATTTTGACGTGGGATTTATTTAGTCAGCACTCACACAGACTCAAAACCAGAACCAGAGACAGAGCCAGACAGAGCTTATGATAGGCCAACAGGACAAATATAAATAAACTTATTCCGATCCCACATCGATTTTTTTGACGTAAAATTACCATTATTTGCGATATACGGCCGAGGCAGTTACGAATTGTATAAATTCTAACTTAGTCGACTGTACATAGTTCGCCGCTCATACCTTGATACATCTACTAACTCTCCCTAATTAATTTGACCGTCAATCAGCGATCTAATCAATAGGGTAGGGGTCCCAGATGCCTTTCAAACGGACCCTTGCTTCCACCTCCCTATATGCCACATTGATTGTAACACCATGTCTACATCTGCATCCTATAGCTATGACTGTAGTGACCGTCTGATGTTTTTGACGTGACAACGTCTTATAATTCGATGGAGCCGGCTTCACGCACAAAAAAACATTACTCATGCGGCCTTACCTAACTCTGAGGCGTTCCATTTAAGGCTTGAAGTGCAAGCGAGAGCGCGGAACGAGCGACAAAGAGGCACGCACGGCCTCCGCGTTCGGCAGCGTTCGACATCTGTCTCTCTCCTACTTGAGTGAGCGATGCGTCCGCGTGGACAGCTGTATGAAGTCACGTTCAACTATCGTCAGTAAACCAACTATACAGACAACCAATTTTTTTAATACAACTAGCTGATGGAACAAGCATATAACCCACCTGATGTTAAGTGAACCGTAGCCTTCGCAAGAACGTGCCCAACGATGCACTTCCATGCGTTAATCAGCTTGAAGTCATCTGTCTTTGGCTCTGGTTTTGAGTTTTTACCAGTGTATTATAGTTACTGTGTGTGTGACGTTTCGACGTAGGATTTATTAGTCAACACTGCTCAAAATCAGAGCCAGGGACAGCCAGACAGAGCTTGTGGTTTGTGTGGGAGCATCTGTTAAATTTTATGGAAAGTAGGAGGAATGATTTTAAGTCCTCTACATCCACCGACTTCCCACAATCTTAACAATGTCGTCGGTCCATCTGCTGGGTGGAAATATTTTGTTTCAAATATGTATTGTTCCAAACCACTAATCGAACTACAAGCATCATTTGAGGATGTAGGTTTAATTTATTTAATTCAGAGTCCCTACCCCCTCGCCTACCCTCTAATTGTGACAATGCAGCCTGAACTGTGTGAAATCAACCGATCACTCGTCACGGATGCGTGCTATCATCGGTTAACTGCATTATGTTCAGTCTGTGTGTACTTGTCTACCAAAAGGGTGGTGTAGGCCTACCATGAGCTCTGTCTGGCTCTGTCTCTGGCTCTGGTTTTAAGTCTGTGTGAGTGCTCACCAGTGCATTATCCTGTGTGTGTGACGTTTTGACGTAGGGTTTATTAATTCAACACTCACACAGACACAAAACCAGAGCCCGAGACTGATATACCTAATACTTTTTTTTTTGTAAATACATAAGTACTTGTATTACAATATAACATCACGAAAGAGAACAAACACATCTGCTGAGTTCACCACTCTAATATTTGTTCTCTGTAAAGATTTAACCCACGACCTAAGGCGCAAAAGGCAGAACTACCCACTGAGTTAAGAGGCCAGTCGATGGAGGATTATCTTGATGTAGGGGTTCTATGCTGAGACCATCACGGATTTATCAAACAGTTTCATAATTTACAGGAAGTCTAGTGCACATGGTTACTGAGAAGCAAGTTTATAAGTAACTAGCGGCCTGTCCCGGCTTTGCACGGGTGGATATTTATTTATTTAAACACATAAATATAGCCTATGTTACTCAGGGTGAATGTAGCTTTCCAATGGTGAAATATTTTTTGGAATCGGCACACAGTAGTTTTTGAGTTTATTCATTACAAACATACACTCAAAAATATAAATCTCCTCTTATTAATAATAGTATTGAATATATTGGTTTTTTATTTTTAAAATAAAAACACTACATTATGAAGCAAAACAAGAAGTAAAGATGTGGTCAAAAGAATAATGGTCTTAAAGTGGAAATGGGCAGGATACATACAAAGAATGACACCAAACAGATGGCCTTTCTATTTCTAACAAATTGTAAAAAAAAAAAGAAAAACAATTGGATACCCTAAGTTTAAGGAAAATAGGAAGATCATGCAAAAGATGGAACGAGGAAATCATCAAGGTGGCTGGAAGAATATGGCCAAGAAGAGCAAAAGATAGAGACGATTGGTGATCCTTGGAGGAGGCTTATACCGCCGAGGGCGGTCCATACTAAAACCTAATAATACATAATTATATAATATAAATAATTTAGTTTTTAAGATTTTTATTGTTTAGTGAGGAAATAAAGCTTTTCTTACATAGGTATTTTATTTATTTTTATTTTATAGATTGGTATTTACCTTGAGTATAGTGCATTCCTTTCAGCAGCCAGGAGTCGCCTTCGGCTTGCATGGGCTCACCATAATCCATACAAATGCACCTCTACACTCACCTGTGGACAAAGCAAACAGCATGTTACTTCTAAGAAACATTTCTCTCTATGTACTTGATACATATTTCTCCAGACTGATAACCTGAATGTACCTACAACTTTTTTTTAGTCTCACAGCTGAGCTCTCTTTTTTCTTTTTTATTTATACAAGTAGCTGATGGAACAAGCATATGGCCCACCTGATGGTAAGCGGTTACCGTCGCCCATAGACACTGTAGTATTTGGTAAACGGATGAGTAAAACACCGTGTTCAAGTAGTAAGAAACAACTGATTTTATTATGCATACCCACACCTTCTATGATTAAATAAGTAAGTGCCTACCTGCACTTAGGCTATTATAACATCTCCCTTCCTCTATAATATCTTACGATGCTTTACGCCGGTCATGCCGGTACTACATTATGCAAGCTTATTATTAAACAATTTGACAATAACAACCCTATTACAATATAGGCAGGTTAGGCTTTTATGTACTTACAAATCTATCCGGCTCATTAACAACCCTACCACTACGCGTGACCTTAGGTGCGGGCGCAGCCGACACTGATGATCTCCTATCTCCCTCTGTTGACAGTGATGCACTTGGCTGAGAGACGTCCGGCAGAAAGTCGTAGTTACCTGTCAAGCTACAGTTATGTGTATGTGGGACTACTTTGACATTTGGTTTTATGATGTGCGCCCTATTGCGGCGATAAGTGCCACTGTTGTTCACTTTCAGCCAGTAAGATCGATCGGTACTTGCTTCTTTTACTACCCGGGCTTCCTTCCACACTTTACCGTCCTTCATACGGACCTGTTCGCCTGCACATAATGGAACTAACGGCTTGGTCCCCTTATCGTACTGCTGCTTCATTTTAATTAGTTTTTCGTGCCTTACATCGCAGACCCGTTCAGGTTCAACGAGCTTAGGCATCAAAACATGCGGAGCTACTGGAAGCCTAGTATTAAGCGACCTGCCCATCAATAACTGTGCCGGAGAAAAATCTTCCCCTGTAACCGGCGTATTCCTAAAATTAAGCAATGCCAGCTGCCACTCCGTTCCGTCTTCAGTGGCTTTTTTAAATAAACGTTTGACTGTTTGTACGTTCCGTTCGGCTAACCCATTCGACCGCGGATACAACGGGGAACTAGTCACGTGACTGAACTCCCATGACCTAGCGAACTCCGTGAATTCAGCCGACGTAAATTGTGTTCCATTGTCGGTCACAATTTTTTTAGGTATACCAAAGCGAGAAAACATACTTTTAATCTTTGCGATAACCGTGTCGCTCCTTAAATTAGGTAAATACACAACCTCAATATACTTAGAATAGTAGTCGACTACTAGTAAATAATGCCGCTTATCTAGTTCGAATAGATCTGCCGCCAGCACTTCCCAGGGCAGAGTGGGCACGGCATGCGGCGCCAGCGGCTCGCGCGGCGGCGCGGCGCGGTGCCGCTGGCAGGGCTCGCAGCGCTGCACGCACTCCTCGATCTCAGCGCCCATGCCCGGCCACCAAATCGCCTCCCTAGCCCGGTTTTTACATTTTTCAATCCCCAGATGCCCTTCATGTATACGTTTTATCATTTCTTTACGTAGACTTGCTGGAATGACTACTCTATTATTACGAAATAAAATTCCATTTACACCGTGCAACTCGTGCCTGAAAGACCAATATGGTCTCGCTATTGCCGCTACGTGATTTTTCTCATTTGGCCACCCTTTATAATAATATTCCATTACCGACAACATAGCGGAATCCTTACCTGTCTCCGATTTTATATGCTCTAATCGTTCACTCGTCGCATCCACACTTTCAAACATTGCATTTACATGCACAGTGACGTCACTCTCGCACACCTCCGCGCCCGAGCCGCGGTCCACAGCCGCTCGCGATAACGCATCCGCTATATGCATCAACCTACCCGGCTTATACACCACGTTTAGACAGTACGCTTGTAACTTCATTAACATACGCTGTAATCTCGGTGGAGTTTCATTGAGAGCTTTTCTAAAAATTGTTTCAAGTGGCTTATGGTCACTTTCGACTATTATTTCGCTGTGACCATAAATATATTGGTGAAACCTCACACACCCAAAATAAATAGCAAGCATTTCCTTTTCTATTTGTGCCCACCGTTTCTCTGTGGGAGTGAGCGTGCGCGCTGCATAGGCTACAGGCCGGCCGCCCTGCATCAAACACGCACCTAGCCCGTACGAGCTCGCGTCCACTGACACCGTCACCTGTTCCTCCGGAGAGTAATAACGCAAGACGGGGGCCTCGCTTATCGCTACTTTTAATTGTTCAAACGCTATATCGTGCTCGTGCGCCCATTCAAACTCCACCTCTTTCTTTAACAGAGCTCGTAACGGAGAAGCTACTGTAGAATAGTTTGAAATAAACCTTGATAAATAATTAGTCATACCTAAAAATCGCTCAAGTTCTTTTCTATCCTTTGGCTTGGCGATATTGTTTATCGCACGCACCCGACTTGACATGGGACTGATCCCTGAGCTATTTAAAGTGTGACCCAAGAAATTCACCTCTGAAACACTGAAAGCACATTTTTTTTCATTAAATTTCACACCATATTGTAAAGCCCGCCTTACAACCTCTTTTAACCGCATATCATGTTCGCTTTTATTACGACCCCATACTAAAATATCATCAGCAAATATTTCCACGCCTGTCATTGAAAATATTTTGTACATTTCATGATGAAATATTTCAGGCGCGCAGTTAATTCCAAAAGGCATCCGAAGCCATCTGTACCTACCAAAAGGCGTCGAAAAAGTACATAGCTTCGAGCTCTCTTCATCAAGCCTCAACATCCAAAACCCATTCTTCGCATCTAGTTTCGAAAACACTCTTGCCCCTGATAGACTACTAGTGATCTCTTCTAGCGTCGGTAGCTGAAAGTGACAACGGCGCACTGCTTTGTTTAGGTGATAAGGATCTAAACATATCCGTAGCTTATCAGGTTTCTTAACTATCACGATGTTGGATACCCAATCTGTTGGACCATCCTCTTTGACAATAACCTGCATTTTAAGCATATTCTCTAATTCGTTCTTTAACCTAGATATAATTTTTATTGGAACTTTTCTCGATGCATTGACCACTGGAGGTACCGTTTTATCAATCTGGATTTTATAAATAGTAGGCAAACAACCTAATCCTTCAAATACAGTTTTTTCAATATTAATTTCTGATATTTCATGTCTCTTTTCATTGCGTACAATAAGTTTAAGTTCACGACAAGCCCTAATTCCAAGCAAATTAGTACAATTTAAGTTTAGAACATACATTTTTTGTCGACTTTGTACCTTATTATGACTCAAAACTGGTTCAAAATATCCAACTACCGGTAATTTAGCTTTACTTACTTCTCTAAGAATACAATTATTTTTTTTCAAAATTCGTTCATCAAAACCAGCCTCCTTGAAGGCCCTCAATGACATAACAGAAGCCTCAGCACCGCTATCTAGCTTAAAATTAACTTTACAATTATCTATGAACACCTCTTGAAACCATGATTCGCAATCGCCCCCAAGTTCATCAACGGACAAGCTACACAATAACGACTCACGTATCTCGGCGCAGTCCTCGATCTCCTCCTCGTCCTCGACTTCTCCCACAAACCTCGCACGACACAATCGAGCAAAATGACCAGCTCGGTCACACCTATAACACTTCACATTACGTGCCGAGCATTTATCTCCCGCTCCATGCCTACGGCCACAATTATCACACGAGCTAACCGCACTATCACGATTCCGATATGCTTGGTGCTGACGCGGCGCGCCCGCCGGCCGGCTGAAGGGGCGCCGCGCTGGCCCCGCGCGCACCGCCTCCAGCGCCAGCTCGGCGGCCGCCGCGGCGCCGGCGACGGTGGCGCGCGCTCCTCCGCACGCCTCCGACTGCTTATTGGCCCTCTCCGCCGCTCGACACCATAAAACAGCTTGCTCCAAGTTAAGCTTTGTTTTTGCCAGTAATCGCTCCCGCATTCCAGAATCTATGAGGCCTCGAATTATTTGAGTCAATATTAGACTGCAGCGCAATTCTCCAAACTCACACGATTTACTTTTTAACTTGAGCACACTTAGATACTTATCGAAACTGTCTTCACTCTGATAAGTTTCAAAAAAAATATGCCGCTCGTAGTTTACATTGCGTGTAGGGTCACAATGAAGTGCGAACTTTGACACCAACTTTTCGTAATCGATTTTTTCTTTGTCTTCTAAATCCAATTCCTCTAGAATATCTCTTCCACCTTTCCCTATGACATGTAGAAATAATGCACACTTCTCCTTGGATATTGCATTTTCTTTTCCCGCCGCAATCAAATAATAATCAAACGCCAGTTTCCATTCACGCCAATTGGTAGCCATGTTGCCTTCCTCGTTCATGGCGGCCGGCTGTTGAAGCGCCGTAAAAATGCTCTCCGACTTCACTTTAGTTGTTTCCGCTTTAACCGACATGTTTTCCACGCGAAAACCTCTATCGATAAACTATTTCACACTAAGATATAGCTTATTATCCACACCTGACACCATGTAGTATTTGGTAAACGGATGAGTAAAACACCGTGTTCAAGTAGTAAGAAACAACTGATTTTATTATGCATACCCACACCTTCTATGATTAAATAAGTAAGTGCCTACCTGCACTTAGGCTATTATAACAGACACCAACAACACCAAGGGTGCTGTTGTTGCGTTGCCTCCTGGCGGAGTTTTTTAACGTTTTTCTTGAAGCTATTCATGTTGTATATAAGAGGGAACACCTCTGGTGGTAGCTCATTCCACAACTTATGGGTATGAGGAAGAAATGATCTCGCCTATATCCTGCCTGCTAGGTCACGCACGTCAAGAACGTGCCCTACAATGCACTGCCCTGCGCCCATAAACTTGTGGCATACAGATGTTCAGCCTCAAGTGCCAGTAATTTCACCGGCACCCACGCCCTTCAAACTGAAACACAATCAATGCTGCTTCACGGCAGAAATAAGCATGGTGGTAGCACTTCATCGGGCGAGCCCTTCTTCCTAAAATCTACCAATGGTTCCGCTTCGACATCCTCAAAGAATCTTTAGAACTTCTGATATGATTTAGAAAAAAGAAAGAGATAATCATAAACCTTTGTGAGATACCCTATAGGAACTACTTATTAATAAATACTACTTATAAATAAAAAGACAATATAACACCCAGACCGAGAACCCACATCTGTGACCACCACACAAATTCTTGTTCTCGGTGGGGATCGAACCCACGACCTAGGACGCAAAAGGCAGAGCTGCTACTGAGCTGAGAGACCAGTCAAAACAATAATACAGTTTAAACTCCAGTGACAATACTCAAACAGGTGCAGAAAGCCAACTGGAACCCATAACCGTCGCAAAATGCCGAGTTATCGATACCACTAAGCTGGCTATATTGACTACAGCACATCACTATTAGAACGACTAACCGCTTGCATCTCACAAGCGACTATAAACCCTGCCACTTGGAAATACAGCTCAGTTTTGAATGAATGCAAAGCCGTAATCAGTAAGGTTTTGAAAATGATAAGGGATACAAGTATAGAGATTTTTATATTAGTGTAAATAATGTTAAAATAGCAGCAATCGTTAAAGGATCATTATCACTCGTGAATAACCTAAGAAAAAGCTAAAGGAACTTTTTTTTACTTGCTATTAAAACATTAGTAGTGTAGAAACAAGTATTTTTCAGGGTACTCTAATGTTTCTTTCCATCCAAAGGTAGACAACCTTTGGATGGAAAGAAACATTAGAGGAAGAAATTGCTATTTGCGATAAGACCGCCCATTTTACCTCTACTTTTTAAGTATTCTTTTAGTCCACCACCACTATTCTATTCTATTTCTGAAAAATGATTTTTTTCAATACACAATCCGGTTATAGTTTTTGTTAAGGTAAGGCCACATCTAGGCGATAAACTGCGATACACCTTTTACTAGCTTCATGTGGCTGTACCTGTAATAGACCACCTTCGACTGAATAATGCTACAAACACATGCTAAGGGTACATAGCTATGTATTTTCGTCAGCTAATCGATACAAGCACTGGACTGCATACAAATGACCCTCAAGCATGGGGGATGCAGTATGTTGCTGATAAAATTCTATGGCGATTGCTCAATCTTAATAAATGTTTATGGGTTTAGTTTATGGGAGGAGATAAGATGGGTATTGTTTTTCATTTCCTTTTAGGAATTAGATTGTTGTTATAAAAGAGATCGGTGCTAGATCTGTTTGAATACCCACTCTTTCCTGTTTTATGTACGTTATAGTGGCATCTCGCGTCACTTTATTCGTGTATTTTCGTACAAATTGTTGACTCAGTTTTGCTCTTTCTTATCACACCGTATGCACCATGGTAAATATACCCCGAATAGAAATTATTTTGTTTTAGAATTTATATGTATTTTGCAGATGTTTCAATCAGATCAGATCCGAATCAGATGTTTTTTTTAATACAAGTAGCTGATGAAACAAGCATATGGCCTGACGATAATATGTGGTAACCATCGCCTATAACAAAGTATTGTCTCGTAGGTCACGAACGTAAGGAACGTGCCCTACGATGCACTGCCCTGAGTCCATCAACTTAATGCATACAGATGATCAGCCTCAGGTGCCAGTTATACTCATTAAAGGCCACTCCACTCCCTCCAGACATCTAAATCCTGGGCTACACTTGTATTTATATATATATAAATATTACATTACAAAATGTCGGTAAATATTGCGCTATGTACTAACTGCACGGGTCTAGGAAATAATATTAGCAGCGAGGTGCTCAAATTAAATAAAAATTTGGCAAAGTTTATTTCGGATCTTGGCAACGATAACAGTTAGTTTCTAGTTTAATAAAATACCCACCGGTAACCTCTAGGGCTAAACATTCTCAATGAACCTTGATTAATTACTTTTTCGTATCCAATAGTTCTGTTCGCGGTTCTGATGCAGTATCCTCCAATTGATCCTTTAAATGCAACCTCCTTGACTTAATTATACGAGATGACAGCGACTTTCTCTTTTATCTGTCTAAATGTAACTTTTTCTTGGCCTTTTTTTCCTCTCTTTCCTTCAATGATGTTCTTCATGAGTTAGTAAGAGAGACTAGATCAGTTTCAATTCAAACATCACTAGTAAATTATAAGATGTAGGTACAATGAAGTTGTTTTTTTACAATTTATAGGCTAACTTTTAAACGCAATCTCACCTGATGTTAAGTGATGATGCGATCGACGGTGTATCACGTTCACATATAATATACCTATTTACTCTTTTTGAAAACGTCCAAACTATAGGTATTCAGAAAAATAGACACGCGCAAAGTTTCCACTTTATGTCTTTGGCGGTTTATCTATAAATTACATACTTAAAGCCCTCTCATCACGCTGGTTCTAAAGATACCTATAAATATTTTACAACTGTTTATATTAAAGATCTCTGATTCAAAATTTCGAGCATACGAATGGTTTTTGTCCAAATGAACTAGTTAATCAGCGGTGTTATTTAGGTATTCCTAGCGGGGTGATTCGTAGATCGATCACCGTGACGTGATGCATGTTATACGGGCGTTGGGACTGCGGTTACACACTAATACCAATTCATTGGTAATGCTCATAATTTGGCGAAAACGAGACCATTGCCAGAACAGAATCATAATCACCACTCTGAAGAAACTTCAGGATATTTTTATTACGTTTATAAATAACTTTTTAAAATAAACTGCTAGACATAGAGCCCATACAAATTTATTAATCTAATAAATAAATATTTTAGACAGTCCAGACAACACTATCTAGCCCCAAATCAAGCTGAGCTTGATCTATGGAAACAAGATAGCTGATACTTATAGACTTCGCATAGATTTTTTTGTAAAAACATATATGACCCAGACCGAGAACAAACATCTGCGTTCACCACACAAATATTTTTTTTATGTGGGGTGTGAACTTTGAACCCACAGTCTACGGTGCAAAATACAGAGCTATGCTACCAACTGAGCTGAAAGGCCGGTCAAACAACAATTTCAGGAAAAATGTTTTTAATTATTGACGATATTCTTTAGAACATGGAGTGAGTGCCTTACGCATCGTCTTCCAGCTTTTAGCCATACACGTATTTTTCTCCTTGCAGTTGACCGCTACAGTCAAAGCTACTTGGTTGGCCTGTCTCTTAGCTAATGATAAAATGATGCTATTAAATCAGAATGAGCCCTCTAATAATTTTTTACATCGTTACCAAGCAATGGTAAGTGGAAAAGGTGCTCAAGAAAAGTCAGTCGTTGGTCAGTCCTTTCTTCTACTTGTATATGACGCTACAGATTTGGAAAGATAGAATGCGTCTCAGTTCTTGCACTCACTTACTACGCCTAACTTCACACCAGACGCTCTCATAGACACTCGTATCCGTACAAATAGCACAATAGTAGACGACAATTAGTCGCGCCAGCCGCGCCGAAGCCTTTCAAAGTTAAGCCGGAGACAGACGCTACTGCCACTTTTATTTCGTCTCTATCTATACATGTAGAAACACAGACTTACAGCGCTCTAGACAGGACAATACCTTTTAAAAATCATAGTCATAACCCAAGTATACAGCTAATATGTAGGTATACTTGAAAGTTTTTAATGATACGGCGAAGCAACAAATGACGGCACTAGTAAATTACCTACCTGAAGTTGAGTTGTAGCCTGCCTGAAGCGCTTGCAACAATTTTCTTATATAGCAATATCAAACATAAATAGAAAATTACTTTTTAGATAGGTTTTGTTGGTTGTCTGTCTGTACAGTTTTATTATTTTGTAGTATACAATTGGGATAGTTCCACGGATTGCTAGTAAAAAATTCAAATATTTGACAGTTGTTTAACTCATGTTTTTACTTGAAATGAGATATACAACTGACAAATATTTTAATTGTTCATTAACAATCCGTGATGATAAATATCATTTAGTGAGGAAAAAACATGTTATCCATTTCCATTTATTAAGCGATCAATTTTCTTAGCCACACCAATAGCTATAAATAAGTAAGAGATGTTGAAAATTGTTTATATCATACGACAATCTTTTCCTATTTTTTTTTGTAATGTGTATTTTATAATTGTGCCTGTTAAATTGCATTTGTCTAAATAAATCAAATAAATAAAAAGTGATTTGACATCACGCCAGCTCTATAAAAATAAAAGCTCATAAGACTATTCTTTACGTACAAAGTACTGGATGTGACATTAAAGGACTTAGTTTTAAGTCGGTCGTACTCAGTGTTTTTCTTTCACAGCGCCGCGAGTATTTACTTTGTGACAGAAAATACAGTATTGGTTTGCTTAAGCTAAGGTTTTCTACTGAGTGACTACCGTCAACAGTCGTTCTCTAGCAAGATGGCCAATTTTGAAAATGTTTATGTAAGAAGAAAAATTTTACCAACTGTACCTACTTGTAACAGGCTTTTAAATTTTTTGCAAATCATGTTCAAGTAACACTATTGAAAAATACTATTATGGAATTCTGAGAAAATCTCCAAATTGAGAGACGTTGTAAAAACTTAAAAAACTGTTCAAAATTCAAAAGTCAAACTGCTGAACCGATTCTGATGAAATTTCTATGGAACCAATTTGAAAGTATTTGCTGTATTTTTAACTAACTTTAAATATAAGGGGAGGAGGTTCTCAATTCGGTTGTATTTTTTTGTATTTATGTTTTTTATCGCATAACTTCATCATTTACACGTCTATTTTAGAATCTTCTATTTTACTTCGTTATAAAAAAGCATTGGAATTCAAAAATAAGTGTGAACTGCGCGTAGACTCATCTAACTTTAAGAATTTTTAGTGATCCTTGTAATACAACTGAATAAATTGAATGAATTTTTACAAAAAAATTGTCACTTCCAGTCACGGGTACATCGCCAAACGTATCCTGCTATAGAATGTGTGAATTCTTGTCATTACCCATGTCAGGCAGTTGTAAGGCATCCTCGCGTACTTTCGTTTCTTTTATTTTGTCTGAAACACGTATTAATTACATGGTGTGTATGTAAAGGGATTCATTAGGAAAATGATTAAAATTTATGATCTTTCTCCTTCTCACCAGCCCTACCCACCAGATGGACCGACCACATTGTTAAGATCGCGGAAGTTGGTGAATGGAAAGAGTTCTTCCTGGAAATGTGTATGGGAGGCCTTGTCCAGCAGTGGACTTCTTGAGGATGATGATGATAATGATCTCGTATCCTTGGCCTTAAAAATTGTTCAATAAGACAAAACTAGAGCAACATTAACTATGTTTAAGTTATTATAAACTGACCTGTTGACAATACGTTGTTTTTACCAAACTCGAATCCTTAACAAGCCAGTTAAATGTGCCTCACCATCATTCTTTAAGAATAAATATAAGAATAACATTTACTTCCAAACAAATAAAACATTCAGTTATTTGTACAAAGACTACTCTACTATTTTACCGCCTTTTATTTCCAGAATCAGTCTTTTCTTTAAAATAAAGGAAAAATGGTGATCCTTTATCGCAGCCTCAAACAAAGCCGTCTAAGCCAACTAGTTACAATCTCCCCCCATCACCATTACCTCCTCATCATGGCGTAAAGCCCTCTTTCCTCAAACACTATCAATACAAACTCGCTGGAGTTCTTCTAGCCTCTCATTATAGTGGGCCACTTTAGCTTGGAACAATTTCCTAGAGTTTAGCAACGGGGCTACTGTTACACCGTTTTGTAACAAACTAGGTATTTATAATTAAATCTTTTTGTTCAGCAATTGTTTAAACTTAGACTTTGGCTGTTCAGATAAAAATAACATTGTGATATTTGGTCATGTGTAAATCTCAGAAGTCGTCATGTGTGTTTCATAATTATATGGTCATGTGGTCATGTGAGATCATGGTGTAAATCGAATAAAGCACGAAGAAGCCGAAGAGAATGCGAGGGTGTAGCAACCCAACGACAGGAAATCCTGGGCAGCCCCAGGTCATTCCTCCAAGCCTGTGACGCCCCAAGAAAGCTTCTGCGCTTTTGGGAGGAGTTAAGGCTAGCTACGTTACAGCCAGCACATCTTCAGGCAAAATGGACCGCTTTGGCTTCTAATTGCGAAAACAGGAATCCGGTACAAGATACAAGAAGCCGAAGAGTTCGAAGACTTTTTGAAAACGCTTCATGCTTTCGCTTAAGTACAGAAAAGTGTTTTAAACTAATAAAGGTTTTAAATTTAAATTGTGTATTTTCTCACATTTAATTTTGACCGTGAAACAAATTACGCATATAATTACAGCCTGAACGATCTCAGGTTACACGACGACGGTGTGAACGTAGCATAGTCCTATCGAGGCAACAGCAAACATCGGCCACTGTTTGCATGTTCGTCGGCTCACCTGTCTTGCCTTGTCGACAGGCTTTATTATGGTAAGGCCACTGTTCTTCACATAAACAAGCGGTTTCAGTTTGTTGTAGCGATAGGAACCCTGAGTTAGATCAATGACCGGGAGCCGTATTACTTACAGCTAGTTACTAGTTACCTACCGAATTAATAATCGATTTTGACGAATGATTTTGAGCATGTTACCGACTTCAGTATCGAATCGGCCATCGAATTCTAAGATCTTCTTTCATGGAATACGTTCTTCTGAATTTCATTAGTTATTATTTGAAAACTTTTATTCTCTAGGACTGATATATTCTCGTAGGTACATATAATACCAAAACACCCTAACCTAATTCATATTTACCAGAGAAAAATTAAGGACTATTTAAGGGTTAGACTAGGCAAACTAGGCTTAGCCTCTGCTAAAACGGTTCATATTTTTTCTGTATTATAAAATATGGGTAGGTATATAAAGCCTGCCAAAAATCTTCTACTTTCTGCTCTCATCCCCTTTTCTGTGGGGTTGGCACAAAATTTACTCCATTTCTATTCTCCTCTATCAGCTGTCATCTCTGTATTCTGAATAGTCTGCTAAAAATGCCACTTTTAAATACCTGCAAAGGATTTGTATGTAACGTTTACATTTCAGTAGGTACCTAACTAAAGTTTACTCTAAAATGCATCCCTAAGAGCGAATTTCAAACACTTTTAACGCCCATATTTCCATCTCTCGCTGGAATATATGAAAATGTATTCGTACTGTGAAGTTTACAAAGCTTGCGCATCCGAAACGACGCCGAAACAAATGTCGTCAGCGATTCTTTCTCACGGCTCCGGCGCGGAACATCACTGCTGTCTTATGCGCTGTTTGGGGCAAGTCAGGGGCGACAGCGAGTGTGATAAAACCTGACGGGATCAGCTCTTGACCCAGCATACGTCATCTATATTAGATGCAACGGTAACAATGGCACTATTTGAAGTCAGTCCAGAAAGCGTTGAAACACTTTTGAAATATGGAGAAATAGTTATCAGCACACCTCTTACTCTGTATTCTAAGACTAACGGCCTTGGAATCATTATAGGAAGTGGGATATCTGGAAATCTCAGAGAGAGTCTTTTACCGAGAAATTATTGCTGGGGCGAAAGATAAGCTTGCTCGAGAATCTGGCTTGATTCAACTGGCTTTTTCAAACTCTTGTGCATGAAGTCCAATAGCTTTTAGGCCTGTTGCCATATCTTGCTGCTGACAGGGACAAGAGATTTTTATCGAACCTCTCAAAAGTGCCTGGTATTACGAATGAGGGGGCTTATCTTTAGGTTTCCGACAAACCCTATTGCTTGGACCATCCAAAGAGAGGCAAGTAAAAGTTGCTATTTTTCCCATCTTAAAGGCTTCTAATATCGCTGCCAGCCTCGGGCCGGTTGTCATTTGTCTGCTCTGTACGCAAACTTCGCTTCAATGTTTGAAAGCACTACATTATCTGTGCCTCTTTATATAGCTCGCTAGTGATGCATGGTGTCGATTAGTTTTTATCGATACTTTCTTAAGTCGAGGTTATTGAACCAGGTGTGATACAACAAAGCTAGTGGTTATTTCAATTTCAAAAAGTATAAGGAGTCAATCGTCAATCATTAGTAATCAATCTCTTCTTCCTAAATTTAAGAGCTCTGTTCTTATCGGGGTTTTAATGCAGTTTTCTCCAATTTCGAATGCGGCCTCCTTGACTTCTTTTTACGTCATGACAGCAAACTTTGAACATGACAGCGAATACAAAATTCTACCTTTTTTCGCTACAAATGACAAAGATGAGATTAGGATAAGGACAACGCGGCTGAAAGGATGGCATTTGTAGATGTTGGGTAAGTATCTATATAATGTCCCGTAAATAGGGCCCTAACTGAAAAAGATCACCTTGATGCTAATATAATTATGGAAAGATAAATAGGCATGTTTAATAAGAAATAACCTTGAACAGGATTTGTGGTTTATTGTTTCAATCAATATGTGGTTAATAATAATTAGTGTATTCAAAAGCTTTCGATGTTGTAATGCTTCAGGTACTTATTAGGTAAATAATTACTTAACCTAGAGCTTGTGGATATTGTTTAATTAGTAGGTAAGGTACACGTTAAAGGAACAAAGATGAAAATGTCTTAATTTTCCTACACAAATACTTCAAAGGACTTACGTTAATTAATTTTATCACAATAATAAGGATCATTTCAGTAAACGTTACTTAATTAAATAAAAAGGAACTTCTAAATTATGTACATAATTATACCTCTTATTGAAATTGCGCCTCAAAACTTTAGCGTGGTTCTCTCAAACACCTACATTTTTGGAGCGGAGAATAATAAATTGACAGCTGTTATGGTAATATGTCGTCTTAAATGCTTTTACCTTTACTAAGTTCTCCGAAATTTATTTATTTTATTTATATAAAAAATTATAGTCAAAGAAAATAAACAGAATAAAGTAAATACATGAACTGACCTGAGATTTATAAAAAATAAACGGCCACAGAAATGTATTGAAAAATAAACTTTTTTTTACTTTAATAGGCTTAATGCTTGACCGCAATCTCACCTGATGTTATAATGATGCAGTCGACGGTGTAGCGCTCTCACTTGAAGACACATAATCAACTTTTTTTGAAACTTAAATAAATCATTTATTTGTAACAATTATAACCAAACCGACCGCCAATATCAAATACACTTGATAAAAATAACAGATTTAGCATTTATTTTGTCCAGTTCATGAAAATAGTTTATCGATAGAAACGAATCCCATCACTACAGACTGCCACATCCTTAGACGGCTTGGATTTCTTTTTAATACCACATATTTAAACTCTTGTGTTAGCGGCATATGTCGTCAGCGAACTAAGTCTATACCGTGGTATACTTATTATAAAGTTTAAGCTACTCTCGTCACCGTTTTCTAAAAACGGTAACTGTAATATAACAGTCGTAGTTTTAAGTTTATGTACTTTTTAGGTTAGTAAGTTTGATACTTACAGTAAGGAATAAAAGTTCAAAATGACAGTTTTAGCTGAAATAAGAAACTAAGGACGGACCAATCTGATGGACTGATGACATTGTGGAAATCAGTGGGAAGTTGGTACATGCTAATCTCTAATTGTTATTATTGCTTTAGGAAAGTTAAGCTAAAAAAAAGTTTAAAAAGGGGAGGCCTATAATAATATGCAGGACGTCATGAGGTTGGTGATGCTGGTGATGATTTTTGCTGACTTGAGTATAAATGTAAATTGTGCATGTTCTCAAATGGCGAAAGAAAACATCGTGAGGATACCTACATGTCGTGAGAAACACTCATACAGAAATCTCATACTCAGACAGAAACAAAAAATACTCCAAAACCATGGTGAAAATTGCATGAAAAAAGCACACTGGCACTGGTTTGAAAGAAATTGAGTTACGGATAAGTCTTTTTAAGAGATGGTGATGGCAATGGTGACTCTGATCGCCTTCGCAGCCTATTTAAATGAGCACAAGGCTTCAGAGCCCAATCTTGATTACATGTTATATTACGTCCGTCTGATAGTAGCAGTTTGTTAAGAACCAGAGTTTTATTAAGGTTTTCTAAGCTATGTGAGTGCCCACTTGGAGTCAGTTACAAAGTTTTAATATCTTATAAAAAGTCAGAGTACGAACAGGAGAGGTTTTTTCGTAGTCTGGTGGCTGAAAGTTTATGAATAAAGAAAAAAATAATTTGTAAAATATTTCTGAATAACATAATAGGCACATAAATAATTTGATAAAAAAAATGATTGGTTGTATGAGCTAAATTTGTGTCTAGAAAGAGTTTAATTTATTCTTTTTATTAGTTAAAAAGAATAAATTAAAATAATTGAAAACTTATTTGGAAGGGAGATTTATTAATTCCAATTTACGTTTAAATTAGCACTAGTTTTTATAGAAACAACGACTTATGAATAATAAAAAGACCGATAAGTTAAATTACTTCATGCGTTTTGATGTTTAAAAATATATTCCGATGCTTTTTTGATTAATATTACGTTAAAAGAATCCTTTCAGAAAAAAATACGTCAGAATTCAAATTAAAGTCGAAAAATACCCCTAAAAAGTGTTGAAAACTGTCGCCAAGGGTTCCGCCTGCGGCCGCAAAAACAATAAACTGTCATAAATCAGAAGCAAAGTTAATAAACCCAGTTCCGTTTCCGGTGAAGTTTTACCCTACTTGTAGGCAGTGCATTTTGCTAGTTTACCCGGTTTGAGGCTGCCGTACACTGTGTACGACATAATATTATTTTTTGACTTTACTTTGACAAGCCAGAATCTGAATGAGATGGCGGGACGAACTTGACTCTCATGTTAGATCGCCTGTAACAGCATTAAGTCATGAGGAGTCGAAAGAAGAAAGGGTGGCCTTGCCCTGCATTAGGACAAAAAAGGTTAAATATTTTTTTTTACTAGCCTATATCGACCCACTGCTGGGCAACGCCTTCTTCAATGACTTCCAGCTCTCTCTATTATGAGGCTCTTTCCACCATCCCCTTTTGAAGGCGTCCACATATCGCCCCGCCAATGCTTTATAGGTACGCCACGCGTGTGTTAAAATCTTGTTTATTATTAGTAGCAAAAGGTACTCTGCTGTCAATAAGGAATTGCCCACATAATTAACCCGCTTGTGTAATTTGAAGAAAGTCAAAAAGTTCTGCACTAAGTTTTTGCAATGCGCCAAGCATGACTTACACGGAAAAAACGTAACGGTTGGATTTAAATAACTTATTGCTATTTACAACAAAGCAACTCGTTTCGGAGGGAACCTGCAAAGTGTATTGCTAATGCTAGACAAGCCATCTTTGCTACTGTAAGTTAGTAATATTAATCTAGAAAGTTGGTTAAAATTTGATAACCTGGGCTAGGTAGCTTCCAACCTTTTAATTTAATAAAGACAACAAAGCTAATTGTGAACGTGAATCGACTAATTCTGTTAATTATAACCAGGCATCTTAGCTTAAATCGTCGATTTTATCAAATCAACTTTGTAAACACAGCTAATGAACGTTTCTATGTTTAACAAAGTAACTTTGTCAAATTTTGGTATACTTAGCAAAGTTACTCGGCGCTGTCAATCGTGTCCACTGGATAGCCATACCCAATATACTTTGTTACTTCTAACCAATTCAAATAGGTATACTTAGCAAAGTTACTCGCGCTTTCAGCAGTGTTGAGTGGGTTCGCTACAACCAATCTACATATTTACCTCTAGCCTACTTGAATCGGTATATTTAGCAATGTAGTTTGTTGTTCTTCAACGGGTTTATTGGGTTCGCTACAACCCATCTAGTTTGTTGTTCCTAAGCGGGTTTATTGGGTTCGCTACAACCCATCTAGTTTGTTGTTCCTAAGCGGGTTTATTGGGTTCGCTACAACCCATCTACATTTTTACTTCTAGACTACTTTAATTTGTACCTATTTTAGCAATGTTGTTTTTTGTTCTGCAAGTTTATTGGGTTAATACTGCTAAATACTTAGCTGCAGGTACCTACCATTTCCAAGTGACATGAATATTAATAAGCTTTATTTTAAGTTTGATAGCTGCTTTTAGTACAATGGACGTTCAAACTTAAAATCTGTAGCATAACTAAGTATAATATTGTTGTCAATCGGAAATGGTGCCAGCAGCTAAGTATTTAGCAGTATTAATCAACCCAATAAACCAGCAGAACAAAAAACAACATTGCTAAAATTCCAATTAAAGTAGGCTAGAAGTAAAAAAGTTCTTCATTTTGACGCTAGTGAAAAGTTGATATGTAGGGAATTGAAAAAGATCGTTAATCTGGCGAACTCGAAAAAGTTAAATCACCCTTTTAAAAAAAGGACTGAACGATCATATTTCATTTGCCCACAGACCGTACTTCAAAGTTAAAAGAATGTTTATGAAATAATAAAGTTTTATTTAAATTCTTCAACAATCGTTAATAAATTCTTAAATTCTAAATTAGACCAACTAAAAATAATATTTTTAAGAGCGTTTACATCTATCAGCTATCTTTATAAAATTTTAATAAAAAAATATATGTAAATTCATATGTTTATGATTTTTTTTGTAACCATCTTTAAAAGCTAATTATGATTGATGTCCTATATCTATAAATGCTAATATAACTTTTTTTTAAGTTACTCACATAGAAACATTATTATTTCTAAAAAAAGCTTAAAGGCAATAGAAGGATGTAAGCGCTCTTAATAGCTAGTAGATACACGATACTAAATAACGATGTATGCTTCAGAGAAGAATCAAATATTATGTTATTCGTTAATCAACATAAAAAGTTACATTCGAGAGTAGTTAATCTTACATTGTTAATTTGTACAAAGTCATTTTTACCTCAACTTATTCAATTATTATATTAACCAATATTTATCATAAATATTGTTTGTTAACTTATGAAATAGGTACTTAAAAATATTTTAACAAACATAAGTCTAACGAGTACTTATACATAAGTATTTTGTATGATAACAAAACATTTAATTTTTTTTTAGGTATTTAATTTAAATTACTCATCATGTTGATGATGATGGCTTTAACTTAAGTAAATGAAGATTCTTTTACCTACATACTCTTAGCAAAATATACAGTTTCTCATATAAATGCACAATATGCGAGATCGGTACTTAGATCATAAACATTATAATTATACCCACCCCTATTTTGTAAGCACCATACTGGTAAGTTACAATTATGTTTACCACATTTATATTATAAATACGAAGTTTGTGCTTTTTGCAAATAGCTGGAAGGGTGTTGATGAATTCATCTATCTATAACCACGAAGTAGTTATTTATACTGTCAAGAGATTCGCCTACGATCATGATAAAAGGTTGCATTGTAAGTCTATATTCTTGAAACTTTGTTCGCTTACTTGCTATTGCACTGTGGATATCCGAATCGTTTTTCACATGCTGTACAAAACTAGCAGTTGCTTCAGCTTTCGAAGGACACCAAATCTTTTTGCGACTATTCTTCAGCCGAACACTTGTAACAGCCACGAGATATGGCATAAGCAGCAAACAAGCTATATTTGATGCCTCCTCTGAACCTAAAATTAGAAAATATAATTTATAAACGCTAATAGATATAGTACTCGTAGTTACTTACCTAACAGGATGAATTAATAAAATACTATGTTCAAACTTATGAGAGCATTTTTCGTTTGACAGCCTGACAGCTCAGTTGGTAGTAGATCTACCATCTACGCTGGAGGTCGTGGGTTCAATCCCCACCGAGAACAAATATTAATAATATAAAAAATAAATTAATAAATTACCATGCTGATAAGTGGTTTGTCCTTGGTCTTGGTGCGCAGTTTAGCCAGCTCAAAGATGTTGTCCTTCAAAGCAGGATTTTTTTCTGTAAAAGGATAAATAAATAAATAAAAAAAAAATCGGCTTGTTCAGCGGCACGCACCACACTTTGTTTGCTATATACCTAGTGAGCCAAGCCAACCGCGGGCGCACTGATGCGGCTTGCCCGGCGCGCGGCGCGGCCGGTAAAGATGCTGTGGCAAGCCACGCATAGTGTGCTAGGTACCTTTAAGTTAGGTAGGTATTATGGCACATATAATTACAGAACTACGGCTTTTTTGCAGAAAGTTCTACCAGGTAATTCTTTGTCTTTCACCTAATGTAGGTAGGTAGAAGTAATGGCTTCAAGCACCAATTAGCACACACGATAGCAACGAGTTCTGCCAACTACATTAATCACCGTGGTAATACTTACTTTGAAAAACTTCGATATACTCCTCCAAGCCCCAAGCAGTAAGGAGATTCCTTACGTCTTCATCCATCGGGCGTTTTGTACTTAATGCAGTTTTATCAAAAATGATGAATGACAAACTGGTAAAGCGCTGCAAGTTTTCTATGTTCAGGTGCCAATCTCACTTAACTCACTCAACCTCTGCTCTCACACTGTTTATTATAAAAGTAGATACTCTCGTGTCCGCACCCAAGAACTTGTTGAAAAGAAATGGCCGTTGTCCTTGAATTGCACGCGTGTCTAAACGCATTATCCGAGTTTACACAATTCACATGTCAACGAATAACCATTTTCTTCGATTGTTCCAATTAAGTTACTTGTTTAAAATATAAAATAGACAAACACTTATCTATTGATTGCTGTGTTACTTGCTTGTTGATAGCTAATCTACTTGTTTAAAGTTTTATAACCCACAGTCGTAAATAACAAATGTAGGGATAAAAAAGCAGCCAAGTGCGAGTCGGACTCGCCCATGAAGGGTTCCGTAGCAACAAGTATCATAATAAAAAGGTTCTTTTTAGTGGAAGTTTGCATAGTAATGTACAACATATATTTTTTTTAGTTTTATCATTCTCTTATTTTAGAAGTTAGAGGGGGGGGGGCAACTTTTTACCACTTTGGAAGTGTCTCTCGCGCAAACTATTCAGTTTATAAAAAACCATATTAGAAACCTCAACATCATTTTTGAAGACCTATTCACCACACCTATACCAGACGTATGGGTTCGATGAAAAAAAAATATAGTTTTTTTTTCTATTTTTGTGTAAAGACCTTAATGTGGTTTACAAAATACATCTACTCGCCAAGTTTCATCAGTCTAGCTCTTACGGTTTCAGAGAAAAATGGCTGTGACATACGGACGGACAGACAGACAGACAGACATGCATGACGAATTCCGTTGACGGGTTCCGTTTTTGCCATTTGGCTACGGAACCCTAAAAAAGCGGCCAAGTGCGAGTCGGACTCGCCCATGAAGGGTTCCGTAGCAACAAGTAACATAATATATAAGTTCTTGTATGTTCGTCGAGTTTTGTTATGTACGGCATTGCGCTGTCAGTTGTGTAGGTAAAAGTAGGTACATGCACACAGACCTATACACGAATTTTCGAAAGGTTCTTTATTGGTGATAAGTGCCATCGCTAAAGAAGTTATTCCCCGTTTCTGTTATTTTTACGGGATAAAAAGTAGCCTATGTTTCAATACCGGATACAATCTATATTTGCTCAAGATTTCATCCAAATCGGTCAACTGGCTTGAGCGTGAAAGAGCAACAAACATCCCTAATGTATATAAAAACTTTCGCATTTATAGTTGTAGTAGAAGAAGCATAGGTTTTTAAACTTCTGCTACGGTTACTTTAACAAAGATACTCACTGGGAAATAATGATTTACTCGGAAGAATATACAGCAAAACAAGCTTGTTTACTACAAACATACGTCTATTGTACGTTTTAAATGAGTCTTGGTTATTTGTAATCATACCAATCTATACAAATTTAACCGAGTAGGAGTAGTCTAAACTTAGATAGGTCAACTTGTCAGTTTATAAATCTGAAAACTTATCTATATTCAAACGGAAACTGAATAGGTTACTATAACTGAGGCACTCACTTTGAAACTATCAAGTACTCTGTTAGAATTACCTAGAATATACAGCAAAACCGGCTTGTTTACTATTAACAGAGCTTTATTGTGCGATTTAGATAAGTCTTAGTTATAAGTAGTCAAAAAAAAAATAACCAAGCCAAATTGGTACTTTGCTAGTGCTCCGTTTTTTCCGTGTAGAAAAAGCTTTATTCCTGATGCGATTGTATTAATTATATAAAAAATAAAAATAAAGTTCTAACCTACGTTCAACAAAATCGCCTCTACAACACTCTATGTGGACAACAAGTTTTATCGTAGCTGCGGAATTTTAAAGTTCACACAGTGATACATGGCCCGGCAATGTCGGTTTTTACTCTAAGATTTATAGAAAAGGGTAGAGAATTTTAGACAATGATTAGGGGAAAACTCGGTGAAACCAGTAACGTTACCCGAACTTTATTATCTTTAGGGAAGATTATAATTGTTGAATGAAAAATAATAAAAGATTAGTAGTATGTTTTAAAATATTATCATAGTAACTGTTTTGATAAAAAAAATATTATGTAAAATACAATATCATGCATTTCAAAACTACAGACATTCAATGTACATTGCCTAGTTTTAAGACATTCAATGTGATATTTGTGATGCAATTGAATTAACTCAATTTGAATTTAACAAAAAAGCAAAAGATGTTTTTCGGTTTCGATGCAGAATTCGTCTCTCGTTCAAATCTCAAAACACAAAAATAAAACTCCAATCTAAATTCCAGCAATGCTAGAATCTGCAAGAAGCTCCAAGTGTAGATTAGACGGTTGAACTAATCTAGAAAGAACCGCGCAGAATAACATGAACTTCCTTTCCAATTTCACTCCACATCTTTTGGCGCAGTGGTTTTGACGTGAATACGTCTTTAAAAGAACGCAATTCAAAAAAATGTAACACATCGCGCACGGTGGAAGAAGAAGCCCCGAAGTTACGAGACGTATTCACGTGCAAAAAACAGCCGTGTCAATAAAATTCGAAACCATGTGTCGCGTGCACGTTGGGCACATTTAAAAACCCTATCACCACATTGGTTCGAAAGAACACGATGGTGACACGACTAGAAAAAGAAGAATAGCACAGCCACACTCCATTTTTAAATAATAAATAAATATTATGGACTATCCACACAACACTAACAAGTCCCAAACAAAGCAGATCTTGTACTTTGGGACTAGATAGTAATTTGGCAGTTGCAATAGAAAACAGTCACTGCTCAACATCAAGTGATTCGTCTGCTTTTAATCCAAAATGTAAAACAACAAATTTCATCACAAAATAACGCAATGAAACAAATTTTCACATTGAAAGTAAGTACAGTGATACAGGTTTGCAAAAAATAACCAAGCGCGGAAGAAAATTTCCGAAAGCAAGTAGGCTTCCTTGCTCGAGCCTTCCTTAGGGATGGAGGAGGCTCCTTACGTCTGGAAAAACAGGTTGTAAACGAGAATATAGCTTAAAGGAAAGATTTAAATGAAAAAGGACTTTTTTTAACCACCTCTGCGGCGCAGTAGAGCCGCTTACAAAACTCGCATATTAGGAAAAAGGGTGGCACTTGTAAACATAGACGCTGAAATCTCTAGTTCGCACACTTTGACTTTTTAAAGATCTAAAAACACTGAACTTGTTTATCAGAAATTGTTAGGAACTTCCTCACTATGTGTAAACACATACCTAGTTTAGAAATAAATAATTACGTGTTAGGATTTTTTTTTTGTTTACCTACGAGTTTGTTCAATCAAATTGCACATTTAATAGTTGCTTGTGATTTTCGAAAAAATAAGTTCAGGGATTTCACATCTTTTAGGGGTCAAAATGCGAGTGAGAAGTACATTGACGGTTGTCTTCGCCTTACAGCATTTTTTTACAACTTGTTGATGGAACAAGCAAATGGCCCACCTGATATTAAGTGGTAACCATAGCCTATATGAAATATTGTCTCGTAGGTCATGCATATCAGGAATGTGCCCTACGGTACACTTTCTTGCGTCCATTAACTTGAGGCATACCGTTGTTCGGCTGAACATCGGTATGCCTCACGGTATCACCTGCAAGTAATTTCACCAGCTCAAACCAAATCACAGCAATCCTGCTTCACGGCAGAAATAAGTATGGTGGTAGAACTTCCCCGGACGCGCCCATTTTGCTACTCAAACTGTACTTGATCGCAGCAGAATTCATCTAGCGGTTTTGTTTCAACGGTTCCGCAGCAGAGGTGTGCTACGGGCGTCAGAATATTTAAGATTTTAGGATGTTTTATTTTATTATTTCTCAAACTGATGAATAAACCCGTAAAACCACAGCTGCGTAATAGAAACAAAGCACCCCAAAACACCATATTCCACCCCGTAAACCATGGCAGATTCTCAGCCTATACAATATTCAGCAGATCGTATTATGCAATGGGACCGTAAGACACAAAATCAATATGCCTTTTGTGTTACCAAAGATTTGTTTAGACTAAGAGACTGTGAACACTTTTTCATGTCAAAAACATGCAAAATAGTCACCCAAAAAAACTGTGGGAGACATCTTATACAGCAGCATTTATCCCGAAACAAAGAATTTCCCGGAGAATCGGGAACTTCATCACAAAAATATTTACCCTGAGTATGGCAAGGCACACAACATGTTCTATCAACTGCCTGTATACATAGATATAGATAGACAAAACTGTATCGTACACAAGGATATAATGATAAAAACTAGGCTTAACAAATTAGAGTACCGTTGGCCACTTTATCGCTGAAAAACATTTCTTACAGGCAACCTCTACCTCTGTATAACACCATGTGAGCAAAACAATAGTTGGCTTCTAACAGTACGGTAGCAGTCACGACCTTTATAAGACAATAGCAACTATTTCAGTATTTACCAGTTTGACGTGCGGAAATCACCAAAGGTTCCCAGTCTATAAAGCACCTCTGTCATAAATATTTAAAGAGGTGTTGAGTTGTGTCTTATTTTATGGAAAAATGTATATTTTTCCGAACATGTACCACATTATGGCATTATAAGCTTCAGTAGCTATCGATTGTCGGTTTCTGATTTGAATTTATATTTTCAGTTTAGCCTTTTGTTTTTTTTTTCAAGCCTATGATTTTTAGGGTTCCGTAGCCAAATGGCAAAAACGGAACCCTTATAGATTCGTCATGTCTGTCTGTCTGTCTGTCTGTCTGTCCGTCCGTATGTCACAGCCATTTTTCTCCGAAACCGTTAGAGCTAGACTGATGAAACTTGGCGAGTAGATGTATTCTGTGAACCGCATTAAGATTTTTACACAAAAATAGAAAAAAAACTATAAGTTTTGGGGGTCCCCATACTTAAAACTAAAACTCAAAATTTTTTTTTTCATCGAACCTATACGTGTGGGGATCTATGAATAGGTCTTCAAAAATGATGTTGAGGTTTCAAATATCGTTTTTTTCTAAACTTAATAGTTTGCGCGAGAGACACTTCCAAAGTGGAAAAAAGTTGGTCCCCCCCCCCTCTAACTTCTAAAATAAGAGAAAGATAAATCTAAAAAAAATATATGTTGTACATTACTATGCAAACTTTCAACGATATTTGGTTTGAATGAGATCTAGTCAGTAGTTTTTTTTTATACGTCATAAATCGTAAACCGCAATTACCTTTTGACGAACTACAATAAACCTTTATATTATGTTACTTGATGCTACGAAACCCTTCATGGGCGAGTCCGAAACAACAACATGTCTTCGTACAAAAAGCAGCCAAGTGCGAGACTTGGCTGCTTTTTGTACGAAGCAATGACTACTGTTTCTACAGTACACATACATTTCATGGTTAGCTAGGAATGTAGGTACTCATTGAAGAGAAATTACCAAATTCGTCTCAGTTACTTCGTTTTGTAAAAGTGACCATTTCTTTTGAAGCCAATGTAATAACAAACCCATCGGAGGCAGGGATTTTTCAAAACACACTGCACAAACTATAGCCATAAAGAGAGCTCCGAGCGAAATGTAGGTCATTACAGAAAACTCCACAGAATGGAAGTAACTTCACAGTCAGCTTCCAATGCTACATCCAGTCCATTAAAATCAAACAGCAAAAGAACTAAAAAAGCCTTGGAAAATCGCAAACAATTCGCGATAGGTACGTTCCAAAAATATTTTCGCCGACGTGAATTACAAAAACTTGGAACTGTGCCCCGTGGGGGTGGCACAGTGCAAATGAATGCAGTGAGACAAGTATCTACTAAATCTGTTTCACAGAAAATTAAAAGCTGCAATTTATGATTGTGTTTTAGAGCCCAGACGTAAGAGTAAGTACTGCAAATATAACTGAAAATGTTTGTAAAATATACTAAAAAAACACCGAAACGAAATAATGCAGATGCAGTCTATATTATGTTTCTATGGGACCTGGAATTATTATCTTTTTAATTAATACAGATTTTTTATATCGGCTCCTAAACCAACGAATATAAGCGATAACAAACATTAAAAAAAACACAACTGAATTCCAAATTTTCTCGTTTTTTATTTGAAGTTGGTTTAAAAACGTACGCCAATGATATCAATTAAACTAAAAAAATTAAAATATCCTTTTTAGACATAGACATTTATTTATTTACTACATAAGCACACATAAACCAGTAAAAAAAATCGGTTGTCTGTAAAGTCGGTTTACTGACGATAGTTGAACGTGATAACGTCATAAAAAAATACTTGCGGACTCGCGGACTCGGACTCGGACTCGGACTCGGACTCGGACTCGGACTCGGACTCGGACTCGGACTCGGACTCGGACTCGGACTCGGACTCGGACTCGGACTCGGACTCGGACTCGGACTCGGACTCGGACTCGGACTCGGACTCGGACTCGGACTCGGACTCGGACTCGGACTCGGACTCGGACTCGGACTCGGACTCGGACTCGGACTCGGACTCGGACTCGGACTCGGACTCGGACTCGGACTCGGACTCGGACTCGGACTCGGACTCGGACTCGGACTCGGACTCGGACTCGGACTCGGACTCGGACTCGGACTCGGACTCGGACTCGGACTCGGACTCGGACTCGGACTCGGACTCGGACTCGGACTCGGACTCGGACTCGGACTCGGACTCGGACTCGGACTCGGACTCGGACTCGGACTCGGACTCGGACTCGGACTCGGACTCGGACTCGGACTCGGACTCGGACTCGGACTCGGACTCGGACTCGGACTCGGACTCGGACTCGGACTCGGACTCGGACTCGGACTCGGACTCGGACTCGAACTCTCGGACCCGGACTCGGACTCGGACTCGAACTCTCGGACCCGGACCCGGAACCCGACCGAACCCTTACCCTTACCCTCATTTACCCTTACCCTTACCCTCATTTACCCTTACCCTCATTTACCCTTACCCATTACCCGACCCGGGCTCGGGCTCAGGTAAATGGAACGACGAAACGACGTAACGACGCATGAGTCATGTTTTTTCGTGCGTGCAGCCGGCTCCTTCGATTTATAAGACGTTATCACGTCAAAAACAAGGACACTAAAAGAAGAAAGATACAAACAATACATCGACACTGGAAAAGTGCGTCGTTTTTCTGTGTGCTACAGCAGCAAAAGGGCCTTGACTCAGCATAATGCCTACTACTTCTACTAGTCGCAAGTTCTAGTTTTCCACGTGTTGTTGTTTTTTCCTCATGATTTTCTTTATCAATAAGTTTCTGAAAAAAAGGAAAACATACGAGCACGTATATAGCAGATCTGGATTTTATGAGACAAAATGGTTACTCTAAAGGCATTATCCAGAGAGGAAATAGGGGACTACGTTTGTATGGAGAGTCGCTTGTTGCGTACCCTCTTAAGTAAATCCAACTTAACCTGCTGCAACCACCGCCCTAGGGCCTTGTCGCACGTGCGCGCCCTACACTACCCGAAGAGTTCGATCCAATCCAGTCCCGGACAGAGTGCCATAAATTCCCGTCATAGTCCCAGACTGAAGCCAGCGCCTGATTTCCCTGGCGGCGAGCAGTCTTTAAATTACCTCATTTATCTGACGTGACCTTGACATGCATACTCAAGTTCACGTTTTTGGGATTTTTTGTTTTGACAGCGTTTGACGAACCGGAATGAACAATTTCCGGTTTCATATTTATAAACCTCTTAAATTTTAAATCGTTTATTGTTTTTAAATCCAAGTATTACGTACAAATTAGAAGAAAAGATTGACTGGAAAAGATGGCTCTCACGATAAGGTCACCCAATGTTTTGCCTAATTGATTACTTTTATGTGTTGCTTTATTTTTGTGTGGCGAACAATACAGAGTTATCTATCTTTCTATAAGATCGTAGGTTTTATTAGATGGGATCTTTTTACTTACAAATGTTACAAGGTTTGTAACACCTTGTCAAAAACCATTAAGCCACTTATTTTACTTTATTTCATTCTCTTTGTATATCTTTATCATGACCATTATCATCCTAATTAAAATATTATAGACAAATATTTTACACAATCCACACAACACTATCTAGCCCCAAACTAAGCAGAGCTTGTACTATGGGAACCATATAGCTGATATAATACTTATATGCATTTTTTTTTGTAAATACATACTTAGAATACAATATAATACCCAGACAGAGAACAAACATCTGTGTTCAGCAAACAAATACTTGGTCTCGGTGGGGATCAAACGACCTACGGCTCAGAAGGCAGAGCTATTACCAACTGAGCTGAGAGGCCAGTCGATTGGCCTGTACCATCTATTGCAGATGATGAAGGTGGCGTTAGGTTATTGTATATGAACCAGAAGTGGAACACTTCCGTTTATGACTATATAGACCGATACTGGAGTGGCAGGTACGATTTTTATAAACGCTGTTTTTTCAGTACGTGTGTGACATGTATAAAGTGGCAAGTTTTAGCTAAACGACAATACAATCTGACACAGCACACTCGCAGTTAATCAGCGTCTCTAAATGTTAACTCAAGAGTTTCAAGAATAAACTTAATTAGAAAGTTAAAAACGTTAGCAAAGTCGGGGCGAGAACAAGTTTTGGCAACGCAAACGGCGAACGGACAGATTTCTGCATACGATACGATTTGCGGCGTTGATTGGCATATAAAAAAACTGATTTCTTTATTAATGGCCTGCGCACACCTAGTTCGCTGGCGGTAGCGATCAGATTTGAGATTTGACAGCGATATTTGACAGCGTTTCACTGATCGCTACTGCCAGCAAACTAGGTGTGTTCGAGCCTTAATGGTACTGCGGTTATTTGGCAGATCTCATAGCTCAGTTAGTAGTAGCTCTGCCTTTTACGCTTGAGGCTATACAATTCCCGCCAAAAACAAACAATTGTGTGATAAACATCAATGTTTGTTCTGTGTCTGGGTGTAATTTAACAAAAACATTAGAATAATCTTAAAATACATTTATTTATTTTTCTATCAGTACCAGTAGGCATAGCAGTAAGCCTACCTCAAGCTCTGTCTGGCTCTGTTCCTAGCTCTGGTTTTGAGTCTGTGTGAGTGCTCACCTGTGTATTATGCTGTGTGTATTTCACCGTAGGATTTATTTAGTCAACATTCACACAGACTCACAACCAGAGCCAGAGACAGAGCCAGACAGAGCTACAGGTAGCTTCACTTTTTTTAAGCTTGTATGGCATTGTGTGAACCCATACTTGATTTATAACTACGGACATTTTTTGACAGAATTGACCGCTGCTAGTCTCAAACGGAATCCAGCTTAGTTTAGGGCATATTTTTTAGTTCCCAGTACCCAAAGTCCCAGTGCATTTACAACATTTCGTTACCAAATGTTGTTTTCGTTTCGCCTACGTGTCTCTCTCTTTTGCATGAAAAAATTACGAGACAACAACTCTAGCTACGTAACATATTTTTGCTGTCTCATCTTGTCTCCCTACAAAAGACAGAGACACGTGGGCGAAACGAAAACAACATTTGGTAACGAAATGTGGTAGCAAAACTCGGACTTGGGGTACAGATCTTTGCGTATAAAATGCTTATTTAGAGCTGTTCTATAGTTTATTTTCTGTTTGTTTAAGTACTTGTACTTCATGTTTTCGTTCACAAGTTTGTGTAAACAGAGCATATTACATCACATTGCACAAATTGAAGCCATACCAGAATCGGTTAGTATGTGTGTGAAGTTTTTCTTTCTCACTTGTGTTTGTTTCAAATACTGCTTGTATTTTAAGTAGCTCCAATTGATATTATTCTGACACGACAATTCTACCAGCCACCATCGGTCGGGAGAAGTCCACTGCTGGGCATAGACCTCTTCTATACGTTTCCAGGAAGACCGATTCTGAGCTTTTTCCATCCTTACTTCCGGTAGTGCTTACAATATTGTCGCTCAGTCTTGCCAATCTCGAATGAATTAAATAAATACATAATAATTTGATAAATGTTTGAAAGTTTTGTTTTTGTATTATTGTCTCTCACCTCACTCGATTTTTACTGCTATTACTATTTTTGTTTTGTAAATGTATCATATAAAAAAATGGTAGAAACCAAGTAGTTTGTTGCCTGTTCTTCTAGGCTTGGTCGCGTGAAACTGGCACTAAGGCTGAGATTCATAGACCGCACTTTGCTTTATAGCAAAGCAGTCTTCGCAAAGTAAGTTAGTTTGTTTATCGAAGTTTCCTATCAATATTTTGAATAAAGAAGAGCTTGACAGAACTAAGAAATATAATTTTGGTTGAAAGTTGAACTTTCCATCAAAGTAAAGTCAAAGTGCGGTCTATGAATCTGGGCCCTAGACTCACAAAGTGATCTTTGTGATACCATTACCATTGAATAAAGACATAATTTGACATTGACTTTGAATACGTCATCAATAAGACAAGACAACATTGAATTTAAGAAATTGACAGTTTGTTTTAAAAATGATATAAAAATGTTGTTCAAATCAGAATAATCAAGTCACACCTCACGTATAAATTTGTCACCGTCTGACGTCACTCGTCGGTTCGTCTAAACCGATGTTATGGGCGATAAAAGAGCCACCGCTTCCTGTTCCGGCCGCCACACAAGACGGAACATAACCTACCGCAAGCTAATGTTCATGGTAATGATCTACCGATACATCAATAGTTTAACTAGAAAAACAGAGTTAATAAAAAAAATTGCAGGCAGACGCAGTCAAGACAAGGATGAGATTAGCACAAGACTGTCAACAGTGGCACATGCAGAGAGAGGCCTATAATATTTTTTTTTTTTTTTTTTTTTTTTTTTATACTACTAGTTGATGGAACAAGCATATGGCCCACCTGATGTTAAGCGGTAACCATCGCCTATAACAATGCATTGAGTCGTAGGTCAGGCACGTCTGGAACGCGCCCTACGATGCACTGCCCTGCGTCCATCAACTTGAGGATTACAGATGTTTCGCCTCACGTGCCAGTAATTACACCGGCACCCATGCCCTTCAAACCGAAACACAGCGATGCTGCTTCACGGCAGAAATAGGCATAAATAGGCAATTGTGGACCATTTACGCAACACGTAGTCCCAAATTAAGCGGAGCTTGTACTATGGGAACCAGATAGCTGATATAATACTTATACACATTTTTTTAAATACAAACTTAGAATACAGTAGAACACCCAGACAGAGAACAAACATCTGCGTCCACCACACAAATATTTGTGACTACCAACTGAGCTGGGAGACCAGTTACTCAGCAGTGGGTGAAGTCGGGGGTGATGATGATGATGATTATGATGAATATCTTTATAGCCTTGCGCACATCTATTAGCTTGAAAGCGATGGCGATCAGTGAAGCGCTCACCAAAATGACAGCGATATTTGACAGCATTTCACGTGATCGCCATCGCCACCGCGGTAGATGTGCGCATGCCTAAGTACATCGCAATACCTGCCAACCAACTGACAGACAGACATGACAATATTAATGAATTCATTAGGTGACGTGTAATGTCGACTGGCATTCGATTAATACAAATTAATTACCGCCCAGCTGTAGACGAATTAGTCTGGGCTTATTGAATAATTTGAGACTGATATTACGAATTACACAATAATCACAAAACAAGTAGACTATCCAGCTTCTCAGCTCAGTAGGCCTACCATGAGCTCTGTCTGGCTCTGGTTTTGAGTCTGTGTGAGTGTTGACTAAATAAATCCTACGTCAATTACGTCACACACACAGTATAATGCACTGGTGAGCACTTGCATGAGCATTTGATTGTTGTTCTTTGTTAGTACCATTTATTTGTAAATATCAAATTTTTGATTGCAACACAACACAATCGCCCAGTTTTATTTTAATGGAAATCAAAGTTAAAAATCATGCCAAAATTGTCACAATGCGCCTGAAATTTGATTGCTTCAACAGATAAGCAATAACACCAAGCTTTGACTCGATAAATAGATAAACAAGAGGCATTTATAAATTTTTGTCGGTATGCGAAAATCTTTTTAGGAGCTAAGTCAGTTAGAACAGAAAAAAACTCCAACTGTAACATTATTACATTCAACTTCATTATAAGCAAATGAAACGGAACCGCCACACGTTGTCACAATCAAAAGCGACAGAGCTTTGTGTTCCATAAAAGCGGTGACCGTTATATCCATACCGCCGCCATTACTAGTCAGGACTCAATAAAACAAAAGCTAGTGATTGCATTCAACTTTCTTGCGTCATGTCATGCATATTGATTTATTTTGCTGCGACTACATTCTTGATTTGAAAAAGTAGACTTTCTGATTCCTTTTGGTAGGTACTCGCACAGAGCCTGAGGATCTCGAGTCTTAGTATAAAATAACCAAATAATAATAAAAGACCATCATCTTAGGCTAAAGCTCCCAATCCAATAGAGCATAGTGGAGCTGTTAAATATTAACCGATAGAATTGTATAAGCCCCCGAAGCGATTTAGCAATGCTATTGCTTTATTTTTCACAGCTCCGCACCAGTAGACAGGTAGTTTTGGAATATTTCCGTTACAAAGCGGCGACAGTGTCTCAAGGAACAAAGACGTAAGTCGCACACGTTTTATCGCAAGCATTAGGCAAGCGACGCGCGTACGACATATTAACGTACGCGGCGGTATGGACGTGATCGGTGGGTTCTGCGCCGATTCACGACAGGCTTTGCTTTTTGGTTATTGACGAATAGTTATTTGTTATACAAGAGTGCAAAGCTGCTTTTTAACCGCGTGCTCAATTTTGATGACCGAGCAAGCGCAGGATTCTAATATTTAACCACGAGCGTAGCGAGTGGTTTAAAAGTTAGAATCCTAAGCGTTGGCGAAGGAATCAAAAGAGCACAAGGTGAAAAATCTTTACACTCGAGTGCAACACGTAACTTTTCATCCCACCTCAGCGAGGAAATGACCAAATGCAAAAAAGAACATGGCGCGACTAAAACACACCAAGAAGGTTCCGAGTATGAGTTTTTAACAAATTTAAAAATGTTGCATGATAAATTCGGCACCATGCAGGTAGAAGTAAATAGGTTAAATTATGTTTTGAATTCACAAATACACCAAGAAGGTTAAGAGTGCGAGTTTTTACCAAATTAAAAAAGGTTGTATGATAGGTATATTCAGCACCATGGAGGTAGAAGTACGTAGGTTGTGTATTCACAAACTTAGTGAACACGATATTCTAAATTCAAATTTACTTTATCCTCTAGCGGATAAAAACGGGTATTCCACTCAGATATTGAACAGTAAAAATACACTTTCCGAGATGGTGGGATGAAAAAGTTTTTGTCTTACCTTTTATTGTACTTTGTGAATACTTATACTTGCTCAAGTTACCATAATAGTTTTTCAAAGCAAAGTTTATTTCTGCTGTTTCATGTATAACACGTCAGCATTCAGTCTTGTTGCATTGTTTCGTGTCAAAGATAAGTTTTGTTTCAATTCGTTTTTTATTGCAATCGAAGCTTAAAATAATGTTAAAACTGACAGATGCAACTAGGTTTTGATTGCAATAAAAAATACGCAATCGCTCTTCAGTTTTATCCCACCCCCAGTGTTGTCCATTTTATTTTCTTATTTACCAGAACATTCTATCATTCGAGTCCATAACGGAAAGCAAATTGAGACATAACCTCCACTCATCGAGTAAAAGAGAATCGACTGGCTCGGATGATTTATGGAGTGATAGTGCTGCCGGCGGCCATCTTGGATATTCCAAGTTTAAACATTAAGGTCCTTGGAATACTTATTTTGAATTTGAGTGGAAATTAACGGGGTTGAAAGTTTAGGAATCTATAAAGGTCTACGCATATCTAGGCAATGTCGATGGCGATCAGTTGAATCGCTGTCAAATATGACAGCGATTTTGACAGCGTTTCATCTGATCACCGTCGCCATCGCCTAGATGTGCGCAGGCATTTATATTCCCAAAAAAAATAGCGCAGATCAATGCATTTTTAAATTAGAATAAAAACTAAATTTTCTCGAATTTGAAACTACCTTATTGAACCTTTTTTCCCAATCTTCATTATTTTTGTTCTATTTTTAGATCGTTATTGGAACATGCATGTATATTAAGTTATTTGTGTTTTACTTTCTGATTGTATTGCAAACTTTGAAACACGTTCGTCTACCCTCAATTCCCCTCCAAGGTCACAACCCCTAAACACAAATCCTTGACAACGCGTCAAAAATTACCACCAATTATAAAGCTTCCCTTTATTTTGTCACAAATTAAATAGGATTTCGTCTTAGAGTTCGCAGTCACAGATCTTTATTAGGTTTAAGGGTGAAGAATAAATTCGGTATGGCAGGGGTTGTTAGGGGTGTATTTATTGTTACAAGAGAGTACGAAAGTATTTGCAAGAGATACCTATGCGAAGAGGGTGCGCGTTTTTAGAACCAACATTTACAAAAGAATAATTATAAATAATTACTCGTAAAGTTTTCAATTTCACTTCGAAACAAAACTATTACGGGTCTACTAGTCATCCTAGGAATGCAAAAATAGCATGGTCTATCGTTTCAAGTTAATTTATTATGTTTCTTTTTCGTGGTTCTATAAAAAAGCCTTGTAATCGTTTTATGAATAATGGTGGATGAGTTCAATGCGGCTTAAAGAATTTTTTTACTCAAATGCTAAATCATCCTTTAGAAAAATGCTAAAGAAAATTTTAGTATGTCAATTTTCTCTCGTCGTATCAAAATTTGCTTTTTAATAAGAACACAAAATGACGCACAATTTATCCATCACACACAAATTGAGGATCGCAGCAGTAAACCTAGCTTTTGGTTTTTTTTTCAAATCTTATTGCAGCAGTTTTGAGAAATTTGACATTTTATAGTAGTTAGTCTTAAGACAAGAGTGAGTTATGGCTAAGCATGCTCCATCTTAGTCTGCATCCTCACTTTCTACCAGGTTTGATGGCAGCCAAATTATTATCTATCAATTAAAAAAAAATAGTAGAAAATGTGACGTTTGGGATTTGTTTCATAAAATCACCAGTTTTTGTAAAAGAAATGCACCAATACCTTTTGGCTTAGACAAAACCGACTCAAAGTTTTTTCTACTCCTCATATCTAAGAAAGATTGCTGCACAACAGTCTTCCCAGTCATAACATTGTCAGTTTCAGGAAGACTGCGGCTTAAGTAGAACAGAATGAGTGGTTCATATTCCCTTCTTTGATCCGAAATATTTATAATCAGCGGTAAATTATTTATGATTTACGGTGACAAGTCCTCTGTAATAAGATATCTGGCCCAAGGCTGGTGCTAGGAGTATTAACTACGCGACCTAAAATAATGAAACCTATTGTGGACAATCTACGCAACACTTTCTAATCCCAAACTAAACAGAGCTTTTACTATGGGAACCAGATAATTGATTATATCAAACTTTTTTTTGTAAATACAATTTTGGTATACAATATCCCTGACAGAGATTAAAGATCTGTGTTCACCACACACACATATTTGTTCCTGGCGGGGATCGAACCCACCACAACCTACGGCACAAAAGGCAGAGCTATTAAGCTGCCTTTTGTGTTATTTTCGAAGATATCCTTGTGGTTCTACTGAATAAAGACCGTTTTGATTTTTGCTCTACCCTCTGAAGGAATATGCTTATAACCTAGCCTTAAGTTATCTTTATAGTGATTTATTTGAAGGAAATGCCTCTTTTACCTATAGTTAAAACTGTATCATCATTCAATCTGGCATTGTAAGCGTCCAGGCCAAACTAGATTCTTATCAGACACATTGCCAACATAAACATTTTTTGCTCTTTTTAAAGAATCTTAAACTGGCCAATCCATCACCATGCTTTTAGTAAGTAAAGGCTAAAGCTTACCCATCAAGTGTAAAATAATTATAAACCAGAGTCCAGAAGTGAAATGCTCCTTTTCCTAGACGCAGACAGCGACGCTGGTGCCAATGTTTTCAAAACACAGTCTCACGTTACAGTCACTCTGAGGAACTTTGTTTTTGTTATAATAGAAACTATTATTGTTACAACAATAATATTATTTATGGAGGTTGTTCAACAGGAGCATTTAATTACTTACGCAGACTTATTTGCTGTGGAGAGAGCTATGCTAACTACATGATAGAATCGGAAGTGAGGAAATCCGTAGTAGAACCAAGATTACCGACATAGCTCGTAGAATTAGTATGTTAAAGGGGCTATGGGCAGGTGGTCATATGACTCGTAGAACCGATAACCGTTGGGGAATAAAGGTTCTCCAATGGCGTCACCTTAAGCAAGAAGAATAAACGTAAGACCCAGTGGATCGACGACATTTGCGAAACTTTGACCTTCTGAAAAATATTGTATTTTACTGAACTTTATTATCAATCATCGCGAGATCCTGTAACTGCCGAACCCACATAAAGTGGGATAAAGGCAAGAAAAAGAATAAAAAAAATCGCGAGCAACTGTATTTTGCAGAGTGTATTTTGTATTTTGTATAGTGCAGAGTGTATTTTGCTCCTTGATCTTGAGAAATTGTTTCACTGTTTTCATCGTCTTAGGGTGTTATTCATAATCCTGGCGTAGCGTTGGACTAGTTAATCCGTGTTTTGTCACATTTGTTCGAGTTGACAATTGCATGTCAATGCATGAGACAAAACACGGATTAACTAGTCCAACGCTACGCCAGGATTATTAATAACACCCTTAATGTTTAAGTTCATGTACCTATGTTTAAGAAAAAGTAACAAACAGCAAACATCGCTTACCTATCAGATCTATAAACATTAAACATGTATCTCCCAAAATACAAAATCAAATCAATCACCAGCCAACACAGAAAGTGTAACAAATAGCGAAAGAGGTTAAGCCCTGACGTGTTTGTTAAAAGAAACACGTACGGAATCCTTGTTTTTTGGAAAAAAACCCCACTTGATGGATTACCGGGTTCCTTATTAGTGTTGCTTACTGAACCCGTATTAGAGAACGGTCTAAACGTTAAACACGAGTTAACGAGAGTTAATGAGATGTAGTTTTTTAGGTTTTTGTAAGCTGACTGATAGATTAATACAGATAAGCCATATACACAAAAACTAGTAGGTACCTAATAACCACGATGAACTGACTTCTAAATTTACTTGGCTTATAGTTTCGTGTGCTGTCTTTGAAACTTTTGCTCTTGTATTATTATCTACGACACACTAAGTTAGAGTGGCACCATACTGGAACTTCACTGCTATATTGGTTTTGTAAAAGGATAATACAAATAAACGGTAGGAACCTAGCCGTAGTTGATTGCCTGTTCTCCTAGGCTTTGTCACGTGGAACTGGCAGCTAGACTCACTTCAAAGTGAGCCTTGTAATAAAGGCTTGACTTTTATAATTATTCTTATGATTTAACTACATACTAATGATGTAATTACAAAACCAAGTGTTCCTTGTGCTCCAAATGGTGAACAAATAATATGACTATGACTAGCTTACAATGAATAAAAAAATATTCATTTCAAATGGCTTGGAATAATAATTCGCACAAAACAATCTAGAAAGATAACCAAAGATGGAGAGAGATAAATCATACGTCACCATGGCAACCGCGACGATTGGGGAGCTAAATTAGAAAATGAATTCCCTTCAGTATGGAGCCACAGAAACTGCAGTACAACTTCTTTAAAATACTAAGAATAAAGTCATCATCATCATCATCATCAGCAACCAATATTAGTCCACTGCTGGAAGTAGGTCTCTCCCAAGACGTGCCACTAAGCCCGGAACGAGGTTATCCGACAGAGAACCAAGGTGGTCGACATAGCTCAAAGGATTAGTAAGCTGAAGTGGCAGTGGGCCGGTCATGTTTGCCATAGAACAGACAATCGTTGGAGCAAACGAATACTAGAGTGGAGACCGCGTTTAGGTAAGCGTAGTGTAGGACGCCCCCGGCAAGGTGGGGCGACGATCTGCGAAATGTAGCTGGCAAGCACTGGAGGAGAAGATCCGAAGAATAAAGTATTGGGCTCTAACATGCTCTTTTTGTATTTTCATCACACAAATTTAGTGTTTGATTTTGGGGGAAAAATATAACCCGCAGACAACGCAAAATGCAAAGCTACAACTACAAAATACAGATAAATATAACTATGCACCAATTGACTACACTCCTTCAAATGAATCAGTGAGACGACGACAAGAACACCAAAACATAATGTTCCCAACCTACTATGTCTATGTGTTCTTGTCGTTAGTCGACAAGTTAGTAAGATTTCAAGTTCTAAAACATTTGCGTTAAGAGCACGAAAACAACCTCTTTCAGGCGCACTTAAAATCCTTTCACCACCATCGATTTGAAAAAACTGGTGGCATCATAAGAAGAAATTGGTTTTTTGAACTTTTCTTCTGTGTTATCCACCATATTATGACATAAGGGTTAATTCGAAACCTTAAAGATGCATTACCATACCATTAGTTTGAAAAAAAACTAGGGACACAATAAGTAAGATTTTTTGAAATTTCCTTCTGTATTTTCCATCCTGTGGTATAGGGGTTGATTTGAAACGTTATTGGTGTATTTGAACTTGAATGCGGTGCGTCAGGTGTGAAAAATGGCGGTGGCTTCCGCATGACAGCTTCTGTATTGATTCATTGGCGCACATCATCACAATTCGGTAACTTATTGGAGTTTTCAATGAACACTGGCTCATATTATTTAATAAAAAAAATATGCTCTTGATTTAAATCGGTAAGCTATAACAAAGCATTACCTGGTAGGTCATTCACGTCAGGAACGTGCCATACTATGCACTGCCCAGCGTCTATCAACTTAAGGCATATATAGGTATTATGTTCAGCCTCACCTGCCAGTAATTTCACCAACACCCTTCAAACTGAAACACAACGATGCTGCTTCACGGCAGAAATGGGTATGGTGGTAGTACTTCCCTGGACGAGCACAAATAGCGAAATTCCCTAAAATCTTTTTCAAGTGATCATGGGGATATCTACAGTGCCTGCCAATTAAATGAGGCAGTGTTGTTTTCTTTTGCACTTAATCTAATTTATTCCTCTTACATGTTAAAACCGTCCAAAGTAAAGATAGGATGAAAACGAACGTCTTATCCTGACGTTTGTTATAAATGATGTCGGCCCTGCGTGGGCCCCTACCGGAGTTTTACGCTTTTTCAAATAAACAACTTTTTCGTATATCATGGTAGAAACAAAGTTCTTCTAGTTTGGAGTCGTTGGGAAAGTTGTGGATCCTGATTTTGTTATAAGTAGATACCGTAATGACGGCCGTGGTATAGCGGCGATAAACAAAGAACGCCAATGTATTAAACCATAGGTCGCCGACGAGCAGACGGATCACCTGATGAAGTGAAGCCACTGACGCCCAAAGACACCTGCAACACCAAAGGTGCTGATGCGCTGACGGCCTTTTAAGAAGAGACAGACCCGCCTGTTGATGGACCCCATGTTAAAACTTCAAAGGAAAACTGAGTTTGTTCAATTAAAAACACCTCAGCCAGTTTCAAATGATGACATAAGTGAAAATCGAACTTAAAACTTAAGACACAATAAGAAGCAAAGCATATTCATACTAACTTTCATGATACCAGTCCAGAAAGAAATTATCAAATGTCTTCCGTATGGTGTACTGGGTGTTTAGATTTTACCAAACAAACCAGCATAAACACATGCCTTCTAGTATACCACAATATAACTTAAGCGCACCAAACACGTTAAACTTCCATCTTCCTACACGCTCGTTAAATAAAAATACATTTTCACCAAAAACATTCGCAAAAAACTGACAGCGATTCAGATAAAGAAAACGCAAAAACGAGGTGCAAAAACCGGACGCGGCCTGCGGCGCGACATTTTGCGATACGACATTGTCACTCCGACACGACTAAACGCCGCGGGCACGATAGGCGTATGAAACTTGAATAGGTTTGTGTTGCGGATCTATTCAAGGGTTTATAGGAATAATGCTGGTTTGGAGCTGGTGCTAGGTTGCACTGCATTGTGAATAATACTTTGAAATGTTGGTACAGTGTTATTGTTTTGTTGCAGTTTTAGGTATTTCACTGGTTATAAAGTCTTCGCTTGTATTATTTATGACAAAAATACTTAGATTAAGTTTCAAAATCACAAGATGACGCATAATAGTTGTTTTTATAATGCAGAGGTGTAAGTGGATACCTATTATTGTTTTGCTGTAGGACTACAACAAGCTCTGTCTGGCTCTGTCTTTGGCTCTGGTTTTGAGTCTGTGTGAGTGTTGACTAAATAAATCCTACGTCGAAACAGTATAGTCACACACACAGTATAGTACACTGGTGAGCACTCACCATAGACTCAAAACCAGAGCCAGAGACAGAGCCAGAAAGAGCTTGTGGTAGGCCTACTGGTTGGTGTACTTAGTAGGTACCTTCTCTTTTTGTTTTATACCCTTGTTTATTTTTTCGTATCCTGGGAAGTAATTCTGGTTGAAAAAATTACTTTTCATTTCTTTCTTTCTGTAAAAGTTGACGGCAATTTCTACCAAGC
This sequence comes from Thera britannica, assembly GCA_939531255.2. Lineage (NCBI taxonomy): Eukaryota > Metazoa > Arthropoda > Insecta > Lepidoptera > Geometridae > Thera > Thera britannica. The sequence continues at coordinate 893,825 of OW618040.2, read as the reverse complement.
CTCTTTCAATTGTCAAAAATTTTGAAAACATTGTTTCAAAGCTCATTACTATACGTATTAACTTTTGGGCGTTGATTCAAAATCTATAATATAATATGTTGATGCATAACCGACAAAGTTATAAAATTCTAACATTTAACAAAAAAGCAACACAAAATACGGTCCATATTTCGTGACCCCCGAAACGACCTCCCATCCATCAAACTTAGCTACACATCCAAACAGGCATAACTGCATTATTCACAATTCCTTGTCACCGCTCGGCTCTGTGCACAAAACCCTAAAAACTATAAATTATGGGCATACGATGATCAATCAAACTGGAGTCAATGTTTTGGATCAAACTGGCGAAGTTACCGCTTGCCTTATTTGAGTAAATAATAATAAATAATGCAGACAATCCACACAGCACTATCTAGCCCCAAACTAAGCAGAGTTTATACTATGAGAACCAGATTCTATCATTTCTTAAAAGGCTGGCAGCGCATTAGCACCACCTCTGGTGTTTCAGGTGTCTATGGGCGACGGTGACTACTTTCCATCAGGTGGTCCGTCTGCTAGTCTGCCTGCTATGGCATAAAAAAAAAATATATAGCTGATATAAAACTTGTATATATTTTTTTTGACACACATAAAATACAATATAACACTCAGACAGTCCAAACATCTATGTTCACAACACAAATGTTTGTTCTCAGTGAGGATCGAACCCACGCCCTCCAGCTCAGAAGGCATAGCTACTACCAACTGAGCTGTAAGAGCAGTCTAGCGTATAGCTTGGCTATCTAATAACATATCATAGTTCAGCCACGATTAGCGTGCACTTTGGTGGGTGACCGGTAGTGTATTTTTTTTTAAGAGATTGAGTCAGCAGGCAGTTTTTTTTTGTTTAGGAGACGTCCATACCAACTGTGCCTGGGAATTACAGAGATGTAAAACTACAACGTTTATATACTTACTTTATAATTTACAACCTCTTTCGTTACGTACCTGTAACAAAAATAAAAGGTAAGTATTTAATTAACAACAATATCTATTACTTACAAAGTTTTTTTTGTTTAAGGCAAGGGTTAAGGTACAGGGCAGTAGCCATAATTATTGTATGTAATTAGTTCATAAGGTCAATAATATGTTTTTTTTTTCTTTATTTTTTCAAAGAAAAAAGACAAGAACGTAAATACATTTCTTTGACATACTCACATACATATAGGTGTTAACAATAATAATAGATAATGGTAGATAAAATATGCCACATGAGCCCCGACAAAATTTCCAATAGATAGATATAATAATACTTTTGGGCCCCATCTATATAATATCATTTTAGTTATACGTTAGAACTACCTATACAAATATAAATAGTTATAATAATTATTGTAAGTTTGAGTTAAAGTAGCAAAGGTACGGAATCTTGTAGCAAAAAGAAATACGATAAATTTTGTTAAAACGCTAACAAAAACATTGGTAACATAGAATTAGGTAAGCTTGCCACTCACGGTGCGGCATGTTTATTTGACTAGACACGTTTTTTTTCATGCCTTTCAACCAACAAATAGTTTTATTTGTAATATTATTTTATCTCGATCGACTTCTCAAAATGTTCTGTTGAAGAGTATAGTCACCTCGAAAATTTACTAAATTAATTAAGAATCCATAAATAAGCATTCTAACCTTTACAAAATGTCATAAATCAATAAAATTACGAAAAGCGTAGATCAAGTTCTTTTTTTTAGTTCAAATAAAAAAAGAGGAGGTTCTCAATTCGGTTCTTGTTTATAATGTTTGTTATCGCATAAGTTCACCATTTATACGCCGATAGGAATAAAATATTTTTTTAAACTTATTAAATTTCCAGATTGATCACAAAGAAATTTCATTAAAATAGGTTCAACAGTTTGACCTTGAAGTCGGTTTCTCAAGTTTTATAACTTCACTTATCTGATTTTGGTTATAAATTCAATGATTTTTTGTATCAACCCCGGATGGACGATGAATGGCCGCCTCACACACTAATTAACCTCCGTTCCGGAACGCATAAATCGAGAAGTAGTACATTCCTCTTCGTTCCTCCCTCGTACTAACGCGATTTTTTACGAATACCTAGCGGTAAGATTAATGGGTGTGTGTGTGTGTTTTGAAGCCTAGGGCGTGACCCATCTAATTTTATAATTAGAAATACCAACCAATAGGAAATAGGAAACCACTAATAGGAAATTACATAAGAAACACCTAATTTTTTGCAGCTAAATAATACTTTTTTTTATTTATACAAATAAACTTACATAATAATACAAGTACCTACCTATCTAAAAATTAAGATTACATCATAACATTACATTATAACCGAAAAAAAGTGGTTCATTAGTTACATTTTTAAGTAAAAAAGCATAGCTTTTTTATGTACGATTATTATTCAGTGATTTTTGCCCATATTACAGACCGATTTTGAAATAAACTTTATTAAAACGGTCTCTCGATTGATTTTTCCAACTGTACTAAAAAGTTTCAAAAATGAATAATATTGTTGAATTGGAAAAAAGTTGATAAAATAATTATTTCTAAAGAGAGGCTGTCTTAGTAAAAAAACGTGCAATATTTGTTGTTTATCATCAGCCAATGCATAGGTGCATGATTTAAGTAAAATGTGTAACATATCATTGTTATCTCTCGATAGCACCGCGCTAGTCCCGGTGCAATCAAAAGGCAGTGTTTGCGCACCCGGCTCCTGCTACGACCAATTAGCCCCGACATAGCGCCACATAAATTGTATCAAACAGCTCTTTGGTAGCGCACCGATGCTATTGCGGATCTAATGCCACTGGAAAGGGCTTGACAGAAAAATATATAAAAAGTACTCTTTTATACTTTGACCAGCCGTTAACTAGCCTCTCAGCTCAGTTGGTAGTAGCTCTGCCTTCTGAGCCGTAAGTCGTGGGTTCGCTATCCCCACCGAGAACAAATATTTGTGTGGTGAACACATATGTTTGTTCTCTGTCTGGGTGTAATATTGTATTCTAAGTACCTATGTATTATTAGCAAAAAAATAAATATATGTAAGTATTATATCAGCTATCTGGTTCCCATAGTACAAGCTCTGCTTAGTTTGGGGCTAGATAGTGTGGTGTGGATTGTCTATAATATTTATTTATTTATAAATTATATTGGTACCACGATAGGATTTCATTGTAAGGGGCGTACAAAAACATGGGTTTGAACCAAGCCTTAACTTACTTGCCTGTTATTTAAAGTCAGTTTGGTCAAACTGGTACCTAATTTATCTTGCTTTAAGACGTTTAATTCTTATCCTTTCAATTTGATTAATTGACTATGAGCGGGTTGCACTGCTTGGCAAAATCTTCCCATTCCATCTCATCCTTGAAATTTCATCAATTAAAAAAATACCTATTTTGCTTAATTTGAAAAAAAAATCAATGACATACATTATATTTTCAACCGCTTCTAGTCAAGTTATATTCTCGTTAAACCCCGTAGCAATGGGTTCATTATCACAAATAAGTTGGAAGAGCCTTTCTGTTTTTATTGTTAGACTGAAATGTGCCCCCGTCTCCTTGACTATTGCCCTCAAAATTATGTCAAGTGTCGGTGCAATGAAATAAACGCTAATGTTGCATTATTTTATCTTCTTACAATATTTTAATGTTCGTGTAGACATTATTATTGTTTTTAATTTAAATAAAATAATGTTTTCTAAAAAGACCTGTGTGTCCTTACAATGCTTTGCTACCACTTAACGTCAGGTGAACCACCTGTGTAAAGTCAGATTCTTCGTGTCACGGCAATAAATTAGATCATGAGCATTACCTATACATAGGAACTTCACCACACTTAGCTCTCAAAATGCAAAAAATCTTCATCTCTTTTTCACACTCTGAAAAAAAAATCTAGGAGCTTCGTGGGCTAACTTTTATTACGATAAAAGGTCTTACAGACCGCAGATAAACTTGCACTCTTTTTTGTTATTTTTAGGTTTATTCTTCAGACTTACCTTTCTATTTCCTTTGCAGGTGGTTTTATCAGTGGTCTGTAAGACCCCTTACCGTGATAAAGTTATCACACGAAGCCCCAGGTTAACATCTAACTGGCAAGTTCGTGACTCGGTTGAGAAGTGAATTAACATGAACGGGTTAATTCGGCACGTGTCACACTGGCTCCACCACTACACAGACAACTGCCTATTTCTGCCGTGAAGCAGCATTGCTGTGTTTCGGTTTAAGAGTGTGGGTGCCGGTGAAATTACTGGCACACAAGGCTGGACGTCTGTATGCCTCAAGTTGATCGACGTAGGAGAGGTGCATCGTAGGGCACGTTCCTGATATGAGTGAGTTACGAGGCAATGCTTTGTTATAGGCGATGGTTACCATTTAACATCAGGTGGGCTATATGCTTGTTTCATCAGCCTATTGTATTAAAAAAAAAGCATTTTGTGTCTACCATGCCTGCTGAGGTCGTGAGGATGTTTTTTTTCTTATTTTTTGTAAGGTTTTGTGAAGGACAGCGACATCTAGTTCGTTTTACAGTAAACTTTTATGTTTTGAGTCACTTTCGTGATCCATGAGAAATCCATCAATAGCTCATTTACCAAAATCCATCGAGCCGTTGAAGCTGCACCGACGCATAAAGGAACCTTTACACAACATACTACCTACGCTTTTTTTGTTTTTTAATTTTCTTAATTAATTTTTATATCATGACATGTGAGCAGTAGGTACATTTGATTTGATGTATTTTCCTCTAAAACTTAGAAATTGTTGAAAAAATAGTGATCGAATGGTAGAGAAGATCGGCTATGGTTTGAATTGAAACACCCCATTCCCATCAATCTTCCAAATTCAAATACACCGAATCCTTTAATCCATGTCGCAACTACCGTCTATTACACAGCGCAATCTTAATCGTTGCATTCTGGAGAAACTTTGACCGAGATAGTGTAGAATTGTCACTCAAAGTCAAAGTCAAAAACAAAAGTCACCATCAAAATATAATGTAAAAAAGTAAAAAAAAGCATAACAGGATCAATTTGTAGGTTGTCTAGGTGCTATTTTATTCTGAAACCAGATCCACATGACCCAATTTTAAAAAAAGTCTTTGAAGTCTAGTATTTATGACGATTTTAAGTGATTCTTTAAACTGTCATAATAACTGGGTAAATGTTTATGCTCCTGCAAAAATTTCAATGCGACCGTAATACAACGGCCATCGTTTCCCAGCAAATGCCATTACAAAACGTAATATAATTAAATAGACACGGATTAATGGAGTGACAATAATCTTATGGCGGCGGGAGATTATCCTAAATTTAATCAGTAGGTCCCATGACCCTCTGGCGCTGGATCGATCGCTATCTATGGATCGGACTGTAATTGTATCTTTGGATAACTTAGCGTGAAAACTAGCTCAATGAGGATGATATTTCTTTAATTCATTTTTATGTCTTTTTCTGCCGTGAAGCAGAATTGCTGTGTTTCAATTTGAAGGGTGTGTGGTGGCTATAAAATTACACGTGAGGCATTTGTGAGCTTCAAGTTGATAGACGCAGTTCAGTGCATCGTAGGGCACTTTTCTGACGTGCGTGACCTACAAGGCAATTTTTGTTATAGGCGATGGTTACCACTTAACATCAGGTGGGCCATAATGCTTGTTCCATCAGCTAGTTGTATAATAAAATAATTAGATAAATAAAATTAAATCATATTTGCGAGATATAAAATTACTGAACGTATTTACATAAATAAAATAGCTTTTAGTCAAGTCAGACAATAGACAAGTCGGCCATGTTGTTTAGGAATTTCCAGCCAGCATCTTTCGATTAAAAAATACATTATATTTTAAATTCTATTTTCAAATTCAGCAAAAAAAGTTATTTCGCATTTTTCTAAATAAATAAATAAATAAATATTGTGGACAATTCACACAGCACTACCCAGCCCCAAACTAAGCAGAGCTTGTACTATGGGAACCAGATAGATGATATAATACTTGAATACATTTTTTTTTTGTAAATACATACTTAGAATACAATATAACACCCAGACAGAGAACAAACATTTATGTTCACCACACAAATATTTGTTCTCGGTGGGGATCGAACCCACGACCTACGGCGCAGAAGGCAGAGCTACTACCAACTGCGCTAGAGGCCAGTCCTACCAACTGCGCTAGAGGCCAGTCAAATTGAAGCAACGATCTCGCTCGTGATTGGCTAATTTCTGTATGGATGTATTTCATACAGGATTTCCTAGTATCAAAGCCAATCATAATATAAACGTTATACCATAATCTATGACTTATTTGCAAGAATATAGAGTCTATTGCGACCAGCAAAATAAATTCCTGTTATCGAAACAAGAACACAGAAAGTAACAAATAAGTAGTGTATTCGTATAGATATCATTAAAATGTAACGTAATAATAAAATAGGGTATTTTATAATGGAAGTCGAATGAATGGGGTTCTTTTGTGAGACATCAGTCGATGGGTAATTTACAAAATGTTACTATAGGGTCTGTCCAGCTGTTGGGGTCCAAAATAGTTGTTACATTGTATAGGATAAATTATTGTAATTCGCATGATGTTTTACAAAGGGCTGACGTAAAAATGATGTATAGGTACAATGAGCTGGTACTTACAGAAATTACCTAATTTGTTGCTATCGCATTTAATTTTGAACTTTACCTCCTTGAATTATGGTGCCTCTTATTCCCTACTAACAAATACGATATCCTATCAAAAAGAATCTAGGTTACGTATTTTCAATAAAGCGAAAATCTTGGAAATACAGCAAAAAACATTTTTTTCCTTTTGAAATTAGTAAATACAGCCCAAGATGTTATTAAATTCCTTCCTCACTTTAATTTTGCAATATTACCTTAAGCAATGTTACTAAAATAGACTTATCCGCAACCAACTATGATATAAAAGATTTTATTTGTCCCCAAAAGTTATAAGACGAGTGGTATCTAAACCCACGACCTTCCCACCGATTTCTACGGTTCATAACTTTTGGGACACTATAAAATATTTGTGAATTTTTTAATTACTTATGTGTAGGTCAATTTTTTTTATTTTTTATATTCTTAAATTAATATGAAACTACAATAATATCTACGCTTCCGTCTGGCACTGATTTGGATCAGTTGAGCTATCTCTAGATCTTTTGTAATGATCTGCAGATAGCTCAACTGTTTCTTGTGTATTTTGTACATTTTGTAAATATTTGTTTAATAGTAAGTTTCTTTGTGTTAATAAACCAATAATATCTTAACATTTTTTTTCCATAACTCCTTTCAATAACTAAAATGGATAATTATATTAGGGTTAGCACTCAACATCAGCTCAGAATCACTAATAGTTTTATCAGGGTACTACATAAAAGAGGTTTTTTTTTATACTACTAGCTGATGGAACAAGCATATAGCCCACCTGATGTTAAGCGTTACCATCGCCTATAACAAAGCATTGCCTAGAAGGTCACGCACGTCAGGAGGTTGAGGCTTACAGATGTTTCGCCTCACGTGCTTGTAATTACACCGGCACCCACACCCATAGAAAAAAAGAGGTCTGTTTAATGTCCAGCGGCGGACTTCTTCTGATGATGATGTTTGTCCCATTTCCATAGATGTACAAATCGCGACGGGATGATGGATAGCGTGTCGCCGCGGCTACAAATAAGGGTCGCCATTCAGCCGGCTGTTATTGTGTTAAAATCAATTTGGGGCAGCCCTACGTACGCTAGTGATGCGAAACACGTATCGATAAACTGTATCAGTTATGTTGTTAGGCCAGTCTTGGCTCAGTGGCGCCCTCTTCAGAGACTAACCAGTTAAGGCGTAAACCACCGATGTACTCCTCATTCACACATTTTGATCTTTAGAGATCAGATTGATAGATTTATAATCACTTTAATTATTTATCGAAAGCGACGTACGGTTCCAAATACACAGTTTGTTACACAAAGTCGATCGGATCACTGGTTTTTTTGAGCCAAGTGTGGTGAAAGGATTTTATATGCACCTCTACAAGGCTCCTTTCGTGTAGTTGGCGCATGTTTTTGTTCAATTTTTACACAGAAAACCCCATTTAGAGATGTTTCACAGGGTTCATTTAAAGAAAAAGTGGGATGCTTGTAAAATTATAAAATCGTTTTTATAAAATGTAACATTTTTATGAAAACACATAACTATGTGTAGCAGTGAAACTAGGCAAACATTCTACGTCGCCTATCGAAAAAAAAAACGCGATGTTAGTTATGGTTTAATACTTAAAACCGGATAATCGTAAATAAAACAAGATAATCGAAAGTAATTTTTCCCACCCCTAAAAGTCATCTTTGTCCAAAAAAAATAGTTTTGGGGCATTCCACCCCACAGATTGTCATCACCAACGTGATTGTAACAAAAGTCATGCAACCCCCGAATATCAAAATGCTACTAATTTGAGACGTGCCTATTTTTTTATAATATTTTACTTCAAAGGGGGTTCGGTTTCAATTTAATGGGCAATTTTTTGTAGATTTTGCTGTTAGGGTATAAAAAAGGGTAATTTTCGTTGTTAAATTTGACCTAGGGTTTTTTTTGCTGATTGGTTATCGATGTTTGTAGATCAACGAAATAAATTACCTGAAGAATAATTGACTGTTCTCGAAAGTACTGTAATCTAAAGAAACAGCATTTAAAGAACCAATAAAATCTCATTGATTAACAAAAACATTGCCTTTCTGCATTTTTCTAAATTCTCATCTACAAAATGGCATTTATTTTTAGTTTGTTTAAGACGTGGCTACAGGGCATTAGGGAATTAAATAAACAGATGTTGTAAACGTATTTGAACTAAAACAATATTTTTCATTCGCGTTTATTTTGAGCTGCTAAAGCGGTTTATATAAGTACAATAACAATTGCTTTTTATTTTCTTTGATCTATTTTAAAACTAAGAAATAAACTCATTTTTTGTTAAATGCAAAGATTTTTAAATTGGCCTTGTTATTACAAAATTATTATTATGATTGTTGAACACATTAAAAACCAAAACTAGGTATTTAAATTATTTTTCAATAGATATTGAATATAGATAATCATTTATTACTTTCCACTGATGGCTAATGATACAGAGTGACAGGGCTAAATTTAAGCATTGATATAATTTAAATTTCATTTTTAAGTATGGTTTTGTATCTACCTACTACTTACTTTATAATTATATTTAGTCTAAGTAATAGAATGTTTTAATAAAAGTTCATTATACTCCTCCCCTAATATGCTCAGAATGAGAATTTATCTCACAAAGCTTTAAAAACACATAGGTAAAAAAAAAGCAGCCAAGTGCGAGTCGGACTCGCCCATGAAGGGTTCCGTAGCACGACGAACTACAAGAACCTTTATATATGTTACTTGATGTAACATAATAAGGTTCTTGTAATTGTTTATTAATTTTATAGTGTTTACTACACTTAAGGAAATCACAAAGATTTTTATAATGTCCCAAAAGTTAAGAGCCGAGCGGGATTTGAACCCGCGACCTTCCCCTCGGTACGGGGCTGCGCTGACCACTGCGCCATCGGATCCTAATCACACTCGACGAATAACTCTTAGGGACTGTTCGGCACTAACGCGACCGTGGCTCCATCTACAGTTTTGACGTTACAGTCAACTAACCTGCTCGATAACCGAAGTTGCATTCAGTTGAATCGACGAGAGATGTCACCTTGCGTTTTTCATAATTGTTTATTAATTTCCCTAATAATTGTTTTCATAATTGTTTATTGTTTATTAGTTGTTTATTAATTTTCGAACAGTCCCTAAGAGTTATTCGTCGAGTGTGATTAGGATCCGATGGCGCAGTGGTCAGCGCAGCCCCGTACCGAGGGGAAGGTCGCGGGTTCAAATCCCGCTCGGCTCTTAACTTTTGGGACATTATAAAAATCTTTAAGGTTCTTGTAGTTCGTCGAAAGGTAAATTGCGGTTTTCTGTTTATGATGTATAAAAAAAAAACTATTAACTAGATCTCGTTCAAACCAAATATCGTTGGAAGTTTACATAGTAATGTACAACATATATTTTTTTTAGTATTATCATTCTCTTACTTTAGAAGTTAGAGGGGGGGGGACCAACTTTTTTCCACTTTGGAAGTGTCTCTCGCGCAAACTATTCAGTTTAGAAAAAAACAATATTAGAAACCTCAACAGCATTTTTGAAGACCTATTCATAGATACCCCACACGTATGGGTTCGATAAAAAAAAAAAATTTGAGTTTCAGTTTCAAGTATGGGGACCCCCGAAATTTATAGTTTTTTTTTTATTTTTATGTAAAAATCTTAATGCGGTTCACAAAATACATCTACTCGCCAAGTTTCATCAGTCTAGCTCTTACGGTTTCGGAGAAAAATGGCTGTGACATACGGACGGACAGACAGACAGACAGACAGACAGACATGATGAATCTATAAGGGTTCCGTTTTTGCCATTTGGCTACGGAACCCTAAAAAGCTCTACAAACAATCTAATCAGCAATCACTTAAACAAAACTTCCCATCCATAAGTCAAGATAATGGCTGACGTCATCCATCACGATATTACATAGAGAGCCGACTTAGCCCGCGGATGATTCTACTACGCAAATATTTGCAGACGGCTCGTTTGGAGTGTGCGGTTCCACTGTCTACTGAAGTACGAACGACTTTTACTCATTCAATATCATATTATATCCGTCACGCGAAAAAAAAGCAGCTTAGTACTTGCAGAAACAAGTTCGTTCATTAAGTGCTAAGTGCTTAATTATAAAATTGAGTCGTCTACAGTTCCTTCAACTATCTTGGCGTGAAAAGTGCGGTTATAGAGTCGAAGGATGTTTTGCTGCTCACGAACTCACTAAGTTGACGCCAGAAAAAGCGTCAACTTAGTGGGTGCGTGATCAGTGGAATTGCTCAGACTGATAATGATGATGATGATCATAAATCCTAACAAACGTCTGTAATGGTTTCATTATGGTACATCTTTATTGCCCAGTCGCTGTCGATTCTTACCTTATACTCTCACTTGCCCAAATTACCCATGGAACTTCAACCAAATGAAAATATATCTTTGTGAGCCGAAATACAAATCATTCCGAGTGTCTAACAATTGACTTTATAGTACCTATATCTAGGCATAGTTACTTGCTCATAAATTTAGAAAAATATTGTTAAAATATTTGTTTGTATATTCGCATGATAATGGACACACTCACCCGCCGTACCTCTGTTAGTACAATCTACAAATTTCGGGGATCCCCTTTCTTAAGTAATGTGCTATTGCTTTTGCTAGCGTCAGTATTTTTGGCATGAAAATATGCTGGCGTCTAGCACTTTATCTATAATAATAAAATATCTAAGGTTATCGTCGGCTATTTCTTCTGATCTGGCTTTCTTAGCTTTAGTGTTTTTGTCTGAGACATACATTATTCTTCGTGTACTTAGTTTTTACTACTATTTGCTGTACGTTGTACATTGAGTGACAAAAAATGTCAATAAAGCAATTTTTGTACAATAATCGAACACTTTTACTTTGCTTAGAGCGTTTTTTGTTTTTTTACGTGTACCTCCTACATATTATACATAAGCATTTATACATAATATTCTGTTTAATGATTACACATCAAGATCTTTATTGGGTTAAAAAACAAATTAAAAATCTTCTTTCATGGAAGACTCGTGGAATAACACGCGACTTCGTTTGAGATAAGCTTTTCCATACCCCCGCTGCAACCCTTTAATGGTTGAATTATCAAACACTCTTTGTTTACCTACATTTTTCATAAAAAATACACTCTAAAGAATACACTAAATTTCAAGTCGATACAACTAATGCTGCCTTCCTACGGTGCGTGTTTCTGCAGATCATCACGCACCGCGCACGACGACGCACGGCAACGCACACAGAAAAGACTTCTGTGATACCGCGCACTTCGGCGCACGAGACCGTTCCCATGGTGTTTCGTGCGAGCTGGTGCGGGCTGGTGCGCGATATCACGCACCAGTGGGAAGGGACTTTTAGGCTGTGCGTGCGTTGCCACTCACGCCAAGCTTTTTTCTATAGTATGTTATGTGTGTTAATAAAGTCTTTGACTTTCTAAAAGAGCCAAAGCAGATTTACCTATGTTTTTCAAGGTATATGTCTAAAATTAAGCAACATTACTAACACCAGAATTCTTGTCCAAGACAGTCCTTTGCAGTGTTCGTTTGCACACATTGTGCTCACGCCCCGTTAGACGCGATAACGGAGACAATTTACGTTATGCCGGCGACTGTACCACCCATGTTCATTACAGGGAAAACTGCTGGAAATTTCGGGGGAATTTGAGTTTTGTGTGAGTAACTTTGTAGATATGAGTAGCATAGTCTTGTTTTCGATATTATAGAAGTATTTAAATGTACACTGAAGTTGAAATAACCTCACGACATATTCAGCAAGCATGGTAGACATGCCTCAGATGCAAACTCTAGGTGAGTCTGCATCTAGATTCATTATTAAAAAAGATAGCATGATTTTTCAGTTTATGCTTCGATGTTTTAACATTGAAATGTATAATTTTAATCCAATTATGTAATTATCTTTTTACAACAGGATGTACCTACATTATTTGCAAAAAATATTACTGTGAACCATAATTTTATTAATAAAACTAAAAATACATTTTGAAAGAACTAGCAATATAAACACTGAACACTATTTTTCTCCTGTAGGTATTATTGTAGGTAGAAAACAGAGTTCTGATGTATAAAATAATTAGATAAAACCGACTTCATAACCTAACTGCTGACCCGATTTTGATGAAATTTCTTGAGACCTTCTAGAATTATTAACTTTAAGTTTAAAATTATTTTTTTCTAATTGGCTCGCTAATTAGTAGTCATGTGACAGCAATAATAAAAAAAACCGAATTGAGATTTTTCTCCTTTTTAGGGTTCCGTAGCCAAATGGCAAAAACGGAACCCTTATAGATTCGTCATGTCTGTCTGTCTGTCTGTCCGTCCGTGTCACAGCCATTTTACTCCGAAACCGTAAGAGCTAGACTGATTAAACTTGGCGAGTAGATGTATTCTGTGGTTTTTACACAAAAATAGAAAAAAAACTATAAATTTTGGGGGTCCCCATACTTGAAACTGAAACTCAAAAAAAAATTTTTCATTGAACCCATACGTGTGGGGTTTTTATTAATTAATTTGTTGTATGCAGTAATTGTGATTATTTATAATTTAAATTTAGTTTTAGTTGAAATTCCGCACTTAAATGTATTTTGTTATTTATGAATAAATTAATATGAATATTGAATCTTTGTCGTGTCTCTGGTCCCCACAGGCCCTTATTCCACTAACCTAGTCGTCAACTTGGAGTGCATTTGCTTTTTGCTCCGTTTGCACAATAGGAACTACAAACCATCGTCCATTCAGACGAGCTTCGTCTGAATGGACGACAACCTACATTGTGTATTACTGTGACATTTAGGTTTATGTTGCCTAGTGCAAAACAAATCAGTTTCACACACTTTGGAAAAATGGAATATATAAATCTTCTCTTCTTCTTCTTCTTCCTGCGCTTATCACACTTTTTGTGATTTCGCCACAACATGTTCTTTTTATGTCCACTTCTATTCTCCTCTATCAGCCAAATAAAAATAATAAGAATCTTAAATGTCCAAAATAAAACAGAAGAAAAATAAAAGCTTGTTTTTTCACAAGAAATTAAACTTCATGTACCTACACTGAAAATTTAAATAAAGTTATACCCCCCAGTCTTTCTTAAGGTTGGTCTTGTGCCAGTAGCCACCTCATCAGATTATAATAATTTTAAAAGAAAAACAAAATGGTCATTTTGGCCACTTTAACCAACAGTCAAAACATGAAAAATCTAAAAATAGGAAACCATGATATTACAGTCCCAAAAGTACATTGGCTATTAAAAAACTAAAAAATAATAAAATAAAAAATAAACCTTTTTATTTCAGACCTTGATCCATTAGGGTCCTATTGATCTGCAATATAATATGCTTTTTAATCATGGTCTCTGATAAGGGCGCCACTGGCAAGAAACAATAAACAATATTGTGATAAAGTGATCCAGACGTACCTTTAAATCATCAACCTACATTAGACGCAAAAGCCTGTTTACGTAATATCTTGTAGATAAGTCATTCGCTGAACATTTCCAATAAGCCATGTTTACGTACTGTCCAAACATGATACAGTAATCTTTGTTTGTTCCCGCTGCAAGGCATGGATGTCAATCGAGACACAGCCTAACTAGAAATATCTGGTTCACTGTTACCTATGGGGTCATAGCTGTGAGGTTAATCATTATCATCATCATATCAAACAGCTTATATTAAATTATTTGACCATTAACCATAACCAATGTATTTGACACGTATTCAATGTATTCACTTTCCGTCAGTTGTGCTTAAGTATCTATTTAAAAAAACGTACAAAATGTTAGCAAGTAACTCTTCACTGTAAAATAATATAAGCTTTTGTAAAAGCTATCAAATTATTATTTTTTCATTTTATTTTGTTTCAAATTGTTGAAACAAACTATCATGTATTTTTAATGTTTTTTCATTAAATTAGGCACTAAAGCATTTCGTAAGAGGAGCATGAGTAAAAAACAGTTGCCCCCAACACTGCTTATATAATCCACAATAGATGCAAAGGCATGTTTACTTTACTCACAATGTTATTAAAATTACATGTGATAATATAACATTTGCATCAAAGATTTATTCGAGTGCTACCTATCAATGATGGTGTTCACCAGCTGTTCTAAAGTGAGCTGTGACAGAGGGTCCCAAATCGCGATACATCTCGTTTGTCGCGATGTTTGCAGAGTTGTAATGATCATGTTGATCATTGTCTGACAGTTGTAGTGATCAACTTGATCAACTCAGGATTGGTTAATAAAGAATGCGACTACTGATCAATTTATCATTTTATCATCGGACGACTAGACGTACGGAAATGCGACATCCATACATGGTTGATGTTCCAACTGTCCGCACCAAGCGCTTTGCTTCAACTTTTTTGTTGCGGACAGCCAAGGAGTGGAATTCCTTGCCGGCGTCTGTTTTTCCGGACACTTATAACTTGGATGTTTTTAAGAGTAGAGTGAACAGGTATCTTCTAGGTAAGCGTGCTACACCGTCGACCGCATCATCACTTAACAGCAGGTGAGATTGCGGTCAAACGCAAGCCTATAATATGTAAAAAAAAAAAAAAAAAAAATTGTTCACGTTATGTATATTAATGATAAAACTGCTTGGCCCGATGTCCCGGTCACTCTACCCATCGGAAGCTAACATGTCAATTTACAATGTCTGTAACTGAACCTACAATTTTCGTACCTTATAATTATAGGCTGTGTAGGTACCTACTTTATTATTATTTTGAAGCGTAGCGTGTGCTGTCTTTAAAATTTTTTTTTTGTATCCTACGTCTCACTAAGTGAAGTGGCACCACACTGGATTTTCACTGCTATTGTTATTATTTTAGATTTGTAAAAGGATCATACAAAAAAACGGTAGAAATCGAGCCGTAGTTTGCTGCCTGTTCTTCTAGACTTGATCGCGTGGAACTGGCACCTAGACTTACCTAAATTTAAGACGTTTATAAAGTGATCCATTTGATACTACTGAATAAATATATCTTATGACTTTTGAATAAAATATCTTATACATGAATAAAACCAACGATGATGGCTTCATTCAAAACATTTTAGATTTCAGCTTTCAGGGCATAGTTGAATAGCGAAGCCTCCCAGTGCGATACATTACATGATTGAACTGCGCACTCTGCGCAGCCTTATTCTGAAAGTCACGGCGTTACATCACTCAATGCCGTTTTTTTCTGGACATCGTAATTATTTTTTGACGTGATAACGTCTTATAAATCGATGGAGCCGGCTGCACGCACGAAAAAACATGACTCATGCGTCGTTACGTCGTTTCGTCGTTCCATTTACCTGAGCCCGAGCCCGGGTTGGGTAATGGGTAAGGGTAAATGAGGGTAAGGGTAAATGAGGGTAAGGGTAAGGGTTCGGTCGGGTTCCGGGTCCGGGTCCGAGAGTTCGAGTCCGAGTCCGAGTCCTAGTCCGCGAGTCCGTGAGTCCGCGAGTATTTTCTTATGACGTTATCACGTTCAACTATCGTCAGTAAACCGACTTTACAGACAACCGATTTTTTTTTTATACAACTTGCTGATGGAGCAAGCATATAACCTGATATTAGGTGGCAACCATCGCCTATAGCAAAACATTGCCTCGTAGGTCACGCACGTTAGGAGCGTGCCCTACTAATGTAAGTAAGGCCTTCCATTTACGGGCAGTAGTAACGGGTTTACATTCTTTCAGGGTACTACAATAATAAGAGGTTTTCAGACCGAGGTTTTTTTACAACCATAAAATATCTATAATACGGTAAAACGTCTTTTGTATATTTAGGTATATTAAATTTTATTGATAAGTACTTTGTGGCTAGAAATCGTATCAGTAGGTACCTACTTGATAATACAGTTTAAAATTTTCAAAGAACTTTAAAAATAAGCTAAATTTCCTTTTCCTTAAAAAACTCGAACTTGTTACAAAGTCTTTTAACATAGGTATATTTCAGATCAGATATTTTTTTCACATAGATTGATGTTTCCTAAAACTCCAGAATAAGGACGCGGTGCTTTCATTACTTAAATAAATACTCCTTTTGGTGGGAATCAATCCCGGAGTGATCGGTGACTGTATTATATTTTTTAAATAAATTTTTGCACTCGTGATAATACAATCTTCATGATGCTGGGAGGTTAGAAACCCATTACATTTTTTAAATTAACCTTCAATGATTTTGTTTTCTTTTTTCAAATTTGTTCGTTATTTGAATTCAAAAGAATCCTGAATGGCTATAAAAACTTTTTGGTCTCTAACCTTCATGGTCCTACCGGCAAATAAGACGCAAGCTCTATAAAACTATTCTTTATTTGAATTTTAAAAGAAACAAATTGACAAGGTTCGATTCGATGATCATTTAATTTTGTTATTTCAATTGATAAGTTCATTCGTATTGTGAGAGAATTGAATAAAGAGACCGCTTGGTGTGAGTTTATTAGCTAGAGGATGACGTGTCAATATCTAGTTTAGAATAACAGCTCAATCTTTACTTATTTAGAACAACATTGTAGACAGCTAAACAACGTTTCTTGCTACTTTTTACCCATATTCATCCTGACTTTTTTTTATAAAACCTTACCTTGTGGTGGACAGTGCACGGCTCATTTGGAATGAGTTGTTGATTTGATTCCCAGCTAGGACAACATTATAAACAAGTGGGAACTAGTTATAAATAAAAATATCGTCGAAAGTTGCCCAACAACACGTCAGTTGCGACACAAGAAAACGTAGTGTTACGTAGTCGATGTTTCTAACATCTATAAATACTTTTAGTTCCGCGGCATAAAAAAATATCATGACAGATTTATTTCTATTACAAAATAAAAATGATTTTGAAAAAATGTGCAATGCCAGTGCTTTCAACGTGGGTAGAAGTGAGGAAACCGACCAGTATGCATTTATTTATACCAAAACCTGGCAACTATAAACTTAAAACAACCGTCTTTGTGTTTCGAAAAAACCGTTTTCGTAGTTATATCTTATCGTTATTAGAACGAACAGTTATCGTACAAATTCTAAGCAATCAGTTAGATTAGTAATAATCAGTCTAACACTGCGTACAGCGTGGCGCGGCTGGGGAGTAGCACTTTCTGGCCGCGCCACCAACTTCGTCAAATTTCTCTTGAACCTTCGTAGTACAATTTTTTTTAATCAACGTACAAAAACGAACAATTGTTGTACCTTCCATTGGTATAACTTGCATTGAAATTAGAGCTTGTGGCGCGGCTGGAAAGTATCACACAAAAAACTTGCGCACATCTAGTTCGTCTATCAGTGTATCGCTGTCATAGTTCGCGGATGTATGCAAACCCCTCGGCTGAAACTGATCGCTACTGCAGATTTCTTAGGTTCTTCTTCATATTTTGTCACCGATTCTTTCGAACCAAGTGTAGTGTTTTAAGTATTTTAAGTGTGCCTCAAAGTGGCTCGTATTCTTTCGTACACTAGACACATATTCTCGAACTTTTGAGGTTCTACGATATTCCGGTTTCCTCAGGATGGTTTCCTTCACCGTTTGAGAGCACTGGCATAGTATACAAAATATTTTTGGGCAGAAAAACTCATTGGTACACGACTAGATATGAACCCACGACCTTAGGATCGGAAGGCCACCAGCGCTCTTATTCACTATTATTTCTAAGATATGCGCAAGGTTTTAGAGGTACCTATCTGGGCGTAGTTACCTCTAAATATTATTTCACTTTCAAAGCTACACCCAAATATTGCAGAAAGCAACAAATCATACAAAAACTACTATGGTACGATAGAGCCGTCACACAGAGACAAACGAGCCAAATATCGCAGCATCCGTCACCATCGGCTGCATGTGTGGGTGACAAATGTGTCTATAATCTGTTAGTGCAAAGGATTTTGTATAGGTACTTCGTATAAATTCCTTGGTTAGTACTGGAACGTGAATTTGTGCTCTCTATTTTTTTTTATTTTTTTTTGGAAAATACTATGCTGTACTAGGTACGATATAGATACAGTGTCCCGTAAAAAGGGGCAGGAGAGAAAAGTCTCTTCGAAAGAACTAGTGACATGACGAGTAGAAAAAGAGTTCTTTCGAACCAGTGCCAGTGTCACTAAAAAAAAGATTTCTTTCGTGTACTTGGCACCATGATTTCGAAGTTTTTCGTTTATAAGTAGGTTTAGAATCTAGGCATGGAACTGGCACAGCTTTAAGACGTTTCAAAGTGATCCTTGTGATACTACTGAATAGATACAGATTTGATTTTGACTTTGTTTCCTCGCAGTATTTTCTTTTTTCTCAAATTTAGTACCTGTCATATTTGACAGCATTTCACTGATCGTCATTGCAGAACGATTAGATGTGCGCAAGGCATAATTTGAGTCACCGAACCGTTATTAGAAAATAAAATATGAATGTAACGCGCGACCAAAACCTATAAAAATATGCATAAGAAATAAGAAAAACGTTTGACGTTAATAATGTCGTGTGTCGTGCTTTGATGACAGGCCAACTATCTAATCTTGGAAACGGAAACGAACAGAAATAGTTTGCTGATTTGATCTAGTTTTCATTCAGAGATTACTCCATCCATTCAAATTGAATGAACCTCGTTTTCTGCTTTCTTGCGTCTTTTACATAAACGTCTTTGGGATTTTTAAAATTTTAAAGTAATGCGGATTACGTCCAATTAAAATATTGTTGTTTTTCATTTTTACGTGGGTACATGTCAGATTTATTATTTGGACATACCTCTGAGTAACCCTTCTAAATATGAATACTAAAAAATCGAGACAGGATATCTACCGTTTTTTTATACAACAAAGACAAACAAGCATTCGGCCCACCTGATGGGAAGCGGTTACCGTAGCCTATGGACTATACCGATACCAATACCGATGCGATGAGGAAGCATCACAAGCGAGTTGCTAACCTTATAAAACTCCCTCTTTGAAGAACCCCATGCTATAGTCCTTGAAGAAAAACTCAACCTCATCCTTAGCTCAACCTGAGGATCAAAATTGGTCACCCATCTTAAAGGTGACGCATCACAAACATAGAAAAAACATAAAATTAAACATCTTGCTGTATCACATAATATTCTTGTGAATTAGTGTGGTGAAAGGATTGTAAGTGCGCTTCAGAGTGGCTCCTTTCGTTAACTTAACAGTTATTGTTAAGTACAAGCTTTTTAGGGTTTATGGCATGCGGATTTTTTCGCATTGTCTCCTTCGTCATTTGAGACTATTGTTAATAATTGTTCACACACGTTTGGAAATAAAAACTCATTAATGCACTTACATACACACCAGATTGCAATCCACGACCTAAGGATCGAAAGGTGGGGCTGCTACCACCTGTGCTAAAGTGCAATATAGATAGATAACTTTTTATTTGGCTCACAACAGAAAAAGCAGAACAACAAAATACGTAATACGGTCACAAAAATTAAAAAAAGAAAAACATTTATTGAATAACAGAGACAAGTAAGCACACACAATAATCTTATGTTCTAAAAGGGTGCCGACAGTAACCAAATAGGTATGTATCATTATGTATGTATTATAAATAAAGATAAAGAATTTGTATATTGTATTTTTTGTATTATTGAGCCAAAATGGTCCTTACTCAGCTTGATGCTGCTTCGCCAAATATAACCCCTATGTCATCCAACTTTGAGTACATAGCTTTAATTAATCCCAAAACTAGGTACACGCCAGGGATATTTATCGCTTTAATTTACGAGCTTTCCCGAAAAAAGGAATACAAATGCGGTATAATGTGGCTCGAATTATCGCGCTTGTGTGTTGATGATAAGTTAAACTGCCTGGGCAATTAAACTAACAGCCTACCTATAAAAAATAAAAAACTAAGGGAACACTAAAATTACTTATAAAACACTGCTTTACTTATAAAATGGCAAAAGTAAGGTCAAAAACAGTGCCGCTACACGTGAGCCTACAATATTTTCTGATACAAGGTATACAGTACGAAAAAATATCAGCACAATTACAAATTTGTTTTAAAATGAAATTCATTATGTACGGCGTTTTATCTGTATTGGTTGCTTGTTTTCAATGTCACTACTGCCACACAAAGCTACTTGTATTCAATCAAATGCAGCCAAAGAAAATTAAAATCTCTGTACCAATCTGAGAGCACAAATTTGCATAACACTGACCACTTCTGAAAATAAAACAAACCTAACATGTGCTAAGTTAAAATTGTAACCACGAATAAATCAAATGCAGTCATGATTCATTGCAACAATTTCATTTATCATTTTGAGTCGTATCTTGTTGGCTTTAAGGTTTAAAACCGAGTAAAAATTCCTATGTTTGTACAAATACTTATTAAGATCACTTTGCATGCATTGAGGCAATTGGTTGGCTCAGTTTAGTTGAGACAGATACATCTAAAGTCACTTCATTTTGGTTTAAATTAGTAACATGGAATTTCGAGAGAGCGGTTTGTCAAGTTTGCTTTTTGCATGCTTTTTGTCGTGAGCAAATCTGATTTGAAAGACGAACTTATTAGTGTTTGCCTCAAAATAGCTTATTTACTGACTTTAGTTAAAAGAGAAGTTTCTTAATTCAACTGTAGGTATTTTATTTGACGAATGTGTAGGTATATTTATATCAGTTACTTTTAATTAAAAAGGAATGTTCAATTTAATAAATAATCGTAAGCTTTACTTGGTAGCAAAACTAATTAAAAAAATATGGCTTATACTCACAAAATTCTAGAATATTGAGCTGGCTCTGAGTAGAAAAAAACACACAAAATTGAATTTATTTCAAACACGTACTAAGATAATTTTAGTACTTGGTTCAAATGCCCACCATATTTATTTACTTTGTAAAAGCCACATTTTCAAACACAAACAATGTAAAATTATATTTATTTGTCAAACAATTTTTAGCTATTTATAACACGTAAACAATAATCAAATTAAAAAATGCCCGGTACATATGTACTACGAGTAAGAATACTGTAAAATATAAGTATAATAAATTATTCCCGAACTAAAACTTACCTAGATACAACACCACGTAACTGAGCACAGCTGTCAAAGTCAGCTGTTGCAAACGTCAAAACTATTCTAAATCAGTTCATTCAACTTCTAAAAATAACTATGCACACACAAGCTAAATCTCTATCAAAATTATCGAACTTTATGATAAAAACTACGAGAAAATCACAACACTGTACGTTTTGCGGTAAGGCTTTGCAGCCGGCCGCCCACCGTTACGTCTGCGGTTCGACTACCGCCCGCCCATAGGCAGAGGCCGCTGAAAATATGCAGGCTTTCGCGCTGAGAACACCGGCGGAGTCGTGGTAGCGAGGCTACCGTTTCCAAAATCGTGAGTTTGATGCAGTGTAAATTTATGTAGAAAATACTTTGAAATAATATATAATTTGTTGAAATCAGTTTTTAATCGACTTCAAATAAAAGAGGAGGTTCTCAATTCAGTTTTATTTTTTAATGATTATTATTTTTAATATTGAGCGTATTTTTGGTAAATATTATTTTATGACGTTTTTTAGTTTGGCCATAAAGTCGGCTTTTCAAGTATTTAAAAACTTTAGAAACCTTACTGAGAACTAATATTATTTAAAAGCTTTTAAATAATATTAGTTTATTAAAGCAGCAAGATGAGGTGGCGATGGGCTATCAACGTTTCACGTATAGAAAAATGTTAAACATATAAATACATATAAATGTTGTTTATATGTTTTTTATTTATATTTTACTAGCGGCCGTCCGCGGCTTTGCTTGCCCCGTTCCCATATTTTTTCGGAAAAAAGTGTCCTATGTCTGTCTTTTGGTTGTAAGTTCCACTACTTTTCAGCCAAGTAGGTCTAGCCGTTTTTGAGTTATAAAATAGTATAACTAAAGAAGACTTAGGCCATACTGATACGGTACGTTCATAGGAAAGTTGTAGATTAAATTGGTATTTTCAAGAAAGTATTTTAAACTTTTTAAAAACATCAAAATGTATTTATTTGAAGTTTTAAAATACTTCTCCGACACAAATGAGCTACCAACAATTTTGTCATGAATTAAATACTTCCTTAAAAGTATCAAACGGGGTTAATCCTAGCTTTCCGCGTATCTCGTATCTAAGAACCCCCTTGCGTGACAACTAGCGCCCCCTATCCATCACTTAGATAAGCTTAGCATTAGCATAGGTCTAGAACTTTGCCTAGTGTTAATATGGAAGACGGATTTTCCGTTACTTGTCATGCAAATAAATTAAAATAGCTTCTTCTTTTTCCTGCCCTTATCCCACTTTATGTAGGGTCGGCAACAACTCATGTCTTCCTCTTACATTTCCCTCTGTCAGCCGTCATCTCTGCATTCACTCCTCTCTTATCCATGTCATCTTTCATACAATTCGTCCATGTTTTCGTCTACTCACGTAACCATCCACATCCATACTCATAACATACCCGTACAAAAATAAATTAAAATAACAAAAGATACAGAAAAAAAAATTACTTTGACATTCTTCCGGTTCTTCTGGTTTGCAGGCTTACAAACGATCTAGAGATAGCTCAAATAATCCAAGTCAGTGCAAGGAAGCGTTTTGGTTCTTAGATTGTGTAGCACATTGATAAGGGTAGTCAGAAACATGTCCAATACGTATGAACAAGAGGAAACATAAAGAAATAGACTCAAAACTGTAAATTTACGTCAGCCCACCTGGATGCTAAGTAGTGATCATAACCTACGGACATAACAAAGCATTGCCTTGCAAGACACATCATACGAACTAGCACTGCCCTGCCTGTAACATTATACCTTATGTGCCTGTAACATTACCGTCTCCCACCCACACCCTTCAAATTGCAACACAACCACCGCTGCTTGCCAACGTTTTTAAGCCTCAAGTTGCCGGAGGCAAGGCAGCGCATCGTAGGGCACTTTCCCGACGTGCGTGACCTACGAGACAATGCTTTTTATAGACGATGGTTACTACTTAACATCAGGTGGGCTATATTCTTGTTGCATCAGCAAGATGTGCATAAAAATGCTGCTTCACGGCAGAAATAGGCATGGTAGTAGTACATAACCCGACGAGCCCTTCATAAAGAACTCTACTACCAATACTACTTACTACCTATTTAACTTCTCAACATGGTTTATAAAGTAAAGCTTTCAAACTCTCAAACTCAAACTCAATAATTTTTTATTCATTACGATGCAAGAATCACTTTGAAACGTCTTATAGCTAGGTGAGTCTAGGTGCCAGTTCCACGCGACCAAGCGTAGAAGAACAGGCAACAAACTACGTCTCGGTTCCTACTGTTTTTTTACTTTGCGCACATCTAAGCCTTCTGCGATGGCGAACAGTGAAACACTGTCAAACATGACAGTGATATTTGACAGCGTTTCATTGATCGCCATGGCCAAATGCTTAGATTTGCGCAAGGTTTAAGGCAATAAAGATTTCATGGTCTTATTTTACAGCTACTACAAGGACTTACGTGTTTTACATATCGACCCAAGACTTCATAAGTAGTGACACGTATCTTGAGATTTGGTCTTTTGAAAACGGAAGCCGCTTTATAGCGGAGAATGAAATTTTTCGTCGCAGATGTAATGAAAAACTAGACTGAAATTTAAACAGACGCTTTCTTATTCTTGGTTAGGTCCTGCTTTACTAACGCTGAAGTTGTAATTAACAATGTTGAATTTATACAGAACATTTTGGCATTTATTGATTTTTAAATCATTTATGCTCACGACAAAAAACGTTAAAGACAGTAGCAAGTTTTTTTAAAACCAAAAAAAAGCAATCGATTTAAAATATAAGTTTGATTTAATCGATGTTCCTTTATAATACTTTCACCACAGAGGTTTTGAAGAACCAATGACATGATACAACGACGATACAAATGAAAGCAAAAGGTAAATAAGGGATATTATAATTAGGATATTTCGATTATAAGGTGTAATAGTTCATTTTCTAATCTTTGCTACTTGCAATAAATGCGGCCTGTGTAGACGTGGTAGAATATGAATGTAGAACTTTAGCTGGAGAGATGTTGTAAGAAAATAAAAAACGAGGGCCCCTCACTTTGGGGAAAATTGTAAAAAACATGGTAGCGTTATTATTGTTCTAACTTGATTGTGTTTGAAATAAATAAGTTTATAGTGTAACAAGTTTATAACTGAGTGCTCCTACACCTTCTTTAGTTTTCAATCAGAAGTGTGAGACGTCAACTCATGCGCTGGACTTGCTGCAAAACTGTGAGTGATGTTGAGACATTGTTTACGCCGGTCTTGTTTAGGCTATTTTTAGAACATTGTGAAGACACACAAAACAAACACAAAGTAATTAATTCAAGCATCAGTTGGTTCCGAATATTACGAAACATATACCTACCTAGTTTAGCTACGATCTACGAAGAGCCGGTGCCGGCGTGATATCATTATGTTGTGGTCTGGATCGATGAAAAGCGACGAATAGCTGTGAATTATCATTTTCATTGGACTGTACGACACGGGATATAAACCTACCTATTTAATATGAGAAGATATTGCCAGCAAAATTCAATAAACATAGTGTAAATAGACATACTAATAATAGTGTAATGTGTACATAGTGTAAATAGTGCAAATAATTCGGTGGACATTTAAAGATCTACTATGATAGAATACTTTTACTTTTTAATTTCATTATTTTTGTATGTGCTGTTTTGTGGACCTGTATTTATGCAGGTATTATTATTGAAGTAGAAATAAGAACGAGTTTATTGCAAAAATTTTCATTAAATTGGGAGATTAGTTATATCTATTTATTTAACGAGAAAGACTGTTTATTTAGTGTTGTCTTTTTGTCTGCATAAGTTGTAGTAAACTAAAAAAAAAAAAAAAAAAAAAAGTTTGAAATTGCTAGCTATGGGTTCCCATAGGCGCAGCAGGGCTCGTAAACGCCATACATCGAAACGTCGTCGACGTAACTTCTCCAGTAGCGTCAGTGTGTCCTCTTCTTCGGGGACTAGCCATGAACATTCGCATAAACGCGCTAAGTCATCGAAATCACGGCCTAGGAAGGATAAAAAACGTCATCATAGAAGTCAAAATAGAGCTAATTCGTCACAAAACGATGTCAATGTTAGATCTGGGACGCACACTCCTCCATTAAATGTGCCATCGCAGGTTAACGTCGAAGAGGAAATGAACTCGTTGCCAGTATTTAGTAATAATCTGGTTCAACTTCCAGCACACCACGCGTTTTCGACTCACATTAATGTGATACCAGAGTTCGACCCAAGCGACGGTTCGCAAAATATAGAATCGTGGATACATAAAGTGAATGAGTGCGCTCAGATATATTCTTGGAACGATACACAAGTTCGCCATTACGCTTTGGCTAAACTTACGGGTCTGGCCAAACGGTGGTACCAAGGGCTACCTTCATTGTTATATACATGGGACCAGTGGACAGAAAAATTAAAGTCGGCTTTTCCTTCGACAGAAAATTATGGTGACATGCTACAAAAAATGTTGCGGTATCGTTGTAAGATAGGTCAGCCGTTAGATGTTTATTACTATGAAAAGATGATATTGATAAATAAATGTGAAATATATGGTCGTAAAGCCATAGGGTGCTTAGTGCATGGTATCGATGACAAGTTTGTTAGAATGAGTGCGAATGCGTGCCGTTTCGAGGAACCAGAGCAACTGTTTTCATATATGAAAATGTTGGCACTAAGTGATAATTATGCACCAAATAAACGGAGAGTTTATTTAAAAGATTCAGGGTCTTTGCAAGACTCATCAAACAGTTGCACTGATATCTCGAAACCAGGCATCGTTTGCTTTAACTGTGGTGAAACAGGGCATATCAGGACAAGATGCACCAAACCTATGAAAAGGTGCAATAACTGTCGCAGAGTTGGTCATTTGGCTAAGGATTGTCGTTTCAAAAATACGAATTATTTACCAGAAACCAGTAGTGACATAAACGGTCTTTTACAAACGGCAGCTAGTGACAAAAATGTTATGCGCATTCAGTCGAGCAATATAGATGGTGACAAATTTTATAAAGACGTCAAAATTGAAGGGTGCGTAAAACGGGCCTTCATTGATCTAGGTAGTAGCTGTACCTTGTTAAAAGAAAGTCTAGCCAAGGAAATTTTTGATAAATTTGATAAACCTGATATTCCAAACCTTCGAGGGTTTGGCAACTCAAGTGTGAAACCTATAGGTACAATAAAAGGTACGGTTACCGTTGATGATATCTCTGCTCACCTTGACTTTGTAGTTGTGTCAGATTGTTATATGCCGTGTGACATCATAATCGGACAAACTTTTACCGAGTTGCCTAACATAGTCATGTATAAAACTTCGAATAATTTGATGTTTTACGAAGCACCCAATTTGTGTTCAACAGACGACGATGGTTTAAAAATCAAACTTGTCGCTTATAAAAACATAGTGGTTGAGCCTTTTTCCACATCTCCGGTAGATGTAGAGACATTCACGGATTTTTCTGGATCCTTATATGTTCCATCTGGGTTACGCGACTGTATCAATAAAATGTATTTGGTATTGCCTGGAATACATGACTTCAAAAATAATTCTGGGTATATTATGATAACAAATGTAGGTGATACCAACCTTGTCATCGAAAAAGGCCAAACTATGGCGAGAGGATTTGAATATGACGAAATAAGTGAAGCTTATGTTGGTTATACTGCAATTACTACTGATAATAAAAATCCTGAACCCTTGTCGGACATAAACGTAGGCATACAGTTATCCGAACTGGAAATGCAAAGCTTAATGGAACTTCTAAGCAAGTACAGAGACTGCTTTGCAGTAAATTTGTCCGAACTCGGTCGAACTAACCTGACTGAAATGGTTATCAAACTAAAAGATGATACCCCAGTGGTATATAACCCATATCGTATGTCATTTAAAGAGAAAGAACAGCTTTCGGAAATAATAGAGGACCTCCTTAAAAATGGTGTAATTCGTGAGAGCTCGTCTTCATATGCTAGTCCCGTTTTACTCGTTAATAAAAAGAATGGTCAGAAACGACTATGTATAGATTACCGAGCTCTTAATAGAAAAACTCTAAAGGACAAATATCCTCTCCCGCGCATAGAAGACAAATTGGATTGTTTAGGAGGTAATCGTTTGTTTACTAGCCTTGACCTAGCTTCAGGGTATTACCAAGTTCCTGTGGCAGAAGAGAGCAAACATCTTACTGCGTTTGTCACTCCAGATGGATTGTATGAATATAATCGTATGCCGTTTGGATTGGCAAACGCCCCAAGTGTCTTCCAACGAGCTATTAACTCTATGTTGAATGGTGTGGGCCAAAATTTAGTTCTGGCCTACATGGATGATTTGCTAGTTCCCTGTAAAACGGTCCAAGAAGGCCTCGACAAACTGGAAAGAGTGTTCATTCTTTTGAGAAATTCCAAATTGACACTAAACCCCAAAAAATGTGTATTCTTTCAGGAAAAAATTGATTATCTGGGGTATGAAATTTGTGGTGACGGTATCAGACCTGGAACTTATAAGATTTAAGCAGTTAAACTCTTTCCAGTACCGAAAAACGTCCATGAAGTCCGTCAGTTCGTCGGACTGGCTAGCTATTTTCGTAAATTCGTTAGAAATTTTTCGGTTATAGCGAGACCCCTTACGCAGCTAACTAAGAAAAATGAGCCTTGGCATTTTGGACCCGAGCAAATGGCGGCATACGACACTCTTAAAGAAAAGTTAGTGAGCCGGCCAGTTCTTGCCCTGTATAATTCCAAAGCTAAGTTTGAGGTGCATACGGATGCAAGCAAATGGGGGGTAGGAGCTATTCTTCTACAAGACGATGGAAGGGGACTCCAACCCATATCATACTTTAGCAGGCAAACTTCGCCAGAAGAGCAAAAGTTTCACTCGTACGAGTTGGAGACTCTTGCGGTCATTACTGCTTTGAACAGATTTCGCGTATACTTACTTGGTGTCGAATTTAAAGTCGTAACGGATTGCAATGCTGTTAAAAGTACAATGACAAAGAAAGACTTAATCCCTCGTGTTGCGAGATGGTGGATTGCAATGCAAGAGTTCGATTTTACTATTGAGTATCGAAAAGGCCTAAAAATGACTCATGTAGATGCTCTCAGTAGGAATCCAATTGATGCAAAGGATCCACCATTTCGTGATGACGATGATCACGTTTTCAACATTACAGTTGATGTTGAGGACGAAAGATGGCTTCAGACGGTACAACAAGCGGACAGTGAGCTACACAGAATCGTCGAAATTCTAAAAGATCCAGAGAGTGATAACGTAGTTGAAATTAAAACTAATTTTACGTTAAAAAATGGAAAATTATATCGAGTAGTGAAAAAAGAAGACAGTGTTCAGCTGTTGTGGGTAGTGCCAAAGTCTGTCAGATGGCAAATCGTAAAAAGCAATCACGACGATGTTGGGCATTTCAGTTTCGATAAAACGTATGACAGGGTACGCAAAGTGTATTGGTTTAAGAAAATGCGTCGTTTTATTAAAAAATATTGTAAATCGTGTTTGCAGTGTGCCCACAATAAAATACCAGGCGGTCCAAAGGAAGGAATGTTACACCCTATACCAAAGCCTGATAAGCCATTCCAGGTATTACACGCCGATCATTGCGGGCCATTTCCCCAAAGCAAGAGAGGAAACTCTTATATTCTCGCCATTATAGACTCGTTTACAAAGTTTATTTACATAAAGCCTGTTAAAAACTGTAAAAGTAAGACGACAATAAAAATATTTGAGGAATACTTTTCACTCTTTGGTGTACCGCGTCGATTAATTACAGACAGAGGAACCAGCTTCACCAGCCGAGAGTTTACCAATTTCATCAAAGAATCAGGAATCAGTCACACGCTTAATGCTGTTGCAACTCCCCGCGCCAACGGGCAAATTGAGCGCTATAATCGCTCTATTGTAGATGCTCTTACGGCAATCAATAACGATCAGCCAGATAATGAATGGGACATTATGATTCCTCGGGTACAATGGGGTCTTAATAATACTTTAAATAAATCTACTGGTAAAACGCCTTCTGAAGTATTGTTCGGCTTAGCACCCACTGGTGTGTCAGATGGAGCAATGAATTCGGTAGTATCAGAGACACACGAAAGTCAGGATCGTGAAGATATAAGGCTGAAGGCCAGTGAGCGTATGGTAGAAAGTCAAAGGAAAAACAAAGAAGCCTT
Organism: Thera britannica; assembly: GCA_939531255.2. Classification (NCBI taxonomy): domain Eukaryota; kingdom Metazoa; phylum Arthropoda; class Insecta; order Lepidoptera; family Geometridae; genus Thera; species Thera britannica. Next base: position 863,936 of record OW618040.2, on the reverse strand, counting down.
TGATAAGAGACGTAAAATTGCACACGTATATAATATTGGGGATCTTGTACGCGTTGAGAGGGAATTAGGTAATGTCCAGCCGGGACAATCGAAAAAATTACTTCCGAAATGTAGTGGACCGTATAAGATCGTCGGAGTGCTTGGAAACGATAGGTACGAAATTGAAAATACCCCGATTACTAAAAAAATCGGCAAACCAGCGTATAAAGCCGTTTTCGCGGTTGATAAGATACACCCATGGTTAGTGTTTTCAAACGACCCTGTAGCTAGTGACTCCGATAGTTGCAGCTCTAAGGATGACTAAAAATAATAAAAAAATTGATATAACTAACCCACCGAAGCAATACTCATTTCTAAATTGTAACATATAAAAATGATGTAAACATTTAATGCTGCAATTTGAATTGTCCTAATACTGAGAGAAAATGTATAAAAATTTAATTAGTTGGTGTTCTAATAAGAATGACATGGTACCTATAATAAGTAACTTGAGGATGATTACCATGATTGATGAGAATATAAACAAAGATGTTTCAAATTTAATTTAATTTAAATAGATGATAAAAATATATATATTGAAGAGGAAGTTGATTGTTTATGCCACAATTGTTAATATAATGAGTAAGAAATTTAGTATTACTAGCCCTGTGTGGCGCTATTAGCCACCTGTGGCGTTGCTAGCCCTAGTGGCGTTACTAGCCCCAGTGGCGTTAAATTTGATTAGTTGGTGTTCTAATAAGAATGACATAGTACCTGTAATAAGTAACTTGAAGATGATTACCATGATTGATGAGAATATAAACAAAAATAGATGTTAAAAATATACATATTGAAGAGGAAATTGATTGTATATGCCACGATAGTTAATATAATTAGTGAGATATTTAGTATTACTAGCCCTGTGTGGCGATATTAGCCACCTATGGCGTTGCTAGCCCCGGTGGCGTTACTAGCCCTTGTGGCGTTACTAGCCCTTGTGGCGTTACTAGCCCTTGTGGCGTTACTAGCCCCTTGTGGCGTTATTAGCCCCTTGTGGCGTTAGCAGCCCTTTGTGGCGTTACTAGCCCTTTGTGGCGTTACTAGCCCTTTGTGGCGTTACTAGCCCTTTGTGGCGTTACTAGCCCTTTGTGGCGTTATTAGCCCTTTATGGCGTTACCAGCCCTTTGTGGCGTTACTAGCCCATTGCGGCGTTACCGGCAGGCAGCCATGCAGCGAATATGACTTCAGTTGGTGTTTTAAGAAGTACTTGGTGGCGTTGATATTATTGTAGCGATAAAAATGTTCATGTTGTGTTGTTGATTACATATTGAGTTAAAATATTATTTTTATGTTAAAGACAATCATTTTAGATTGAAGTCATTATAAAGATTTGTTTAGTAAGTAAAAACAAAGGCTGTTTATGTTTTATGTTAAATTATTATATGGGGGAATTGTTTTGTGTTGATTACATATTGAGTTAAAATATTATTTTTATGTTAATGACAATCAGTTTAGATTATATTCATTGTAAAGATTTGTTTATATTTTATATATTAATTGTTTCGTAAGTTAAGGAAATAGTTTCCTACCATCATTGTGTACCTACGTATTAAGTAAAAAATTGAAATTGTTAAAATTTATAAATGTATAGAAACCTATATTGTTTAGTACTCACGCGGGGACGCGTGCATAGTCAGAATGGCCGAATGAAAGCAAAAGGTAAATAAGGGATATTATAATTAGGATATTTCGATTATAAGGTGTAATAGTTCATTTTCTAATCTTTGCTACTTGCAATAAATGCGGCCTGTGTAGACGTGGTAGAATATGAATGTAGAACTTTAGCTGGAGAGATGTTGTAAGAAAATAAAAAACGAGGGCCCCTCACTTTGGGGAAAATTGTAAAAAACATGGTAGCGTTATTATTGTTCTAACTTGATTGTGTTTGAAATAAATAAGTTTATAGTGTAACAAGTTTATAACTGAGTGCTCCTACACCTTCTTTAGTTTTCACAAATATCATTAAAAGATACCAATAAATTGATGGCATCGGATCTCCGCTTTAAAAATAACACTGACGGTCACAGTTTTTCAGCAAAGCAAAGCTTCAGAGAGTCATCTCACATTTTATGGCCAATTAAAATGGTAGTTAACAATGCGCTATTTGTCTTAATAAACTGCGTAAAACGAGGCGAGGCGATAACCTCCGGATAAACTCATGTTAACTGCAGATAATGCAGTCTACAGTGCAGTCTGGCACTCACTGCGATCATTGTTGTAGAAGCAAACAGGCGTCTGCATCTATTGTAGATGATTTATATAGCGTCAGAGGCTTGTCACAAAAGCCGTAATCGCAGGACACTACAGGCTACTAAGGATACGCTGACTAAGCTGTCAGGATGGTACAGGTGCCTGGGATAAGATTTTAGATGGAATAGGCCAGCCCTTTTTTTTTGTTGTCGGGTGGAAATCTGCACACAGACAGCTTAGCGCACCAAGGGATGCGCTAAGGTAGTGTGAGGTTGACAGGAGTAGTGTGTGTGTAGTGTGACAGGAACTCATGTAGATCCTTCAAATCTGTACCCGAAGTCGGAGTTTTGCTACCACATTTCGTTACCAAATGTTGTTTTCGTTTCGCCTATTTGTCTCTCTCTATTGTATGGAGAAAATATGAGACGGCGAAAATACGTTACGTAGTTAGAGTTGTTGCCTCATCTTTTCTCCATACAATAGACAGAGACAAATAGGCAAAACGAAAACAACATTTGGTAACGAAATGTTGTAAATGCACTGGGACTTCGGGCTCTGGTTGGAAGGTATCTCAACACAAACAAGTATCATCATCTTCCTGCCCTTATCCCACGCTGCATTTTCTTTTTCCACTCACCTCTTCATTTCGTCCTCTCAGTGCTCACAGTCATCTCACTCCTTTCTTGCTCATGTCATCTTTGACACAGTCCATTCATCTTTTCTTTGGTCTACCTCTTTTAAACCACCATCCACATCTATACCTACCTAACACTTTTCTCGTATGACTAAATCTGTCACTGGTTCATTTGAACCAAATGTGGTGAAAGAATTTAAGTGCGCCTCAAAGAGGCTCCTTTCGTACACTTGACACATATTTTCGAACTTTTTAGGTTCAACGACACTGGTTTCAACGGCTGGTTTCCTCACGATGTTTTCCTTCACCGTTTGATATGACTAATAATACCATGAGACAATAAACTACAAATGCTAAGGTTCACAGACACTGCGCTCGGACGATCAAAGCTTCGATAAATCGATCACAATTGATGCGTGGGCGCACGCGGGTCGATCGCACGACCCCACAACTAATGAACAGCTGCACTGACAGTACTGACATGTTTGCATATTGTTTCAATTCGCCCATCTGAACCATTCCATCAATTAATCATACTAAGTAGGAACCTAGGCTTACCTATTTATTATCTAGCACGTATTAAAAGACAACAAATAATTGATATAGGTATCTTTTGAACTGAATTCCCAAAAACTTAAGAATGGCTTCATGGCCAAACTGCTAAACTGATTTTGATAAAATTTCTATGGGATCAATCTGAAAATATAGATTCCCCTCCTTCCAGATAAAAAAGATTTTTTCAAATCGGCCTAAGTATTACAATGTAATAATATAACCGAATTGAGAACCTCCTTTTTTATTTAATTTTGAAATCGGTAAAAAAGATCCATTATCCGTTGAGTCCTAAACAACAACGTAACTACATAGGCAGTTCTTAATACTACTTGGCGAAACTTAATAGGTCTGAAGTTAAACATTTGTCTTCAATCAGGGGGTCATTTTTGTACAAACGGCTCACTTCAGACCCAGGTAATTTATTTCCTTATTAATATTGGGAACTAAAGGTATACCAACCATGCTTTTACAATATCCCTTCAGCCAGCCTACCATGAGCTCTGTCTGGCTCTGTCTCTGCTTCTGGTTTTGAGTCTGTGTGAGTGCTCACCAGTGCATTATACTGCGTGTCTGACGTTTTCACGTAGGATTTATTTAGTCAACACTAGAATTTAGAGACAGAGCCAGGCAGAGCTCATGGTAGATCTACAGTTATTTCATTTACAAACAAAGGTTTAAAGGAACTCTCATTAAAATGATAGCACATGACATGGGTGTGTAAAAATCCAATTTGCAAGTCGCACTTACCTTCCTTTTGAAAGCTAACGTGTGCAGCCGACTCGACTCGTCTCGCTGGCACAATACGGCTGGAGCTAGACAATAGGACCGCCTCCTGACTCCTGATGAACTGGAGGTACGACTTTATAGTACCAACGGATTTTTATGAAGTTTTTCGTTCAAAAACTGCCCATACAGATATTTTTTAGGATGACATTATGATGTTCCTAATGAATTGCAGAGACTTCAAAGCAAATACGGATTTATATGAATTATTGTTTGTCTATTTTTTACATGATAATTATAGACCTTTTACTTCAATCTCACTTAGGCGACGATGTAGCGGACGATGGAGCAGGATGGTTTATAAGACACCAATTCACTCTTGCCTTTAAAAGGCCCAGATGTTATATGTTTCGTGTTTATCTCCTTAGACTCCTTTCACAGTGGATACCAGTTCTGCCTTGTGTGCTGTAGTTTGTGGGTTCGATCTTCACGGAGATTAAACCTAATGAATAGGTTTTTCATCTGTCTGAATGCAAATTTTTTTTTGCGTTCTTTTTTTCATTTGCCTAATCTTACTTTTATAATAGAGCAATTTGAGTTATGGACGGTGTCAAAGAACATTTTCTTCTTCTCTTACTATTTATTTAATTAATGGTATCTGTCCATTCGGACGATATAACGCAGTTCATAGAAAACATTCTTGACATTGTTCATTAACACTTAGGTACAGTCAACATCAAATGGCGGAAATATTTTTTTTTTACTCTTGTAAATTTTTGAAATTCAGAAAAAATCATCAACCCTGGTGGTGCCTGTACTAAAGAGTTCTTGTTTGTATCTAGTTCTTAAATAGTTCGCAGCGCCGGCTCTACCAACGCATTTTGAGAAAATGATCACAAATTCCACGCCATTAGGCGGACGGCACACCATACCTAGTCTGCGATAAAAAACACCAAACGGCACTAGGGCTGTCTACATAGTTACCATTTTGTCCGGAAATGTCCGGCTTTTTCCCGGTTTTTGTCAGATCTTTAATTCCAGATTGACCTCTCAGCTCAGTTGATCTGCCTTTTGCTGTGTAGGTTGTGGTCGTATTTGTCATTCAATTAGATAGATAGTTAAATATTTATTTGCTTAGAGAATAAACACACACGAAACAAAAAAAAACAAAGAAAATTTAAAATCAAAGCTGTTTGTGATTGTCAATTCAAACAAATAATAAAACTTGTGGATCCTTAGATGCATATAAGTTTACAAGTAATATATAATTAATAAACGACCAGACGTATAGTTGTCGGTCGGGTGGCGGTTCCAAGTGAAGTGAGAGGGGGGCGGGAACGCGGCGCAGGCGCAGGGGGGTGATAAAAAGCATAATTAAACCTAAAAATATTTAACTCATTCAAAGTCAAATTCAACGTTAAATATTATATATTTATTCAGTAGTATCACAAGGATCACTTTTAAACGTGTTAAAGCTAGGTGGCTGAGTGCCAGTTCCACGCAGTGAGGATCGATCCTGCGCCCTCCAGCGCAGAAGGCAGAGCTTTTACCAACTGAGCTATGAGGGGAAAAACATAAATCAAACTTTTGACACTATCATGGTTTTAACACTATTTTTATGAAACAACGGGATATTTACCATGATTAAATTTTGAGTTTTGATTTCCGATATTTCGGCACAGTTGCATGCACCATGATCACGGTTGAACTGAAGAGTTAAATCACTCATAATCATGGTAAATATCCCGTTGTTTCATAAAAATAACATAAATAAATAAAATCCGGACATTTTATCCGGCTTTTTCAGGACTTTTCCAATTTTGAAAATGGTAACCCTAAACGGAGCCGAAACTAACGGTAATAGCTTAGCGACACTTCTGACTAGGAACACTCCGACTAGGAATGCGACTACCCCGAACTCTGTTTTGCATGAAGTGCCTGGAAATATAGCAGTTTTGGAGTAGAACTACAGAGCGTGTAAAGGTGAACTGGGTTCTTATAGGAACGAGTAAGTGCACAGTTTCTAGTAGTTAAACTAGTAGTAAAGATGGTTTTAAGTGTCCTGAATTTTGCGTTTTAGGTAAATACATCAGTACTTACTTATGATTCTTTTCTATTAACAAATTAAATAAAGGTTTTCTTTTTAATGTGTGATCAAAGTAAAACTATATAATTGATGTGTAATACAGAGAGACAACAATTTCAAATGTGAGTTACCTATCAAGAAAATAAATTATTTTGACCAGTTATTTCTGAGGAATCAATGGTTATCTACACAATGTAGAATATTTATATACACAATACAGTGCTCTCAAACGGTGAAGGAAAACATCGTAAGGAAGCCGGCATGTCGTAGAACCCAAAACGAAAGTTAAAAAATATGTGTCAAGTGCACGAAAGGAGCCTCTTTGAAGCACATTTAAAATCCTTTCACCACACTTGGTTAAAAAGAACCAGTGACACAATAAGAAGAAAAATAAAACTGGTTATCTGGCCAGTTGTCTGCAAGGAATAAGCGGAAATAACTCACAATGACAATGCTAGCTTTAAGCAATGATTAATTTTAAAATAAGTTTATTATGGCTATAGATTTATAAACTGGATCAAATCAAATAAGTCTTTAATCTATGGTAGCGCAAGGATTACTTAGAAACGTCTTACAGCTTCTTTTTCTTGATCATGCTTTCTTTTCTGGAACTCTTCGGACATCACCATATAATGTCGTGGAGGTTTACCATGGTCACCACAGCCGGTGGTGTCGGCAGTATGGTGCTATTTACTCAGGAGACGCTCACTACCCCAGCGTTCCTTTAGTCTTTTATAACATTTACTATTCTCTACTAACTAAACTCTTCGAGGGGCCCTATTCTATACTAGGACCCCCATGGCACCTTCGGACGTACTATGGCTGTAAAAGTTAATCGCAGCCAAAATGTCAGGACAACAAAAATAATGTTGACAGTGTCGTTACTATAAAGCTTAGTGCACAACAGTTACGGAGTGTACGGCCCCGCAGTGTGTCCCTTTATGGAGACTAGTGGACGCTGTCTAGTCTTGGGTACAAGTAAGTAAGTAAACTTGTGAAACAGACCAAACTCAAAAAAAAACTCAATCAAATTTTATTCAATACGATATGTACAAGAATCACTTTGAAACGTCTTAAACCTAGGGGAGTCTAGGTGCCAGTTCCACGCGACTAAGCGTAGAAAAACAGGCAACAAACTACGGCTCGGTTCCTACCGTTTTTTTATATGATCCTTTTACAAATCAAAAATAGTCTAAAATAAACTGACCTTAAATGACAGTCATCAGGATGCTTCAGTCGAGAGTAGAGCCTTCTGGGTGTGTTGTGGGTTCGATCCTCATGAAGTACAGTATATATTGAGGATGGACAAGAACACAAATTTCAATTTTAACTCTGATCTACCGGTAAGTCTGAGTGTAAAATGTGTTTTGCGTAATTGGATAAAACATTTAATTTTTTTTAGTCTGACTATTGTAGGTTATCTATTTTATGTAGTTTTCCAAAAAATCCAGATTGAGATGGAAAATGCATTTATTGGGACACCAAAAATATAATTATGTAACTAGAAGGCCCTTTTGAGGATCACGATAAAACCTTTTCGAAAGCTGACTAGTTAAGCTGGAGAACCAAGGTGACATAAAAATTACGATTCTGGGAACCCTATGGAAAGAAAACGTCTCCTCGATGAAGTTTTTTGCTGGCAATCTTCTTATACCTACCATTAGAAATTCTTAAATTTTCAATCTTGGAATAAGATTGCCAACATCGTGAACAAAACCTATTCACAGAAAATACCACAACTATACGCTTGCGAGACGAAGACGACCATCAAAACGTCTGAGAGTCCCCAAGACAGTGTTAACAATAATACATACAATAAACCACGTTGTAACTGCGTTTCAGCTGTGTGCATGCACCTTTATTCCATTGTCGGCGGTTTGTGATAAAGGCACTGTCAAGTACTACTTTTTATAATTTAATTTACGTAAGCAAAAAAATATATAATTACTGTGACTGTGTTTTATTGACAGGTTTTATGCTAATTTCTTAACATTGCCAAGATTTTAATTCGACTACTAAGTAAATATCGTTTTGTTTTGATGTAGATTAAAAGGATTATGCAAAAAAACGGTGCTGGTCCCGTGGAACTGGCACCTAGACTAACCTAGCTTAAAGCCTTGCGCTTATCTAAGCGTCCTGCGGTGGCGATCACTTAAAACGCTGTCAAATATAACTGTCATATTTGACAGCGTTTCACTGATTGCTTTAGACGTTTCAAAGTGATTCTTGTAAGTAATAGTTTAAGTGAATAAACATATTTTAAACTTTTTCTTATAAAATGATCAAGTGTATAATAAAAAAACATATCACAACTTTCTTTGTTCAGTAAAACCACAAGGAACATGTTTTTTTAATACAACTAGCTAACTTTAAACTATTGTGATGCTGAAACCCTTCAAACCTTGCGCAAATCTAAGCAATCTGCGGTGGCAATCAGTGAAATGCTGTCAGATATTATATTTGACAGCGTTTAGTTGATCGCCATTGCCTTCGCCTAGATGTGCACAGGCCTTCACATTCGAACTACAAATCAATGTTGTCCGTCTGTCATGAGGTTTTTATTCATTAGGCTACCAGCTATGCAAATAACTCTTATTGTGTCTACAAATATCCACCGACTGCATAATATTAACGTCTGGTAAGCCCGTGTTCGATCTTAATGTCGATTGCTCTTTGTCACCACAAAAGGAAAGGTGATGAAAGGTTGTAAAGGCGTGTTTATATGGCAGCTGACGGAAATTAAATAAAGTTACTATGGGTTGCTAAATAAGCTAAAAATATATAAAAATTTTATATATATATTTAATATGAATTCAAATTCTTTTAGTGCTTGTGCAAACCCGGTTACGAAGAAGGATTTTCTTTCTTAGCACATAACGGTGGTATGAACTAATCAAAAAGTTCTGTCTTACAGTTCTTAATTCGTAACCGGGTTACGAAACAGGACTTGAATCACAGCAATTTGGGGGGTTTTATGTATGTTTTAGGTATGTATTGGGAATTTTTAAAATGTCACCAACTGATAAATTTATTTTTTCCATTTTTAAAAACCTCATAGTTTTCCAAGATAAATATTAAGGCACGTTTGTTTGTATGTGACTAGCTGCTTATATAACATCTTTAGGCCTCCTAAAGGCTGACAGTATGTCCATGACTTTACTTTCCAGGTGTCCTTGTCCTGTTGTAGATACTGCAGCCAACAGCTAAAAACCGGCTGCACGCCATAAAACAATGCAACAGCTGTTTTGGATGCGGCAAAAACTGTTGCCACTATGGTGAAAGTATTGAGGTAGGTTCTGTGGAGGAGGCATTTTTTGTACTTATTGCTGATAGAGCAAGCAGTAGTGATTTTCTGTGGTAACCATGACATAAAACAAAGCATTGTTTCATAGGGCACGCACGTTAAGAACATGTCCTACGATGCACTGGGTGGTATATAGGTGTCTGTGCCTGTATTTTTATAGCGTAATTTTTAGTTTTTAGTTTTGAACATTACTGCTGGACAGATGTCTGCTAAACCAATTTAAACAATGAGTGGCCTAGTGGTATGTAGCCTCGCCGACCGATCCGAAGGTCGCGAATTCGAATCTAGTCGTGTACCTATGGACTTACCTGTTCGGAAATTAATGTAGGTACACAATGCTAGTGCTCTCAAACGGTGAAGGAAAACATCGTGAGGAAACCCATAGTTTAGTTAGCTCTGCACGTATTGACTATGTCTTTTCTGTGGATTAGGCGGACAGGATGGTTTATGTAGGCCTATTCCAAGGCAGGCTATTTCATCTAAAATCCTGTCCCAGGCACTATAGCGTCCCGCAAATAGAGCTTGTGTAATCACCAGTTGCCCCAACGATTTATCAATCATCTGCAAAAGATGCAAAGGCCTGTAAAAATACCACATCCAAAATCTACGCGTATTCCGAGTTCCGCAGCCAGTCCATACTGACCACGGCGTTTCTCGTTACCATACCAATGCGAGCCCTAATTCAACTTACAATGCTGCTCTTTTTACCCGACTGCCCAATGAGGGTTTTGTATGGTACAGTCAACGGTAGAAGTTGAATATTTTGGTTTTACAATTCGAAAAAGTTGAAATAAATAAAATAATTACGATATTGTATTGTAGAAGAAACTGAACAAGAAAACAAAACGTAGGGTGCCCACCCGCCAGATGGACCGACGACATTGTTAAGATCGCGAGCAGCCGGTGGATGGAAATGGCTCAGAATCGTTCTTCCTGGAAATGTGGAGGGGAGGCCTATGTCCAGCAGTGGACCTCTCAGGCTAGATGATGAATTATGACGTAATGGCTACTTAAAAATTTGTGGTAAAATTGCTGTAATTTTTATTTAATCGTAAAAACTGGTGAGACTAAAAATAGTTGCTGACCAACTTTTACTTCTGCCTGTACATAAAGCTTCATTCTATGCAAATATCACTAGTATGGGTAATTGACGTCTGGTCGCTCTGTACTTGTTATTGCAATGCTCTTTTTACCGATTGTGTAGGCGGTGGTCGGTTTTATATGCCAATTATTTACAAATACAAATACGAATTTAAAAGTTGCAAAGTGGCGCCTGTGGCTGAAAATATGAGGAGCAATAGGTTGGCGTGGTATAGGCATGTCATGCGACGAGAAGAGTGATAGATATGAATGTGGATGATTAAAGAAGTAAAGGTAGGCTACCTTTACTTCTTTAATCATCCACATTCATATCAATTATAATAGCCCCTTCCCACGGGTGTGTGATAAAGAGCACGGAGGCGGATCAGCTCGCACGACACACCATGGGAACGGTCTCATGCGCCGAGGTGCGCGGTAGCACAGGAGCCCTTTCTGTGTGCGTTGCCGGGCGTCGTCGTCGGCCGTGCGTGATGATCTGCAGAACCACGCACCGTAGGAAGGCAGCATAAGATAGATATCCACTAGTAAATGCGACATCCGTACCTGGTTGATGTTCTAACTGTCCGCACCAAGCGCTTTGCTTCAACCTTTATGTTGCGATAGGGATGTCGGAAATGCAATAAAGTATCGATATATATCGTATCGATGTTTTTTGAAAATATCGATATCGATATTGATATTTTTATTAAAAAATATCGATATATCGATATATCGGTATGATTTGACTTGACAGAGAATATTCGTGCTGTTGAAATTGAAATTGACTAACAGAGTTGCCAACTTAAAAACCAAACTATAAAACAGCAAATCAAGTCGACCAAAAACAAAAAATACTTATAATATAATTTGTTAAAAGATGTTAGTGTAAAAAAAGTATTTTCTTTTTGGGATTTTTTAATCTTAAAACTTATAAATGTTTATTGGTCTGAAAAAAATATCGGATTTTATACCTTTTCGATACTTAGAATTTTATATCGATACATCGATATATCGAACTATTAAATATCGCTCAAAAATATCGATATATTGAAAAAATAATATCGATATATCGATGTATCGATATTTTTTCAACAAGCCTATGTTGCGAACAGCTAAGGAGTGGAGTTCCTTGATGGCGTTTATCTTTCCGATCACCTACAACTTGGACGTTTTGAAGTCAAGAGTGAATAGGCATCTTCTAGATAAGCGAGCTACGCCGTCGACCGCATCATCACTTAACAGCAGGTGAGATTGCGGTCAAAATATATAATACCACAATAAGAAACGTTAGGATCGTAGGGTTCCAGAAAAGTTGATTATATTTAGAGTGTTAATAGTGGCCAAAGTTAATATTATTATAATTATTGAGTACTAAAACAATATCAGTAATATTCCACTCAGTTTTCAGTATTCGTAAAATAATTAAATTCAAATTGTCCAATCAATTAAAAGTTGTTTGCTTTAACAAATTAATCCTTATTTTGGCTGTAAACAGAATTTTCAGAAATTTAAAGGTTTTATGAATATTTAAGTCATTTTAATTGGATACTAATGACGGTTAAACCAATTATGTTGTAAAAGAAAGCCTCCAATTTCAGGGCGTTATTTTATCAGCTTGATTTAATATTGATTGGCTTTTGCCTGCAGCTTTGCATAAGCTTCGTATTCACGGAAAATCTACCATTTCAACATGCATTAGAAGTAGTAAAACTCTTTGTGTAGGGCTCGTTCGGGGAAGTACTACCACCATGCCTAGATCTGTCGTGAAGCAGCATTGCTGCATTTCGGTTTTGTGGTGCCGGTGAAATTACTGGCACGTGAGGTTGAACATCTGTATGCCTCCTGTTGAAGGACGTAGGGAACTGTATCGTAGGGCACGTTCCTGACGTACATGACAATGCATTTTGTAGAATAAGTAAATAAATAAATATTGTGGACAATTCACACAACACTATCTAGCCCCAAATTAAGCAGAGCTTGTACTATGGCAACCAGATAGCTGATATTATGATACTTAAATACTTTTTTTTTTGTAAATACATACATAGCATTCAATAATAACACCCAGACAGAGAACAAACATCCAAGTTCACCACACAAATATTTGTTCTCGGTGGGGATCGAACCCACGCCCCCAGCTCAGAAGGCAGAGCTACTACCAACTGAGCTGTGAAGGCAGTCAGAATGAATTGGAATAGAAACTATCTCAGTAGCAAACTTCATTTCAATACGTAATTATTCAGTTAAATCAAAAGAATCACTTTGCAACGCTTCTCTTAAAGCTTCCTGCCCTTATCCCACGCTACGTGGGGTCAGCACAACAGGTTTTCTTCTTCCACTCACCTCTTTCATTCGTCATTCTCAGTGCTCAATCTGTTCTTGCTCATGTTATTTTTGACGCAGTCCATCCATCTTTTCTTTGGTGTACCTCTTTTATAACCACTATCCTCATCCATATTGTTAACCAGTTTTGGGAATAAGACATCCCTAATCGAATCAAGCAAAGAGTTACATCTCTAGTTGAGAAAAGGAAGAGGAAGGGGAGATGGCGTCGTTACATAGAGTTGTATTATCTGCGGTGTAATAAAGTGAAACAGAATTGTAGCTATAATCAATGAAGAGTTTTCGTGCTAACAATATCTAACACTTTATTTTTATAATTATTACAATTTAACTAGTTGTTAAATAAAACAAATAGTCAAACAAACTTTCTTGTTTATGTTTAGACCATATAACTTACAAAGCAGAATCGTGCACAAACTAGCAGCAAAACAGATAGTGTTATTCAAATACAGCCTTTGGTTATAAGATAAGTAATTGAAACCATAACTTACTGCTAACATATCTAGTGGTGGTTGATTTGTGTGCCCTCGGTAATTGTTTCCTGATTAACACCCTGGATGCCCTCAGGATATGAGACCAGTTCCCGGAACTGTTTAAGAAGTTCATGACTTTGAATTAAAAAAAGAGCGTCATGACTTTGACCATAGGCATGGTAAGTTATCGGTAGTAAGGTAGTTGAACAGAATTAAGCTTATCTCGGTTAGGAAATTATAGAAAATAATATCAGTTTAAGAAATTTGAGAAACCAACTTCATGGCTAAACTGCTGGACCGATTCTGATGGAATTTATAAGGGATTACTCTGATAGTATTTTAGATTTTAGATACAAAAGTTTCATTTGAAATCGGCTCATATAGAACGAAGTTTAACAACATAATACACTGGTGAGCACTCACACAGACACAAAACCAGAGCCAAACAGAGCTTGTGGTAGGCCTACTAACGCGACCGTGGCTCCATCTACAGGTTTGACGTCTACTTCTTACTTCACCGTGAGAAAAATCTAAATAAAAACATTAATTCTTATCAGTACATTGATAGAGATGCTGTAGCAGAGGTTATCTATGAACAAGCGACGTCTAGTGTTGGAAATATCTTATCGGAACGACGGCGCAAGTCAAATCTATCAGTGTTATCAACTACGAAGACAAGGGAGTGATAGCAGCAACACTTTATTGGCATTTTAGGGGCATTTATTGAATAAAGAAATACTGCAGGCCTACCACAAGCTCTGTCTGGCTCTGTCTCTGGCTCTGGTTTTGAGTCCAATGTTTTTTATAATGTTGAACTGGTTTTCTAGACCTAAATCATAAAATACTACTGTTATTGTGAAGGAAAAATAACAAACCTTTTTTAAATTTGAAACGTCTTAAAACTAAATTATGTCTAGGTGCCAAATATCTTAATTTTCTCATTTGTGTTAAGTAGAAGGCTAAGAAGTAGGAATTGATTAACATAATATTCTGCCAGTCTATAGGTATAAATAACTAACATAGATAAAGTCAAGGGCAAAACATAAGCTCATAAACCAAAATCCGACGTTTATTTAAAGACAAGAAGTTCAGGGTTGAGCTACATTAAAGTAAGCTCCACTTCATTCACATTGAATATAACTCTTCTTTTTCTTTTACTTCCTGCCTTTATCCCACTAGGTGAGGTCGGCAAAACATGTATTTTTCTTCCATTCTCCCCTATCACTCGCTATCTCATACTCACTCCTTTCTTGGACATATCATCTCTCACACAATCCATCCATCTTTTCTTAGGCCTACCCCTACTTTTATGACTTTTATATCCATCAACATTCATGCCTAACACTCTTTTCGTCACATGACCTTCTTCTCTCCTCATAACATGTCCATACCACGCTAGCCGATTAATTCTCATTTTTCCGAATATAACTGGGGGTCGTATATGATAGATAGATAGATAGCTATTTCTTTATTGTTTACTACACAGAAACATACCTACTCCAGGATTCATGTTTTTTTTGACAAAACTTTGGGCAACCTTATCGCTGAGAGCGATCTCTTCCAGGCAAACTTAGGTTCCACCACATTTTTATATTAGGGTGTAAGATAGGGATTCCTGAAACTCAACTCCTTTCAGGGTGCAGCTTGGCAAGCTTTTATGGAAAAAGTCTAATGCGAACGA
Organism: Thera britannica; assembly: GCA_939531255.2. Lineage (NCBI taxonomy): Eukaryota > Metazoa > Arthropoda > Insecta > Lepidoptera > Geometridae > Thera > Thera britannica. The sequence goes on along the minus strand of OW618040.2, from coordinate 848,828 downwards.
ATTCTTATTGGACACTAACTAATAAGTTTTTTATTTAGATACCTACGATTATTAATAAGGGGGTTAGGTCTCGCATAAATCCTTACATAAGTAGCAACTGTCATGTCCTAAAAGTGGATATTCTAATATTATATATAATGGATATCGAAATGTCCTATAAATGGATGATCCAATGCTGAATTGTGCTATGGCGTAGCTTGACCATAAGTTAAGCCAGGAATCACGATAAACCCCTTTAATGTAGTTCAACCCCATTTTCTTCGCTGTCAAGTGCCATTAAAAGTTAAAGCTCTTGGTCCTAGGATAGTCTGGGAGCTACTCTCTTTTACGGCTAAATTTATTAACAGTAAATAAGGATAATTAAGATGGTGGAGTGATTTAAGTGGTGTTTAGGTGTTTATTACGTCCATTTTCACCAAGTTATACCTAGGCTTAGTATTTAGTACAACTTAAAATTTCTGGGTTTTCTCTAGAGACTGTATGAGGTTTTTGAAATAAGCAATAGAAAATGTGTAAAGGATCGGCAACTCTTGTGTTGCAAGTGTCTATATGCTACTGTAACTGCTTTCTATCGAGTGGGTGGAACGCTGTATGCTAACATAGTATAAAAAAGGAACTTATTATATTTACTTATTTATTATTTATTCATAATAATATTTTACTCTTATTTACGCTATGCTGGCTTTGTTCTAGTCTAGATAGTAAAAAATACTTGAAAAAACTGCTGTCAGAGTACTCTGCAGAGTTTGTTTACTGGACCAGTCCCAATTGAAAATACTGTATAAGAAAAAAAAATTATAAATAGGACCAGGTGTGCATATTAATAATTACTAACTCATTACCTTTATAATACTTACCTTGCAATAGCAGAGCTAAATTTACTCAAAGAGCTATACCTACTAGCGACAATGCGCCGTTGTGGTTACTTTTGAAACTAAAGTTAGTTGTGCTCTACCCGTCAAAAGATGGCGCCGGTAGCACAGGCTAGCATAAACATAATTAGTTGTGCTACTACTACGCGTATTAACCATTCTATGTTTATTTTATTTTTTAATTTAGTGCATTCCCAATCAACATGGCAAAATAATAAAATTGAACTGCCAAAATATAAATTTATTTAGATTTTGAAAAACTATGAAATGCAAACTTTGCTTCGAAAAAAATATCATGGGGAAACCTAATTATTAAACTTACAATGGTGATGTGGGCCAAGTAGTATTAGTATCATTCTTCCTGGAAATGTTTTGGGGAGACAGACTTAAGTGCAGCAGTGGACTTCTTCAGGCTGATGACGAACATGAACTAGTTCAGACGTAGCTCTGATTAGCCTTTTCCAACGTCTTAAAAATTAAGTATCCTAGCTTAGATATCAGATGGTTCATTTACCAGGCATGACAATACCATCTGCAGCCTGTTTCAATTATTTTTATTATATTCTTCAACAAAATCACAGACGCTCACAAACGCCCAACAATCCAGCTAGATCTCAAGGTGTTCCAAGTTCCAATATGGTGTTCATAAGCTCGCGGTTCATTTGTCACGGCGGCTGGCGACGGCCGCGTTAATAACCTCCCATGGCACGCGGCCAGGGCAAGCTTTTCTAAGGCGCCGTGCAAGTCACAAGGAAAACACGTAGGAAACTATCGTAACCCATTGCTAGCCGTAGACCTCTGACTGGTGAAGACACTCAAATCAAACCACATTATTTTTCTTTTTACATTACATAAAGCATCCGCATCGAGGTTTTACCACCGCTCTTCTCGCCATTGAGACCGAGCTCATCCACACATTATCGATCCCTGGGTTTCTCGCACGGCTCGCTTCTCGAGATCGTTTCTCCTCCATACCCATAAATTTTGGAATGAGCTACCTCCAGAAGTCTTTCCTCTCAGCTATAACATGAATAGGTTCAAGAAAAATGTAAACAAGTTCCTTCAGGGTAGGCAACGCAAAGACAGCACCCCTAGTTGCCTTGAAAAAGCCCACATTGTAGTGGTCAGGAAAAACAGGCGACGGCAATGAGTTCCACTCTCTGGAGGTTCGCATAATAAAGGTGGAGCCAACACTTAGTGCGAATGGGTGGTATGCTAACCAGGTATGGATGTGAGCCGTGTATCTGCTTGTCCTTTGGTGGAAAGGAGGACTTCAGAGTATGCGGAGAGAAGTTCTCTGAAACCGATTGGTGCGTGACAATCCTTGGTTCCACGGTGCCTTAATAAACTCTGTAGACGAGAAGTGCGATTGTAAAATAAAGCTGTGGACATTACCTGAGCTAATTCTTCAAAACAAAACCCTTTATCTAAGTGATAGAACAAGCACAGTGAAGAGAAGTCACTCCTCAAACTTAAGGCTTCAATTTTGCTTGTGAGCTAATGATAAACAAACCACGCAGCACGTCATAATATTGAACAAGATGTGACAGTGCATGTGCGTTTTACTTTCAACCAAAGAATTCCCTGTTCAGCCACTGCAGACTAAACCAGCACTCGTGCAATTATCAATACTTTTTTACAGCTATATCAGGGATAGCTTCTAGCTCTTATAAAATTAATTAATCCATACATACCATGTTCTGAAATAAGTTATATTTTATTAAAAATGAATCGTTTTCTCCCAAGACTTGGACCACCGACAGCAGCAATGAGGAACCTACATCGTGTGCTGCAATGTACTGCATAGGAACCACCGCCTAATTTCAATTCAAAGCCGTGCTTTCATTAAATTGATTTTATTACGGCTTATGTTTACTAACTCCCTGTGGAATTGTAGCACAAATAATTGGCTTAGGAGTTTTTTTTATAGAAATATGCATTTCTGTAACTTTGTGGAGAAAATTGCATCAAAACCCCGATAACAGCTAAGCTCTTAAATTTAAAAAGAAGAGAAAAATACTGTTACTGTTAGAAAACTTGATCATTTAAGCCTTTCAAACTAATTCAATACGGTCACGAACTACCCTGGCCAGTTTAGAAGAGCCTCAATAAAATGAGAGCCTAAGTCGACCATTGCAGGAGTAACCTGAGCAGATGGGGGATGATTGCTGAAAACGACACGCAATGCCAGTGTGGTGTCCAGGTGCAGTCCATACCACACTGCTTACGTGTCCGTCATGCCCCATCTCATGCACGATGGGTGATCTGATGACTGGCTCGGCCAATGCCGTGGATGTAGCCACCTACTGGTCGAAGTGGCTTTAACAACTAACATCGACACGAAGGAAGAAGGAGCTAATTCAATCCCCTAAGGAACATATCAAACAGTAAACTTCAAAAGTTGACCCATGCACCAAGAAAACTTGAAGCAGGAACGTATAACCCTCACTCCAACATAATCCTAGCATAATGAGCTCGTCCACTTCATTCCTCTAACTGCCGGTCTCCTAATGGGCTATAAACAGTGGCACTGAAGAAACCAAGGCTCCAAGTACGTACTGAATAGGATTACGGTGAGTGGACACTGGATGTGGCCTTTGTGAGGGACAAAAGTTATTACAAAGACAACCGTCATCATAAGTTGGAGAAATTAAGTTGCAGTTCCATACGACCTAGATTTTTAAGATATATATGTATATATTATATTAAGTAAAAAAAAAATGCATTCATTGGAAATAAAATGAGGCGATTTAACGCGCTTTCACTTCTTCGTCGTTCTCAAGAAAAAAGATAGCAAGGACAACGGGATGTCATTTTGAAATATCCCGTTGCTCTACTTACAGGGATAAAACCACGGGGGCATTGAAAATACACGAAAGTATTCAAACCTTCTCCTCACATTTCTGGGAAGAATAATTAAGTTTCTCCATCCATCAACTTCCCCCGATTTTTAAATGTCACCAGTCCGTTGGGATAGATTTCAAAGTGGTGTATTCCGTTTTTTGGTTGGACAATGGCCACCTAGACATGGTTTATCCAGTTTGTAAACCTCCATGTTTAGTCCATAAAGTAAGTTTTCGGGATAATCCAACAAATTTAACGCTTGTTTCATTACTCCTGGACGTCATGGAGATGATAGTTTAACTTACATCGTTATTATTCCCTCGAGTATTACGTAGGTATGAATAACTGCTCTGAAGTTTTTGGGTTTCTAGAGTGTAATTGCTGTGGGATTATAATTTCGGGATTATGATGGCAATAAAACTGAATAGTGCTATTGGAATAACGCAAATATAACTGGAAATGCGAAAGTTTGTGCCCACTTGGTGAATGTGACAAATCCCGTTGCAAAATTGGTACTACAACGGGATTGTCGTGTTTTTCTCAACAATACCATACAATCTCTGCAGGCCATGTGCTACAAAAAAACTTTAAGTTTTATAGGCCACTGTAGACCACATGTTATAAGATGGTCAAAAGCTTTCTGATTTAGAACTTGGCCGTAACATGAGCCCTGATTGTGAATACCAAAATAGAACAAAGAAAGTACGACCAAATCTAGACTGCTAAAAAAAATTGAGTTAGCAAACAACTATCTCGTCACAAAAACTGATCTAAATGCTACCCATAACTTTGGGAAATTCCCATAGATTTTCTCTCTTCGATAGTCACGTGACTATTAGGTTAAAATTAAAAAACCAAATTAAAATTACACTCAAAAGCCTAGCTACAAAATAAACTTGGTAATTTCTCGTGACTTTAACTTTCGAGCAAGCTCGTTTAATCCTAACTAAATAATCAAAGTAACCAATCACATTATCCAATTGAAAATATAAAGTGGGATCTACACTAAGCCCACTTTGCCTGCATCTTATCTACTGTAATCCTGGACTATGCAATAGTTACTATTGTTTTATTCTGTACCACTTGCTTAGGGTTCCCACTGTAGCTTAATGAGATGTTTGTGGACTAAAACTTCTAAGTTAAATAGAATCAAAAATGATTCATCATCAACTCAGCCCGATTGCACCCACTGAATAACTTAGAACCGCCTAAATAACTAAAGCCTACCAACCTTTAATTTGTCACCTTTGTCATGCGAACATCCAAGGAGTGGAACTCACTGCCGTCGTCTATTTTTCCTGACCAATAAAACCTTGGCCTTTTCAAGGGCTAGATTGAATAGGTGTCTTCTAGACTGTCCTGCTACATTATCGGCTACATTTTCACTTACCATCAGGTGAGATCGTGGCCAAAGAATAGTCTATTAATAATAAAAAATAAAATAAAACATCCAGCTCGAGAAAAACCAACCCCATCATAGGAATCAAAGACGTCTCTACTCGTTATGGTTGCGTATTACCTTGGTTGCGAATGATTCAACCATGAATTTAAAGTTTCATCTAAATCGGTCAAGACAAAATATATTAACATCCAAATATATAGACATCACATATTATTATTTCAGACTTTCTTTTAATTATACAGCCCTAAAACGCTAGCAAGTCTAGGCAGACCACTGGACGACTCTTACGTCCTAACGTCTGATATAGCTCGCCGCATTCCTAGGATTAACTTGAATTACACACACGCTAGTAATTTTGTATTGTTGCAATTTAATTCGGTGGACTTAAATAATTTGTAAGGAATTCTTGAAATTATTTAACGTACATTTTAATTTACAAAGAAGCAAAGTAGGTACTGTTGTGTCATTTTAAGATGAACCCTTTGAATTGTTTATGCCACAGACATTTTTTACTTGCAGATGGATCAAAAATGAAAATGAAAATGTGGTGCGGGCGGAAAATGGAGAAAATTTGTTCAACGGATAAAATTACGAATGAAGAGGTTTTAGAGCGAGTAAAGGAGAAGAGAGGTATGCTTGAGACAATACAAAACAAAGGAGTAAAATCTTTTACGACATGACAGCTAACTTAAAGAACATCATTGAAGGATTGTGTGGGTGAAGGTTGAAGAAAAACGGGGAAGAAGAAGGCTAATAATAAGCCACGTGAGTAAGATAAAAGAAAAGGTAATGTCGTATAAGGAAGTCAAGGAGGCTGCATTCGAAAGACTTAATATGAGAAAACTGCATCAAAGCCCCAACATTAAGCTCTTAAATTTAAGAAGAAGCAGATGAAACAAGTAGATGGGCCATGTTGCTGGTGTTTAGTGGCTAATTTCAATTGGTAGCGTAACGATCATCATCAATATAAAATCAACAATAGGTTATACAAGACGCTGACAAAAAAGCATTGTAGGCCTTAAAAATTAATTATTAGTGATTTTTCATGACTACCAATGATTTTATATTTAAAAAAAACGTGTTGAAATTTGCGAGCTGCACTTGTGTCAGCTTTGCTTTATTATAATATCGTAAAACAAAGCAAGTCTGATTTCATATATTTAGAACAGCAACATAAACCGCGCTGCCAACATAACGACAGCGCACTCAAATGAAGTTAGCACCGAACCAGGTAATGGGCCATAAACGCGATCGAACGAGTGTGCACTTGATCCCGGGATCCCGGGATCTCCTGCCGCACGAACCCCATGCCGTTACCGTGCTAACTTGTTTTGCTTTTAGTATTATGATCGCAGACAAATTGCAACATTAGCATAAATGCACCGATCACCAAAAATATTTACGAAGTAATTTTATATTTTTGTTGACTGCATGGCCCCTCAGCTCAGTCTGGTAGTAGCTCTGCCTTCTGAGCCGTAGGTCGTGGGTTCGATCCCTACCGAGAACAAATATGTTTGTGGTGAACACAGATGTTTGGGTCTTTGTTTGGGTGTTATATTGTATTGTAAGTACATAATTATGTATTTACAAAAAAAAATGTATGCAAGTGTTATATCAGCTATCTGGTTCCCATAGTACAAGCTCTGCTTAGTTTGAAGCTGTTGTGTGGGTTATGTTTATTTAATATTTATTATTATTTATTGATTATGTAGTCCTGAATTATCTAGTATGAGTTGGTTGAGCTCACTCAAAGTAGATCCCTAAAATTTTCGTAAAAGAGATACCTGGGGTTCAGACTTTTTTTTTTTTTACATCATATAGACCAGCCTTTGGCCACAATCTCACCTGGTGGTAAGTGACGATGCAGCCGACGATGGAGCAGGATGGTCTAGAAAACACCTATTCACTCTTGCCTTGAAGAGGCCCAGATTGTAGTGGTCAGGAAAAACAGCCGTCGGCAATGAGTTCCATTCTGTGTATGTTTTGGCAATATGAACAAGGTCACGTACCTGAGCTGTTTTTTATAATTTCCTACGGCTGAAAAAATAACGTATCCTACAACATTTTGATTTATTAGACCAAAACATAGCAGCTTGTCTAATATAAAAAAAATCGTTGTGGAAAACTCATAATAGATTAAATTGGGTTAGATTTTCCAACTCCGTGCAAAGGTCTCCGTCGAAAGCAAATTAGTCAAGTACTAGCGCCAGTAACTAGCGTAATATAATTAGAACGATACCCGGCTAAGATGGTAAGATAAAATAATTAAGTTAAAGTTGATTTTAACCGCTGGCAATCCGCAATGGGTAAGTTTTTGTTTAATTGTTTTAACTATTTAAGAGAGACTGAAAATTCAAGATAAAGAATTTGCTTTTTTCGTGGAGTGACTAAGAAAATAGTGTCTAGGATTTTTTTATTGAGTAACTTTATCTTCTTGTGTAGTACATCGATTTGATAGAAAATTGATGGGTCGACGACATTGGAAAGGTCAGGAAACACCTGGACAAGAGACGCACAGGACAAAAGAGGCTGGTAGAAAATAAAGGAGGCTTATACTCAGCAGTAAATAGGTGATACCAGGCTGAGAGGAAGAGAGAGACAAGAAATTTACTGTGCTAATACACTGAGTACATTTTTTATACTACTTTATGATTGATTATTTTGTAACCATTAGAAAAGAACTAAGCTGTTTTCAGCAGAGGCTAAATATGATAATAATATCATGGCCACAGAGATTGTACAGGTCTTTGAGGTGCACTTAAAATCCTTTCACCACACTTGTTTTAAAAGAACCAGTGACACGATAGGAAGACACATGTGGTAAACCTCATTTGCCTGAAATGACACCGGTACCACCGTTCGTTCAACCTGAAGTAACGCAGCTTGACGGCAGGAAAGCAAAGGTTTTCACGCCATAGGTTTAAGAATAACGGAACAGCCTGTGTCTGAATTATAAAGTCCGAAGTTGTGGAAGTGCAGCGCCACATGGCACTGGGGTGAATTAAAACAATTCACCAATAGGGATGGAAGATGAAGTCTTGAAAAGGACACCAAGATCGGTCTTGGCTTGAAATGGGATCAAGACTGTACTACTACAAATATAAGATGTGATGAGTTTCAGTGAGAAATAAACAGTTCATTTCGTTTTAATTCAAATACAAGTGAGCCTCAAAGTTCCTTTCTTTTTGTGCACTTGAATTATATTTTTGTACTTTTTAAGTTTTAACATTAAAAAGATTAAGAGATCTTTTATTATGAAAATCTGTTGTCATTAGGATGCCATTAATAACTTATATAACTTATGTATTTCATAGTAATTATTCTGGTTGGTTCAAATTTATTACCTATAAATAAACTTTCTAGAAGTTCCAGTGAACTATCTTACATCAAGCTACAGCAGAAGGTCAAAGTTTCACATTGTTCTCGATACCCGTACATTTGTTCTAATTGAATTTCAACTTCAATACAGCACATCAGACTGTTGTAATGTTTAGAATTCAAAATTCCTAGCATACTATACTGTTGTATCTAGTATGTTGTTTGTGCTAAGTAAAGTTGTACCGACATCGAAGGTATAGCATATTCATCATCATCATTGGCCTTTTGCAGTTCACTGCTAGGGGTCTTCCATGGCGCATCACTGAGCCCGATTTTAGGCTTTTCCCATCCAGTTGCAGCCACATTGCGCAAGTCGTCACTCCATTCTAGCCTGAGGTCATCCTACACTACGTTTGCCCAAACGCGGTTTCCACTCCAGAACTCTTTTTAACCAGCGGTTATCGGTTCTTCGGCAAACTTGACCAGCTCACTGTCACTTCAGCTTGCTAGTTTTTTACATAATATTCATACAAAATTATTCTACATAGATATATAATTTTTATTAAATATTAAAGCCAGTCAAACCTATTCAGGGACATATACATACATATTTTATTAGTATAACTTTAAAACCAGCCAAACCGTTTCAGGGTTCAAAACTGGTACGTACCTACGCCTGTTTGCAGTTGTCAGTTTGCAGGTTTAATAATAGGTACATATATTTTATTTTTACTAGGTATCAAATTTTGAATTTGGAACATCTTGTAAGCAATTTGTAGTGTGCGTTTGCGTACGCCTGTATCGATATATCAATTTGGATTTCGAAAAGAAACCAGTCGGTCTCTTGTCTTGTGTTTAAATTTTCAGACCCCTCACTAGTATCAGCTGTGACACGCCCGGTAAAGAAAGACAAACACACAAAGTTGCCGGGCTGTTGTTGAGATTATTAAATTTCATCAACTTTGAATAAACTCTCCTTTAAATTTTTGGGGGATACTGATCAAAGAACAACTTTTATGCCTTCATATTTGGGGGCAATTGGGTTAATTTTATGTTTTTCAATAGTACTTTACCGATACAATTTTAATCAATAATTGCAATATCATTTATGTCATTTTATTTTCGTTACTCTATGGATAGAAAAGTATACGTACGATAACGCCCACTTTTCAGAGATCTTCCACACACAATGTATTTTTTTCAGTCAGAGTTCTCCATAAACTGGACTCTATCATCCAATTTAACTTGAACTATCCAGACGGGTAGATCTTGAGTGCAACGGGGTTTTGTAAAACTGGTCATTTCAGCCTTTTCAGAGGAGGTTGTAGTTGGCTTAGCTACACTAATTACGTTAAAAAACAACACTTTTAGTTCTCAAAGCGGGGTCTGAGTGTTGAAACTTGACCCAGATTGTGGGTAAAGCTTTTTGAAATGAACAAAACGAATAGGTAAGAAATATGATGTCGAGGAGTTGACAGGTCTGTATAGCACATAATATCTGGTCTACGTCTGATAGCGTAGCTAAGCTGCGAAAATTCGCAAAAGAGCTTTGTTTTTGAAACACGATTTCGTTCAAAAGAGTCTGATATTAATTTAAATGGCAAAACTGTTTTTTTGCTTCATAGACTAAAGGTTGTTGTTTCATACACTAAAGGTTTTTTTATGTAAAAGATATGCTTTTAAGATGTTGAAGTTAACAAATTGGTAGATATTGTAAAAAAAAAATTCATAGGTGAAACCTATGAAATTAAAATACGTACAGAGTTTTATCTAAAGTGCTTACTACACCTAAGAAAACAGACTTCTCTTTTGTATTAAGACATCATAAAAATCTATAGAGAGTTTTTACCTATATCGTATTAATTTAAACACACATACGTACTGCACATACCTTATTAATTAATTTGACAATTGTAATTTTCAAAATAAAGGAAGAATATTTTACAATATTCATGTAAGTTAGTTCATACTATTATAATATATATTTAGATGATTTTAAATCTAAGATTTTTTTTAGATTATTTGCGTTAAAAAAGTCACGAAATCGTTTGAAATCGTGTCCTTCAAAAAATACGAAGCAAAAAGGCCGACGGAAGACTTTAATTACAAGCCAAGAATTTCTTTTTTAATCAATCGTAACTGTCAAAGACACGTCGCCTTTCTGCCTGAGTCGCAATTAAAAATTGCTTTGTACGCGCGTGTGTCCCGCCTTTACGAGATTAACGCGCGAAACCAACTAGGAGCTAGGAGCCTTAATTAAATTTTAAATTTCGAACATTCACAGTTCTGTGTGAACGCGGGAAAGGATTGCCGCGTAAAGTGAAACGAGTATTTTTTGTCGAAGGAACGTTTCGCATTCCACCAGATAGATTTATTTTGTTTTTTTTGACGATATATTTTTACTGTTATCCTTTGCTGAAATGTCACTGTAATGTTCTTGCGTTGAAATAATAAAAGATTTCGTCTTTTCAAAACGAAGTGAGGTCACACTTTAGAAATGTAATTAAAACTAAAAACATCACGACACAATCATTCGAGCATTCAAAAAATGTGAATATGAAAATGGAACACGTTCCACGTTTGAATAGTGGAAATTAAAAAAAACTCGTGAGTTCGCGCTCACGTTGCCAGCACTGAATACCTACTTGTGATGTGACTGTGCTCAAGCCGGTCTGAAAGGACTCATGCATACGAATACGCACCTGGTTAAAAACTGCAAGCTTTTGTTGAATAAAAGAATGCTTTAAAATCATGGTGCCAAAATTTTGGTAGATATTCGTATCTACGTTATAAAAATGATTTTTTTAAATGTTTTTTTATCAGTTAATAAATGTTTAACCTACAAAGGAATATTTAATGTTTATGTTTATTGTGTTACCTTAGTAAATACCAACATACTTATTAATAACAGCTCTTTTTACTAATAATCTTAGTTTAGCTGGTTTTATGAACCTTTTTTATTCCAACATTTAATAACAAACAATTTGCAAAAGCACATTTTGCGTCAAAAAAAGTCTAATCGTGAAATTGAATGGGCCACTTGCCGAAAAAAATAACGTCAAGACTCATTTCAAATTGAGAACACTAACTCTCGTCTCCCATTCGTTGAAATATCAGCGTTCTTCATTCGAATCACGTTCCTATTTCAATTCGCGACACAATATTTACAGGAGTCTTGTTGAAAGCTAGCAACAAAGTCGGCAGAATGGTGACAAAATGTTTCTATATGTTTCTAAATGTTTCGTACCTACTTACTTACCTATTTCTGCTTACAAGGTCCATAGTTGAAAAAATAATTAAGTTCTGAGTTGAGACTTTTCAGAACGACGATTCAGAACGATTTATTTTAGGTACGTTTTTTTTCTAGCTATAACCTTTTATACGCCTCTTTAATCTACTTCCCTCGATCTTTAAAACATTGTCAATCCATCGAATCAGTCTCTAGGTATCTAAGTTTTTTTACATTGAGAACACGATACCTACCTTCTAGTAAGAAATAACAATACATGATGATGAAACAATTGTTGGCACGAATGTCCGCGTTTTTTTTCTATTCTCCCCACCTATACACAAATTCAGGCATCTATGTTCCTATGTCTCATCTACAGAATACATTCTCTATTCTATGGTTTCATCACATCAAAACCTAAACATAATAACTGCGTGAACTTATTGCGTCACAATGCGTACATTCCTGGCCGCGCGCCCCGCGAACCTACGTGATAGTTTTGCTGAACAGCAACGGGTTATGAAGATGCGTTTTGACGTCTGCTGTCATCACGTAGACCTGTTAGTCGACGGGCTAAATTATATTGTCAACTTTTTGAGCCAGGATTGCGAATGTGGTTCTGGACTTACTTCTGTTACGAATCTGCATGCTTGCTTACCTGAAAAAGATACATCAATATTTGAATAAAATATGCGGTATCAATTAATCACTCGTAATCATACGAAACAAAATAATTTATTAAAAGATTTTTATAATATCTTAAAAGTTAATCACCGAGTGGAATTCAGGCTGTGGAATGATCTCCCTGCTGAGGTTTTCCCTACGGACAATAGCATGAGGTTCTTCAAAAAGGGCGTTTTAAAAGTTTTAAAGGGTCGCCAACGCACTTGTGATGCCTTTGTCTTTGCCTGCAGGCGTTCATAGGCTACGGTAACCACTTCCCACCAGGTGGGGCGTATGCTTGTTTGTCTGCTTTGCTATATAAAAATCCTAATCGAAATACATTTAAATTAGACCCATTTATTATCAGCAGTGTTTTCAAATAATAAAACAAAGAAAAAGAAATAATATTAAGAAAAGGAAGGAAAAAATATTTTTCGGCCATAGGGTTGATCTAAAAATCAAACTGTTAAATTAATTTACGTGGAGAAGGTTTTACAAAGCAGTCATTACTTATCTTGTTTAACCGTTCAACGAAAGGGTTGAACTTTTAAAAGTTTGAATAAATCTGCAAAGGTATGCATCAGAATCCCTAAATAACAGATCGACAATTTTTACATTGGTTTGTGGCTGAAAGTATGGATAATGCGAATAATTCCAAATCAATAAATTCAGAACTTCAACTGAGATAAACAAAACAATAAACAGGTCAAAACCTATAAAATATGTATTTTGAATGAACAACTAGTAGAATACATACTACATAAATTACTTACTAACTAAAATAAATTGCAAATAGCTATCACAATAAAAAAATTCGCACAAGGATCGATTTAAAACGTCATCATAATTGATCATCATAGATGACCTATAAAACCAGTTCAACGCGACTTTTAACAATAAAAAAGTAAACATGAGTACGATGTGAAAAAAAATAATACTTTTTATGGATTTTGTCATCACCTTTCACGCTCTATTAATGAAGATTTGGCGATTAGTAACTTTAGATTCGGAGTTGGAGTCACTGAGGGCGATTATTCGACGCATTGATTTATTACTTGAGAAGTTTAGAACTTTTTGTGCCGCCATTTTGTCTGTGCAAGATTGTATTCATTTTAATTAATTTTAGTTTTTTTTTGCCGTGATAAGATAATCAATGGAAATTATTGAATCAAAATTTGGAATTCAGCTCAATATACCTACTTAGGGTGTCAAGGAAGTTTAAATCCAATCCCATTTCCCAGTACTTATTGTGATTGTGATTAGGTTTGCAAGCCTATCACTAATGCAAGAATATTAACTGGTATCCTCAAATTCTTCACCGTTTCTGAGCACTACCAGTGCACAAACAGTTTCTACAACGTAATCTACAGCCTTCACTAGATTTCTTTGCCGCATGGGCCCTAACAAAATCGATCTCGTCAGTCTTCCTAAGTTTAAATCCCACTAGTGGGACTGTTCTAATAATGATCATAAATTGCAGTCTCATTTCGTATCCGTTATATTCGAGTCACCGCAGTCTTCCGCAATTATTCGACGCATTGATTAATTGTTCCAAGTTTTAGTCTCCAGAAAGTTTTGGACCCTTAGAGACGTATAAAATATCAGCGGAAACTTTTGCTAGAGATATGGCACGTTCTGATGGAAGGATAAGATTGACTGTTCGTTACAGTTTGGGAAGTACATCCTCCTTTAGTAACTAATAGTAAAGACCTGCCTCTTTTTTTGTGTTTGACATGTTAAACCTGTATGTAGGTATTAACCCCTATGAGTTATTCATCGAATGTGATAAAGGATCCACTGGCGCAGTTGGTTAGCACGTCCCTGTTGAAAGGTTGTGGGTTTAATTACCGCTCCGCTTATTATAACTTTTGAGACAGTTTAAATCATAATAAATAATTATAGACAATCCACACAACACTATCTATCCCCTATTTAAACAGAGCTATGGGAACCAGATAGCTGATATATAATTACATTTTTACATTTTTACATTTTATTTTTGTAAACACGTACTTAGAATACACTATAACACCCAGACAGAGAACAAACATCTGCATTCACCACACGAATATTTGTTCTCGGTGGGGATCGAACCCAACAAGTATAAAATGTTTGTGAACATTTTGAAACTACCTTACAACTTGTAAAAAAATGAATTGAAAAATGTTAACCCTTGCATTTCAATATCATCAAAAAAGTTCTATCCTGAACTGAGAACAAATAAAAAGGAACAACACCCTCACGGGCTCACACCTACGCACGCGTCGGAACAATGCACATTATCTATGCAAAACCGCGGTCGGCTGGGACGCTGACCTGGGCCGGAGATTCTGAGCAACGTAGCTCAGTTTAAAAGATAGATAAGGTGATACAATATCTCGTGAGCTATCACTTTAAGATTAATATGAGTGATGATCGTGATTTTTTTTATAAAAATAGTGAATCTCGAAATTGATTAATTCTTCAAGGAATAAGAGATTATGAGTAAGCTATAATGATCTGAGTTAAGTTTTAAAGTTCCCAAAAAAGAAGTAATTAAAAACAAACTTCTTGTAAGGATTATTTTTCTTCTTCTTCTTATCGTGTCACTGGTTCTTTCGAACCAAGTGTGGTTATAGGATTTTAAGCACGCCTCAAAGAGGCTCTTTTCATGTACTTGACCACATATTTTCGAACTATTTAGGTTCTACGACATGCCAGTTTCCTCGATTGTGTTTCACGATGTTTTCCTTCACTGTTTGAGAGCACTGGCATAGTGTAGGTACATAATATTTTTAAGTAGAAAAACTCAAACTCTCTGGACACCCACTTTTGTTAGATTTTTAAGGTTTAGTTTTAATTAGTTTTAGTTTTTTTTTGTTAATATTATGAATTTTTGTTTTGTTGTTATAAAATTAAAAATAAATTCTTTAACTCTCTGGTAATAAGGATTGTAGATATTGGTTACACAAATAAAATGTATGGTTTTAATTGTTCGAAATCTGCATGTTGTATTTATTTTCTGCTATGGCACATCCTTTTCTCCCTATTCTTTGGCAAGTTGGGTGGCGCTAGTAACCCAGCCGAGGCAACTTTTAATATTTCTCAACAGAGCGGCGAGGGGTTAAACTCGCATTTTTGTTTTGTTATTCAAATACGGGTTTAGACGGGGGTAAAGAATGACGTTACAAAATGACCTTTGCACTTTGGGTTAAATAACTGAATGTATTTAAAAAAATGAATAGTATAATATAGAGGCTCTGTAAAGAGGTAACCACTTAACATCAGGTGGCCACCACAATTATAAGTCATAGCAAAATTGCTCATTAGCTCACTTGGCTAGATTGTAATGTTATAAGGGTACCGCATTAAAGTGGTAAACTAATTAAATGGAAAAATGGTGGCTTTAGTTGCAAATGTATTGTTATAAATATTTAATTTTAGTCAATTTCATAAATTCGACAATTTGACAATGAACATCAATTTGTCAGAGGTTTAAAACCTGTAGAGCAGTTGGCTAATCATTCTCGCAATATGGAAGGGCATGGGTTCAATTCCCGATCGGTTCGTAACTTTGAGATTACAAAATGATTAGTAGGTAGGTACTTACATCATGAAAAGCGTTGAAATAAAAAAATAACTTGCTCTCATTCTCAAGAGGCGGTTATAATATAAATCAGAACAGAAATGAATGTTCAATGTGGAACTTGAGTTGAGGAATAGAAAATTTTACTCTTTTGCTTTATAATTTGTTTTAAATATTTAATTTTCGTCTACACTGGGGTTTAAGCCGTAAAGTATACCATCACCTATAATTTTCATCTTCATCATCATCTCAGCCTGGTATCACCGATTGCTGGGCCCCCACATAAGCCTCCTTCATATTTTGACAGGTTACAGAAAAAAATTGGTTTTAGCGCCATCTCATCTAATCTCTATATACTCGTATTTATATAAGAAAACGTCGTGTTAAATACACTATTTATATTTAAAGAATGATTGAGCCTGCTAGTACAAATTTTATTTAATTTAAACTTTTTTTTTACATGTTTATTTTATTTTACTTTAGATAATGGTAACATGTGCTTAAAAACTAATTACTTAAATTTTATGTTAAACTTCATTCTAATGAATAGTTTCAATGATATACAAACATAAATCTTATCTATTTTGAAGACACGACAAATTAATGTCATAATTATAAACCCTTGCCTTCACGTCTCGCTTCATAAATCCTACTGAAAAATACATCTACACATTCATTAGCTATGATTTGTTGAGACAAGTCTTTCAAAATGGACGATATTAAAAATAACTAGAGATTGTAGGTTTTGATCCTGGGAAGTCATTTTTCTAAATGACATCGTTGTTTTGAAATGTTATAAATTATGATCTGTCAACTTTATTTTATTTTGATTGGCGTAAAAGTAAATAAAAGATATCGTATCGGTGGATCTTTTATTTCACCAGTAGGATCATACAAAAAACGGTAGGAACCAAGCCGTAGTTTGTTGTCTGTTCTTCTAGGCTTGGTCACGTGGAACTGGCACCTAGACTCACCTAGCTCTGTTTTCGTAAAATCTCTCCATCCAAAGGTTGTCTGGAAGAGATCGCTTTTAGCGATAAGGCCGCCCATTGTACCTATATTTGTAATGTTTCTGTTATAATATGTTTCTTATATGTACAATAAAGTATTAATCTATCTATCTATCTATCTAGCTTTAAGACGGTTCAAAGTGATCCTTGTGATACTACTGAATAAACACATATTTGACTTTAGATTTGATTTTACTAATCTGTTCCAAAACTAAGAAAAGGGTGAGTTCTATTTAGGAGCCCGATACCAAATTATACTTAATTTATTTTGTAAATACAATGATATTATTATAACTAAAATAAGTAAATAAATATTATGTACAATCCACAAAACACTATTTAGCCCCAAATCAGGCAGAGCTTGTTCTATGTGAACCAATTACCTGATACAGTACAAATATACAGTTTTTTATTTAAATACATAGTTAAAATACAATATAACACCCATACAGAGAACAAACATCTGTGTTACACAAATATTTGGTCTCCGTGGGGATCGAACCCACGAACTACGGCGCAGAAGGCAGAGCTACTACCAACTGAGCTGAAAGGCCAGACAATAACTATTTAGCAATAATAGTTTTCATTTTCACATTATTTAAAGATTTTTTTAAACAAATTTTCATGGCTTTTAGATGTATATTTTTTTTTACTTCATTTCTTTGCTTTAACTTTCGCTTTTTATGATAAAACTTTAAATTTGTATATCTATGCTAAAAACTCTGATTCATTCTTAAATTCACAACATTTTAAAGAATGCTCATTTATTAACATCGTCTGTTGCTTCAATTTATATCCAACGGAATTTAAAAAGAAAAACAAGACAAGTGCAGCGAATCGTTTTAAAAATAGATGAAATATTAATGAATGTGCGAGATGAATACAAGCTGATGCGCGTTAAATTATAATATCCTGCACCGGAGATGATATACTTCTGCGTTTGTTTTTTTAATGTTCAGCTTAATCTTTTTTCAGGAAGGTTTAATTTTCATTCGAAAAACAAACACTGCTGCAATGTACTAAAACAACAATTGGAAATTTTGATGGAATATGGTTTTCTAGGCTTGGTAGTATGGAACCGGCACCTTGACTCACCTAGATTTAAAACGGTTCAAAGTGTTCCTTGTGGTACCTTTGAATAGATACAAATTTAATTTCATTTCATTTATTGATTATACATTATTATGATAATTATATATTATATTTGGTATTTGGCACAGGTTAGTTATTTTATTCGTTATGTAGCAGTTATCATCATTTTTTTATGTTAAATATCTTGTTTAACTGTCTTGCCTCTTCATTCATAATGCCGGAGGCTCATTAAAAGTTTCTTGTCACTGTCACTTTCATGTCAACAAATAGAGATGCAACATACTTAGCGGTCTGCTAAGCTGACTGCTAAAGGACCACTATGAATATACTCATCAAACTTTTTTATGTTTAAACTATTTTTAGATATTTTTAAAAGAGTTTGTTGAGGTTATTATGAAACCATAGTTTTCTTTGGCAACCTAAGATAGAGCACGCTTAGGTTTAATCCATTCTATCTCTTCTTATTCAACGTGTTGTCTCCTACCTAGTCCATCAATCTACGCAAACTCGAATCCGCAAACCCGTAACACAGTTATTGAATCTCGGCAATAGTTTGAGAAATGGCCTGCGGGCTGTATGGATGCATTTACTGAGGAAACAGTAACGATTAAGCACATACATCTGTGGCGAAACGACCCAAAGTAGATCTTTTCCTTAGACACCATAGCTCATCAGGCTTCTCTATCCAGACTCAATTTCACGTAGTTGCTGGCTCCACGTTCTTGAAGGTCTTTTTCGACTTCGTCACACACAGCAAAAAGGATGTACAGCGATCTTTGTAACTATGAATTTAACTGCCACATTTTTTTATTTTGGGTCGAATTGCAATGGAAATGCGCAGCTAAAACTCATTTGGGAATGATTTCGTTCTAAAGTTAAAATAAAATACTAACCACAACCGCCTAGTCAAATAGTAAGTTTGGTCTTTGGTATGTTATTGATGAATTGTAGCCAATTGTTGCGTTCCTGCATATTGCAAATTCTGGCATTTTGCGAATCTGTCACATTACGCACAAGAATAATGAAATTCTGTGAAAAATCTGATTTTAATTTAATAAATGAGTGTTACCTATAGTGATGTAATATTATGTTTAAGTGTTAGACATGTTTAGACTACGCCATAAACAATTGTTTTCTTACCTGTATGAACAGCTACCGGTAACCTGTTTTCGGTGTAAGTGTACCCTCGTTGTGCCTAACTGGGACGAACTCCAAGTTTCTTGAGAGCTAGTTAGCCTGGACTCGTGGTTATAAAATATTGATTCGCAATAAGTTTTCCTTTTGTTTCGAATTGAAAATTAACATGTTTTACTCTTTTGGGTTTTTCGAGTTTGGTTTCTTTGTCGGACTGCAACGAAGTTGGGGAAAATAAAATGGAATTGTAGTATATTTTAGAATATTCCTTCAGAATACTTTTGTATTGATGACAGTACTTCACACCGGGACAGCTTCTTAACCTGTACCAAGCACAAGTCCGGTCGTGTATGGAGTACTGTTCTCATCTCTGGGATGGCTCTGCCAAATACCAGCTTGAGGCATTGGAAGCTATTGAGAGACGAGCCAAAAGGCTCATTGGTAGCGACACTCTAGTCGAGTCCAAGCTCCTAAGTCTCGAACATCGCCGTAAAGTTGCCAGTCTATCGGTATTTTACAGGATACATTTCGGAGAGTGTGCTACGGAACTTCACAATTTGGTTCCCCCATCCCCATTCTACCATCGGACCACTAGACGCACGGAAATGCGGCATCCATACTTGGTTGATGTTCCAACTGTCCGCACAAAGCGCTTTGCTTCAACTTTTATGTTGCGGACAGCCAAGGAATGGAATTCCTTGCCGGCGTCTGTCTTTCCGAGCACCTACAAATTGGATGTTTTCAAGACAAGAGTGAATAGGTATCTTCTAGGTAAGCGTGCTACATCGTCGACCGCATCATCACTTAACAGCAGGTGAGATAGCGGTCAAGCGCAAACCTATAAATTGTAAAAAAAAAAAAAAAAAAAAAAAAAAAAAAGATGAATTGCATGAAACAAGATGGTTCTGTGTTAAATCAAAGTCTGATGCAGGAAATCTTGGTTACAGGACTTCATTGTGGCACTGTAAAAGAAGACCAGGGAAGTAAACAAACGATTTTTTTATTTTTTAAATTGTCATACTAAAGGCGTGCGCATAATATCTAGGCAATGGCGATCAGTGAAACGCTGTCAAATATCTTAGCTTTTCATCGATCGCTAAAGCAGAATGCTTAGATGTGCGCAAGGCTTAAGTGCTTATGTTTTTATAAAGAAAACACAGCGTTTTGTAACTAAAAAAGACACTGGTTTCACGCCAGAAATTGACTCACATTATATATGTGCATAAATACTTCAACACGGCAATATTCTAAAAGAACGAGGTGCTAATTTGTTGACATACGAACATGCACATCGTGACAAATGCACATGGCGGTAAATTACTATGACATTAATTTATAACAGTGAGTCAAAGTGGGGTATTATTTTAACTGTTTATATTATGCTTTTTGATTAATTATTTTGTATTTATTGCGCAGAGAAACTATAAATTTAAAATCTGTCAAATTGTCTATAGATCGGCTGACCTACACATTTATTTATTTTTAACACACTTCAAAGCGTTCTACAGTGGCGATCAGTGAAACGCTATCAAATATCGCTGTTTGTCAGCCATAACCATAACTACATGGAGCTCCTGGTAGGCCAGCTGGTATAATTAACACAGCCATCGATCAATTAATTAAATAAAAATTTAAAAAGCTCCCTCATCTCTCTGTTAAGTCCTTAAAAACTGATTTTATGAAACTAGTTCAGACGCACCTTTGCTAATAATCAACAGTCATCGAATTCAGCATCCATTGCTTCCCGCCAAAAATCCTGTACAGCGTCAGGCGAGCGGCGCGGGCGATGTGCATCACGTCAGTCGTAAATCTCGCCGCAGGACGAAGATCGATCGAGACACCTCCACAACAGGGTGTAACGATCAATTTGCCAAATTGTTTGCTGAATTATTGCATCTGGTTTGCATAAACGTGAGTAGTATAATATTTTGTGAAGGGCTCGTCTAGGGCATCTTTTGTGAAGGGCAGATAGGTGATACTTACAATATTACATCTAGACAGAGGACAAACATCTGCGATCACCACACAAATATTTTGTTCTCTCGGTGGGGGTCGAACCCATGGCCTACAACGCTACCGACCGAGCTGAGAGTCCAAGTCAATTATGCCAAGGATAGCGTCTTTTTAGGGTTCCGTAGCCAAATGGTAAAAACGGAACCCTTATAGATTCGTCATGTCTGTCTGTCTGTCTGTCTCTTCGTCCGTATGTCACAGCCATTTTTCTCCGAAACCGTAAGAGCTAGAGTGATGAAACTTGGCGAGTAGATGTATTCTGTGAACCGCATTAAGATTTTTGCATAAAATTAAAAAAAAAACTAGAAACTTCGGGGGTCCCCCATACTTCAAACTGAAACTCAAAAAAATTTTGTTCATCGAACCCATACGTGTGGGGTATCTATGAATAGGTCTTCAAGAAGTCGGTTAAAAATGATGTTGAGGTTTCTAATTTCGTTTTTTTCTAAACTGAATAGTTTGCGCGAGAGACACTTCCAAAGTGGAAAAAAGTTGGTCCCTCTAACTTCTAAAATAAGAGAATGATAAAACTAAAAAAAATTTATGTTTTACATTACTATGCAAACTTTCAACGATATTTGGTTTGAACGAGATCTAGCCAGTAGTTTTTTTTTTATACGTCATAAATCGTAAACCGCAATTTACCTTTCGACTATTACCTACGGAACCCTTCATGGGCGAGTCCGACTCGCACTTGGCTGCTTTTTATTTTTAATGAATATCTTCCTGTTATTCAATCCAAGACTACAAAAGTTCCACTCCATCGCGTGATGTCTCCAACCGTTAAAGCTGGGATCCTTGACACGGCTGTCAAAACAAACTCCTAAGCGATCCGGTTTGAAGTTGAGAACTCCGGTTAAGTGCGGATTAGATAATTATGATTAATCGCCGGTTATTGCCGGTCAGCTAATCCATCATGCAGTTTTTTCCGGTTTTCATCGGTCTTGACTAGATTTATAATATTCTGAATATTCAGAAGCTGAAAATTAACCTTTTAATATTTACTAGCGAATAATTAACTTGAAGTGAAAAAAGCCTGACGTGCGTGACCTACGGGGCAATGTTTTGGTCAGGTCAGGTCTATATTATGCTATAGCATATAATATTTTGCAGCTACGAGTATATGCAGCTTTATAAAATATGTGCTTGTTCCATCAGCTTTTTGTAAAAAAAAAAAATTTTCAACGATTGTTTTGGTTGTTTAGGCTGATAAGTTTGTGATGTTTTTTATTGATGAATAAATAATTAATAAATAATTAAATAATTAATAATTAAAATGTTATCTAGTGCACAAAATTGCCACAATATATGATGACAATGTAATTTTGATGCTTGCGTGACTGACTGAAAATGTACTCGTATATCTTAAGTTAGTGTAAAACGTCAATTGTTTCTTGAATGCAAACGTATCTGGGAAGAAATGCTTAAAGGGTGCAGTGGAGATTGCAGTTAGTATGAAAGTGACTTCACCTTGCCTACTACTAAGTATATTTTGTGAACCAGTTGATGACGATTCTCCGTGTACTCGACCCTTTTTGCAGCAGTAATCCGTATGTTTTCAACGACATAAAAGCCTCAAAGATAATGCTTTATTAATTTAACGATAAATGCCAAAGCTTTATAAAATGTCGACTACTTAAAAACTTTTCCAGAGCCCCAACCGTTAAAATGGCAAAATTAAAGAACAAAACTTTCTTTTAAGTCTACTCAAAATTGAAAGAGCGTCAAAATTTTAATTTTTAATATCGTCCAATTAGATCGTGAATTTTTTAGCAAAGTTTTTATTTCCCTCCCCTTCTTTATTGCATTTGTTTCGATTCTTAAAATAACTTATCATCGTAATTTACTGTTTGTTCCGCTTAAACTTCGGAACCCTTATGATGGCGCAAGTTTTGTGCTTTTGCGTTTTGTAACACAATAACTATTGCGCCTTCAATCTAGAAGCGCCTTGTAAGCTGAATAAAGGTCCTATAAAATATTTTCGAATGAGAATATAAAATTTACGCCACTCTTGTAATAGGCATGAAGACAGTAATCAAGTATCGCCAAAATATTTATCTGATCTAATGAAAAAGGATTCAAAGATTTTGAAAAATGTATTTATACACTTATTAATGTCGAGATTGACAATTTATTTGATAATATAAATCTACAAAATACAACAATCCGCCATGATAGCGTAAACACCGGTCAGAGCGAACTACGTCACGTTTACGTAAACGTCATTCTGATTTAGTACAAAAGCACCAATGTTTACTACTGTTGATAAACAGAAACGTGACGTAATAACAGACGCCATGACACCAGCGAGCGTTTTGGCGTGAATTTGAAAATTTCAATTTAAATGTACTTTTATTGCACAAAAACCTTATTTTTCTACAGAAATATGATATATTTTAGACATAATAGATACTTCTGAATATGATAGAAGAGATTTTGAAAATTAGTCATCAGGCCTATTAGAATGCAAGTTAGCATAGTCAACGTTGAAAAAAGTTGATGTAACTTCTAAGACCTTCTGCGTGGACTGTTTCTTTTCGTTAGTTCCAAGACTGTTATTTACCTAATCAGTATCTTTATTATCATGGATTTGAACAAGTACATTGTTGATCATCATCATCATTTTCACCAGCCTGATATAATCTACTGTTGGACAAGGGCTCTCCTTTGTAGCATACACTTAGGGTATCTCTCAGTTCCACAGTTTTGGCTTTTTAATAAATACTTAATATTGCGGACAATCCACAACACTATAATAGCCCCAAAATAAGCAGATCTTGCACTATGGGATCAAGATAGCTGATATAATAAAATATAACACTCAGACAGAAAATAAACTTCTGTGTTCTAGGTGGTGTTCGAACCAATGACCTACTTTGAAAAGGCAATAGACCAACTGAGTTGAGAGGCTATAGTCGATTTTGTTTACATAATTTGATAGCACAATGCTTGTATTTTGTACCACCAACTAAGTTGACACCTACCCCTCGCATTTGATTTTGCTGAGACATCATTGTTCAAATTTTAATTAAGCTTACGAATAATATTTCTGATTGTTGCTTAGCTTGGATTCAAACTTGAGTGACGTTTACAGTTTTAAAATGAGTATTATTTAGAAAACCGATTGCAAAACAATATCATGCACAAATCGGAATGTCGTAACGATGTGGAAAATGGAAATATTTGTGAACTTGACCTGACTTGACCTTCCAAGGGCGACCTGAACTGTACTTAGGTTTTAGTGTTTTCTTATCGCCTAGACTTATTATTCGCATTGAATTATGATCGAAGTATTTTATTGGTTTCATTTTGACAAATTGGATGTGAGTGTTATAAATGTAATTTGTAAATTATGTAATTTCAATTATTGAGTGGTATTTTATCATTATTTTAATAAGTGTATTATGTTCCCATTCGGTGCTTTTAAGTAATACTACTACTTAGTTTTTCTTTCTTTTTAAAAGTCAGAACATTCATAACTTTACTGCAAGAAGAGATTCGCGAGCCTCACTATGCCGCCCTGTAAAAATATACAATTTTCGCTATCGAATATAAATTCTTATTTACCGTCCGACCACATTTGAAATCGTTCGCAAATTGTCGTGCAGCGGAAAAATTTAAAAATATATGCGAGAACGTACGTTTGATATTTGTTGGCAACACTGGCGCCGGCATTTTTATGACGGGCATTATGCGTTCTGAGGCTGATTTGAAGGTAGTATACATTTTGCACCTGTATTGGACGCTGTTGAATACGTAAAACCGTTTGAAGGCACCAACTATTATGATTTCAACATTATCGATTAAACCCTATTTGTAGAGAAACGTTGTAAAATTTCTGTCAAAAGAACGATTTTGAGCCTCGTTCCACCGATCTTTCCAATGTCGCCATTCCATTGGGAATTTAACGCTTTGTCTTTGGTTTCCTATGGCCACCATTCGTTCCATTCATATCTAAGTACCTTCTTATTCTTCTTCACTACTAAAGGTTGGCAGTCATCTTTATCTAGGTCTTCTACCTTCTTGTTTTAAATCCATTGTCTAATCGCAACAAGCAAGCAATAATGTTCCTCTACCTTTTTTTTTTTTTACATTAAATAGAACATCGTTTGGCTACAATCTCACCTGATGGTAAGCGACGATGTAGCCGACGATGAAGCAGGATGGTCGAGTCGAGGATAGAAGACACCTATTCACTCTTGCCTTGAAGAGGCCCAGATTGTAGTTGTCAGGAAAAACTGCCGACGGCAATGAGTTCCATTCCCTAGAGGTCCTAGGACCTAGTCGATCTACTTATGTTTACGAGCTATTTTGTTCTCACCTTAGAAAAAGTCTGCAAAATTGAATCGACTGACGAGTTTCTATCCTGTTAATAAAGCAGCCACCAAATCTGAAGGAATTTGTTGAGTCTAGCCGGTGAATGCACTGACTATTGTCCCTGTATCTGCCTTTGTTGGGTCTTGGCATCGGGAATTAAGATATATGAAGATGTTTGAGATAAGGCTTGGTCGCGTAGAACTGATGCCTCACTAGGTTCTCCCAGCTTTAGACGTTTTAAAATGATCTCACGGTTTTATTGAAAGTTTTTTGACATTAGCACTTCATTTTTTTAGAGATATGATAATGTTATTGACTATTTTACTTCTAAGGCAAAAACCATGACAGGTAGTAAGCCCATCTACGCTGTTAGACCACGCAGCTTCTTTCTACTCGGTGTTCTGGGAGATTGTAACGCAAATTAGCATTTGAATTAGCATATTCTTATACAATGCACAATCCCAGCGATTTATTTCAAAAAGTTCATAAACTCAGGTAATTTTAAGTTTTGTGCAAACTGTGAAAGTAACTGTTATTCTTCAAGTTTCCTTTCTTCCTTTTTAATTAGTGAGATTGTTTTACGAGAGACTTTATCTGAGAAGTTTACTAGTTTAGAAGTTTAGTTTACTTATATGATTGTGCGGTCACTTTAGCTGAGGACTTTAAAGGGGGTGGGGCTTGATACATCCTGTTAATGGAACAAGCAGATGGCTATGGATTTGGAACCTGCAAGCTTATTATCCAAAAACAAACTCTGTGCTACTTGAAAATGCTTCGATATCAGTAGTAGTAATATACGTCTTTGCTTGTTATTGTATTGTAAACCCTCATTTTTGAGAGAAAGTCATCCACAGTCAAGATTAGCAGAATGTAAAAAAAATTAGGTAACCATCTTCTTGCCGGCGGTGACGGCTGTACGATATGTACCTACTTCGCATTTCGCTTCTAACTTACAGACTGCCTCTTTGGGGTAGGCGCGTAAAAAAATAGGGTGCAATGCATGCCAATGCCATTGGACCCAACCGGACGGGACCGGACAAGCAAAACTGGTCGCGTACCGACGGCAGAAGAAACTGTTGCAAATTACATTGAGGACCCAAACTTTTGACGTGACAACGTCCTAAAATTCGATGGAGCCGGCTGCACGCACGAAAAAACATGACTTATGCGTTGTTACCTCGCTCTGAAGCGTTCCATTCAAGGCTTGAAGTGCAAGCGAGAGCGCAGAACAAGCGACAAAGAGGAACAATCGGCCTCCGCGTTCGGCAGCGTTCGACATCTGTCTCTCTCCTACTTGAGTGAGCGATGCGTCCGCGTGGACAGCTGGATGACGTTGTCACGTTCAACTATAGCCAGTAAACCGACTTTACAGACAACTGATTTTGATTTTCTTTGAAACCGGTTGCGCTTGCTATGCTATCGCTACCGCCGTGTCCGGCGTGTGAATCAGTCGGGTATCAATTTGCCGCGGGCCGCGCCAGACACCGCTCACTTTGTGGCCGCTCATTGGTAAATATCTTTACATACCTAACTGTTATGTTTACAAATTGACACAAAAATCGCGAACACTCAACAATTTCGTGTACCTCGATACATTAGAAAACATGTACAGAAAAAAATGAACGATTGCTTTGGCTACGTAACACAGAGACAAAAGGTAACCTTTAAGTACTTTGTAATGGTAAGACCTTCTGAATTTGTTTCTAGAGCAAAGACTTCATAACTGGGGTACTTTTTTAACTATAGCGATCATAACACATACTGAATTTATTACACGGGTATTCCTAATTGTTGTTCCAAATTATCTATTTTCGATGCTAACATCGAATCTAAGATACCTGCAACATATACCCACATATCGATCCCACGGCTTACCACAAGTTTTGTCTGGCTCGGTCTCTGGCTCTGGTTTTGAGTCTGTGTGAGTGCTCACGCAGTGTATTATACCCTTACTGTGTGTGGTGTGTGACGTTTTGGCGTATAATTTATTTAGTCAACACTCAAACAGACTCAAAACCAGAGCCAGAGACAGAGCCAGAAAGAGTTTGTGGTAGATCTAACTGAGCTATGAAGTCTGTAGTGTATAAAATATATTTAGCATTTTAATCGATCCAGGCATTGCAGCGTAAAACATCTAAACTTTCACATATCAAAAATAAGTAGGATGAAACTGTAAAAGCCGAATTTCGGCACCTGAGGTTCCAGCGATGCATTTACAGCCAGTTCAGTTTAACGCCCCTAGCTTGTTACCACACCACCTGTGACTAATGCTTAGTTTTAGGAGATGCTATTAACAGTGGGGCTATTTCAGAGCATCAGTGGTCTAGTGGTGGCAGCCTTGCCTTTGGATCCTAAGGCCTGGGGTTTGAATCCAGCATCAGCTATACCTCGGAGTCAAACCTTTCTATTTTAAATTGGATTAAGAAAAAAAACAAAAAAAGAAAAGGATAAAGGTGGATTAGGAAGGCTCAGAAACGTCATTCCTGTAAATCTTACTCCAATTCAAATTGAACTTTTTCATTAGGAAATGAGGAAAATTAATGTAGCTACTTATTGGTTCAATCATAGTAAATCATGTTTTATTTGTCCAAAAACGTGACTAAAACCTTGTCGTAGTTTTAATTATTTTAAACTTACAGCACAGCTACAACAGAATAAATAAATAAGATTCCGGTAAGTTAGAACAAAATAAACAAAACCAAGATAACAAGACAAAAGGAATTCACCAAAAATCCAATGAACACCTCCGACGAACGAGACAAAACATTAATTCCAAAATAATTAAAGAAACGATTAGAGCGTCAACTCTGCTGGCCCGAAAATTGTTAGCGAAACAAGGACAAAGAATATGCAAATTTTGCAGAGGGACCATGTTGATAGAAAAATTGCCTACTTAAGTTGCTTGTGGCTGAGCTTCTATCACCATAGAACCTCTACCTTGCCACCAAAATCGAGAGTAAGTAAACAGCTGTACTCAGACTTAAGAGTAATTGTTGCATGGTGGCTATTAGATAGTGCACATTTTATTAAGGCTATCAAAATTATACCCAGAAAAGCGATCTAGAGTGTTTGAAATGGCCAACCAATATTTGAACTCAACTAAATATAAAATCGAAATTATCTTATATCTTATACCTTTAAACGAGAAAATCTTGTATATATATATTTAGGATCTCGGAAACTGAGCCAACAATTTTCACGAAATTTACAATACAAGGGTTTTCGGGGGCGATAAATCGATCTAGCTAGGATTCATTTTTAGAAAATGACGAGAAGTTGGTGTTTTGCAATAATCAAACATAAACTCAATATACGACTGTTCCTGCCATCTATTGGCGATTGTGAGCAACTAACTGCAAGCTAGAAGGCGTTGTTAATTAAAAATAAGCCAATAAAGATACGACTCTTCCTGACATCTATCGGCAAATAATAATACTATTTTTTTTTTAACCCGAGCGAAGCTCGGTCATACCGGCTCGTGTAGTGTAAAGAGAGAAAAATCAAGAAATGAAAAGTAATTTCAATTTCATTCACTTACCACATTATGACATTGACTGTAACACTAGGCATGTAAATTTTTCTTACAACACTAGTAACTAAAAATCGGTTAAAATAAGATGATGGTCTGATAAAAATGGCTAAAAATCTCAAAACAAAACATAATAATTTACTTTAGGTTTTTTTTCTAGAAGAATATCAAAGTATCTGCTAGAGCAGACAATAATTATTCTATAATTGGTATGTAAACACCAGCATTGTCACATACAGCAACATTGTCACATCTATGCAACTACTCCATGACAGGGCTGTCTCAAGCAATAAACTTTGCTAGGGAATTTCATTAGTTCCGTTCAATAAATTAAGAGGTTATGCTCGCGTGTGTCGACCCTGCAATTACCTCGTCTGCAAGGTAATGAAGTACCACTCCTGAGGAGACGAAGGATGGAGTCGGGAAGAGTGGATGTGGCTGGCAATCTCGATCACAATTTGGCGAAAATTTCATAGAGCGCCATCTAACCCTAAACTAAGCAAAGCATGTACAATCAATTTGTAATAAATCATCATTATGCTTCACCTATTACTGGATATAGATTTCTGTATGTGCCACTGTTGCCGGGAATACAATATAATTGAAGTTTAAAAAACTTGAGAAACCGACTTCATTGTCAAACGGCTAAACCGATTTTAATCAAATTTGTTTGGGACAATCTGGACGTAAGAATAACCTTCCAAATAAAAAAACAATTTTCTAAATCGGTTCATAAATGACGGAGGCATGCAGTTACAAACATTAAAAAAATTATTTAAAAAAAAATGGCAACACCGATTTTAATAAAATTAAAATGGGACCAATCTGGAAGCAGTACCTTTCAGATAAAAAAATAATTTTTCAAATCGGCTCACAAATGACAAAGTTATGCGGTAACAAACATTAAAAAAAAAAAAAAAAAAAAAAAAAAACATACAACCGAATTGAGAACCTCCTCCTTTTTGATTGGAAGTCGGTTAAAAATACCTAAACAACATCAAAGAATTATCTTTATTTAATTATTAAGTAGGATTGCAAGAATCACTTTGAAACGTTTTAAAGCTAGGTGAGTCTAGGTGCGAGTTTCGCGACCAAGTCTAGAAAGAAAGGCAATACATAATTATATCACAATAATATTTATTGCAAAATGTATGCATTTAAGTGTAATGTATGTGGCAACATTGGCAAGTGCGGGTAAGCGTTCTTTTTGTGTGCAACGGTTCTCCCGAAAATAAACGTGCATTGTGGTTTGAACAATTAATTTTGGTTTCACTTGGCGTTCCCGTAACCTCCAGGATATCTCATTAGGAACAAATGAATAATTATATTTGACATAATTAATCTGTACGGAAAGCCGTTTCTGACTACTAATTTCAAAATATAAAGATAGAAGTGCATAAATCGCAAGCATTATAATATAATTAAAAAAATATATAGGTAGATACCTCAAATTTTTCGGCAAATTTTATCATCGATAAAATTTGCCGAAACTTGGTGGTATGCGGACTGGTTTTTCCGCAAGTAAACCGCTGGCGGGTCTTTTTTGCGTGACCCTTGACACAGGTTGCTTGAACTTTTTTAGGTTCTACGACACGCCGCCGGTTTCTCTTCTGTGCTTCTCACGATGTTTTCCTTCACCGTTTTGAGAGTACTGCCATAGTGCACATTAATTTTTCGACAGAAAAACTCATTTGTACACGACTGGATTTGAACCCACGACCTTTGGATCGGAAGGCGGGGCCGTTACCACTAGACCACCAGTGCTCAGGTAGATACCTCATCCATATTTTTATATAATCAGTTTCTCACATCTTTGGTTCTGAACTACTCAGTAGTTGAGATGCTGTCATGTCACTTGTTCTGTTTGAATTAAAATATTTTGGATTAAAACTGAATTATCGTCTAATCATTTTATGTCCAGTTAAGCCTTTTTGTTCTGCGGTGGCGATAAGTGAATTACTGTCATATTTGACAGCGTTACACTGATCGCAATCGCACACACATTACACACTTCCACTTCCATTACTTTTTAGCTTAAACATGATAGTAACAATGCTACTTTAATATTTAATATTCATCAAAGTTAATCAATCATTAATTTCAAATACCTACCTAGCATTAAACATACCTAGCTAAGCCGATAAATCAAAGTTGTTTGAAAATAAAATGGTAAAACTACGAATGAAACAGTCGCTTTTACTTTCCACCAGATGTGATGGCAGTCAAAAGTTTAGCCCACAAGCTCTGTCTGGCTCTGTCTTTGGCGCTAAGTCAGTGTGAGTGCTCAGTGTATGACGTTTTGACGTGGGATTTATTTAATCAACACTCACACAGACTCAAAACCAGAGCCAGAGCCAGACAGAGCGTATGGTGGACCTACAGCAATAAAAACAAATCGAACAACCAACAAACGTTTTTACAAAATCTGAGATCTCTAACTTTTTTCTTAATTAAAAACAAAAAACAAGCAAATATTTCTATAATAATTCTTTATCTGACATATTTGATAATTCTTGTCTTTCTCCATGATTTAGTACCAAGGGTCGAGGCAGAGGGCGCCACTTGAGTCTAAAAAATACACAGTTTTCATCGTGATAAATAGCTATGAGTTATCTAGTTGTAATTTTATGCTTTCGTATCAGCTGACTGAGCTTTTTTATTTATTTTGCCTTCTATTTATAGTTATGCAGCTAAATTTGTATTAAAGTAGATACCGTATGTATTTTATGGCTTGACAACACATTAGACGAGGTATTTAGTTATTCCATGCCTTCTAAGTAGTACCCACCTAAAGCTCTTTGGCTAAAGAGAAACACATCAAAAGCAAGATATTCGACCAAAAAAACATTGGAACACAAATAGATAGATATACAGAAAGTACTTTATTGCTCACAAAAACTTAGATACAGGCAATGCAAATACAAAAAATCTTAAAAACTATGATTTGTTGAAACAACATGTATTGTGGTTTTATCGCTCAGCAGCGATCTCTACCAAACAACCATAAAATTGATAATTATATAAAGCTACGATTAAAACAAACAACCAATAACAAGACTCTTCTTTGAATGAGACACAGTATGAGTTGGATCATCGACATTAAATAATCTAAAAACTTGCGTTCATTTTATATTTTTAAAATACGCGTTCTAATCCCGCATGGCCAGATTACAGAGTAACCGCTGGCAACATTATTCAAAGCCAACAAAGGTTTTAAATTAACAGTTTGACAGTTACTTCAGCATCGCAAATATCGTAATAAACAACGCCAGTTGACAACCACACATGTTGGTATCGAAACTTCACGCGAAATATTGTGTCTGAATTTATGGACGCGGTCAATGAAGGACGAGTCACAGTTATAGCGATTTAAAATTACCAGCTATGACGACGTGGGGCTACAGTGTTTGCGTTTATCAAAATCTTAGAATACGCATAAAATCAGTCAAAATCGAGTTTTCCAATATTTCGAATCAAATATTTCAAACCGTACTTGAATATGTAACTACTAGACAACCTAATTCATTTTAAACAACCAAGTTGGCAAGCAAGTGATGCGTTAATGCGATGATTACCCTTGCTGGAAAGCGGTTGCCGTAGCCGGTAATGTCAGCGGTATAGTCAGCGTCAATCAAATTGTCCTCTGAAAAACCAAACGCAATAAGCTGCATGTTTCTTGCATACAGTTTTGTTAATCTTTTTGTACAATTGTAATATTACCAACTTTACAAAACGCTTGTCTGGCCCTAACAAAATTAAATATCTTCGGTGAATCTAGGCCCCAATACTAAGTACTTTTTTGTGCTTGTACGTAAACGAATTTCGTAACCAGCTACGTAGATGGATTTTTTCCTATTTTTTTTTATTAATAAAGATAGCTAAGCTTTTGGCTGTCATATCACCTGATGGAAAGTGAGGATGCCTAAGATGGAGCATGCTTAGCCATAATCTCCACCTGTTCACTCTTGTCTTGTATTGTACGCGATCGCCCGAGTCGCTTGTCACTTGCAGTGAAGCCGCACCTCATTGAGTACTGTTGTCGAAGCAAGCAGTCTACAACTAGTTGATAACTGCGCCTTATTAACAGCTGCGCCGGCACCCGACGGTCTCAATCAGGACCGTTGTCAAGTCGATCGTTTACATTCAAACTACGGAATCCTAGTTGCTTGCCAATATTCAGAAGATATTAGTACCAACCTATTATATCTTCAGTTATTGCGTAAGATAATAAATGGTTTTAATCTCGGTTTGCACTAGTTTTTGGGTAGCAATTCAATGATATTGAAATTGTCAAATTTAACTGCAGTATTGTTAGTTCGACTAGACGTATAATTGAACTAAGAAGCAATCCTAAGAACTTCGAATTGATCTAGAATAATGGTTTATCTTAAAACCAATTTAAATTCAACGTCTTTTGTTGAAGCATGGTTCTTACCTTTTCTTTCCAAATTAAATAATTGCTATTTGTAATTATTTAATTTACCGACAATTTTACCCACACCATGGTGGAGTAAAAATACGAAATGAACAAAATCTATTTTTATTTTATTTATGTAAGTTCTATCAAAAATCCTTAACAGTTTGATACCGACGAAATTTAACTGTTTAAATTGTATGCACTGTTTATACTTAGGGGTTTATTTGATACCCCCAATATTGCAGCCCTTAACCGCACGTTTTACGCCCCCATATCACGTGAATTAAAAACAATATCGTTAGGGAACTGTCGCTCTAAACATTTGTACCTATTTCCCGCATAATCATTGTTCGCACGTGTGCTTCTTACGAAAATTTACTGTGTCTAATACAATAAGTTGGCACCCCCGGCCTTAGTGGTGCGCCATAGTTGAGATGAACGCAGTACTAACAACTATCGGATGGAGAAAACACTGGACTTTTGATCTTAATTATTTTAATTTTTAAATCTATAAAAGGCGATAATGACTGTAATTCTGACAGGTTCTTCACAAAGCACAATTAATTATGTTTGATTACCTAAATAAATACGGGATGTTTTGGCTTAGTAAATACTACTTACATAAAAAAGAGTCAAAAGAGTTTCAAAAGAAAAAGTGTCATGAGTCCTATGAAATTATTATTCCAGGCATGTCGTAGAACCTAAAAAGTCCTAAAAGCATTGTGTCAAGTGCACGAAAGAACCATTTACCTAATGATAACAAGAGGTAAAGTATAGTAAATGTAAATCATTATCTCACTCAAATACGATTGTTGACTTTAGTTATATGATTATTTTTAACTAATTATATTGATATGTATAATTTTTAACTAATTTACATTATTTACAAATTATTAACTGACCTGTAAACATGCACTTTACCAATAAATTGATTATTACTGATTATTATTACTGAACAACTATCAAAGAAAAGCCTGCCTCCATCTCCACTGTGGCACTACCCTGTAGGGTTGAACGTTACGGGCGCGCGCGGCTAAATTATGTATTTTATTGTCGCCCAAACCAATTTCATAACCCGAAGAGAGGCCGAGATGAGTCCGCCAAGGCCCTACGTCCCATCCTATTGAATTTTGCAATACATACAAATGTGTTGATAGTGTTTTTGTGCGCGATAAATAATGTTTTGCTTCGAGAAATATTTCGATAGATTTCGGGTTTCAATTGAAAAAGTGGGAATCTGTTGGGGAATTGAAAAGATATCACGCGGTGTTTCGGATACGTGAAAATCTGTTCGAACGAGTAAGGTTATTGGATCTGATTACATCGATTATTAGCTTGGAAGAGATCGCTTTCAACGATAAACCCAATGCATTGTCTAACTATGTTTTTCATTAAATGTTTTTCTTATCAAAACGTAGAAATTTTTTACTCCTTGTCTAAAATCTCCGTTCTCTGATCAGATCTGGAGAGTTCTGCGAAGCCTATGATTTCCCATAGCCAAGAGTTATCAACTGTTAAATTAATTCCGGGAAGTCATTCTCGCAGATAGTTCATCAAACTCCTGGAGGCAGATGAGCATAAAACAAGTGGAGGGAAACTTCCTGTAATGAAAATTGGCTCAAATATTTTTCCGAAGAGTCTAGTTCTGAAGTTTTTCAACTTCGAGCAACTGATGAATTTGCTTTTTAGGGTTCCGTAGCCAAATGGCAAAAACGGAACCCTTATAGATTCGTCATGTCTGTCTGTCTGTCTGTCTGTCTGTCTGTCCGGCCGTGTCACAGCCATTTTTCTCCGAAACCATAAAAGCTAGACTGATGAAAGTTGGTGAGTAGATGTATTCTGTGAACCGCATTAAGGTTTTTACACAAAAATAGAAAAAAAACTATAAATTTTGGGGGTCCCCATACTTGAAACTGAAACTCAAAAAATTTTTTTTTCATCGAACCCATACGTGTGGGGTATCTATGAATAGGTCTTCAAAAATGATGTTGAGGTTTCTAATATAGTTTTTTTCTAAACTGAATAGTTTGCGCGAGAGACACTTCCAAAGTGGAAAAAAGTTGGTCCCCCCCCCTCTAACTTCTAAAGTAAGAGAATGATAATACTAAAAAAAATATATGCTGTACATTACTATGTAAACTTTCAACGATATTTGGTTTGAACGAGATCTAGTCAGTAGTTTTTTTTATACGTCATAAACGGAAACTTAAAAATTTTTTTTTCATCGAACCCATACGTGTGGGGTATCTATGAATAGGTCTTCAAAAATGATGTTGAGGTTTCTAATATAGTTTTTTTCTAAACTGAATAGTTTGCGCGAGAGACACTTCCAAAGTGGAAAAAAGTTGGTCCCCCCCCCTCTAAATTCTAAAGTAAGAGAATGATAATACTAAAAAAAATATATGTTGTACATTACTATGTAAACTTTCAACGATATTTGGTTTGAACGAGATCTAGTCAGTAGTTTTTTTTTTATACGTCATAAACCGTAAACCGCAATTTACCTTTCAACGAACTACAGGAACCTTATTATGTTACATCAAGTAACATATATAAAGGTTCTTGTAGTTCGTCGTGCTACGGAACCCTTCATGGGCGAGTCCGACTCGCACTTGGCTGCTTTTTTTTGTTTAGTTTGAGAGGTGACTTTGCTAGAACTTTTCTTTTTCTTTTTCGCTTCCTTTTCAATGTTTCTGTAGGTACAGTCGCCACAAGCATGCTAATTTATATAAAAATTTTTTTTTTTGGTTTACATATCATTTAAGTATTACTACCTATACGAGGCCTAGAAAAATGCAACCACACGCAGTATTTTTTAAGATTGGCTATAAAAATTCAGTTGTCTGAAAATCTATAGGGTGACATTCTTTGAAACTCAAGAACACATGAGATATATTATGCCTACAGCATGTCCTTGTATTTTCATCACACACGTTCTCCCTAGAAATTTCCCTAAAGACATAAGGTCGAATACCGCGTGTCCCATCACCCGTGCATTCGTTCGTACCACGCACACAATATCTCCCTTTGCGCTTTCAAATTTAATAAGCGTTTAACACTTCAAAGGCTGCGTGTAAAACAATTTAGCTCAGTCGGTGAAAAACACAGAGTTTTCGGCTAGCTCCGTAATTGGTTTAGACTAGAGTCCGTAGGGAAAAGATTAATTAGTACTGCAAACAGCGGAGGCAGCGCTTTTAAGCGCTTTCCCCGCTGAAAACGTAATGACGAAACACCCTTGAATTCTCTACAGTTGACAACAACTCTAAGACAATGCAATATAATCTATTTTCCCGTGATTTTGCACAGATACGTTTGGGAAGAAAATGCACTGAGATAGTAGGCGTTTAATGTCCCATGTTTTAAGATTTCAAAGATGAAAATTGTGTCAAACGATTGCTTTAAGTGCTGCAGTTTTTATATTTATCGTGGAGTGCTGAGTAAGTATTCAAAATATGGGTCGTTTTCAGCGGGCTGGTGCAAAATCACTGCGCAGTGTTACATTTAAATTGTTGTTTTTTTTACAAAAATTTCAGGCCATTTCGTGTGAAGGATGGGTTTTATAATGATCAAAGTAATGTTGGTTATTTTATTGGAAAACACAGTAACTTTTTTTAGACAACATTAATATTATATTTACTTACTTTCCTAATAAAAAAAGCTTTTAGTTTTATTTTTTATTTAATAAAATTCCTAGGTGAACTACTAAAGATTTATATTCAAATTAAGTTTTAATCAACGTAGAGAAATTAATTCGTTACAACGCCGTTAGAACCGTTAGGGCGTGGAACGGGACCCAACAATAAACGTGAAGTAGGGCCGTTACAAAATTATTTAAGTGGCTGGAATGCTGATAAATTCTGCATTACAGTCTACTGATTAAATGACTTTCATTAAATTTTGTTTGAACTAATTTATAAAGTGGAGAAGCCTTTTGCCCAGCACTGGGACAGACCGGGCTGAATAAAAAAAATACACATTATTTAGTCTAAAATAGCTTACCTTTAAATGTATTCGTCTCCTACAAAGACTGCTACGTTAATCTGCAACAACATAAAATACATTTTACTTACGAATTTATATGATAGAAAATAACTGATTCAAGTCATTTATAAAAACTATTTTTTTTTGGATCGGTTGAGCTATCTCTAGATCGTTTATAATGGTCTGCAGAAAGCTCAACTTTACTCAGACACGTAAAAATAGTCAGATAGATAGAAAAAAAAAAAAAAAAACCTTATTGCTCACAAAAACTTAAAAGCAAAAATGATAGATACATATAACCAATAACCCTCTCTCTCCCTCTTATCTCCGTGAACGTTTCAATTTCCTTGTCCCTCGTGGTGAGCCTTGCAGAACAGCTAAATCTCTTCTTTTAAAAACGCCCACACATTCCACAAGACGTTATAATGGCTCCTTCACTGTTCACTCCATGAAATTGTGGAACAGTCTCCCTCATACCATACGTGCTAGTCCGTCGCTAGGTATATTTAAGCAAAAAGTCAAGGAGCATTATCTTTCCTTAATAGGTATACATTGGTTTATATACATATAACTTGTATATATATATATTATATGTATAGTGTATGTATAGTGTCTTATATATCGTTATTCATGTATGTATAAACTGATATATTGTGTGTATGTTTATGTAAATTATGTGTACCTAGGTATATTTAGTTTATTTATTGTGTTATTAATACATTATACTTATATTATATTAATATTTTCAAACCCCCTTCTTGTACACGTACCCACCTCTATTTACACATATCTATCCTTTAAGGTTTGCTGGAAGAGAACTCTTTTTAGGGTTAAGCTCGCCTTTGTACATGTCTTAACTTTACATCTAAATGTTGTCTATATGTGTGCAATAAAGAATAAAGAATACATAAAAAAACTTTATAACTTTTGTATACAATATAATGAAAAAAACTAGCCTCACGATTTCTAAGTACTTATCTAGTAATGGTAGTCAGAACAAGTTTCAAAATGTAATTTGTAAATATTAACTAACTTTTCATAAACGATAATTGGTTCCGATTCCCCCTCGTCACGTCAAAAAAACTCCTCCAATTTCAAAACTACCTAAAACTGCAATTCTATAAATCCAAATTTAATTTAACTCTACGATTCGACGCTCAATACCCAGTACTGAATACAACTCCTAATGAAAAATTCCTTTACCCGGCTCTACGTTAATGAACACACCTGTATTCAAAGAAACCATAATGAGCTCCGGATGAAAGCACACGTGTACGTACTTTTCTAGAAAATTCCTTTTTAAATAACTCGCCTGAGACGCTCGTAAATGAATCGGCTCGATCTCGCAAACTCGAGCGCTCGAGATCTCGAGCTGAATGGGAAAGCACCTTTCAAAATTTTCAAGGAAATGCGTGCTGAGTTATGTTTGGTTTTGAGGTTATGTTATTCGAGTTTTAATTTGGTTGAGTTAGCAGACTACACTTTGCTTGAAAGTATTAAAAAAGATTATCTGTGTGCGGCGTAAATTGTTATATATTTATCAACTTTTCAATTACTTATTATAATTATAATGATATATGATGTGATAAAGTATGAATTTGTTAAACACTTTTGATGGGCATGGATTTTTGTAACTCGGTAAATGTACGTTTTTTTCACTCTATCTTAGACTTTTTTTTTGCATAATTAATTTACAAAAAGTAAATCCGTTATTGGCCGTAAGATAATATTTAATGACAATATTTGATTAAGGACAATATTTGTTCTACTTTTAAGGCCTGTGGATTTTGATATGAAATCACTGCCTTTGAATTTTTCCAACCTTACGAAACTGGGGCGGATTTTTTTATTAAGCCTTTATTCACTGAACTTACTTTAACATGCTGAACTTAAATTAACATTTACATGATTTATTCTTCTACTTCTTAGTTTAATACACATCGGTTTCCATTTCAGTACGTCCATCCGACGCAAAGGCCACCTCCTGTTTTCATCTCACCCTGTTCTGGCGTCCTAGGGTGGATTGCACGTGTATAAATAAATAGAAGGTTGCAAACATTAGCAATAATCGGTAGTCATCGGCCACGAGCTCCTGAACGGTCGGAATCAATTAGACGCTGCACTCGTCTCCGAGACAATAGGGATGAAGTAGCGTCAGCAACAACAAGCTATTGCTTATCCAACTAATCCTACAGTCGTTCACGCAAGGAGAAACGAAAGAAAACGCGTGAAAGTTATAGATAAATACTCCACGATAGGTCTCTCGTAAAATATGGCATTTTTACGATTTTTGCTCAGAAAAAATTGGGCTTAGAAAAATTTTGTGTGCTCTATAAAAATATTGTTGAAGGTCAAAAACTCAATCAATCAATGTAAAGAACATTGATTGATTGTCCGAATGTCATTGTCCGAATTTTTATATTATTTTGCAGCGATTATGAATCCACGTTAATCCACGGCGCTTACAATATTGTCTCCGAGAAAGCACTAATAGTAAAGAAAACAAAACTGTATTCTAAAAAAATGAAAATAAAAACATGACTATGAACAAAAATAGAAAGACCAGTAGGCCTACCAAAAGCTCTGCCTCACTCTGTCTCTGGCTCTTGTTTTGAGTTTGTGTGAGTGTTGACTAAATACATCCTATGTCGAAACGTCACACACACAGTAATAATACACTGGTGAGTACTCACACGAACTCAAAACCAGAGCCATGTTGTGCCCATTGCTAGGCATAGGCCTCTTAACCAACACACCCACTCTTCCGGTCTTGTACCAACCAGTCTCCGTCACCAAGATCAGAATCTATCTGCTTCTTTTTCTTATCATGTCACTGATTCTTTCGAACCAAGTGTAGTGAAAGGATTTTAAGTGCGCCTCAATAAATCTATCGACTAAATAAAATAGGCGAGTCATTATTTCTATGCGAACGCTACCGATATTAAAGCATGCACACACTGACGCGTGGAACCTGCCGAGTCAGACGATTGCACCGCGCGGTACCTACGTGCAATGAGTCGCAGGTGTCCACCGGCTTTACCCTCTATTGTGCACTAGTGGCATTCCTGCGACTTCGATTGAGCTCGACATTGTCTTTTATTATGTCTTGTAGATACTCTACCTATATAACAACGACCGCCTTATCATGTTTATCATCAGCCTAAGAAGTCAACCTGCATTTAGCTATTATGTACATATTTCAGAAAACAATAGGTGGACAAAACGGGTGACAGAATGGATCCCACTGGAAAGGAAACAAGAGCAGAGCAGACCAAAAAAGAGATGGAAGGATATATATAGGGATATATTTACTGAGCAATACGGACCAAAATGAGTGAGAAAGGCAAGAGAAGGACGAATGGAGAGATTTAGGGGAGGCCTACGCCGTACAGGCAACGGAGTTTGCTGCGGAGTTGTTAGATGTTAATTTAGTATATAATTATAAATAGTTTGTTAGTTTAAAATACATAGGTTAGTGTTTCACATGCTGTATTGGCAGTAGAATAAAGGCTTTTTTGTTTTATTTTACAGCAGACTGTTGGCTCTCCCCCGTAGGCGGCTCATTCTCTTTCGTTTAATTTATGTGGTAAGAAGTTGCTCGACGCACTGAAAACGCCTGGAAAAGCTATTGGTCGATGAAACCCTTGATGAAAGGCGAACTTCCACTCTGCCTCAAACGCAAGCTCATGGACATGTGCGTTCTCCCCATTCTCACATACGGTGCAAAGACTTGGTCTTTGACTCTTCAGCAACGGTCCAAACTCGAGGTTTGCCAGCGAGGTATGGAACGCAGTTTGTTAGGAGTTCGGTTATCTGACAGAGTCAGAAACTCCACACTGCGAGCACAGACCAAAGTTTATGACGTTAGCAAGAAATCTGCACAGCTCAAATGGGATTGGGCTGGCCACGTCAGCCGCATGTCTGACGATCTTTGGGCTAAAACCACAACTGATTGGGTGCCCAATGCAAGACGTCCACGCGGCAGACCACCACGGAGATGGCGCGACGAGCTAGATGTACATCTACCAGACTGGTCCAACCTAGCAATGGACCGAGAAAGCTGGAAAAAGGGTAGGGAGGCCTTTGCCCTGCAGTGGGACAAGATTGGCTGAAAATAAATAAATAAAATAAATAATGGACTTATTTATGATGATGACCACCATTCAGAGCTCATACTCTCTCCTGTTCCAGGTAGTAACAGACAAACTCATTCACAGAGCGTTTGTACCTACTGGTTACTCACTAAGTGGAGTGGAACTTCACTGCTTTTATTTTTATTTTTGTTTTGCAAAAGAACCATGCAAAAAAACGGTTGGAGCTAAGCCATAGTTTGTTGCCTGTTCTTGTAGGCTTGGTCGCGTGGAACTGGCACCTAGACTCACCTAGCTTTAAGGCATTTCAAAGTGATCCTTGTGATTGTATCGAATAAATACATATTTGACTTTAACTTTGACTGACATTGAAAATCGAGGTAAACACAAGCACCTATAAAAAAATAAATATCCAACAAAAGTAAAAGTGTTTACCTCGATTTTCAAACCTAAAAAAATGAACTAAAGATTTTCTTTATCAAAGATTTCCACAACGCATTTAGCGAGACCGTACAAAGTGTTACCGAAAGTAGGCAAGTATCTAAAAACCGTTCGCATTGCCTTAGCGATCTCATCGTCAATTGCACCCGCGCGGGTATTCAAAGCGATCTGACTATTCAGAGATCACGTCCGTACTGGGATGCGGTATAACTTACTAGCGTACAGCGATTATAACCGACTATAGATAGTGCAATTCACGAATACGCGCCCCTCGCGGGGTGCGGGGAGTTTGATCC
The DNA here is from genome assembly GCA_939531255.2 of Thera britannica. Classification (NCBI taxonomy): domain Eukaryota; kingdom Metazoa; phylum Arthropoda; class Insecta; order Lepidoptera; family Geometridae; genus Thera; species Thera britannica. Next base: position 806,614 of record OW618040.2, on the reverse strand, counting down.
GAGCGGCAGTCGCCAACCGTAGTCTATTCATTGTAGTGTGCGTGTGCACTCATAGGTAATTAGTGTGTACCGATAACACTCAAACATTGACGGAAGCTTGCACACATATACTATAAACGGTTAGGAGGAATAGTGGGGCGCGCCTTCGTGGATTTCACTTTGTGTGTGATCTTTACCGTGCAGTTATGCTTCTTGCCCTTCAAAAGGACGCATTCACAAACGCACTCATCGTCATCAATCTATATCAGTTCACTACTGGACATACGCCTATGTTATTTATTTACTGGATCAATGATTTTTAGTTCTCTATTTCACCGACTTCCCCAATTTTAAAAATATCTTCGGTCAATCAGGTGGGTGACTGTTCTACGTTTCGTCACGGCCATATCTAAACGATAAGCTGCGATATTTCGCAGCGATACCTGTGTTGCTGTAAAACAACGCAGCTTATTGCGAACATAATAATATGACTTAAATGTGGCCTAACTTTTACTTTGGTCGCCATTCGCGAACTAATTATTTATATTTTTTTTTTAACATGCCATATGTGTTATACGTCACATATTAACCATCACAAAAATAATTAAAATCAACACATACCTATCTACATTAAATAATGAAATAAAAATATCATAATAAAATAAAAATCGGTTGTCTTTGAAGTCAACCGATATACTGACGATAGTTGAACGTGACAACGTCATACAGCTGTCCACGCGGACGCATCGCTCACTCAAGTAGGAGAGAGACAGATGTCGAACGCTGCCGAACGCGGAGGCCGATTGTGCCTCTTTGTCACTTCAAGCTTTAAATGGAACGCTTTAGAGCGAAATAACGCCGCATGAGTCATGTTTTTTCGTGCGTGCAGCCGGCTCCATCGAATTATAAGACGTGGTCACGTCAAAAACAATTAATTTAGATTATTTCTTACTTTAAAATAGAAATAGAGTTTAATGAGCCACTTACATAAGTAAATGATCACAAGATATTTATTACATTTATCAGCCAAAGCTTCGTCAATTATAATTTTAATATTCGCTTCCACGCCTGTCTTAGACCACAGCTACACCTCGCCTGAGGCGTGCAATGTCGGTAAAAACTCCTGTCTACCACGGTAACAATGGCAAGGATCGGTAACGCTGAAGACCTTGCCTTATTTAGTTTTCCTACCTGTTTCCTTTCAAATTTTGCTTAACGCTTTTCCATTTGTGCTGGAGTTTCTGATGTTCTCGTGTTAACCATATTATGACTAGACCATATAAAAGCAAAATAGAATGCTGTGTTTTGAAAAGTAACTTTCTGTGATCACGTGTGTTTAATTTCAAAAACACATTTATCTATAAGCATATAGAACCATCAGATGGGCCACCTGATGCTAAGTGGTAACCATCGAATCAAGTAAAGAATTGGAGTAGAGTGAGCTACACGCTGCACGTGTGGGTGCCGGAGAAATTAGCAGTGCATCATGACGTACGTGACCTACGAGGCAATGCTTTGTTATAGGCGATGGCTACCACTTAGCATCATTAGGGTCACATGCTAGTTAGTCCTTCAGCTATATAGTTGTATAAAAAACTAAAAAACGAACTTTTAAAAGAGATGTTCGATAATTTATCGGAGCTCAGTGCACAATGACGTCAGAATTAGCTCAGTACACATTGGCTAATTAGTCCAGACTTTCCTTTTTACTCCATTTGATTCCAAGCAAAGATCATTCTGTAGTAAACGGTAAACTTTCCTTCGATACAGATGTTCAGTAATAAATTAGAGGACTTTTGTGCACAGTGACATCACAATAGCTCAGAGCGCATCTGTGAATTAATCAGAGTACCTGAAAGATCGCGTGTCTGCACCGCCCGAGCCGACAGTTAGTTGGTGTTAAGTAGCAGGTTCGGCCGCACTTCAAGCGGGAAGCGGATCAGAAAGCTAACTTCTAAGTTCTTGTCATCATCAATCATTATACAATAATCTGTCTTCCCCTACTGCCAATAAGCCTCTTTTGGCTATTTGACATTCTTCTTCTTATCGTGTCATTGATTCTTTTGAATCAAGTGTGGTGAAAGGATAATAAGTGCGCTTCAATGAGGCTCTTTTTGTGCATTTGAACATAATTTCAACATTTTTAGGTTCTTCGAAATGCCGGTTTCCTCACGATGTTTCCGTCACCGTTTGAGAGCACTGGCATAGTGTTAAATTTTTGGGCAGAAAAACTCATTGGTACACGACTGGATTTGAACCCATGACTTAAGGATTGGATGTCGGGGCCGCTACCACTAGGCCACCAATGTTCTTATTATTCGGCATTATAACAACTAACCTATAATACCTATAATCAAGGTCAAACTACGGCAACTAACAGTGCGAGGAAGACGATTCCGCGGTACATTTTTTTTTAATAGCTTACTGATGCTAGTTTTAAGTATTTAGTTAAGTTTCAAAGTGGTTCTTGAATAAATAACCTAAATAAAATTTGCTTTACGAGACTGTAGAACGTACCCGCCTTTAAAAAACGCTTGCACTGCAGCCACACCCCATCCTCTCCGACAACGCATGTTAATCAGATAGATCACGGGTAATTGCCGAGTCGAGTGTGAAATGCGGGCTTAGCGATGAAATTATCTACAGTTTACCTCTGCTTTATCGATGATTGCGATATTTCAGCGATTTGATGTGTTTTCATGAGTTTTGATGTGTTTTGGTTTGATTTGGTAGGTTTAATTGGATTGATTTTTCAATAGTTTTTTTTATTGATGAATTTAAGACATCTATGCATTAAAAAGTAAAATCGTGTTAATTACACTATTTATAAATCAAGAACGGCTGAACCAATTTCCCTGAAAATCGGTGGAGAGTTTAGACGAATAGTATACGTAAATAGACATGCGTAAAATTTATTTCAACTGCTGTAGTATGTCTAAACATATAACTTGTATATTATAAACTTGTAATATTAGTGTAAGCCACGCAAGCAGAGTACAATGCTTCATGCAGTTTCTAGAACGTAGGACTAAAGAAGTAGATTGCATAATTTACGTGTATTGTGTGTTTTAACCTTACAGTTTGGTATAACTTTAGCTACTGTGTGCCTGATAAAAACTATTAACTGATACTAATAATGTACTACTGTTTTCTCATCGATAATATCTATAAATTATTGTGTATCCACACAACATAATTATTAAGCACCAAATTTATCACATAGCTGACCTAATACTTATACATACATTACGGTTTTTGTAATACATACTTAGAATAATAACATCTAGACAGAGAACAAACATCTGTTTCAGCGCACAAATATTTGATGTCGGTGGAATCGAACCCACGACTTAAGGAACAGAAGGCAGAGCTACTACCAGCTGAGCTAAGAGGTAAGTCAAGAGTATACAATATTATACAACATATCTTATTATACAATATACAATATATCTTTAGTTAGTGTTATTATACAATATATCTTTAGTTACTACCACATGCACGTAAAACACGTTTGTTGCCCGCTATTCAGTAGACGGAATTCAACAGTCGTACAAGAAGTTATACAATTTTCTGTAACATTTAGTTCCAATACCTGAACTCAATCCTCTAGGAACTCGTGAAACCGACACAATACCCCAGTCTCGAGTACCCAAGATACGGCGACCGCTATAACGCTGTATCGCTTCGCTATACTCTGCGGGTCTGTGTAAAGCACCTCAATCTTTTTTATGTGACCTATGGTGTGTCGCAAGAATGGGAGACGATCCAGTTATTGTAAATCCCGTACATTAACCCGCAGGAGTCAGGAAATAAAGAATCCTATGCCCAGCAGTGGACTTCTACAAGCAGACTATAGTGATGATCTTGACTTCCTCTGGGTAGCAGGTTTTGAAGATTTAGGTTCGTATAAAGAAACAGTATTTGAGTCTGAGTCGAGCCTCAAGCATAGATTTTTGACGTGACAATGTCTTATAATTCGATGGAGCCGGCTGCACGCACAAAAAACATAACTCATGCGGCGTTACATCGCTTTGAGGCGTTCCATTTAAGGCTTGAAGTGCAAGTGAGAGCGCGGAACGAGTGACAAAGAGGCAAAATCAGCCTCCGCGTTCGGCAGCGTTCGACATAATCTGTCTCTCTCCTACTTGAGTGAGCGATGCGTCCGCGTGGACAGCTGTATGACGTTGTCACGTTCAACTATCAACAGTAAACCGACTTTACAGACAACCGATTTTGATTCATTTTTCAATGAAGAACTGTCAAAAAACCTATGCTTGAGAGTGCTTGAGTGAGCATCAACCACTGTTTCTGAATACGAGCCTTAAAAGTCCCAAAACAATTTAATCAGAAATATCAATTAGAAATCGTTATATTAATTAGAAATCGCTTTATAGCAATAAGACTTCCCATTGTACATTTAGATAATAGTATTTATGTGTTAAATTCTCTTTTGTTAGTTTGTAAGGTGTACAATAAAGAATTTTCTATCTATCTATCTATCTATATTTTGATCAAGATTTTGAAAATGTAATCGAGGTTCTATCACGTGCTCATACGGCCGTCGTTTACAGTTTTCCGTTTTCTGTAAAACTGTTGCTATAAGGAATATAATAAGAAGAGTACATTTAATATCTGAGTGCAGTCCTGCGGGATCTTCCGTTTCAGTTTAACGTAGTAATCGTGTATTTGAACACTGCTAGCTTTCTTTGGGATATTTCTTGTGCGGACAAAACCTTTGTAGTTAGAACACTTTGTAATGGCTATTAATTAGTTATTCTTCTTTAATCGTGTAACTTGTTCTTTCAAACCAGTGTGGTGGAAGGATTTCGTGCACTCAACACATGGTTTTGAACTTATTGCATTCTATTTCTGCCGTGAAGCAGTATTGCTGTGTTTTGGTTTGAAGGGTGTGGGTGCCGGTGAAATTACTGGCTCGTGAGGCTGAACATCAATATAGTATGCCTCAAGTTGATGGACACAGGGCAGTGCATCGTAGGGCACGTTCCTGAGATACGTGACCTACGAGGCAATGCTTTGTTTAGGTGAGAGTTACCATTATTTCTTTGCTACTACTACTGTGCTCATTAATGTGTATACAATGTACGGCTACTCTGACTCATCCAGATGTCCGTGAAGTCAACGCAGGTCTCAGTGGAAGACCAGCGCTACTGTATGTTAACATATTATGATAGCATTATGCTGAACTGTAGGCCTTTTCGCCACCACTTTTTGCAAGCGAATATTATTTTTATTGATTTTTGTATACATTATGTAAAGTTTTCTGCTTCTTTTTTATGTTTTTTTTAGGTATACAAGTGTGGTGGTTGAATAAATGATTTTTCTTTCTTTCTCTCTTTCTTTCTAAGTGGTAACTATCTTGATGTTAAGACATCATATTGTTGTTCCATCAGCTATTGTTCAACCTATCTATCTATTTAGCCCGTATGCACCCACTGCTGGGTATAGTTCTCCTCTCTAATACGTCACTCTCTTCGGTCCTGTGCCAGTCTCCGCCACTAGCCTATCCCCTCAGTTGGCAGTAGCTCTGCCTTCTGCGCCATTAGGTCGTGGATTCGATCCCCGGCGAGAACAAATAATTATTTGTGTGGTGAAAATATGTTTATTCTCTTTCTTGGTGTTATATTGTGTTTTATGTATTTAATTATTATATCAGCTATCTGATTACCATAGTACAAGCTCTGCGTAGTTTAGGGCTAGATAGTGTTGTGTGGATTGTCCGAATTATTTATTTATTTAGCCACAACACAACAACAACTATATACAACTAGTCATAGCTAGTCTTAAAGTTGTATAAAATTTAAGCATAATTGTACACAACATCTAATAAGAGTTATGGTTTTGAAACCAAAACATTGTCTCCTAGTCCGAGAGCCAGTAGCAGAGAGTTTTAGCGCAAACGGTCGAGCGCGTTTCGTTTGAGCGTTCATAAATCTGTCAACTGTCAAAGTAAGCCGCGTATCGAACGGACCAGCCCCCGGTAAATTATGAACTGCCGAGGAGCGTGCATTTAAGTTTTATGTTAACTGGTAATTGCATTATTGTTTAAAATTCGCTCATTGTTTGTTATAATGTATGTATGCAGAGTATTTTGCTGACGCTTTTGCTACTATTTTTATACATATAACTGATGGAACAACCATATAGCCCACCTAATATTAAGTGGTAACCATCACCTCTAACAAAGCATTGTTTTGTATGTCACGCACGTCAGGAACGTGCCCTATGATGCTACGATGATATATAAAATTTGGAACAATAATGCAAGTGCTATCCAATTACTGCTAATATCTTGTATTATAGTTTTCATTCACAGCTTATGCTTAGTAGCAATGGATACTTTTATAAATTTCGAATCGATTCAAATAAAATTAAATTCAAAGCAAGTGAAATTAAAAAGAGTTAAGAACCCGACTTCATGGCCAAACTGCTAAACTGTTTTGGTAGTATCACCTGTTAGATAAAAAAAATAATCGGTTCATAAATGATGAAGTTATGCGATAACAAACATAATACAACTGAATTGAGAACTTCCTTTTTTATTTGAAGTAGGTTAAACATCAGAAAAATCACTTTTTTAAGGCACTAGTTCTACACAGCCAGGCCTAGAACAACAGGCACGTTATTGGAAATTACTAAAGGCGAAATGTGTGGTTGAAATTCTCTACACGAATTCATCCGATCAATTAAACGCTGAAGCCGCAGGGCACGTTTGCCAACACTAAACGTCTACCCAAAGGCTTTCAACAAATCAAACAGGAAAACTATCAGTTCAAATAAGAGAATAAAACGAAGCACTGTTCGAGCGTGGCTTGGAGAGGCACGTGGCACGCACGTGACTACAATTAATAGGACAGGTAAGGTAAGGAAATTGCGGTTGGCTCTTAAGCTAACTCAGAGGAAACATTATCCACCAATTATATAGAAAAGAATAATGATATGAATTTTAGAAAACAAGACTACGAGCTATTACGAGTATAAAAATCAAACCTTTGCATCTATTTTTGATGATTGGTATAGCGTCAGGGGCAATTACTATTTTTGATTTGTAAAAGGATCATATAAAAAAACAGTAGGAACCGAGACGTAGTTTGTTGCCTGTTCTTCTACGCTTGGTCGCGTGGAACTGGCACCTAGACTCACCTAGCTTTAAGACGTTTCAAAGTGATTCTTGCATCGTAATGAATAAAAAATTATTGAGTTTGAGTTTGAGTTTGAGTTTGAGTTTGAGTTACAGAAGACACGGTCAATACGTGCAGAGCTGACTTATCCATGGGTTTCATCACGATGTTATCCTTCACCGTTTGAGATTAAATTAGATATATGCGTACAACACATCAATTTTGTTGAAAATTACAACTCCGAGAAACTGAAATGAGGTCAGTCATATTTTGACAAAAATTTAGATGATTTTAGTGAAAAACTTTACCCTATGAAACTCTAAGCTATACGCACATCTAGCGTTCTTAAGTAGCGATCAGTAAAACACTGTCACATATGACAGCGATATTTGTCAGCAGTTCACTAATTGCCATCACCATCGCCTAAATGTGTGCAGGTCTTTATTATAACCAAAAATCCTGCAATACTTGGTAAAGTCATTAAGATCAAAAACAGACGCTCAACGGGACATCCAATGAATTGTCAATCAGCTTCAAAATCCCCAAGAAATTGTCGCTCAAAAGATTCACAAAATCGTTGAATCTGACGTCAGCAATCTCGTTAAAGTCAATTAATTTGAAGAACAAAATATGTAAGAACATTTTGAATCTGAATGACCCTCGATCGGGGCTATAAATCATTATGGACCATGTCCTCATTACGAAGGGTCTCTAATCTTAGAGGCTCTTGAAAGGATGATTTTCGACGAGGACTTTTTAATGTAGTACTTTATATAATTATTGAGGATTTATTGAGGACAGCCCCATGGTACAAGGTCGAGAGAAAAACTTAGCGATCAGTGAAATGCTGACAAATTTGACAGCGTTTCATTGATCGCGGTCGCCAGCGGCCTAGGTGTGAGCATCAGGCCTTATGTTACTAAACTACCCATACTTATACTATACGAGGCAGTGCTTTGTTATAGGCGGTGGTTACCACTTAACATCAGGTTGGCCCGTATTCAGAAACATTGCAGTGAGTCGAGCAAATTTTCTGACAGCTCTCCATTTAAAAATGTCAAAAATCTATGCTAGAGGCTTGATTCAAGACTCAAGCATTGTTTCTGGGCTTAGCAGCCCCTGCTCAAGCAGGGGAAAGAGCAAAGACCAATCACTAAATGCATCCAATAGATAGATTGGCCAATCTGCAAACCGTCATGGCACCGGAGTATATTACTATGACCAAGATTTCAAGAAAAACCGGCTTAGACTAATTTAGCCCCACGCAACCTTAAAATAATTATGATATTTTCTGCTTTTTTCATCGTGGTGTGTTTTTTGTCTGGACTTTTCCATTTTGCTTCATGATCTACGAATATAAAAAAAAAAATATTTTCAATAGCAGCAAACCCCTCAAAGTGTCTTGTCAGCATTTATATTGATTATCACCCCAAAACTAAAAATCCGAGATTCGCAGAACGAGTGCGACGGACAGCCCTCGACAATTAGTGTCGACAGCTACAATCGAAGTAATGAGCCTTCAAGACGACGACGACGCCCCCCGCTAGGTAAATGTGAGGGCGGGTCTTTGTGGCCCTGACCGGGACTTATGGGTTAAACGAAGAACGATTTTGACGCGTTTGATCACATTTTTTTGTAACTTTTATTGTTCTATTTACAAAAACAAGCAGGTTAGTGTATTGCGAGGCTAAGCTTTTTTATTGGCGATAATTACCACGTAACATCAGGTGGGCTATCAGCTAGTTGTATAAGAATTCATAGGACTTTGTAGTTAGCGCTGCCTTCTAAGGTATTATTAGGGTGTAGGTAGGTTCCATACACGCTAGACAAATAATGGTTTGATGAAAACAGAGCTTTAAAGCTAAAAAACAGCTGAAAAGAATGCGCACTACTAAATTCTCATTCATAAAGCGGGTCTTATCACTGTAAATTATTCCAAACACGTTGAACACACCATTTAGATAGATGTTCCTAAAAAGCCGCTAAGTAAATTGAGGGTCCGTACAATTATCGAGGGCTCTCGACCGGATGGTAGGGATGGCAGATGGTCAAGTGTATCACGATAATCAAGCACGTGCTTTGTGTACACAATTTTTATATAACCACTTGTTTCGGCCATACGCAGGGAAACTATGTGCTGATAAAAAAAGGTGAGATGATGCCCGTCTTCAAATTTAAATTGTCATCGGTTCTGTGTATTCAAAATTGGAATATAGATGTGAACATCACAGTTTGTTGACAAAAAAGTTATTAAACAAATAACTCTACTTATGTATGTAGATAAAATAAAAAATTGCTTCCGCGTGTCCCAAAAAATTGTGTCAAACTCTGTATAAAATCTTATGAAAGGACTTCCAATAATTTACATGTCACTTAATCCCTCGCTGAGTTCACAGAAAAGTGAGTCTCCCTCGCTCCTCCAACTTCCCAACTTTCATTATCCCGAAAATGAAGATTCCATCGGAGCGACTTTGAAACAAAACCGATATATCTCGCAAGCGGTTCAGCCCGCAGATTGAAGACCGCTCGATTGGCTGACGTACTTACTAAAACGCACACTTACTTACAAAAATCTTACTTACTTACAAATCTTAGAAAATTATCAGAGAGATTTCTTATTTATGCTTGTAACAAGCAATAAGAGCCGTGCTTGTAAGAGCCATGTCAGAAATTAATCCAATGAGGACCAGCGTGGTCCAGAACCACGACTGGGACTAGCTGCTCCATGTACATGGGCACGGTAGGAAGATGGAGCTCAAATGTAAATGCCAACATCGATCTTCTTCTTCTTCTTCTTATCGTGTCACTAGTTCTTTCAAACCGGCGTGATGAAAGGATTCTAAGTAAAATTAGCCAAGTTCTTGCGCACATCTAGGCGTGGCGTTCAGTGAAACGCTGTAAAATATTACAGCGTTATTTGACAGTTTTTCACTAAAAGTCATGACTGTAGTTGTTCAAAGTTCGGCGTAGACACTATTTTATATGATGAAAATTTCGACCAGTGGAGAACAACCAAGCTACCCCATGACCGTTTCCTGTCAGCACCGGTCTCCAATCGGTGTGCTGGAACTGAAGGAAGGCGAAGGCACATGAAGGCTTACGTAGTTCGACTTTAAAGAGTTTTCAGTCTGTTTGCTCAGTGCTGATTCCGGTACCTACTCCGAGTTGGATGTCTTTGTTTAACTTCAAGCAGGAAAATATGTTTGAACCGTTTCATTTTCTTGATGAAGTTTTCAGACTACGGATTGTGTTACCTTTTATTTCACTTTGATGATATAGATTACAACTAAAGGGTTTTCAAAAGTTAAAGGTAAAATTGTGAGGATCATATCCAACTAAAACGCTACAACCGTAAGTTTCTTACCTGTTCTATTAACTATTAGATTTATTTAAGAGCAAGGGATTTATTAAATTGAATCTTGATCTTGACAATCAAGAAAAAAACTTCGGTTTCTACTCTTTCCACCAAATTTATCCTATAACGATGTCTTTACGTGAGGCCTGCGCACATCTAGGCGATGGCGACCTGTGTAACACTCATGTATTTACAAAAAAATATACAATAGTAATATATCAGCTATCTGGTTCCCATAGTACAAGCTCTGCTTAGTTTGGGGCTTAGTGTTATGTGGTTTGTCTAAAATATTTATTTATTATAACTCAATACAGGATTTGATTGGCACAGGATCGAGGTAGATAGCACAAACTAAGGGATGCCTATACCCAGCAGTGGGTGTAATCGGGATGTGGATGATGATGATAGCTCAAAGACAAAGAAACAATGTAAGGGGCTCAGCCTATTCTAAAAATTGCAAACGGGTACAACGTATAAGTCTCCGTATAAATAACATTTTGTTTCCCAGAGGCGGTCGAAGATGGCAAACTCAATCTTGCCACATTTACATGGGAGCGGATGATGTACCGGTCGAATAACAAAATTATTCAAAGTAGCTTCACTAGGCTACCTACTTTGAATAATTCCGACTTTGACTTTTACGGAAGTGATAGAGTGGCAAATGTTGGGAAGTTACATCCGTGTTTTACGCCGCTTTTTGTTTAGCGTACTTTATTTTGCTAAATACGATGGCTACAAATGATGGTTTAAAAAAAACAGAGTTTTTTTACAAGTATTTTATTATTCAGTTACATTTATAATTAAATTCGTCTTGGTGTGTTAGTTTTATTTTAATTTGCTTCACGCGTGCATATTTTTTTTGCCATTTAGTCATTTCCTCGCTGAAGTGGGATGAAAAGTTACGTGTTGCACTCGAGTGCAAAAATTTTTCAACTCGTGCTTTCGATTCCTTCGCTTGCTCGGCCATCAAAATTGAGCACGTGGTTAGAAAGCAACTTTGTACTCTTGTATAACAAATAACTACTAAGTTATTCAAAGCCGTTTCATTAAAAAATCTTGATGCCAGCAGTAGTACGAAAAAAGCTACGGCGGCGGCGTAGCTTCTTACCGTTTTAAGATAGATCATTTTTGCAATAAGTATAACTGTTTTTGAATTGTATAATTTTGCAGTAAAAATAGCTAATTTCAACGAACTGGTAGGCTTACCATGAACTCTGTCTGGCTCTGTCTCTGGCTCTGGTTTTGAGTCTGTGTGACTGCTCCCCAGTGCAATATACTTCGTATGTGACGTTTTGACGTAAAATTTATTGAGTCAACACTCACACAGACCCAAAACCAGAACCAGAGACAGAGCCGGACAGAGCTCATGGTAGGCCTACAGGGCCTTGTACCTTCTAGCTATGGGTTTAAAAGATTACGAGGTAGAAGCAGGATTGTATGAATAATGTTTGTGCCCACTTGGAATGCGGCGAGCCTTCGCTTGCCGAAATAAAAGTGTTTTACGAACGTCGATTCACGAGTTATTTTAATAAGACGACGTTTCTTCGATAAATATTTCCCGAGAAAATCATGCGAAAGTTTTGTTAGCCAGCTTTTTTAGGGTTCTGTACATCGATACCAAATTCAGGGTGACGCTGCCAAAGTTCACTGCATGCAGTGTGTGCGGATGTATGGAAAATCCTATGCTGAAAATGATCACCAGTGCCATCACCATCGCACATTCCCTGGATGTGCATAAGGTTTAATATATTGTTTGCTAACCTAATAAAAAAAATACGCGTTGGTGCCAGTTCCATGCGACGACACCCAGAAAAATCAGATGAAGAACATGGCAGGCATACTCACGGGTCAAACTCTACATCAACGTAACGCGTTGCTATTCAGCGTGGCAATGCCGCCAGCGTCTTGGGGACGCTTCGGTCTGTTAGGGCGCTTGTACACGCTAAGAAAATTTGCCGTTCCTGCGGCAGACAAGACAAATTCTTCGTGTAGACGACAAGAATGTTGTCTGTTCCACACACGAAAACTTTTCGTGTCTTCCGCAGACAAGACCAATCGAAATGTGTACACGACACGATTTTTTTCGTGCAGTCGTCAGTCGGGCGTAGGGCGCGCAAGTAATAACAAGCACAACAAAAACTATCTTATCACAAGAAAAAAAATGCGTAAGAAACTCTAATAAACTGCTTCCGCTCCAAGAACTAATAGAAACTATAGATAGCCCTAATGTTTTCAAAACAAGACTAACTAGTATGTTGTTAAAAGGGTGATTCTACAGCATTAATGAATTCTTGACATGTGATAATTTAGAATAGTATACGTATATTAATTGTTAAATGTAATTTCAACTCTTAATATTTAATATTAAATTTATTTGTGTCATTGTTATTATTATATTTAGTTTTAAGTCATATTCGAATACGATTTTTAATTGTTTAATGAATAAATAAAAAAAAAATAAAAAAAAAAACTACCTGGCTGGGTTGGCTCAACCCTACTACACCGCCCCCCGCCGCTCCGCAACAACGTTCGCCGCGTCGTGTCTTGCGCAGATAAGATTTTTTTCGTGCACCGCTGCGAACAGTGTACACAGTTATTTTCTAGTTACGACACGAATTCTTGGGTAGACCCGGCGTTTTTTCTTAGCGTGTACAAGCGCCCTTACTGATTTGGATTAGTTGAGCTATCTCTAGATCGTTCGTAACAGTCTGCAGATAGCTCAACAGTTTCTTGTGTATTTTGTACATTTTATAAAAATTTTGTTTAAATGTAAGTTTTTTAGTGTAAATAAATGTACTTAACACATGGTAATCACTCTCGTCTCGCTCAAATAAATAAGATAGTGTTAGTATACATGTCCTGAAGGGGATAACCCCTCCCAAACCCTTCAGGACACTCCTAATGAAGGGACGTAACGAACCCGAGCTGACGTCACCTGCTTCTGGGTAAGGGTTCTCAAACTTGTCGTCTACCCGATCGAGCTATTTTTATACAACCCAATAAGTTTTGGAACCCACTGACGCCACAATAACATGGCAATTTCATGGTGTTTGTATGCAGTAGCCATGGGCTTTTTTTTTCATAAAAAAAACTAGTACACTTTAAGTTGGCCAATCGGTTGATTACCATTGCCTAAAACCATTATCAGTTGCATTACACCTGCTTAATATTTACGCAATTCCATTGAGAAGCATTAAAATATCACTGTATTATAACTGTCGTTTTAAATCGCATTCGTATTAAAATAAAAATTAGTTTTGATTTAGAAGACCAAAAACCTATTTATTTTCTATAAACAGCCTTTTGAAAATACTGGTGACAGTATAATCTGAAATATAAAGTTCAAAATTTCTAATAGGTAAACAATTTCTAAACAAAGGCCGTCCCAATTCAGCGCCAATCCTATACAAAGCAATCCGAAAATAGCCAAAGCACAAACAATCTGCAAGATTGGACCAGCAAAGCGTAACATCACAATCCTGCTCCCACTTACCACGAGAAGTTCCATTATTCCGTTGTGAACAAAAAGAATTCCTTTGTGAAAGTTTGAGAGCCTCTTCCGGCTGGGAAAGAAACGTTTTGTAACTCAATTTGCGGCGAGTGCAACGCTGTGTGTTGGCCGGTGGACCTATGGGGGGTGGTGCAGGGGATGGTCGACAAATCGCTTTTGAATTGAACGGATTTTTATATACACTTCTACTACTACTTCTACATTAATATTATGAAGAGGAAACATTTTTACCTTTGTATTTTTGTGTGTAATAAAATAAAATAAATAAAAACTTTTTATTTCAGACCTTGATCCATAGGGGTTAGTAACACGACAAAATAAGTTAGAACTATGTTAGTAATAAACAAATAGGTATACATGCATTCACAATTACTTATACCTACACTAGGTGAGAGATCGGCCCAAGCACCGCCAACCAGTGTCTCATAAAAAATGAGTACCTACATGATTATTGAATAAACTCAAAAACTTTGATTTAAAAAAATATTTCACCATTGGAAAGCTACATTTACCTGTCACATAGGCTATATTTATGTGTTTAAAAAATAAGTGTCCACCCGTGCGAAGCCGGGACAGACCGCTAGTTTTAAATATATAGGTAAAACAACTATTTATTTACACAAAGAAACTTACAATTAAACAAATATTTACAAAATGTACAAAATATACAAGAAACAGTTGAGCTATCTGCAGATCGTTACAAACGATCTAGAGATAGCTCAACTGATCCAAATCAGTGCCAGACGGAAGCGTCCCCAAGACGCTGGCGGCATTGCCACGCTGAATAGTAATGCTTATACGCTGCGCCAGATACCCACCAGTTCTTGGGTCACGCGTCGCTTCGATCAGTTGCCTAGACAAAAATAAAAATAAAATAATATAAAGGTGAATAAATAACGTATTTAAAGTGCCAATCGCGCATATTTTAAAACTGCTTTGATAAACTACACACCGACTATTATGCCAAAGAAAAAACTTTATCCAAAACCGTTCGATAGTTCTCGGCTCAAACTCTTTGCTAAAACCCCCGTGTTCTGAAGTTTAGACACAACCGAGTAGCATTGTAAAATAAATCCTATTACCTATTAGTCAAAAAGGTCAGAAGCACGACTAAACATTCCCACTTCTAGTGAAGTCAAGTCAAAACAAACTGTTAATTCCGATCAGAACTCTCATTCACAGTATCTTTGCAAAGAAATCCTATCACTCTCAATCTAAAACGTCGCTGTAAACTGGAACACAGTCCAGGTACAATTTATCAGTGCTGTATCAGAGTACATCTAGATTCTAAACAGCATTCATTTGGACGGTGCGTGGTGCTATTAATCAGCTCGGGTCCGGCTTCTGTGTTGTTTGACTGGACAGAGATTCGGGAGAATGGATGCGGCATTTTGTGGAACGGTTCAAGTTCTTGCACTTTCTTGAGCTTTTGGGCAGTATTGGTAGTGTGCGCAGAATATTTATGAAGCATCGTTTGCTTCGTTTTTCCCATTTTCAAAGAATCAGCTGATGTTTCGAGTATAGATTGAAGGTTCGTTGTATTACTGCAGAGAGTTGCGGAAATTATTTCTTTCGATGTTTTAACTATTTTAAAATTCAACACGCTAGGCCAGGCAATTAAATTTATATGAAGGAAATCCGTTAAAAACAATGATCCAGTTTTTTATAGTAAGTAGAGTTGAAAGCTCAGTTTAAATGAGAACCAATGTTCAATTCAAGACGTATTCTACCACATCCTCGCTTCCCAGCTCCACGTCCCCGGTCAGCGCTGCGCGTGTTTGAGCTTCACCGTGATAAGAGCAATGCAAACAAAGCGCCAAGTGAGCTGACGTGCGCCGATAGCTGGCTGAGTGATTGCCGATCCCGACCTATTGACAACCTGAGTGTAGCGCTGTTTGCCCAACATCCACCAGGCCTAGTTATGATTAGCTGCGTTTGCTCAGGTAGTTTGCAGTTTAGTGTTGGGTTTACCTCTGATCTCATAATTTATCATCTAGAGCCATAATAGCTTGATATTAATTCGGAATACTAAAGAACATAATTTCCGCTAGAATTCCAGTAAACCTGAAAAATCAACAGAAAATCATTATAAGTCAGACGCACGTCAGTAGAATCTTTAGGACCTCGCAGATGACAACGATAAGAAAATCTAGCAATATTCCGAGGTTTTTCTCTGGCATGCTTGACAGGTACAGTAAAGCTCTTGAGCACCGTAAAAACCTTTTCATGAGTATTCTACATTAATATATGAAAACCACTATTATTACGTGAATCAGTTTTCATGCAGAACCATTAGCTCACTCTGATACCACTCTGATATCCATCAATTATATATTTGCCAAAAAACTGAAACAAATCCTCCATATACGTAGGCATCTTTTCAGCTGCTGCTTTTCCAATTCTGGTGTCTTAAGGGTATTCCTTAGTAACTACAAACTTTTCCAGTTAAAAGCGAACCACAACACAGAACCCAAAACAGTTCCTTGGGCCATATCTCCCGATCAGCGCTCATGAAGACACATAACCTAGATATAATGACCCCATCGTCTGCCAGACGTTATTTCATATTAGACGATATCCTGGACGCACATTAAGCAGACAAATGGCTTTCATTACAGCTGGAGCGGTTAACTGGAGTCGTTTATATAGCTGCGTATTTGTTTAGGGTTATTTGAGGTGTTTTATTTCATGTTGTGATTGGACAGCCGTGGGAAATCGCTGAATGAAGAAGGGTGCATTTTTTTTTCTGGAAATGATCTGGGCAATCGGTGAATAAAGATGGGTGAATCGTTCCTCCTGGAAATGATCTGGATTTTTGATCTCTCATACATTTTTAAGTTGACCAATTTTGAGTTACGATTTGTCTTCGTGTCCTCGTTTTGGCTTAGAGCAGAAATTCATATCTAGCCTCACACAGGCTTGGTGGGCAGTGAACTTAATAAATACATTATTTAGCATGTGATAATTATGATTGCAATGGTACCCTTCACATTGGAACACAGCTAAGAAAGTCTGATTATTACTGACTGGTGACAGCTTGTTGGGACGAACTTTTTCACAACAATCTATCTGGTGTAGTTTATTGTTCTTCAGCCTACTGCTTCTTCTTCCTGCTCTTATCCCACTTAATGTGGCGTCGGCACAACATGTTCTCCTCTTCCATTCTCCTCTATCAGCCATCATCTCTGTATTCACTTCTTTCTTAAATCTACTGCAATAATTTAAATTTAACTGACAGATCCACATTGAATGAGAGTCAATAAATGATAAATTAGTGAAAGCAAACCAATAGAACAATAAACAATACGAATGTTCCTGTCCAAGGAATTATCTCATTACGTTGATAAGGATGGCAGTCATTAGTTGGGTGGTCCGGATGTCTGTATGAATGAGACGTGTTTGTCACGTTTCCTGTTTTGTCTGGTTTGTTGGCTTTGTATTGCAATTAGCTTTATTTGATCTAGCGAGTAAAACTAGCGATTTTTGAAACAACTTGCGTATCGGCATTGTATGAGGTATGCATGTATGTATAGTTTGGCCAAATACCTCAGTTGAGACTTTCTTCTTCAGTGTCAAAGATTATTTCAGTTACTTTAACATACCCCAAGTACTTAGCTTAATGTAGAAGGCAAATCTGTTTTCAAATAAATAGAAGGGTGCGAAGGAAATCCATAGAAAAGTCAAGACTCGTAGATCAAAAATTTTTTTTTATGTTAATTAAAAACGAATATAGTAGCATTTATTAGTTTATGACTATTAATTAAAAAAATTGTATGCCCCAACTATACTCGTGCTTTGATGTTTCTATTCATCCAAAGGTTGTCTGGAAGAAATCGCTTTTAGCGATCAGACTGCCCATTGTACCTCTAGTTTTTAAGTATTCTCCTAGTTCTTGTGTATACCTTTTGTTTTGGTGTACAATTAAATAATATTCTATTTTAGATGGTCCTAAATATCTCAAAAAACAAGAACAAAACAAAACTTTGTTGATTTTGACGTAATTGATAATACAACCTATTCTAATGGACCTGAAACCTCTGTCTACTACAAATCAGAAGCAGCTAATACGGGTATAATCCATTAGGTAGGTAGGTATCTGTATCAGTGTGGCTTCATTAGAGCCTCAGTGCACAGCAAATATTGAAGGTTTGGTCAATTGTACGCGAAATGGAGTGGTCATCCGTACAAACACTCATTAGACAGATTAATTGTGGATGTTAATGGAACACTTGGCGATGAGTGTTCGACAAACTTGCTTCGTGGTTGAGAGGATGGAGGGTTTTGGGAATTAAATGATTGGATATTCTGGAAGATTCATTGATGAATAGGTTTTTGTGAGAAATCGTGACGAAACGAGCTGAATCTGGTGGCACATCTCACGTTGAATCTCACGTTACTTCTGCCTATAAGTTTGTTGCTTTAAAACACGTCTATCGTGAAAATGCTCTTTCTGGCAGCCCAAATATTTGTTGATTAACTTGACAAGTTAATCAACAAATATTTGGGCGAGTTTTCCCTCACTTTGTCGGTGGATTTGTGACCAGTGCTGCTTGCCCATTTCTTATACTTGGTGCGTTCCCTACTTCTATCGGCACCCACGGGAAGTAATGGAAGTCGTATTTCTAATATTATATGGTGGGCTATTTACTTGTTTCATCAGCTAGTTATATATTAAAAGCCTGTAGAAATCCACTCCTGGACATAGCCTTCCCCTACACCTTTCCAGGAAGACTTATTCTGAGTCTTGAATGAACAATTATCTAATAGTTTAATGTTCTTCTTCTTCTTCTTATCGTGTCACTGATTCTTTCAAACCAAGTGTCGTGAAAGGATTTTAAATGCGCCTCAAAGAGGCTCCTTTCGTGCACTTGACACAATATTTAATGTTAATATCACCTAGTAAAATGACTTTTATGTTTGAATTGGTTTATGAAGGTATACAAAAAACTATATTTATTTCGTCCATCTCAAACAATCACCGCTAGAGATGCGTCGTCACACCGTAGATAATTTCAAATGACTCACTCAATTCACACGATTCGTCTCACACGATCGACTCTGAAAGACATGTAACTGAGCCCCTCAGAGTACTAAAGCTAACAAAGGCGAGGGGTATGAACCAAAAGCAGAATCATTCGAAAAACAAAACATGCATTGGTAGGTACATAAGTTATACATAAAATGAGAGAGAATCTTAGATAGTTTTAATAAATTACTTAAGGCTCGAACACACCTAGTTCGCTGGCGGTAGCGAACAGTGAAACGCTGTCAAATATTCGCTGTCAAATCTCAAATCTGACAGCGATATTTGACACCGTTTCACTGATCGCTACCGCCAGCGAACTAGGTGTGTTCGGGCCATTAAGCTGAACTCCATTTATTTGATGTCTGAAAAACTTTGATAAATTCTTAAACGAAATCTTTAAGCATTGGTTTATTTTGTGACAGGCTTTTAGATAACTTAAGCTTTGCGCATCAAATATAACAGCGGCATTTGACAGCGTTTCATTGATCGCCACCGCAGAATGCTTAGATGTGAGCAAAGCTTTACATAGTAACGATAATTATAGGTGGATTAAAAATTCTTGGACGCAAAAATCCCAAAATTTACAAGAGTAAGTAGCATCTAAGGAGGATGTGAATATAGTTTTTTTTTTGTAGTGGGTTCGACTCGGCATGCTGGAGCTTGCAGGCAAAGGAAACTCCCAAGATAGTGTCTTATTTATTAAAAAAATCTCAAGGTCCCTGGTTTCGGCACCAATTTTGTTAAATAAATAACAAAATACTTGAAATGTGAATTTTTATTGGCGCTTGAGTTGCGCACCGAATTACATGGAAAATGAGTGAGAGTGAGTGAAACAGAACAATTACCATACCTCAATTCTACAGACTAAATAAACTATTGAATGAATTTATTTGTTTTATACACTAGCTGATAAATCAAGAATATGGCCCACCTGATGTTAAGTGGTAACCATTGCCTATAACAAATCATTGCCTCGTAAGTCACGCACGTCAGGAACGTGCCCTACGATGCAATTCCCTGCGTCCATCAACTTGAGGCATACAGATGTTCAGCCTCACATGCCAGTTATTTCACCGGCACCCTTCAAACCTTTTGCGTAGTGTTGGTCATATTACTCCGTTGAGGCTCGAATGAATCTGGATGCAATCCAGCCTAATGGTAGGTGCACAACCATCCATCATTGCAACAATGGAGGTCCTCACAATAGATGAGATATGATTTTTGGGAAACAGAAAATTATGTTGAGTGGATTAAAGTTTTTAGCAGAATAAGATAGGGGGATTAAAGCAAAATAAAGGGGAAGAGAAAGAAAAGAAATAATCCTTGAACCTGTTTACGGGTTAGGCAGACTCACTTTACAGAAGAAATATGAGTAATGTCTTTTTTCTATGATAATGGACATCAGAACAAGGTGAGAAGGATTCAGAAAAAGAACAGAGTATCAGCGAGAAAATTTGGATAAATTCATTATTGAGTCTGTTTACGCGTCTGAGGCTATCGACATAGTATAGGCCATCACAGGACAAATCTCAGAAGAAACATGGTCATTACGCGGGTTTCAACACGGCATTTCCTTGAAGAACACAATCATTAAAATTGCCGACTTAAAAATGTATGTCACCCATTGGTAAAATCTTGCGCACATTTAAGGGTCCCGCGGTGGTGATCAGTCAAACGCTGTCAGATATCGCTGTCATAATAATATTTGACAGCGTTTCACTAATCGCCACTGCAGATCACTTAGATGTGCTCAAAACTTTACCAATGGGTGACTTAACTTGGCTGGGTCAATTTAAATGAACACATTTACTAAGAATGGGGTTAGAACAACTTAAGCAAGACGGATTAAAGTTCTAACTCTGTATGATCTTCCATTAAACCCAGAACAAACTCTATTCTCTCCCCTACAGTAACTTAAAGTGTAGAGGGCGTGTTGAGCCGTTATTGATGGTATTCACATTTTGGAACAGATATCGTTTATAATATTTTTTGCAACGATCCGCCACTGCCCGTTGCGACAACTTTCTACAGTCGCGAACAAAATTCATATAGTTTATTTCCTATTGTCTATAATTGGTTCATAAAAGTATTAGATAAAAATATACTAAAATAAAATAACCTTCCTAGAATTCTTACTTACTTTATTTTTCCTTTTTTTTTTCTTTCTTTTTTTTATACAGCATACAGATTTTTAGCATGCTGATTTCTGTTATTGTTTAGACGAAATACGGGAGAGTATAATCTTTTGCATTTTTTATGGAAGTACTTTAAAGGTATCCAATATGTGGTGGAAAGTAATGGACTAGACGTATGGGCTTTAAATTTGCTGGCCTAAGAGCTGCAAATGGATCGTGACAAAGACTGATGGCAGTCTGGAACAGCAGAAATGGTTTGCATGTCCATAAAGACACACGATACGAAAATATAATGAAATGAATGAATGTATTGAAAATGGGTTTTCTTTTAAACATTCAAACAAAAACAATTCTGTTGCCTCGCAGGTCACGCCCGTCAGGAACGTGCCCTACGATACCTTTTACTGTGTGCATAGCCTTAAGGCATACAGATGTTAAACCTCATGTGAAGTAATTTCACCCACACTCCTCGACCGAAACACAGTTAGGCTGCTTCAAAGCAGAAAAAAATATATTTATTTTTATTTATATTTATTTTTTAAGCTGTAGTTTGTTGCTTGTTCTTCTAAGTTTGGTTGCGTGAAACTGGCACCTAGACTCACCTAGCTTCAAGACGTTTCAAAGTTATCTTTTTAATACCACTGAATAAAGAAATATTAATAATTGATTCTGAGTTTCCCTGTTGTGTCCTTCACAAAGAGCTTACAAGTAACTGCTCTGGCCCCTATTTAATAAAGCTGAAAGTTTGACATAATTATAATGTCAAAAAGTGACAAAATTGTGGAATTGTTGCGCTTTTATGACATATTTGTCACTTTTAATAATAGCCAAAGCGCGACAATACCACAATTTTGTCAC
Organism: Thera britannica; assembly: GCA_939531255.2. Taxonomy (NCBI): domain Eukaryota; kingdom Metazoa; phylum Arthropoda; class Insecta; order Lepidoptera; family Geometridae; genus Thera; species Thera britannica. Next base: position 784,611 of record OW618040.2, on the reverse strand, counting down.
TTTGTGACATATTATAATGTCGAATTGTCAGCTTTATTAAACAGGGCCCTGGTATAACAGTCCTGAAGCACTTTACCGCGCGACTGTCCGCTATGATTGCCGTCACGGTTCAACAGGAAGGGTTGATATATCGAAACAATTTGAGAGTGCATCTAACTGTGGCCTTAGATTTATCTCTCCATTGACAGGTCATTTTTCCAACACGTCAGACCACGCTGTGCGTCTTTTGATGAAAACTGGTTTATAAAATTTCCATCATCCGTTTCGGATAAAGAAATATAAGGTCTAAGATAAAGAGATATAACACACGGACAGAAAACAAGCATTATGTTCACCACACAGAATATTATTTGTACTCGGTATGGATCGAACCAGAAGTGTAAGATCGCTGACAGTGGAGTCACATGGAGGATGTAGGCCTCCTCCATGTGACTCCACTGTCAGCCTTTTAAGGCCTGCGCACACCTGCAGGTAGGTGTGCGCAGGTCTTTAGAGGTGCTGAAATAAAACGAAACTTATATGAAAAATTAATAGAATCACAAAATACCACAATACATAGTTTATTTTAGTATTTGAAGTATGTTTATTTAAAAAAAAAAATTATGTAAGTATGTATTATCCGTTAAGTGGTTCCCATAGTACAAGCTCTGCTTAGTTTGGGGATTGATAGGGTTGTGTGGATTGTCTACAGTATTTGTTTATTTTATTTATCTCTAGAGGGCTCTGTCTCTGGTTCTGGTTATGAGTCTGTGTGTGTCACCAGTGTATACTGTGTGTGTGACATTTTGACGTAGTATTTATTTAGTCAACATTCACACAGACTCTAAACCAAACCAGAGACAGAGCCAGACAGAGCTCATTAGAGGCCTACAGTATGTAGGAAAGATTATTGTTTACGACAACCCCTACTCCTGCATCCCCTTTAATTATGAAGCAATACAAAAGCAAGTGTACGCTCTAACTTATTCAAATCCCGTATGACACGGCCGCGGCGAGCTCAGCCGGCTAAATAGTGAGGATTACACCGAAACACCATCAGCTGAGAAACTTAGCCGGGATCTTTGGCGCTCTCTAGTGATGGGCTCGGATGGAATGATTAATACTCGAATATCGATGAACTGTCTGATAATTTTATCAAATATTACTCAAGGTGAATGTAGCTTTCCAACTGTGAAATAATTTTTGAAATCGGCACAGTGGTTTTTGAGTTTATTAATTACCAAAGTCTGATCCAAATCAGTGCCAGTCCAAAAGGATGCGTCCCCAAGATAGTGGTGGTGAGTTTATTAATTACAAACATACACAAAAAAATACAAAAGTACAAATCTTTCCTCTTTATAATATTAGTATTCATATAGTAGTATAGACTAGCGGGCTTCACTTGCCTTATTCCCGTTACTTTTACGAGATAAAGACCATGGTCTTCTCCTGGTTCTAAGCTACCTCCCCACAAGTTTTCAGCCGAATTGGTCTAGCTATTCTTGAGTTATAAATAGTAAAACTAACTCGACTTTCTTTTATATCATATAGATTTATATAATGTACAAAATACGCAAGAAACAGTTTAGTTATTTGCAGACCGTTACAAACGATCTACGGAGATAACTCAACTGATCCAAATCAGTGCCAAACCAAAAGGATGCGTCCCCAAGACAGTGGTGGCATTGCCACGCTGAATAGTAATGCTGATGCGCTGAAATGAGAAATTGACTTAGATTCAAGCACGACAGTAGACAATAGAAGTCACGTTCAAAAAGAGCATGTCTGTATAAAAAACGGTACGCAAGCAAACCACGGAAAAGTTATGCTCAAATTAGAATAAAATCCATCAAACTTAATAGTTCAATTAATCAATATTGACCATTGTGGTTGACATCTTTCTATTTCTCAATCATGGTCTTTTCGCTTTTCAGTACTTCCATAATCTTGTGTCAGGCCATGAATAAGTCTTCTGTGAGTCGGATCGGAAGTCTAAATGTTCGAATTTTTTCTTGTTAAATACTTATCATTAAAATTAGCTCGATCTTTACCTATTTATGCATCACTTAAATTAAATTACAAGGCAATGTTGAGCCACAGAAAAGAGGGGATCTCTTCTAATACAGGTTTAACAACTTAAAAGAAGAGATCCCAACCCTATATTTGTCCTACCTGTAATTTTTTCAATAAAAACATTTTGACTTTGAGTTTTGTTGATTATTTTTAATCTATCGATAAAATGTTTTATGTAATGAAGACATTTCCCATCCCCATAATCTTGACAACAGCATCTCACAAGCAATATTTGTTCCGCATTGTCCACGGAGTCTGTTCAATTATTCATGGCATTGTTTAATAATATCCACTCGCTGCTATTGATAGAATTTCCTTGAAGACCACTCCAGTTTACTCGTGATGGAATTGAAGGTAGTTTAATGCTCTTGGTAGAGCTTTCAGACCTTTATATTGGGTTTGTTGATCTATTTAAAACGTATTTGTGAACATTGTAGAAACTTTTTGGATGGAAAAAGTTACATTTTTCTTCACTCGGTGATGATAAATGTATGGTAGAGCTATACTACGGTTCAAAAATTAAGCATTATTGTATAGGTGCCCTTAACTACGCTTACAGTAATAATTTTGAAATTATTATAATAATAAAGCCCATTATAACGGATGATTAATCGTCCGATCAAATATTTGACAGTTGTTTATGTCAAATTTGGCAGTCGGCAGCAATCGGGACACTACAATAAATTCTGGTTTCATCGATCATCGATGAAATCTCTCAACAGCAATTTATAACGAAACACACCCAGCTATTAGGCCTAGCAATTGGACTGGCATTTTGCAGACAAAGCCTTCGCCATATCGGCCATATTGCTGCAAAATTACATGGACTTCGACACCGCCATTGTAAGCCAATTAACTTGGCAATTTACAACCTGAATACCAGCACAGATATACCATTTCACCGGTCCAAAAGTTTTTTCTACAATATCAAATAAAATTTGCATGCTGTGGTGAATTTAATAAGAAAGCAAAAAAAAGATCGAAAATAAAATCCCAGCGGTTGGAAATTTTTTGATGATTAAATTTCAAGTTGAAGCCAAAGTCAAAGTTATGAATGTTTTGTTCTATAAAATTACAAAACAAATTTTAAAATGCCCTACAGCAAGGTGATTCTGGGTGCCAGTTCCAACCAAAGAACCTTATAAGATACTACTACTGAATCTGTTAAAATATTCATTACTAAAAACTAAAAATACATTTTGTTTCTTACTTCATAGATGACACAGCGTCAGGTGTCAAAGTTCATGTGCATAGGGCATGATTTTTAGGCGGAGCATACTGTAGGTCTACCTCAAGGTCAGTCTGGTTCCGTCTCTGGCTCTGGTTTTCGAGTCTGGTGTGACGTTTTGACGTAGGATTTATTTAGTCATCACTCACACAGACTCAAAACCAGAGCCAGACAGAGCTTGTGTTAAGCCTACTGATTTGCCCAGCTTTTACTATGTTTTGATATCTATCAAGCCTCACCAAGGCTCAGCTAATAAAGGCATTCATTCAAGCTTGTCGGTTTATTAATCTGTGGTTCGTTATGTGCCACCCACGCGCATCGCGACTGCGATTTGCAATAGTTATTCACAAATTGCGTCGTACTTTTATTTTGTTTATGTTTTTGAATAATTTAGTTCGTTTAACATTCATCGTTTAGTTTAATGAGTAATGATACCAATAATGTAGGTACTGTTTGAGTTAATAATATAATGAGTTAACCTTTCAATAGACAAAAATAATATATTTCTGAAAATCGTCAAGAATAATAATATGACTTTTTCATAATAACAGCAAAGAATATCAAGCACACGCAATTTGCAAATTTATTTATTATAATGATGTGCTTTCAACATATTTTTTATTAATATTTATTTATTGAATTTAGCCATCTCAATGCGCAAAGCCTGAATCAAAATTGATTGTTTTTGTAAATAAATGAACCCAAATTAACACGATATACCGTGTCACAATCAGCTAATCAAATTACCTCGCATCGGTCAAACAGGCTAATAAAATAACATGACACGTAAACATGGCAATCAACGCGACGACATTTTTATGTTTACGATGTTTTCTTGTTACTTACAAAACAACGCCATCCCTTGACAGATATCACGGTCAATTGTACTCTCTTTGTTAGTAGAATATTTTATTCATATTGGTATATCGTGGTACACACTGCTAATCAACAAACGAGGCTCTTGAAAACCCAACCGCATTGGACCAGCGTGGTGGGTTATGGTCCTAGCCCCCCAAAATATGAGTATACAAGAATGGTTTGGGGAAGATCTTTGCCCAGCAGAGGGCGGTATGCATTAAATAAAAAAAAATAGGTATGTAGGTTTTTTCCAAATAAAAAATATAATTTTGAAAAAAAAATAATGAAGAGAACTACCAATATGTATTGTGATAAAAAGACTAGCATTATTTCTAAATTTTCACAAAAATAATAAGTAAACATAAACTAAACAACCCACTTATTTAATATAACATTATTTTGGCTTGTAAGTCAAATTTTGAGCCTAAGAATCCTGCATAAGCCTGGTTTTGCCGAGCCCCACAATTGATAAATCCCCCTTTATTGGCCCAGCAAACAAGCGACGTACACAAATCAATTGTCTTGTCTTATAGTTGGCAAAAAACGGAGACAATGTTGAAAGATTTTTTAAAACAATGGTTCTATTGTAGGTTTAACTTTTTATAAGCAATTTTTCTTTAATTCTCGTTGATTTTGCAATGAAAAACACATAAACGTTGTGTCTATATTTTTTTGGCATTATTTAATTTTTATTTTAAATCTTTTCATTTTAAATTTTCTAAGCTAACATAATATATTCATGTAGCGAATTTTAAAAATTAAATATTTAACAGTTATGGAGGTACCTATTACCCAAGGTACTTGTGATGCTGTATTTGCTGAAGCAAAGCAAATTAATAAGTCTTTTAGTATGCTATGCTTCAGAAATAGCAAGTCATGCTTGCCTAACTTATTTAATACTTTAGTACATTATGGAACCCTAAAAAGTAAAAAAAGTCAACGGGAAAAGCAAAGCCCCCTAATTTGATGTTGCCGCACGTATAGAACCCAATACATCATTACATTTGGGGGTAGTTCCTATTCGGCTCGGGTTTTGGGGGGAAATCGTAATTGTTGACAATCGCTGTTCATTTTTATGGGGATTTATCTATTGTTTTTCTATCGTGATAAAATGTATTATCTAGGTATATGAGTGGCAATATTCTGGTGCAAAATGAAAATGCCTTTTACTATTCTCAAATTATTTTAGCAAAATGCCAACGGATTTGAGGTTATTACTTTGCGCAGATGGTTTAATTTGATCCCTTTATTTTGGTGTTAGTGAAGAAAGAGATAAGCTCACGGTTTCTCATCATTACTGTTTTATTAGTAATACGTACCTTCTTTATAAGGTTTTAATAAAAGTAGCAAGCTAGATATTATTCAAGAAATTTAGCGAATAGACCTTGAAACCCATAATTTCTTTCACCAAACTCCGAGATATAATCTGAATAACCTTAAAATCTCCGTTCCATCCCCACCACAATAGCTAGAACGTTCGACGGTAGACTAAACAAGAAATCTAATGAAATTCAAGAGTCGATTTCGCTTAAATATAAAGGACTAATATTAACAAAGCACTCACTGAAGGTAATAAATGTAGATTCTATAGTGGAGAGGGCTAATTGCTTCCCTCCCGCCCCCTCAGAAAATAAATATTTACACTGCTCTATACTTAGCTTTTAAAATTCAAAATGAAATTGACGATTGAGACATTTGGAAAGGAATGGACACTCACCTTGACGTTGAAGATGGTGAAATCTGAAACAAAGAAAAAAAAATTATCAACAATACCCTGTAATTACATTATAGCTTTTTGATAATTTTAGTGCTTCATCATTCAGAGCACTGGTTTTCAGTGTCAGTTTATTTTTTCATTACACAATTAAAATCGTATTCGAATATGACTTAAAACTAAACACTTACATAATACAACTTGTAATAAAAACGACAAAAAAAAAAAAATATTAAGAATTAAAGTTACATATTATAACAATTAATATACTTATACTATTCTAGATTATCACGTGTCAAGAATTCATTAATACTGTAGAAACACCCTTAGTTGTAGCGGCCCCGCCTTCTAAGGTTGTGGGTTCAAATCCAGTCGTGTACTAATGAGTTTTTCTGCCCAAAAATGTATATACACTCAGCCAGTGCTCTCAAACGGTGAAGGAAAACATCGTGAGGAAACCGGCAAACTTAATAATAAGAACTTAGGTTCTACGACAACGTGAAGCTTATTAGTAAGTTTGAAAATATATGTCAAGAGCACGAAAGGAGCCTCTTTAAGGCGTACTTAAGATCCTTTTACCACACTTGGTTCGAAAGAGCTAGTGACTCGATAAAAAAAGAAGAAGTGATCAATAATTTTTTATGAAACTTGATTTTAAAAACAAAAAATAATGCACCTTTTACAGCACCTTACACAGAACAGGTTAAAGTTAAAACCCTATGAAATACAGCTACGAACGGGTTACTTTTCCGATACAACAATAAGAAGTCAAAATTACTTGCATCGGTTCATGCCTGGAGTCGGTTGTAGGATACATTGCACAGGCATTTTGGACTGTCAAAGACTGCGTTCAGATAGAAAACAGATTATCTGACTGCTTGTCGGCGAAAAAAAACGACGACTACTAAAAATAATATCTGAATTAAGTTATTAGAAAAAAGGTCAAAGAATACAAAAAGCCTATGACGCATACTATATACTCTAAATTTGATGAGAACAACTAAAAATTAAGTAAATGCTCACAATAACGAAAAATATTTCATTCCATTTGCATTGTAAATATTAGTCCCCGTCTACTTTGTTTAACATCGTTATGGGATTTCAAGTCTAAATTAAATGTTAATACCTCATACACAAGAAAACAACAAAACATCCCCATACACAAGAAGCAAGCTTAAAATGAGTAGACTGAAAACAATAGAGTACTCATTCAGAATTAAAAAATATATGTAAATATTCTCGAGTCAGCGTCGATAATCGGTTCCCGAACTGAACACCTGGTTTCCGTGTAAAAGTACCAAAGCTTTGTCGCATACCAGCAGCATACCGTATCGCCATTTGTTTTTCAAGTCTTACTTACTCGGAGAAAATTCAAATTCTAGAAACTCGTTGCGAAGTTGGCATTCGTGCCTCCGACTTAGCAATCGCTACGTCAAAGGCTTTTTGATTTATATGCGCACTTGTGTCTGTTTTGTTTGGATTTTTCGGCGTTACCTGCTGGACCGAAAGACGAAAAACTTTTATATAATATACGAGAGAGATACAGAATTAGGCTTTTGGGGAAAATATTTTTTACTCATTGAGGTTTTTAGTACTTTGATGATCAAAGAAAAAAATATACAGATTTTAACTACTAAATAAAGTCAAGTTTTTGGCGACCTCATGTTAAACTTTAAAAGAAATAACCTTTAAATAAACAACCTAGAGCAAACGTCTAGACATAAAAACCTTGCATCGACAAAACCAATTTTAATTTGATAGAGTATCCGATCGGACAGCAGCTTTCGACATAGCCAATATCGCTTTTAACACCGCCAAAAGTTGTTTCTATACTATACATTCTTGTACTTCTATCAGAACATCGCGATACCTACTGAGGAACTTGCAAGTTCTCGTTCAAATAGTAACTTAGACAAAAGAGGGGTGGTATCAGAAGGAGTTTCGCAGGGAGCACCTTGGGCCCGCCACTATTCGAATTGTTCAAACTTTTCCACTTTCGCGTTTCCTTTATCCGTTCAATAGTGTTTCTGTTAAATTATTATTTTTTTCTTCTTCGCTTTGTGCTTTATAGCGCGAATACCATTGAGACCGGGGGAGTTACAGATAAGCAGTGTTATATAAAATTATTTGCAAAACCTTTTACTTGCGATGGCATTACATTTATAAGGTTGCAAGGAATTTATTTATCTCATGCTGACCAAATTACTTTTCAATGTACTAGAGTTTTGGTAGTTTTACGATGACAAGTTCGAGATAATAAATACTCAAAGGTATTGTAATTTAATTAGAACTTGCCAAAAACTTTATTTATTTGATTTTATATTTTGGGATAAAAATTCCATGTCCGTCTCTTGGACCTCTTCCTCAATAATTTTCAGTCAAATCGATTCAGCCGTTCTTGACGGTGATACTAATGTAACTAACACGACTCTCTTTTGTATATTATTATAAAATATTATTTATTTAGGACTGCAGCTAATACTTACATCAAACATTCTTTTTAGAATTGAAATCTTTTACCTACCCAAGAAAATTCAACACGAATTCATCATGAGTAAATTGAAATCCAATTAACGTCCAATTCAATTGTTAAATAAATTAACACTAAATCGATGATATTGTTTCAATTATACAATAAGCACGTTCCAAAAACACAAGCCAAGTAAAGAAGGTGGTGAGAGATAGCAAGTTATTATTATTAAGGATTTGTTATACGAGCAATTAAAATTGGTCGATGAAAATATCAAAGCCCAAAGATTTCAAATCTAAACCAAGACAAAGTTACTAATGACCTGAATTGAATCTATTTGATGGCTAATCATCGCGTATATTCACCATATTATTATTTTATTTATTTATTTTGTAAAATAGCCGAAACATCAAGAAAATAAATAAAATAAAGCAGTATAAAGCAGTAAGTTACGTGATAAATCGTTTAGTAAAATAAGTCTGTGTTTAATTCGCGAAAGTTTAAAAAGAATAATGACCATCAGTGAGTGCTTACCAGTGCATTATACTGTGAGTGTCACGTTTTGACGTAGGATTTATTTAGTCAACACTCACACAGACTCAAAACCAGAACCAGAGACCGAGCCAGACAGAGGACATGGTAGGCCTATTGAACTTAACATAACTTGCCTGTACAGTTTTGTTGGACATTTAGCTTTTCAAAAGACACTATTCAAAAGACCTATTTACTGTAGCAATTCTTAAAATAAAACTAGTAAGAGAGCTTGAATCTTCAGCAACTCTGTGTGGATGTGTTCTATTTTTGCCAAGAAGCTTTTTAATATTTGTATTCTGCTTTTTCTTGTCGTGCTACTAAGTAGCCTTTCGTAACCAGTGTCGTGAATTTTCATGGATTTGCTTGCTTGATACAGTGAAGTTGCCTTAAGTTGCCCGTTTAAAGCACCTTTAAAAGCAAAGATAACATCTGAGCGCGGCATCAATATTAATTTTGCTCTTCACTACAACGGCGCGTTCAATTGTGGCGCCCTCTTGTATCTTTATTGCCTCGCGAGACGTAATTAATGAAAGAGTAATGGTATTTACGTGGGTTTGAGAGAATAACGAAATTAAAAACATAAGCTGAAGGAAACAAGATATTTTATATTGGCAGTGTATTGGTCTTTCAACCAAAATATGAATGATATTTTTTTTTATATTATATTCATTTATTAATTGCTGCATGTGTTATAAAGGTTTTTGGGGGCAATAATACCCAGGACATGAGCATCGCTGAGGCATTACAATGGCCTTACGGCTAAATACAATTAGGTAAACCTAGGTAACAATATTATATTATTCTTATTAATTAAACTTTTAGTAGGTATCTATGACTAATAAACTTGTACGGCTTTGAAATGCTTAGAGGTAGGTAGATTCTTTAATGCTTTAATAGCAATTATTCATGAGTAGTTTTTTATTTAGGTATATCAGTATTTTATTTTTATTTCTTAGGAAAACAAACAGTACTTATAATCTAATTTATAATCTAAAAAAACAACTATGGACCATTAAATAGTTTTCGCATAGTGAGACTATTTGAAGCTTACGTATTAAGGTATACTTTTTATTTAGACTGCCAAGTTTGATTTAATAATGAAGACAAACTTCTTAAGTTATTAAGTCGTTTTTTTTTACCATAAATGTCGGGTTGGGTAAAACTTGATTTAAGTTTTTTGGGATTGTCGAAATTTGCGTAGCATATTGATGCTGTGTAAATGTATAAAAAGTAAATAGTATACGATACACGGTGAAGCCTAAGTCCCTGGCACACGTGCTACAACGCCTATCATCCTCACAATAAGTCGGCTAATCCAGACAGAACCGGATTTATCGAGTCGGATCTCCACGCTCCAGTGGGAGGGGCGACGCCATTTCTATTCATGTTATGTCTTTTTATTATTTTTTTGTCTTATTTCTTTGATGTTTCTATCGAAAATTGATTTGTGGGTGTTAGAGTCCGGTATAAAGTTTTGCGTGTAAATTATTTTGCATTTTATCTTTTGTTTAATTTCAACTAGAGTTTCTTGCTTCAATTTTTTGCTAGATTAAAGATAGACCAAATAACAAACATCAATTTAAAAAAAACGTTCTTCATTAATTTATTTTTCATTATTTCAAACCCCCATAATTCGAACTTCGTAGTGAGGTTCTGTAGATCTGGAATGCCATTTTATAGACCTACCCCTGATTCATGAACATATAGTTCAGCTGAAAAAATCCTTAGTAAGGGTTTAATAATTAGCCAGGTTACCAGGAAAAAAAAAACAACAAACGCAGACTCGTAAATAATTCTTTAAATTGTTTCGAAAAGCTGTTAATTTCAAAATTTACGAATTTTGATTCTAAACGGTAATGTAGTTTAATTTTACGAGGTTAAATCAGGTCACAGGTTCGAATCCCGCCTCGTGTTTATCTCTTACCGATATCTTTTTGTTCACAGGTTTAATGCATTGATGTGATTTTTCTCAGAAATTACCAAAACCGTCTGGGAGTGTTTATTTTCTTTTATAAACTACGAAATATAATGTTTATTTGCTTGAAAAAACTATATGCGATGTAATGCTTGGATCATGTCTAAGACATTTTACACAAACATTCTCAAAGGCTTTCAGCAAAGTATCAAGAATTATATATATCATTTTTTTTTTAAAGTAACTAGTTGATGAAACAAGCAGATGGCGCACCTGATGTTAAGTGGTAACCATCTTCTATAACAAAGCATTGCCTCGTAGGTCATGCATCCTCCTTATTACCCAAAGGTTAGCTGGTAGATAATGCTATCTAGCATTAAGTTCGCCTGTGTACAGTAATTTTAATTTTGGCAATAAAGTATTTTCTATCTATCTATCTATGCATATCAGGAACGTGCCCTATGATGAACTGGCCTGCGTCCATCAACTGGAGGCATACAGATGTTCAGCCTCACGTGCCAGTAAATTCACCGGCCCCCACAACCTTCAAACCAAAACACAGCAATGCTGCGTAAATGACTTTAAGTTCTATTATAGCAGCTTTATAGAACTTAAAGTCATTTACGGTATTCTTGCTTGTGAAAGCTTAGGAGTTAGTGTATGTGATAAATAAGAAGACATCCAAGACATTACACTTATAAAGAGGAAACTATGACAGTAATAGTTGAGCGAGGAGCTAATGGTTCACTTTTGTGCCCACTAGTTAGGGAATGAGAGGTGGTGCTACAATTTTCAAAGTCCTAGAAAAAGTCGGATAATTGTTAAAAAATCCGGATAATATCATATTGTATTGCAACTGGGTACATTGTATTCAAATGCCCGTATGCAGAAATAAGTATATCTAAAAAAAATATTACCTTTTTCATGCTCTTCGGAGTTTTCATTTTCATTTCTCAAATGAATAATTTTTACCCTTCATAAACATTCAAAGGAACTTGAACCAATATTTCACAAGTGCCAAGACTTAGCAAGTGACAGTCTGCTAATTGGCAAATTAACCAAGTATAAAAATCTAGTAGCAGGTATGTTCTAATTGCTGATGAAGCAAGCAGATGGGCCACCTGACAGATCATATTAATTATTATGCAAAGTGAAAAAACCGGACGTGTCCGGACAATTCGGGACGGATGGTTACCCAAGCCGCGAGCATCCGAGCGTGGCGTATTAATTCGCGCACAAAGGGCGCTCCGCCGCCAATTTCAGGCAAATTTCATAGAAGACAGTTTCGGAAGTAGCTAACATTTTCGGTTTGTGGAAACAAAGGTTGAATGGCTGTGAGCGTGAAATTGTTATCGTGATTTCTATACATAAGACTATTGTTCCTATAGTACGCTAAGTGCAAAGGAAAAGTTGTCGGCCCATCGCTGACACGATGGTTTTTGACAGCAACACGTGCTCTGTGAAGTATTGTCAATTTTACAAGCAGAAGTGAGAGCACTGGTGGTCTACTGGTAGTGGCCCCGTCTTCTGATCCGAAGGTCGTGAGCTCAAATCCAGTCGTGTATCAATGAGTTTTTCTGTCGAAAAATTTATGTGCACTATGCCAGTACTCTCAAAACGGTGAAGAAAAACATCGTGAGGAGACCGGCGTGTCATAGAAAGTTCCAGCAACACGTGTGTTCGGTCAAGCAAAAAGGGCCCACCTGCGGCCTACTTGCGGAAAAACCTGCCCGCACATCAAGTGCGGATAATAAAAAATTGCCGAATTTGCCGAATTCCAAGCAGAGGTAGCCGCTAACCAGATGGACTTTCTGTTGGTTCAGCAGACAGTTTTTCAGTCATTCTTCTTCTTCGTGTTGCTGGTTCATTGAACTTCTCTTTTGAGAAAATGCAATAATTCGCACCACTATCTATACTATCTTCGGTGTCTTTGTTTTGGAACATTATTTCCTCCATTCTTGCTGCAATATTAGGTGGGCTGCCCATTCGGACGAAGTAATGGCAAAACTATCGGCGCCTCGCCGCCATACGAAGGTTTAATGAAGCGCAAAATTAGGGGCTTTCGATGACTGACTCAATTGAAACGTCACTTTTATGAAAGAAATAAACATTTTATTGCTAGTTTTATTTGGACAGTTTCAGTGGATTTATAGTTTGTTTTGAGATTTTGATCTTATCTTTTTGGCCTACCACAAGCTATGCCTGGCTCTGGTTTTAAGTCTGTGTGAGTGCTCAACAGTATACTCCGACAGACTCAAAACCAGAGACAGATACAGAGCCAGACAGAGCTTGTATTAGGCTTACTGATGGACCGAACGATCAGAAAAAATTGTGGAAGATCATTTATTTTGATGCTTAAAACCGTTCTTCCAATAAAGGTTCAATAAACCTTCTAATACATTTCAAAGAACAATTATTATAAAAGTTATAAATAAAAGTCAGTGAAACGTTGTCAAATATGACAACGACATTTGACAGCGTTTCCAGCCTGGACATCTAAGCGTTCTGTGATGGCAATCAGAGAAAATCACTATCAAATATGACAGCGATATTTAACTGCGTTTCGCTAATCGGAATCGCCATCGCCTACATGTGCGCAGGCTTTTACTGATCGCCACCGTAGAACACCTGGATGTGCGCAAGGCTTTACGAATAACGTCAAATTATCATTGTTTTCCTCCCCATCGGATCTGGAATTAGAAGTTAATTTAGGATTAGTTCCCCACAATCAATTATTAGTAGCACTGCGGGAGCTTACCCAACACCTTATCTCACCCGCCCAATACGTACCCTTTTGAAAATGAGTTACCGATTGAGAATACGTAACCGATTGGGGATAAGTAACCAATTAGGGATAGGTTACCGACATAGAAAACTTTAAAATATTTTTCTTAAACATGCGCGGAAATATTGTCATTACTTTTGAATATAGAACACGCGAAGTATCATATTTACGTAGACTGAAAAACCAAAACCACTTCCCGGCGCGTTCTCGCTCCGGCAATGTTGTATGAAACGGTGTGCTGTTTGAATTTAGAACTCTTTCATCTATCGTACACATTGAGTTCTCGTGGCTGTATAGCCACAGATGCGTTTACCTTTCGGCAAAAACTGTAAAATGAAAAAAAAAAATTGGCGGTAAAGCGGAGTTCGTTGTTATTTGGTTAATAAAAATTAAATTTATTATTTAAAAGACCCTTTTTTATTTCCTTGCATTTTTTTAAGAAAAGCACTATATATGCCTCGGCCGATTTCGCTGCCTTTGCAATAATGTACTATTACTTTGAGAGGAAAGATTTGAAGTTAAAATAATAAATACTGTAGACATTCCACAAAACACTATTATGCCACAAACTAAGCAGAGCTTGTTATATGGAAACCAGATGGCTGATATAATACATAATATGATTTTTTTGAAAATATGTAGGTATGTATAATTATATGGAACAAACGGGTATTTATCGCGATTACCTTTGTTATTTCCCAACGTTTCGACCGTGTTACAACAGCCGTGGTCCCGGGCAGTTTTAAAAAGTGCTACATAGGTACCTTAATGGTCCCACTGCTGGAGAAAGGCCTCCTCCTATTTCCTCCAGACATCGCGATCCATGGCTATGCTTGTCTGATTCTGCTTAAGCTGGACAAGGATACCAAACGTCAGGAAACCATCAAGCTTGTCTCGCCATCTTTATTTTAGTCTGCCGTGTAAACATGTAAACAGGTCTATTAGAGCTCGTAGAACGAACTAAAGCTAAAATAAAAGTTATCGACCACAAACTTGAAGATAAAGCTCCCGTTCGATTTTCGGGTTCCGTTTTACGAGCAATCGTTTGATATTCCAGACATTGTAGGCATATTCTTAGATCTCTTTTTTTCCAAGACTTACATTTAACTTAAGTCAAACCTAAATGTTCTTCTTCTCCTTCCTTCCCTTATCCTATTAGGTGGGCACAACGTGCCTTTTTCTTCCATTCTCCCCTATCATTCGCCATTTAATTTTCATACTCACTCCTTTCTTGGACATATCATCTCTCACACAATCCATCCATCTTTTCTTAGGCCTACCTCTACTTTTATATCCATCAACATTCATGCTTAACACTCTTTACGTCACATGACATTCTTCTTTCCTCATAGCACATTTCATCATACACAAACCTTAGTGGTCTTTTATAGATGCTATTTTTAACAATGAAACTAATGTATTTTAATATAGGTTAAAATGGTAAATAAATAAAAAAAATACAGATGTTTGTTCTCTGGGTTTTATATTGTATTCTAAGTATGTATTTACAAAAAAAAGTATATATTAAGTAATATATCAGCTATCTGGCTTCCATAGTACAAGCTCTGCTTAGTTTGGGGCTAGATAGTGTTGTGTGGATTGTCTACAATATTTATTTATTTATACCCAGCCGATTACCTCTCATTTCAACCTAATTTTTGATAAGTGGGTTAAGACCACTAACCAATATCGATAATCCGTGCTAATTAAACCTATGCTTAGCCAAAAGCAAAGCGTTGTAAATCGATATCCCAAAGCTAAGCCACAGCCGAAGCACGCACTCGAGATCGCAACAGCTCAGGAACTCCGCAACCCTTGTAGAGTCACTAGACTATGATAATTAACGGGTGCGATCGCTTTTGGAAACTCGCTTTAATTCCTAGCAACACCCGTATTTATAATACTTAAAAGAGTTTCAAAAACTTGACAAAGCGACTTCATGGTTAAACTATAATAACCGATTGTAATTAAATTTTCATGGGGCCAATCTAGTACCTCTTAGATAAAATAAACAAATCGGTTTATAAATGACGAAGTTATGCTATAAAAACATGAAAAAATACTATTGAATTGAGAACCTCTTCATTTTCTACTTGAAGTCGGTAAAAAATACGAATTTTGCTGATAATCATCGCCCACAAGAATAGTAAGAAAAATTAATCAGCTGACTGTGTGATTGACTGTCACTCTGAAAAAAATGTAAGCCCTTGGACATGGACACGTCATCAGTGAAACGCTGTCAAATTTCGCCGTCATATTTGACAGCGTTTCACTGATCGCCACAAATTTCACTGATGGCTATCGCAGAACGCCAAGATGGGTGCAAGGCTAAAGAGCTCATAACAATTCATTCTAATACCAATATATCGTTTTTTAAAAGATGTATGTATCACAGCACACTCCAAAACGATTATTTCCTCATATGCCTTCGGTTAAAGAGATTTCGTTGAGAAATAACTTAGAATAGGACGTAACACTTTGAGGTTTATCGATTATAGTTTTGAAAACAATTATCTACATATTATGGATAATCCCATTGTACGGAAAATAGTCTTTCGAAATTTTAAATAGTTACCACCAAAAAAAAAACACATTGTTGGTAACAAATTAATATTTTCTTATCATCATTATCGTTGTTTCTATAATTTATCCGACTTATGCACTACGATATACGACTTATATATAGACTATAGTGGTAGGTTTGTGGGATGCCTTCATCCGGAGCAGGTCCTAGGTCATCGAGCCTGGAGCGGTGACCTACTCGACCTGAGTCTAGATCGCGATAGCGTTACATCTTCATCGGAATAATGGGGCTTTTTGTTATCGGAATAATTGGATGGTTGAACACATCATCATCATCAGCCTGAAGAAGTCCAATGCTAGTCTCCTCCACTTCACATTAAACACATAATATAAACCAGTTAAAGAAGAAACCTCTTCACTTTTCACTCAAAAATCAGGTGTGCTGAAACCGGCACACCTGATTTTTGAACGGTTTACTGCATGGTGTTTGAAAATTGTATGTTTATGTCACAGTGCTATTATTAAAATTAACTGATCAATATCATAATATATTAAAGGTATGCATGGGCATGGTAATGTTTCATAAAACCATGAAAAAAAAGTTTTTTGAAAAGCGAAACAGACGTAAATATAAAAAAAACCTCATAAAATACTTACTCACTTTGAATACCAAGTTCCACACAATAATGCCGTATAACCATTCACCTCACACCTCGTCGGAATTTCAATCTACCCTCAAATCAATTACAAATAAAAGTCGCGTCATAAAATCCTGATACTAATTTATAGAATCGAAACTCCAATTAATTAAAAATACACCAAAAAATAATAATAAAAGAGTTAAGGTCAAGTATCACACAAGTTGTTGGATGGAAAATCATATAATCATTCATCATATTAAGGTTGTGTTTTTCAGGCTAATGATATTATTTAGAAAAACTACTGATAGATAAATAGGAAATTCTTTATTGCACTTAAATAAAAACTCCATCAAACACAGGCGAACTTAATGCTAGAGAGCATTATATTCCAGTATTCCTTTGTGCCATTTCGACATTTTCAAAGAATAGTGCACAGAAATAGGTGTTGAGGGAAACCTAAAACTAGCGTCAAGAGTTTAACACTTACAATTCAGAGTTCCACATCTACATCGTATTAATTTTTCTCGTTTAAATCTCGCATCACCCACTGCATGAAAATCGAGCCAAAGATCATTAAATCACTTCGGCCCACAAAACCTATTTAAAAAAGCGATTTTTTATCCCCCCCCATTCAGCTTAGAAATGCGCATTACTCCCTACGTAGGGTCACCATGATGTGGGTAGGATAATCTTTGACACATTTAAGAAACATGAAATAGAAAATGATTTGCTTCGCTAGGCATAAATTACGTTACGTACAGAAAAGGGCAATGGACAATATTTATTGCTTACTCTTGCATTATAGTTTTTTGTAGGTTTGATTAATGTTACAATTTCAATAAAATGTGGTTTGCCTTTGTTTTCACTGTTTTTCTATTGATATACAAAATCTATAAGCACAATAATAAAATGATGTTTGTTCATGACTGAGGTAATGAGACGATGGTAAGGGTTAATACACTTTTAGCAAAGTTGCTTATCACTTTGAGATGTAAAGAACACTCGCACTCACTTTGAAAATGTCACTGCTATTGCCCATACCCATATACTCTCCAAATTGGAACACAGCAATTACAGAAAATACAGCCCTAGTGCTTTAAAACCAAAACTTTCAAAGAGCTGTATAATACTACCGAGGAATATAGTGTAGGGCCACTACCCTAACCCATGTTTAATGTTTAATTTGTCCGTCTATCCCCTAATTTCACAGTCACCCTAATATTTCTGTATAAGGTGCTTACCTTGCACGGCTGTTCCATTTAATTTATTTCCACGAGAATGTTAATTCGGGCCTTATTTGCAGAAGTGCGCACTGCGCAGCCCTTACACTTGAAAAATAGGCTTAGAAATTTACATCTACAAGCCTTATTCCAAATCCATCAACGAGTCAGAGTATCGTAGGGCCTTAAATCGCATGTGGTTCTAAGCCGTTCTTTTTCAATGTCACCAGTCCATTGGGTGGAGGGGGTCTAAAATTCAACCTCCCGTTCGTGTTATAAGTGGTTAAAGAAACTTACCATTTAATGCGCAGTGGCTACTTTTGAGGAGTTAAAGCCAATACCTACTCTAGTGGCTGATGCACTTGATAACCCCCACCAAAACTATGAAAAAATCTTTCTGTGGTGGAGGCTTAGGTCGCGTCACAGTTATTTTGTTCAGACTGTTCAACGCTGTTCAAGATAATGTCGTATCACCCACTGTTAACTTGTGCCATCGTTCAATACCCTGCGCTTTTTTCTCTCAGTATTTTTTTTTATTAGAGTATAATATCCTCTCACAAACAAAAAACTTTTTTTTTACATTATATAGACCGTCGTTTGGCTACAATCTCACCTGATGGTAAGCGACGATGTAGCCGACGATGAACCAGGATGGGCGTCAATTCCAGCAACACGGTTCGATTGAGTGATCGTCGAGTGATTGCTGAATCCGCGTTCTATTTTCAAATTTTTCTAACAAAAATTGACAACTCACATCGATTTACGCGATCGCTTGAGTGATTTGTGTCTTTGGAATCGACACCCAGGTCTAGAAGACACCTATTCACTTTTACCTTGAAAAGTCCCAGATTGTAGTGGTCAGGAAAAACAGCCGTCGGCAATGAGTTCCATTCCCTGGAGGTTCGCATTATAAAGGTGGAGCCAAAACGCTTAGTGCGAATGGGTGGTATGCTAACCAGGTATGGATGGTACTGAGCCGTGCGTAAAACTAAGGAGAAAAAAGCGCAGGGTTATTGTCGGCACAAACTAAGCCAGCAATGGGCAATTAATTCTTACCTAAGATTGCCAGCACCACCAAAGAAGCAATAATACACGAAACGCCCACGTGATAGCAGTAAATAATTGAATGTAATTACTTCGATATGTAAAGTGAGTCCCGACTCCCGGGGTAATGTGGAGGTGCTAAGACCCTCACCGCTGCGTATTTATTATTCAGGGTAACTAGATTTATTGAGTTGGCAACACCTAGTGTTAAGGGGCGACCATACGGAAGCATCTTATGAAAATTATGATTGTGTAAGTATAAGAAGAGACAATCGTTGGAGCAAACGAATACTATAGAGTGGAGACTGCGTTTAGTAAGTGTGTAAGCGTTGTGTAGGAAGCTCTTCGGCTTTTTCTTATGGCCTGCGCACACCTAGTTCGCTGGCGTTAGCGAACAGTGAAACGCTGTCAAATATCGCTGTCAAATCTCAAATCTGACAGCGATATTTGACAGCGTTTCACTGATCGCTACCGCCAGCGAACTAGGTGTGTTCGAGCCTTTATCGTGTCACCGATTCTTTCGTTCAAAGTTAGACCTGTCGCTGTTGTCATTTTTTAACATACACTCAATGATAAAAGATGACAATTGCTTACACTAATCATCTTTTATGAAATAGTCGAAAGATAATTTCATTTTAATGTAAGGGCATAAAGTCTACTCAAATTACTCAAATTTAAATGTTATATTCAGTTGTACTACTTTGAAACGTCTTATCAATCTATCGTCTTATCGTCTTGTCAACTATAACTTAAACGTCTTCAGACTTACCCCCGAATACTGAAACGCAACTCAGATTTAAGCACGTCTCAAGCGACGAATATTTAACAGTTTTCAATGAAAATCTGTCAAATATTCGTCGCTTGAGACGTGCTTAAATCTGAGTTGCGTCTCAGTATTCGGGGGTTAGTTGTCAACTATAATTCTTAATTAATTAAGTATTTGTCATAATAATGATCGTGTTTATGTTCTGTGTAATACGACGCACCTTAACACGTAGTAAAACATTTTATTACAACACTCAATTTTGAAGAGCTCATTATAGCACGCTTCAGTTTGATTGCCAATAATGTACCTCGTAAAGTAATACTGGCAATACTGACTATTTGTTGCATGGCACTTTATACATTGTCAATCGGTTGTATGCGTGATGGCTTCAGCAAGATTTTCTCTCTTGTGGCGTATTCTCTCTTGTCTGTCGGAAGACCAGCGTTGGTGTCGGTGGTTTAGTGATAAGTTGTTAAGTTTAAATTGTTAGTGTGAGTTTTGATTCGCAAATAAATATTTTATATTTCTTTAATTCATATTTGTGTGGTGAACACAGATATTTTTTCTCTGACTGGGTGTTATATTGTGCATGTATTTACAAAAAAAAATCCCATAGTACAAGCTCTGCTTAGTAGGGGCTAGATAGTGTTGTGTAGATTGCCCACATTATTTATTTATTAAGTCTTAGTAGTAGAAGAACTCTTTGTGTGTGGCTCATCCGGGGAAGTCCTATCACCACACCATGCCTTTTTCTGCCGTGTAGCAGCATTGCTGTGTTAGAGTGGGGGTGCTGGTGAAATTACTGGCACGAGAGGCTGAACATAACGTACGCCTCAAGTAGTTGGACGTAGGGCAGTGCATCGTAGGGCACGTCCCTGACGTGCATGACCTACGAGGCAAAGCTTTGTTATATAGGCGATGGTTACCACGTAACACCAGGTGGGCCATATTTTGCTAGTTCCATCAACTATTTCAATAAAAAATAAATAAATGATTAGTATAGTTTCAATAAAACAAATGCCAATTTTGCCTACTTTTTCTAATTCATTTGGGATCACTTTGAGGTACTGCTGCCATAAAAGTTATAAAAAATAATAATAGATAATAATATTATTCATACAAATAACTCATCGGCTTCTTATCCTGACAGTACCTCAATACCGATGTGGATAAAGAAATATATCTTTTCAGTGGGTCTTCAATACAAAACTAATTAATTACATCAACGTCCGTCGAATAAGAGGAACTTTACCAATTTCTTGAGCCGGCTATTCTATGCCATCCTATCTCATTCGTCCAATTGAATGGCTTGCGATGGTATAGCCGCAGGCAAGTCTGACTCGGTACTGTCATGGCTAGCACCAGTGCCTTGAACAGATTATGGTTCTAAAAATGGACGCAATATAATAATGACTGGGTATCTACGCCATACTACATTTGTTCATAAATAATATAATTTTAAAACGTTGTAGGGCATGTTTTTGACGTGCGTGACCTACGAGGCAATGCTTTATTATAGGCGATGATGGTAGGCCATTTTCGTTCCAGTAATTAGTTGTGTAAAAATAACTTCATGGCCAAACTGCTGAACCAGTTTTGATGAGATTTCTATGGGAACAATCTGGAATCTGGACCTTCCAGATTAGAATTTTTCAAATCAGCTCCTTAATTTCAAAGTTATGCGATGAAAATACAACCGAATTGAGAACCTTATTTTTTATTTGAAGTTGGCTAAAAAGATGTGCGACCCGGTCACTATGGTCACAAGAAAGTTATTGTTTGTTGATACTAACATAATACATGGTAGTTGATGAAAAAACATGAAAGCACTGTTCAAGCAAAAATACAATGAGCTGTTGAAATAAAATCTATCACAGAAAATAGAAGAAGCAAAACCCCACTATTTGTCAATAATATATTTTAGATGAGTTAGAGTAAAATCTGCATCAGTTCTCATCGCATCAATTTTAATGAATAACCACAAACGTCTCGGAGGCGGCATCTAAGTGTTTTATCTTGTCGCGTCTCGCCGCAGAAAGAACCGAGCACACCTTGGGTGCTAATTATGTAAAGACTTTGAAGGATTTGAGTGGTTCGCTCAGATTTGAATATAGCTATCTAATTTTGATGAATTTAGTAGGAAACTTTCGAAGAAGTAAGAATTACGTTCCATTCGGTTTCTAATTTTAAAAAATAATGTTTTTGACTACTATGATGAGCGTAACAGATAAATAAAGAACATAATTGAAGGAAAGGTTGCAGGAAAGAAAAAGATAGAGAAGATAAGAAGAGAGAGAGAATGAGGCCGCATTCGAAAGACTGGGCCTCGTTCTTAATTGGAGAAAACTGAACCGAAAACCCGACAAGAGCTAAGCTCTTTTTAAGAAGTAAAAGAAGAAAAGCGTAATCGAAATATAAAACAAAGTACATCAAAGTAGACATATGAGATCAAGAGTAGGTATATATGTCAAAGATGACATGAGCAAGAAAGGAGTGAGCATTGAGATGACCAATGATAGAGGTGAGTGGAAGAAGAAAACCTATTGTGATGACCCTACTCAGTGTGTGGGATAAGGGCAGGAAGATGATGATGATGAAGAGCATAATCAGAACTTTAAGGTGATTCTAAAATAAAAAAAACCTTGCTTTATGCGTACAAGTAAAACATTTGATAATGCAACCATATTATGTACGTAAAATAGCATTAAAATATCTAAAACCGTAAGATTTACAGTCACAACTTTTAAAATATTATAGCTATAAAAAGTACAAAAGGGCGAGTATTTGTCAAAAGTTTCAATAACTCAGCTTCTATAGATAAATCGCAATGACTCAGGCCTTGTCTATTACTATTGATATGATTGAAAGCCTTCTCGATATTTCTGGAATAGACGATTTTTCTAGGACTCTTGAGATATTTTCTACGCATACTTGAAATAATATTGACTATTATTTTGGTTCTAGTCATTAAAAAGGTTCTATTGTTATTTTTTAAAAATTGTTAAAGGAAATTGTAGGTACGATTGATTTCATACCAAAAAAGTATGAAAAATAGCATTTAAAGTCTTGGGCTTCAAGAAATGTTTGATTTACTGAAATCTGATTTTACTGATGAACCGCTATGTTAAAAATGTTGATACAGAACATTAAGACATTTTCATGCCGACTCGGTTCACCTCATAAAAAGATCAAACCTCAAACCCACGAACCGACGATTACCCAAATACGACAATTGTGCCCCCGCGTACACGCCGTCGAATTAAATTCCCTAATAAGAGGGATTTTTCCCACTTTTGTTCCACTATCTCATAAAAGATGCATTCTCCGGAACAGGAAAATTAATTTCAGACAATGCGAGCCGCCGGGCGCGTAACAGGGACTTTGATGGCAGAGATAGGGCTGCCACTCGACACGCTGTGGCTTACCCAAACTTTGAAGAGCGTCCGGCTAACAAAAATATTCGCTCATCATCGCTATCATGATCATCAGCCTTAAGACCTCCACTGCTGGACATAGGCTGCCTCTACATTTCCAGGAAGAAAGAACGAACAATGACTCTTCTTCATCCACCAAGTTTTGTCAATCTTCACAATGTCGTCGGTTTAATCGGGTTGGGCAGGTTGGGTTACCTCATATCAAAATAATAAGGGCCGATGCACAAAGAGATGGCAGCAGCATTTTTCAGTACTATGCTCCGATACAGTTGTCACCAAATCTTTGCCCGAGTGTAATGACCTACTACCTATTACTATTAATAAAACGACACGTAATTAAAACTAGTATAAATATTACACAAAAAAAAAAAAAAAAAAAAAAACCTCGGTCTGCCAACCTCTTACTATTGTAGTGTCCTAAAGGGGCTCACATGTGCTACTTACCACTGTTTGTAAAATTAACACCTCACTTACCATGTGTTTACAATAAATCTATTGAGTATTGAGTATTGAGTATTGAGTATGACTATGACGTTGCAAATATGAAGGAGGCCTGACTCAGACGAGTTACTGTCCCGACATGACCAGAACCACTCTGTCAGAGTGAGCAACCCTATTTGGAATTGCCCAGTGTTTACATCCAAATGGGCGACTTGAATACTGTTTAGTGGGTTCACGAGAATTTGAAAACCGCTTTTTCAAATTAGGGTTTGGCTGGAAAACTTAGAGTCATCTTTTTTAAGTTACTGTCTCCTCTTATTTAATTCTGTATATTCACATTCCAACCAAGTGTGATTGGAACCATTTTATAGCTAAAAAAAAAATTGGTTCTTTAAAACAAAAACTCATCAAAAAGAGAGAGAACAGTCGATATCAAATAATCAAACAATAGAAATAGAACGGTTTTTATTCAGAATAAAATATATATTTTTCAGTTTTTATTTTTATTAATAATTTAAAAAACAAAATCGATAGAACCTACCATAATAAACTACCTAGACCACCCAAAGAAAAAATATATTTAAATAGCCAAAGATTGCGATTGGATGTCGAGAATTGCCTATTACGGGCCCTGAACGAGCAATATTGCTGCTTCATCCAATTTATGGTCCTACTTCACTATTGCTTCAGACAATTGCGATTTATTCGAGGCATTCTTTGAATTTGGAACGAGCCAATATGGAGTTGCTATTTGGACTTACTTAAAAAAAAGTGAAGTAAATAAAAAAGCTTTTAGAAGCAAAGGCTATTTGCTATTATGTACTTCACTTTTTTATATTAGGTTATTTTCAACTCGTTAAAGGCCACTTTTGCACAAAACCCCCTTATTTTATGGGATACTGTAGTGCCTGCGACAGGATTTTATCAAGTTGCTACTCAAATAAAGAAGACGATTTGGAAAATCTTGGAATAAATTCGTTCAAGATCAAGATAATATTTTTATGTTTCTGCTGCTTTCACTTGGCATTATCATTTTGATAAAAAGATCATTCAAGAAAATTCCTAGTAAAAACCAGGCAATAAGTTTACTGCCTGTTCTTTTGGAATTTGTCACGTGGAACTGGCACCTGGATTCGTCACCTACAAGCATCTATAATGGATCCAAATTCTCTATAAAAAAACTACGTGAGTATGTAACGAATATCACGCAACCTATTAAATACACCATTCTCCAGTAAGTATCCAGTAAGTATTAAAATTACAACAAATCTTTACTTGCCTTGATGCTTGAGCACGCTTTTAAATAAAAATATGAGAGTCAGTAAAACGAGATACGAGATACATTAAGCCGACAGCTTCATAAAAACCTTCACAGCCTGATTAAGACTGCAGTAAGTGTTTAATTTGGCCTTCCATATATTTTAAAAGGTACTTGCAACATTAGGGAGGCATATACTGCGGCAGGTTAATGGTAGCACTGTTTTATAGCCGTCATTATGGGCGAATCTTCCTGTCAGAGGAGTAAGCAGCTAGCTCACTCCTCTCACTAAAAATTGCGGTAAAACAAAGTTTATAAGCACAATAATTATTTTGTTTTCATATTAATAAATTAATCATATTATTATGCAGACCCAGCAAAATCCAAAAAATAAAAACAATAAACAAAATCCAGTAAATAAATTATAATTATTCAAATGATTATTTTGAATCAAACTGTAATTTATCAAAAGCGCAAATTTTCTTCTACAATATTTATTTATTTTTAATATAAAAGTCACAAATAATAGGTAGTATTATTAGTATGTAATTTAAAAAGTGCATGGTTTTTTTTAATTAACGAGTATGTAAACAAACCACAACGTGATAAAAGTAAAACACAGTTGTGTGTGCTACAGAGTAAGGTGACAAAAAATAAACAAAAATATGGATACTGAAACGTAGGCTTTCAAGGAGTGAGCTATCTGTATCAGAGTTATTTCCAGCACCTATTAATTTAAGGCGAGGAATCTTAGGATATTGTTCCAGAGAAATATTGTACGGGCATAATTGGTAGGAACGATAAAATTTTCATTAGATGTTGAACGTAGTTTAAAGGAAGGGTGAACGTAGGTACTCCTCCATTTAGCTCTATTCCTGAACAAATGATTGTTTGATTTAAATTCTTTAGTACAAATAAATACTATTGTCTAAAGTTAAAAATAAACCTGTTATAATTTGTACAATTAAACATAAAGCTGATAAAGATCCATGATTGATATGACCGACCTCTCAGCTCAGTTAGTACCAGCTCTTGCCTTTTGCGCCATAGGTCGTGGGTTTGATACGAATAAACACAGAAAATCGAACACAGATGTTTGCTCTCTATCTGGGTGTTATAATAGTATTCTAAGTACTTAAACAAAAAAAAAGTGACAAAAAACCAGCCATGGTTCTCATAGTAAAAGCTTGGCTTTATTTGCGGCTAGATAGTGTTGTGTAGATTGTCTAAAAGATTACTTTATTTATTGCGCCAGTAGTTTTCTATGTTATACCTTTGGCAACCACTGATAGTCCACTCAATGTTATTTCATAACCTTTGCCTATAAAAAATCACAGACCACGGACGTGCCCTATAGGCATGCCATGCATTTTGTCCGTGCCATCAGTTCGTAAAAGTCTCATACTGGAACTGCACTGGTCATATCAGTGCAGTTCATTTGCCCTTCAAATAACCGAATTCTAAGTACATGTAATGAGGAGTGCATGAAGAGATCCTCCACGTGGCGCACTCTGGAAGCAGCTAGACCCGGTAACGCAGGATCTAGGCTGACTAATCTCTTTACCACAATGACTAAAACTCAAACTCTAAAACGACCTCCACTTCAAAGGCACTTATTAGCGCCAACTCCAATGGCAGTACCATCCGCCAATACCAACAAGAATTCAATGAACAAGCCCGCATTGAACGTAATCTCTATCAACATAGAAGGGTTTTCCAACAACAAGGCCCAACTTCTCGCAAACTTATGCCATAAATCATTATGCGACATTATCTGTATTCAAGAAACACATCGTGATATCAATCAACTAAGACCAAACATACCAGGAATGATTCTCACTGCAGAAATTCCGCATCCAAAGTACGGCAGTGCTGTTTTCGTTCGACCAAATATTGCTGTGCAGTCAACAGCTACCCGAGCAGATGATTCTATTGAAACTATCACCATTGATACAGGAAGCTGTACAGTAACGTCAATTTACAAACCACCGAAACAACCTTTCCACTTTAATGCCATCAGTAATTTCTACAACAGGCCAATTCAAATTATAGTAGGTGATTTTAACAGTCACAGCACCGCCTGGGGCTATAAAAATGATAATTCAGACGGCAATGCAGTAGAAGAATGGGCGGAGGCAGAAAACCTTGTCTTGATTCATAACGCCAAACTACCAGCCTCTTTTAACAGCGGAAGATGGCGGCGTGGTTACAACCCTGATCTGATGTTTGCCAGCGATAACGTAAGCAAATTGTGCAAAAAGACAGTTCACCAGCCTATTCCAAGAACTCAACATAGGCCCATTGCCTGCTGCATTGAATCTGTTATCAAACCACAGATAGTACCTTTTAGACGACGGTTCAACTTTTCAAAGGCTAACTGGGAACTGTTTTCTGAGGGTATCGATGCAAAACTTCTCATTATAGATCCTGTGCCATGCAACTACCAAAAATTTGTTGACACTGTATGGACTGTGTCTCGTCAGCACATACCACGTGGCTGCAGTACTGCTTATATTCCTGGGTTAAATAAAGACTCTGCCGCCCTACTTGCAGAATATGAATCTTCATATAATTCCGATCCATTCTCTGAGCAAACGTTGGAAATGGGGGAGGCCCTCATGCGTGAGGTTGGTGAAAGTCGCAAACAGAAATGGATGACACTGGTAACCGAAGTAGATATGACACGCAATAGTAAGAAGGCATGGCAAACAATACAAAAACTGACTGGGGACCCTCCCGTGGCACAAAACCCAGGTCAAGTAACTGCCAATCAAGTTGCCCATCAGCTTCTCATTAATGGTAAACCACCACATCACCTACCCAAGACAAGAAAGTTATCCGTGTCTGCCGATGATACTGCTGACTTGAGTAAACCATTTACAGTGTTAGATGTGAAACTCGGAATCAAGGCCATGAAAAATGGTAAAGCTGCTGGTTTCGACGATATTACTGTCGACCAAATTAAACACCTCGGACCAGTAGCTGTATCCTGGATACTGGCCTTATTCAACTCCTGCCTTAAGGATATAAAGATCCCTCTACTCTGGAGGCGTGCAAAAGTGGTTGCTTTGCTTAAGCCAGGAAAATGCCCTAAAGACCCTAAAAGCTACCGACCCATCTCTCTTCTGTGCCACACATTCAAACTCTTTGAAAGACTCTTACTGAACCGCCTAACACCTATCATTGAACCTAATCTTATCGCAGAGCAAGCTGGTTTCAGGCCTGGAAAGTCGTGTACTAGTCAAACCCTCAAATTGACGCAGCATATCGAAAATGGCTTTGAGGAAAATAATGTCACTGGTGTTGTATTTGTCGACCTATCAGCTGCCTATGACACTGTTAACATAAAAAGACTTCTCCTGAAAGTCAACGACCTCACAAAGGATATAGGTTTCGTCCACATACTAAGCGAGATTCTTAACAACCGCCGTTTTCAAGTCCATCTCAACAATAACAAAAGCAGATGGCGCTGCCAGAAAAACGGACTCCCTCAGGGCAGTGTGCTCGCTCCAGCTTTGTTTAATGTATATACGAATGACCAACCTTGCTCCGCCCAAACACAGCGGTTTTTATATGCCGATGATCTTGCATTAGCCGCCCAGACTTCCACTTTTAAGGAATCTGAGGACATACTGACGGAAGCATTGAGAGTACTCGGGAAATTCTACGATGAAAATGCTTTACGCCCCAATCCCTCGAAAACTCAGTCGTGTGCATTTCACCTCCGCAATAGTCAATCTAACAGGACTCTGAATATCTCGTGGCAAGGAGTTGCAATAGAACACTGCAATCAGCCACGCTACTTGGGCATTACTCTTGATAGATCGCTGACATACAGGCCCCACTGTGTTAATACCAAGCTAAAAGTTAATACCAGGAACAACTTGCTACGTCGCCTCACGTCAACCAGTTGGGGAGCAACACCGCATGTACTACGCACAACCGCTCTGTCTCTGGCTTATTCAGCTGGGGAGTTTGCATGCCCAGTGTGGCATCGTTCTGCCCACGCTAAAGAGGTAGACATTGCGCTGAACGACACCTGTCGCATTGTAACTGGGTGCTTAAAGCCCACTCCGCTTAACAAGTTGTATCCACTGGCAGGAATAGCGCCCCCCGATGTTCGTCGCGAAACAGCTTGCCGCTTAGAAAAGAGGAAACAAGAAGTAGATAGTCGCCACCCTTTAAATGGTTTCCGGATCCCACGCGCCCGCCTTAAGAGCAGAAAAAGTTTCCTGAGTCACACCACCTCCTCAGAAGAAAGTGCGATGAGTTTGAAATGTGAGCTGTGGAGAAATAAACATCCTCCCCCTCTACAGTTTATAGCTCCTGAAGAACATTTACCACCTGGACATGATCTGCAGTGGCCTATATGGAAATCACTCAACCGACTCCGGGCCCAGGTAGGCCGCTGCAGAAAAAACCTGGCTAAGTGGGGAATCATCGACCCGACCAGGGTACCGTGCAACTGCGGGGCCCCCATACAGGACATGCCACACTTACTTTCATGTCCGCAGTGCACGACCACCTGCACCATGGAAGATCTAAGCATGGCATCGAGTGGAGCTATTGAGGTGGCGACATATTGGTCGAGGAGGGTTTAGTTAGAGTCTTGACTCGATAAGAAGAAGAAGAAGAAGTACATGTAATGAAAATCGATTATTGTAAGAGTGAGAGCACTGGTGGCCTAGAGGTAGCGGCCCCGCTTTTCGATCCTAAGGTCGTGGGTTCAAATTTTGTCGTGTACCAATGAGTTTTTCTGTACAAGAATCTCTGTGCACTACGCCAGTACTCTCAAACGGTGGAGGAAAACATCGTGAGGATACCGGTATGACGTAGTAACTAGAAAGTTTATGTGTCGAGTGCACGATAGGAGCTTTTTTGAGGCCCTGTTAAAATCCTTTCACCACACTTGGTTCTAAAGAACCAGTGACACGATAAGAAGAAGACCAGACAAATTCCATGGAGCTATCTAGCTTATGCCCAGACAAACACTTTGACTAATTGGTTATAAATAATAATAAATAAATAATGTGGACAATGCACACAACACTATCTAGCCCCAAACTGAACAGAGCTTGTTCTATGGGAACCAGGTAGCTGATATAATACTTAATAGTACATTGTTACCTGAGTGTTGAAAGTCACGTTTTTTGAGTCCCGAGACGGGTTTGGCGCCAGAGCGTTAGCGAGGGCGCCAATGGAGCTTGAGGGACTCAAAAGACTTTCACCCGAGGTAAACACTGTGCTTTTCATTACGAATACAAGGAAAGTAAAAATAAAAACATGAAAGAAAAATTAGTGAAAATGAAGATTGAATTGCCGCCTTCCCGGTTTTTTTTTTCTTTTTCTCTGGCGGGCCTTCGGCTACGGTTCGCCAGCATTATTCAGCCATTATTTTCATTTTCATAATTTAAAAAATGGTAATTTGTTTGCTCAAATTTAGAAGATATATTATTTATTTAATACTATCTTTATGTTATTAAAATTTAAATTTTACATTGCACTCTAATTAGACTTTTTAAACTTCTTACCGTTGTAATGGGTTTCCAACCTACTTGCTGAATAAAAAGTTGGAATTTGGTTCACGACCTCCTTGCAGTTAGAAAGACTTTAGAAAGTAGGAACATGGTTGAATAAAATAGAACTTGTTTTTTTTTATAATTTGACAGCTGTCAGTAGAAAGCGATTCTCCCTAGGGCTGAAAGTTTTACTTTCTATTAGGCCCCTCAGGCAACTTCAGGCCTACTTTCAGAGTATGAGTAATGAAAATACTTTTTTTTATTTAAACATAAAATTTATTTTTTTATTTATACATAGAATACAAAATAACACCCAAGCAGAGATCAAACATCTATGTTCACCACGCAAATATTTGTTCTCGGTGGGGATCGAACCCACGACTACGGCGCAGAAAGCAGAGCTACTACCAACTGAGCTGAGAGGCCAATGTAAAGTTGGGTACATAAAACACTTTTTGTATAGGTATTTTGAATTATTTTGTAATTGCAAATAAGTAAATAGTTGTTATTGCGTATTATTCAGCTTCATTAACTAAGCCAGCTTCCCCAAGCCCCTATTCTGCACGTAATGAAGGTACGAATACACGTAACACTCGATAATTGACGCGTCTCCCAACATTTAATCCGCATTCGAGATCCCGACAACTTCTGATATTTCACACACGAAATTTAGAGACGTTAGTCTGTTGGAAGAGAATTGGCATTTGCTTGTTTTTCTGTTATGATTTTGCTAATTATATAAAATTTAATGAGTTGCACCTAACAAAATAAATAAATTTTAACGTTGTAACGTTAAAATTTATTTATTTTGAAATTATGAGTTGAAAATTTTGGGTTGTAACCCAAAATTTTGAAATTATGAGTTTGTACGTAACTTTTAAAGCAGTCTATATTATATAGACACTGTCTTCAAATCTATGTGAGAAACCCAGACTACTACTTTTTATAATAATAATAATTGTGTTATAAACTAACTAATAACAAAAATAGTGCTTATTAAAGCTTTCATGTGCAATTTTCACTTAAGTGAGGTAAGGCAAGAAAAAACTACGGCGCCACAATATTAATTTTAAAATGTAATATCACCAAGGTCAATCCTCCCCACACCAATATTAAGCCGTTATAGTAGAAAACGTAATTAACTCAGGTAAATCGGATTTGGTGAAAGTTTTCGCACGATAACTGGGGCGGAAACCCTTTCCAAAGCCCACCCCTACAGCCTACCTACAGCCTCCGTTACTTGGAAAGCGGCAACCGTCATATTAACAGCCGTCAATTATAATAATTCTGTTTATTTTACGAAAGTAGTTTTGTGGTAGTGTCTAGGGTAAATAATCACTTTTTAAAAAGAACCTAAAAAGAACCAAGTACAAGTCATTGTTTTGGTGGAGTTTTTCCCATTTCTCTCTCGCTCAAGTTCTATAAGTTGGTTATTTACTTTTAATTTGCTAATGATAAATACCTAACTTAAACTTGGCTTCTCGAAAAATCTAAGTTTTTACTCAATTATCCCCAAAAATAAACTGATCATCATTTTCTCCGATGCTTTGATGTTTACTGAAGGTATTTAAGAATTTTTCCGTATTAATATTTCAAATACGGTTTTAATATGACGGTATCCGTTTTTTCAGTACCGGTACTCAAAGCCTACCTAATGAGGGAGGTTTATGACACTCATTAAATATTTAACTGTTATTCCGATGCAACGGAACACCGAATTGCTATGCAATTGCATAATAGCTTGATGGGGTGGATACTACCCCTCAATGAATTTAAAGGTTTTTGAAGAGCTGCAGATACACTAAATGTTCGGCCACATTGCGGCAACATCAGCATTCTGCGATGGCGAGCTGATCGTGCGTACTATGTGCATAAAACACCTACACACAAAACATCTATAGCTTCAAGTTGATGGACGCAGGCCAGTGCATCGTAGGGCACATTCCTGACTTGCGTGACCTACGAGGCAATGCTTTGTTATAGGCTTATTACCACTTAATATCAAATGAGCCATTTGACTGGCCTCTCAGTTGATAGTAGCTCTGCCTTCTGCGCCGTAGGTCGTGGGTTTGATCCCTACCGAGAACTAATAATTGTGTGGTGAACCCAGACGTTTGTTCTCTGTCTGGCTGTTATATTGTATTCTGAGTTTTTATTTACAAAAAAAATAATATAAGTATAATATCAGTTATTCGGTACCCACAGTACAAGTTCTGCTTATTTTGAAGCTTTAATATTATTTTCAATATTATTTTTATTTTTTTTATTATGCTTGTTCTATAATTTATATGAAAAAACATGACATAAAATAGGTAATACGTGTAAAATCTTGTTCATTTGTCGACAAGGCATACAGAACCATCAGAACTCTGATTGCCAAATTACAATCCACTCAATGCAATAACACAAACAATAAAGGAAAATTTCATTCACGCCCTTCTGCAGCTACAACGTGAGAAATGAATCTGCTACTTTAAACCGGAGCTGAGAATCGACCTTGCTGTAGGGTTTACAAAAATAGAAGCGGTTAATTTCAAAAAAAGCAGCCAAGTGCGAGTCGGACTCGCCCATGAAGGGTTCCGTAGCATCAATTAACATAATATAAAGGTTTTTGTAGTTCGTCGAAAGGTAAATTGCGGTTTACGATTTATGACGTATAAAAAAAAACTACTGACTAGATCTCGTTCAAACCAAATATCGTTGAAAGTTTGCATAATAATGTACAACATATTTTTTTTTGGATTTATCATTCTCTTATTTTAGAAGTTAGGGGGGGGGGACCAACTTTTTTCCACTTTGGAAGTGTCTCTCGCGCAAACTATTCAGTTTAGAAAAAAATGATTTTAGAAACCTCAACATCATTTTTAAAGACCTATCTATAGATACCCCACACGTATGGGTTTGATGAAAAAAACATTTTTGAGTTTCAGTTTTAAGTACGGGGACCCCCAAAATTTATAGTTTTTTTTCTATTTTTATGTAAAAACCTTAATGCGGTTCACAGAATACATCTACTCACCAAGTTTCATCAGTCTAGCTTTTATGGTTTCAGAGAAAAATGGCTGTGACACGGTCGGACAGACAGACAGACATGACGAATCTATAAGGGTTCCGTTTTTGCCATTTGGCTACGGAACCCTAAAAATTGAAATACCTACCCTTGAAAAAAAAACTTGAATAAAATGGGACACCTTTGAGAGGCTTTGAAAGAAAACAAAATTTATTTAGCTAAGAAGTATTAAAAAAATATGATATCTGTATTAGTGTTTTTTTTTTAAACAAAATCCCCATGTTCTGTTTGTCTCCATGTTAGTTTCGTTTTGTTATTTTCAACATTTTTGACTTTTGTTTGGCTTTGAATCTGGTTGCAATGTGTGTTTTATCCTTAAATTGTGGAATGAGCGACCTCTAGAGGTTTTTCCCTTCAGCTCTAACAAGAAGAGGTTCAAGAAAAGTATTAAATAGTTCCTTCAAGGCAACACAACGACAGCACCTTTGGTGTTATTGGTGCCTATGGACGACGGTGACCACTTACTATCAGGTGTGTCGTAAGCTCGTGTGTCTATCATTTGCATAAAATCTTGAGAACATGATCTGAAGAAAAAAGGAATTTTTGAAAATGCCTCCGATTATTTCCTGAAGTCTTGAATAAAACAAGCATGATAACAGGCAGGGATTACAGCTATTTGTAATAAATTAATTTTATTTCTTTTCCTGAGCCTTTGTTATTTTTCCTTGACATTCGTAGCAACCCTATTTCTGGTAGTTGTCGCGGTAATAATATAAAAAGTACGAGAAAAAGGAGGAAAATTGTTATCATAAGACGTCGCTCCCGGAGGTGAGTTTGGATGGTATCATGCACGATGAAACATTTACAAGTTTATTTTGATTGTTGGCTATTTTTACTTGAGTTGGCCATGTTTACTGCTGGAAAGTCAAAGTCAAAATACGTATTTAGTACCCGGAGATCGAGTTTACTTTGTCTTTCCAACTGGGACTTTGGGTACAGATGCATCACAAAGATCACTTTAAAACGTCTTAAAGATCTCTGTTTTATTTTATTAAGAAAGACGTAGAAGATTATCTTTATCAGTCATCTTTTAACAGTTGGTATGTCAGCAATCAACAAGAAAAATTAAAAGCAGTTAAGCATTTTTCTTAAACTAATTTTGTTGAAATAACCATCTGAAAGCTGATTCTGAGTTTCAACATAATTTGTTGTTAGCATAACGCAATAGCTTATCGTTAGTGGAGACGTTAAAGGTGGGTCATTGTTTTTCCATACAAAATCGTGGTAGATTACTTATAACGACTACGCTTACGATAATTCATTTGGCGTTAAGCGAACGACAAAATGATGATAAAATTCAGAATAAGCCTACTGTACAAAATAACTTGCCGCGTTTCTACGTATCTACATCTAAGTAAAGTTTTGTAACAAGAATTAGAACTTTTAAAAGATTGGCTTTATCTTGCCGACCACCGTCCCGAGTAAGTTGTGTTCTTGGCCCGATAAAATGCAAATTCGCGTAGATTCCTCCCAAGTTTTCTTATTACTTGCGCTAATAAACGATTCCAAGGATGGGTTTACCTATCTCTACCTTCGTTAGGACTTTTTTGCGAACGCTTTATGAAGCTAAGTGACTAACTACTTACTACCCAAGTAAAAAGGAATGAGACGGATGTTATCATAAAACAGTGGAAAAAAACAGAGGGCAAGACAGCATTATATTTGCTATGGAATATAGTCTTCTGGCCTATCTTATAAAAAAATACAAAATATAAGCAATGCTTAAGCTATAGCCATCTCTTAAGCCTTACGCACATCTAATCGTTCTGTGGTGGCGATCAGTGAAACACTATCAAAATAGTTATGACAACGATATTTGACAGCTTTGCACTGATCGCCATCGCCATCGCCTAGATGTGTGCAGACCTTTATCACTGGGTAATAACAAACAGTGACCAAATATCAACTAGGACATTAAAACTTCGTAATGGAATCATTTAAAAGCAAACGCTATTTAGGTAGGTGGCTCCGAGTAGGCCCCATATTCCACCGGCTCTAGATTTAAAACTCTTAGGTCTTGCGCACATCTAGGCGATCTACGATGGCGATCAGTTCCATCAAAGGGTTTTTCATACATCCACACACAATGCCGCGATACACTGATTGCCATAACAGGTTATCTAGATGAGTGCAAGGCTTTACGTAAGGCGGTGCAAAAAACGTTCAGTACGTCTTGACCCCTATTACCGCTTCTGAGCATGTAACAACATGTTATACATAGCACTCAGGGTAGTGGTAGACGATAAAATTTCCCTCACAAATGCTCCGGGGTCATTAACCTTTATTTTATTACCTACTGCTTTTACTAAACACAGCAGGAGGTATTTCTGGGGGCGCTAATAGTGCGCCTCTGTTCAAAATTGCTTTGTTGCAACATAATTTTCCGAACTTTGTTGCTAATTTCTAGTCAAAGGGTAAAATAAAGTGAAAATTATTAAAAATCATTTTTGATGAGTAGGTAGGTAAATAAATAAATAAATATTGTGGTCAATTCACACAACACTACCCAGCCCCAAACTAAGCAAAGCTTGTACTATGGGAACCAGATAGCTGATATAATACTTGAATACATTTTTTTTTGTAAATACATACTTAGAATACAATATAACACCCAGACAGAGAACAAACATTTATGTTCACCACACAAATATTTGTTCTCGGTGGGGATCGAACCCACGACCTACGGCGCAGAAGGCAGAGCTACTACCAACTGAGCCAGAGGCCAGTCAAAAATAATTAAATTAACTTTAAAATTAAATTTAAATTAAATTTAGGTAATTGTGGAAAAAATATTCTTACGTAAGTATCTCTAATTTTTAACACTACTTTCAGAATTTGAACCGCTAGTATTATAATCACTCCAAAATCAACAAAAAACTACGAATGGTAATTATGATCGTATTTATTGCATAAGACATTTTTTTGTTTTTATCTACAAAGAAACATGTACTAGAACCTAAAAAGTTCAAAAATCTGTGTGAAGTGTACGATACGAGCCTCTTTGAGGTGCACTTAAAATCCTTTCTCCACACGTGGTTCGGAAGAACTGTACTAGTGACACAATAAGAAGAATGTTTTTTTTTTACGAATTATAAGGCTTTTTATTTAGGCCATAGAAAAAATAATACAAGTGGACACTTCACACAACGCCATCTAGGCTCAAAAGAATAAGACCTAGCTAGCTGATAGAATACTTATATTCTTATCTATGCCCAAAAAAGATTCAGTGATGTGTAAATAAAGGTTCATTCAGGCCACGATTACAATATGAAATGTTAAAATATTCACAAACCCGTTTCAACGGAGTTTCAACCACTGAGGTGTGGAAAATGCGGGCACATGTCTTGTTTGCCCTCGCAATGGAGTACTACTTTATCTAGAAACATATTTCCCTAACATTATTCTATTTAACCACAACCCTCATTCCCCACCTTATTTTAACGGGGTTAAGATTCAAATTTGAACGGGGTAAGGTTGTTTATTGTCGATATATTTCGGTGAGCATGCACTTTATAGCGAGGGGTGCACAAATCTTAGTGGTTCATATTTCTGGGTGATATTTTCACTTGTGCCCATTTGTTGTAGCTATTTATTTTTAAATATTGTGGGTACTTTGCGCCACAAATTTTCAACAGATGGCTATTATATTCTATGGTTATTTACCTAGTTTTGGCTTTGGAATATCCCAGAGAAACGCAAAGTTTTGTATTGTAGATAGTAGATAGATAGTAGATAAATTATCCAATACGTTTTTCCAATACGTGTGGGTATTCAGTTTCTTTCAACGTTTATTCCATTATCGCTCATTTCAGAGTTCACCTTTACAAAAACTATGGAACACTTGGGTTAATTTTCCTGTTGCCAGAGGCTGCCATTGACTCTGCCTACCCTCATTAAGCTCTGCTTGAATATACGTTCGTTTGAGCTGACCTAGTTTTGTTGTCAGCATTTTGCAACAGAAATGCTAGAAATGAAGGATTTTTATGAATGTCAGTAAAAATTCATTTTTAGTCAAGAACTAGTTTCAAATCGCATATTGTCAATTGAATTGTAACTTAACTTTAAATTCCATAATTGTAATTGTAATTTTAAATAAAATCACTTGCGTTCTACATAATAATATTGGACGCGTATGCTTTATTTATATGTTATGAGATTTGATGAAGAAAATAGGATTTTTAGTAAATAAATAGTTCGTTTATTGACGTCGTGAAAAAGAAAGCACCGTACTTTTTATTCCTATGTCCCTTTCACTTTCACGACCACAAATTGCGAAATAAAAAATAAAATATTTTAACCATTGCAATAATTCCGCCAACAATGGAACGCCGAACGCAAAGTTAGCGAAAGTTGGTAACTACGGGTCGTCGGTTCGAGTCCCGTCCAGTTTTACTGCACAGGGTTTTACAGCGCAATTTACAAGTTGAACAAAGTTTTTTACTAAAGGTGAAATTACCTGGAGATGTTTATTCTGAAGGACGTCGAGTTGAAGAGGCGACTTACCTGAAAAATAATGGAAATACTATTTAGTTAAAATATAGATAAGTCTGTAAGAATAAGGTTTATTGCTCAAACTAAGACAAGCTTATAGTGTAACGATTATATTCAATCAATACGTAGTTAGATAAAAAGTACAATTATACCTGCTTCAGGGCAGAAATAGGCTTGGTGGTAGTACTTCCCCAGACGAGCCCTTCACAAAGAGCTCTACTACTGTGTGGTGAAAGGATTTTAAATGCACCTCAAAGAAGCTTATGAGTAAACAACTTCAATATTGTAGTACTATTTAAATTAGACAATCATTTATTTTGGCTTAGATACAGATTTTTCAAACAGATTTTACTTTGGTGAAGACTTGAAAGTGATGAATAATATTAAAGGAAATTCCGTAGTCAAAAGTTAAATATGTATTTATTCAATAGTATCAGAAGGATCATTCTTTAATTCTTTAATGCACACAGAAATATTTACAAATAAGTAATAACAAAGGACATGTACATAGGCGAGCTTAACCCTAAAAGAGTTTTCTTCCAGCAAACCTTAGATGCTAAGAGAATGCTAATAGTAAAAAGGTAACAATGTGTTTATAAAGATTATGAAAGATATCATTTTGAAAGAGAGTTAGAAAGTCTATTCTATTCGAATGCAATGTCCCATGAGCCATGACTGATAGCCTGAAAGTAAAGCATCGAAAAATCTTTAAACTTTCCAGAAAAATGGCATCACGACGCAAACTTTGCTTGAACCCAATATCTCAGAGGTCCAAAGCGCATATTTTCTACAAAATTGAACCTTCACTCGATTTTATCGGGAGCTCAATTCGCTCCACTAGGCAGGCCCACGCGTATCGCGATGTGCACTCGACAGACTAGCTAGACAATATGGACGGTTTATTCAATTTCACTTGATATTGAATAGTTTAGGTAAAGTTTATCTTTGATAGTATTTATTAGAACTTTGATAAACGAAAAAACTGGTAGGAATAATGTCGTTTTTTGCTAGGATTACTGGCAAAGGCTACCGTTGCATACTTTAGGCATAGTAGGCAAAAAATTTTGCACATCGGCTAATTTCTGCTTCATAGAGCGTAGTGTGCGTCTGAAAGAGATAGCGCTCGACGAAAGCAAAAAAGCCGATGTGCAATATTTATTGCACACAGGTACATATAAAACATAATATGTTACTGTTTCTGTTTTGTAAGGGTAGGCAGAGACCACGGATTTACACTAGCTACAATCCTGACAAAAGTACCTCTTCGGTTTCCTTCTCTCACATAAATTATTTTCTCCTAAAATCTAAATCTTTACACGAAGTTTTAAAAGATTTTATAGTTATTTTTAAACAATTTACGTCATTTGTCGGACACTAAACAAAACTATCTGAAATTGTGACTGTAAAGAAAACTAAATGACTGTAAAGAAAACAATGAAACAAAAATAAAAACTTCACCAAAATTAAACAAATGTAAGAAAACACATTCTTCTTCTTATCGAGTCACTGGTTTTTTCGAACCTGAACCTGAGTTTGTAGTCTAAGATCCCTAGAAGAAGGACCTTCACCGAGCTGGTTATTTAATGAAACGTATTTTATATATAATTAAACATGCCAATAAATATATTCTATATGGGTTGCCTATCAAATTTCAGTCCAGGATAATTATGATTAATTATTAATAAAAAAAATAAAAATTTAAACTTTCCACTGGTTTGTTTATTAAACAAATTCTATACCAATCGAAAGTATAGACCCCAGTATTTTTATTCAATAAACATACCGGTGCAAAATGCTAGTATCGATTTTCCTGTTTATACCTGGCTACCCGAGAGTTGTGACCGGAAAAAAATAGGCAACCTAACGTTTGCATATTCTATGGGGTCTATACTTTCGATTGGTATAGAATTTGTCTAATAAACAAACCGGTGAAAAGTTAAAAAAACATATATTTTTTTAATTATTAATTAATCATATCCTGCACTGAAATGATAGGCAACCCATATAGAATATATTTATTGGCATGTTTAATTAAATATAAAATACGTTTCATTAAATAACCAGCTCGGTGAAGGTCCTTCTTCTAGGGATCCTATACTATTGGTGAATGGATTTTAAGAGCGCCTCAAAGAGGTTCCTTTTGTGCACTTCATACATATTTTCCTCACGATGTTTTCCACACAAACACATTGTCTAAGCATAATGTAAGTTTGCTAACCGATTATCTTTGATTGTATATAGATTGAAATAGGTAATTTCACAACAATTAAAACAAGGTGTCTACGCGCGCCGACAATGAACGGTCTGCTAGTTATCTCCCTAAAACTCGGGTAAATGCTGCTCGTTTGTCAAACTCCCGGCAATTATATTGTTATTTATGCAGTGGGGGTCTGCGTAGATTTATATACTGTGAAATGTTTATAAATAGTGTGTTTTAAATCCATAATGCTATTTGGATTTGAATCATGATAAAAATGTATGTGCTTAATCTTGCAAGGTAGTGGTTTTTTTATCATCATCAACTTATGTATATACATAGATAGATATTGTAGACAATCCACACAACACTATCTAGCCCCAAATTAAGCCGAGCTTATACTATGGGAACCAGGTAGCTGATAAAAAAAACACTACTACACTAACACTAAAATACTTTTTTTGTAAATATACATACTTAGAATACAATATAACACCCAGACAGAGAACAAACATCTGCGTTCACCACACAAATATTTGTTATCGGTGAAGTTCGAACCCACGATCTACGCAGAAGGCAGAGCTACTACCAACTAAGCTAGAGGCCAGTCAATTATATTAGTTTACTGCTGGACCTAGGTCTGAAATAAGACCCATGGCGCGTTTTATGGTAGAGACAAAAATAGCCGTGACAAATTTCTTACACTCACGCTAATCTTCACCAAAGTAAACTAAGCAATATTTCAACGTCCTATAGCTACTTTTCTAAGCATGAATAAAATTAACGGCAATTTGAATATAATCATTGGTACAAGGACGAATTTGCATAGCCAACGATTAATATACGCTGATAACGCGTAGGAAGTGGGGGGTGTTGGGGGGTAAGAATTCTGATAGAATTTTCAAGACTCGGTGATATATTACTCGGCCCTGGTATGGACATTAAATAGTTATAGCTTCGTGTTATAGAAGTGAAACTTATTTTAACTTATTTGATGCGATTTGTGTTTGTGAGCGCAGTTCTGTGTAACGGATTATATACAGCCATTTTACACCAAGAATACTGTGCTCCATCGCACGTTGGCCTCTACCTTGATTTGTAACTTTTGAAGTTGCGCCAATGACCAAGTTTGCGCACCAAATAGATCAAGTCGGGGAGAATGCACGTGTCCATCAGCTTTTGCTTTAGTGACAGTGGGAAATTGTGATTTTTCATTACATTAAGTTGACACTAACACACGATATACATTATTTACAAAAACCTTTAAGAGCGGGTCGTGCGAAAATTTGAGATTTTTTCAAAAAAAATTCATAACTCAATAACTAAGTGACATTTTAAAAATCGCAAAAGGACTAATTGTAGACTATACATTTGAGATTAATTCGAATTTAAGTGTGTTAAAAAAATATACAATTTAACATGACATTCTATTTAACGCTGACATACGATTTTGTATAGTCTACAATTAGTCCTTTTGCGATTTTTAAAATGTCACTTAGTTATTTAGTAATGAATTTTTTTTGAAAAAATCTCAAATTTTCGCACGACCCGCTCTTAAAAATTACACTTTGAAACCATATTTTGATTTCTAGCAGACTTCGTGATCAATTTGCAAGCTGTCAGGTATATAGAACACCAACTAGGTACTGAAAAATGGCGAGTGCTGAATTAAAACTTTGCGTGTATTTATAATAGTCTTATAGCAGCCATTTAGCTAAGGAGGCCCATAAGTCTGTTGCCATCTCTGTTTGTTGACTTGAAAGTAACAGTAACAAGAAATCCGGTAAAGAGTGAAGAGCCGCTAAAAAGTGTCCAACATTACGAATTATGAGATAGATGTAATTATATAAATATAACAAATATTTTAGACAATCCACACGACAACCGCAAACTAAGCAGAGCTTGTATTATGGGAACCAGATAGCTGATATAATCTTATATACATTTTTTTCTTCTAAATACATACTTAGTATACAATATAACACCCAGACAGAAAACAAACATTTGCGCTCACCACACAAATATTTTTTCTCGGTGGGGATCGAATCCATGGCCTACGGCGCAAAAGGCAGAGCTACTACCAACTTAGTTAAAGAGGCCAGTCAAAAAAGATTGATCTAACGTTGAAGTTTCACTTCTATTCATGCGTTTCTTGCCAGTCGCTGGTATGAGGGAAGTTTTGCTTACGAGGAAGCAAGTTTGGAGGTAGATAAAACTTTACGGAGATGGTATCACATATTGCTTCCAGGCAAACGATACCGTTTCAAAGATACCTACAAATTAATGCTTTAAATTATGTTTCACGCTTTATAAAAATCAAGAAATTCAAAATATATTTAAGTAATTTTAGAATCAAAAGATAAGAGAGGATTTCTGTGCATTGGAGATTACAAATGAAGAAAACCATAGAAAATAGTAGTAAGTTTAATTAGGTTACAGTTGATTTTACTTAATGGAAAACATGTATTTTAATGTTTTCCTTTTACCACACTTGGTTCGAAAGAATCAGTGACGCGATAAGAAGAAAAATGTTTTGCTTTTGCAAGAGCACGAGATGCTTTCTCAGTACTTAGACCAACCTGACAGCTTAGTCGGCCTGATCCACAGGAAAGACATGGTCAATACGTGCGGAGCTGACTAAGCCGCACTAAATTTATTATATACTTATGTGTCTTCTTTTTATGAGACAATAAACTTATTTGTATTTGTATTGTTTAAATAAACGCAAAATATAATCTGAAATCGGCAGCACCTGGCGGCAATATCTCGGCACGGGCGCCACCTCTATAAATCCAAGCAAGAAAACAGTTAAATTGAACGGCCCCAGAGATATATGCGGATAGAAAAAACACTATTTCACGCGATACCGATAACATGGGAAAGTTGTTTGTATTTTGTTTCGTTATCTTTGGGTGCGTAGAGTTCGAGGGGGGGTGGGGGATATTGGTATAGGGTTACGACTTACAAGTCGTAAAGTGCAATCACTCCTGATAGTAACCATATACAATCAGATGGGCTGATTGTACATAAGTATTTATTATAAAAAAAACAAACAGTGACGCTGGACTGAAGTGCTGAAGTAGAGCTTCTGATTAACACGATGGCGAGTGACTTATGAAAAGCTAGTTCAGTACGTTTATTTACCACATTACCACAATTAACTGTAATACTAGTTACTAGGCACGTCAGTTTTTACAATATTATTAGTAAAATCGATTTAATTAAGATGTCTTAAAATATAAATTGGTAAAAATAAATAACAAGCAAAAAATTATAAAAAAATATTTTAAGAGAAATAGCATCAAATTTTAAATTATGTTAGATTAGATTAGATTTCAGGAGCAGTCCATGTCAAAAGAGGATTCCAACAATGTAATATGCATAAATACATTTAAAGTAGTAAATGTGGTCATCATTATGCCGATGATGTACCTCTGACTACCCACTTTAGACATCCTCATTTGAGGATCTCTAACCAACAATATTTAATTATGATAATGTGATAGTATAATCATTAGTTTTTGTCAAAAACAGGTCTGAAGAGCCTGGACTTTTCCTGGTCTTATTTAATTTACAGTATACATAAGAACCGTCAGGGGGTCACTAAAGTTGGTCTCCCTCATACAACCGTACTACAAAAAGAACAGTGTAGTATTTAACAGTCGTCACTATCCACAAAAACAGCTAGTTGCTATACCATCCCAAGTCTAAATTAATTTAAACCGACCATGTATAATATCAAGTTGCCCTAATATATCAGTCGTAACAACACCCAGTGAGTTACGCCGAATAATAAACTGAAGTAAGCAACGGGTCTATTCGCAGACCTTTCTAGAATTTATGGCGACGGGTCCCTTCGGCTACAATTAGTTTTTGCCGCTGACTGTACAAGTGTCTTCCGAAGGTAACCGCAGACGGACAGACAACGCTATGAGACCAGCGATATTAAATGCAAGTCTTAGTGAGCAGAATTATTATAAGATGTATTTTGGGTAGACAGTTGGCTTCGTCAGCATAATAGAAATACTGAATTATACTGCGCTTGAACAAATACCCTCATCATGTTCTAGAAACGTTACTATTAAACTTGAATTCAAAGTTGATAAAGCGACAATGTGTTTTTTTCTCATGATTGATATAGCGACAATGTGTTTTTTCTGAAATAATGTCAAAAATGTTTATCTGTAGCAAAACAAAGAAAATTAAAATAAAATTAGGAACGAAGCATTATACATTTTTCACATTATAGTTGTTAAGCCCACATCATAAATTAAGCGTTGCGCAAACCTAAGCAATCTGTGGTCGTTGTCAAATAACAA
Organism: Thera britannica; assembly: GCA_939531255.2. Lineage (NCBI taxonomy): Eukaryota > Metazoa > Arthropoda > Insecta > Lepidoptera > Geometridae > Thera > Thera britannica. The sequence continues at coordinate 740,132 of OW618040.2, read as the reverse complement.
CGTTTTACTGATTGCCATCGCCTTCGGCTAGATGTGCGCAGGCCTTTATAGATTTCAAAATGCCTCTAATTTCATAGCCTCAATTGAACGACAAATTCACAATAGTTTAGGCACCTCCGGAATAGTCGGCGACCTCTGCATTGCTAATGCCGAGCCCTGACATATTCATGGCTCGCCAACATTCGGCTCGTCTGAATTTATTGTTTTAATTAACAATCGCGGGACACTTTGGTTTTGCAATATAACGCGTGTTTATGACGTATTTTTGAAGTATGGCCCTGTGCGGACATGTTTTTGGATATTTGTTTTGTTGCAATGACGTGTCGATGAAGTTCGCGTTTCGCGATTTTATTGAGTTGAATTTCGCTTTTATACAGTGGACCAACCACTGTATAAAAGCGAAATTCAACTGTAGTAAAACTTTTTATTTAATTTTTACTTTATTTGCTATATTTTGCATTTTTTTTTTTTTTGCTTTATTTTGTTTGTTAGTTGAAACTTTTCTATTATAAAGTAAAATAACTAAGAAAATGTGATAATGTAAATAACAAAGATAGTTATATTAAAAATAGAAAAATCAAAAGATTGGACAAAGCTTAACGTACAACGCATTATATTTTTTTTTCTACTATTTTCAAAAATCACATAATTAAGGCGTTTAATATCTTAAAATGCCTTTCAGTATTAAGTCTTCCGCTAATTACATCATCACCGTCACTAGTGACGTCACAACGCGACAGAATGACGAAGCAAAAACTTTAGCGGTAACTAGAAAATTATACAGATGCTGAGGAAATTTAACTTTGTCTCGTATAAAGTTAAAAAGGCAATGTTTTAAAAGCTTCACAGATAAGTTGAACTTCATATTTATACAGGTTATTTAAAATTTCAACCTTTACTAATGTTAAGTACTTATAATTGCACATTTTATTACAGTTAGAGGTACACACTCACTCATAAACCACAAAGAGCCTATTAAAGGGCCAATAACAATTTTCAATGAAAAAAATGTGTAAAATGCGATTGGTTATTATTTCATTTGAGGTAAGTAATTTAAAATAAAAACTGTTCAGGAACCTAGATAAATACTATATGAATACCGTTAATACAATAATATAGTTAAAATCTGCCTAAACTAGTAATCATTTTGGTATGACGTTTCTATGAAAATGCGCCCTCCGCCGGCCCCTTAAGGTCTGAAATTACAACTTAGATACCTTTTTACAATTCCCACTGCTAGTGTAAATACCCTCATGCAAACGTAGGTGTGTGTTTTTTTTTCATTTTATACTACTTGCTGATGCAATAAGCAGGCGGCACCTGAAGTGGAATAGTAACTACTAGTAATGTATATTATTATGTAGCTCAATAATATGTTTCGAGTGCACGAAAGAAGCCTGTCTCAAGAACTTTAAATCCTTTCGACACACTGGTTCTTTCGAACCAGTAACATGATAAGAAGAAAAATTAGTAATATAGGTATACTGGCACGTGAGGTTGAACATCGTAGGCAGTGCGTGACCTACGAGACAATGCTTCGTTATAGGCAATGATTGCCACTTAACATCAGGTGGGTCATTTGTTTGTTAGCTAGTTAAATAAAAATAATAATAAATTTAAGCAGTGTGAAAATTCCAATTATTTGAAATTGAATCTCAATTCAGTAGATTAGTTAAAGTATTGGTGATCAGTTTAAGCCTAGGGTTTTACATACATCCGACACGCTGCCGCAAACTTTGACAGTGCATTATTTGATATTGACTGATCGCCATCGCAAGCGATCTAAATGTGCGCAAGGCTAGAAGTTTTCTTGGCAGCGTAAATTGATTCTTCAATGAGCTGCGGTTGGTAGGCGCGGCACGCCGCTACTTGATGTAATGTATTTCAAGTGGATCGTATTCCACACTGGACTACCGTGCGGTAACTACATCCTTACTTTAACTATTTTATAGATGCTGACTGGCCTTTTTTTACGTGACAACGTCTTATAATTCGATGGAGCCGGCTGCACGCACGAAAAAACATGACTCATGCGGCGTTACCTCGCTCTGCGGCGTTACATTGAAGGCTTGAAGTGCAAACGAGAGCGCGGAACGAGCGACAAAGAGGCACGCACGGCCTCCGCGTTCGGCAGCGTTCGACATCTGTCTCTCTCCTACTTGAGTAAGCGATGCGTCCGCGTGGACAGCTGTATGACGTTGTCACGTTCAACTATCGTCAGTAAACCGACTTTACAGACAACCGATTTTTTTTAATACAGTAGGCCTACCACAAGCTTTGTCTGGCTCTGTCTCTGGCTCTGGTTTGAGTCTGTGCGAGTGCTCACCAGTGTATTATACTGTGTGTGTGACGTTTCGACGTAGGATTTATTAGTCAACACTCACACAGACTCAAAACCAGAGCTAGAGACAGAGCCAGACAAAGCTTGTGATAGGCCTACAGTAGCTGAAAGAACAAGCTTAAGGCCCGCCTGCAGGCCTACCACAAGCTCTGTCTGACTATGTTTCTGGCTCTTGAGTTTCTTAATAAATAAGTACAATCCATACAACACTATCTAGCCCTCTAGCTCTATCAGTGGCCTACTGATGCTAAGTGGTAATCATCGCCTATAGCAAGACATTGCCTCGTAGGTCACACACGTCAAGAACGTGCCCTATGATGCACTACCCTGCGTCTATCAACTTAGGCATACGAGGCATACAGATGTTTTGCCTCACGTGCCAGTAATTTCACCGGCACCCACACCCTTCAAACCGAAACACAGCAATGCTGCTTCACGGCAGAACTAGGCATGTTAGAAGTACAAAAAGAGTTATACTACCTTATCACCTCATGCCGCCTTGAATGAATTTCCAAAAATAAATTTGATAAGCGCATATCTAAGCGCTAAGATAAATATGAGAGCGATATTTGGCAACGTCTCACTGATAGCCACCTCAGGTTAAATGATACAAACCATTTCTTTTGTTCGTGTCACTGAAAGAGAATTTCTGAAAGAGTGTGGTGAAAGTATTGCACACCTCATAACTGTGTATAACTCCATTTTCTGGTCTTTTTAGGGTTCCGTAGCCAAATGGCAAAAACGGAACCCTTATAGATTCGTCATGTCTGTCTGTCTGTCTGTCTGTCCGTCCGTATGTCACAGCCATTTTTCTCCGAAACCGTAAGAGCTAGACAGATGAAACTTGGCGACTAGAGTAAGATTTTTACACAAAAATAGAAAAAAAACTATAAATTTTGGGGGTCCCCATACTAGAAACTGAAACTCAAAATTTGTTTTTTCATCGAACCCATACGTGTGGGGTATTTATGAATAGGTCTTCAAAAATGATGTTGAGGTTTCTAATATTGTTTTTTTCTAAACTTAATAGTTTGCGCGAGAGACACTTCCAAAGTGGAAAAAAGTTGGTCCCCCCCCCCCCTCTAACTTATAAAATAAGAGAAAGATAAAACTAAAAAAAATATATGTTGTACATTACTATGAACGAGATCTAGTTAGTAGTTTTTTTTTTATACGTCATAAATCGTAAACCGCAATTTACCTTTCGACGAACTACAAAAACCTTTATATTATGTTACTTGATGCTACGGCACCCTTCATGGGCGAGTCCGACTCGCACTTGGCTGCTTTTTTTAGCACTGCTATGAATAATATGAGTAAGGCAGTGAGTAAACTTTTCATTTCTAAATAAAGATAATATTTTATGGGTTCAAGTACCACCCCTAACTCCCGGCAGTCTGCGGAAGCGCCCGCAATAATGTAATTACTTTAAAAGCAGAACAAATATTTTTATACGGAATCGGAGGCTGTATTAATAGACGCTGTTGGCTCTGAGGTAATAGTTTAAGCGAAAATCCATTAGTTAATGCATTAATGTGTATTTATCTGGCTTTTATGGTTTAGCTTTAACTTGGACCTCATTTTATGTTATTATTCTACAGGGTGTATAAATACAATTTTTGTGTTTATTCACGAAATCCTCAGATTAAGGTTCTCGGTTAGTTATTAGGATTAGAAAACGGTAAAAGCTTTAACATAATAAGGACAATATTGGAAAATCCAGTAAAAAAAATAATGTGAAAACCCACACAATGCTATCTAGCCCCAAATTAAGCAGAACTTGTACTATAGAAACCAGATGGAAAATTACGCTCAAGCAGAGAATAAAAAACTATGTTCGCCACACAATGCTCTCGGTTGGGGATCGAACCCCCAACCTACGGCGCAGAAGGCAGAGCTACTACCAACTGATCTGAGAGGCCAGAGGCAGTTAAATTAAATTAATAATTGTTGATAAATTTGTGTTCAAATAAGCGTAAATGCCTTTCAATTTGCAACAAGCTGGATTCAAGTGCTCAAAGTTTGACACCCTGTCTGAAAATAATTTAGATTTTCAGATCTTTTTAGATGTTTTGCGACCGGTGATGATGATGATGATAACTATTAATATAATTAGCTTAGTTAACATTTTCATAAGTGAATTTTGGCCGAATTAACTTATTAGTCTAGCCTTTAAAACTTCCAATATTGGTTTTGTTCAAAAGTCATGCACCTGCCTTAATTTAATTATGTTTCAAACTCATTAATGTAACTAGCTAACCCAAAACAAGAAAAAACATTGCAGGGCAGCATTTTCATATTGTATGGAATTAATAATGTTCGTAAAACGTAGAGGGCTGGCCTACGCCGTAGCTTTGTGCTACGAACTTGCTACGACACTGCTACGCCGTAGCACATCAAACATTTTAAATATTGTAAAAATATTAGATTGCACTACTGAGACGCGAATATGCTTTTTTAAACCATTGTCTTTAAAGTCACTATATCAAGAATAATAATATTTTTCGATTTGAACTCCGTTTAAAAAGATAATTTAAAACTTTATTTCTATTATTAGAATAAAACATATTGTTTCGACTGCAAAAGTTGCTGAAGAATTACAATAACGATTACTACTATTAAAAAATATGGTATATAATTAGAACTCACCGGATGATGACGTCACTCACCAAATCACTTCAAAGTTCAAGTTCTTTACACTATAAAGTTTAAAAAGTCTATAATCGTATACAAAACTACTAAACACTTGACTAACATCGACTAATGCAACTACTTATTCACAACCGACTGAGCAGCGTCCTAACTAAAACTAACCCTACAATTAATTATTAAATACCCTAAAAATAGTTCTACTCATATAACAAAATATTATTTCTAAATTCAAATTTTCAATTCAAAACGCGCAATCGATTTGAAATTCGAATCGCGATTACAAAAACTTTCGATGCAAACTTTTTTGTGGAGTTGCAAACTTTTTTGTAAAGTTTCGTTCAGGTGGTGAGTGCGAGCGTGCTCTGAAGACCACCGACGGTGAGGCACTGAGCTCGCACAGACACTGTAACGAGTGATATTGTAGGTCTAGAAGTAGAGATGCCTACATCTGCCTACATACGATGTGTGGCGGGCGAGGAAACGAGGTGGAGGGGAAATTCCTAGGAATTTATTTAAAACGCGCATGTTTAGTGAAGCTTTTTAGTAAGAACCAAGCTCTCGTTTTTTAAATAAAATAAAATATTTTTTTATTGCTAAAGCCAAACATTTGTTGAGAGCTTTTGAGTAAAAAGTGCAAGTAAAATCAGAAAAAAACGCTATGTGAAAGTCTAAGAACTGACCGATGCCAGACTTATTTTACATAATTTACAGAAAACTTAATATTTAATGCGTGAAGGCGTGGGATGCCTAAGTGGAGTCCATTAGTGGGGTCAAAGTCACAGGTCAGAAGGCTATTTATTTATAACAAAGTCTCGTATTAGATATACTATTTATAATTTAAGAATGGGTGAACCGATTTGGCTGAAAATTGATTGAAAGGTAGCCTAGAGAGAAGGACACTAGACTTTTTATCTCGAAAAAGTTACGAGAACGGGGCGAGCGACGCCTTGGGCGGCCGCTAGTAGGTTATATACACAATTGAAGTACACAAACAAACCTGGGGGTAGACCTTTATACCATTTTCAGGTGAATATAGGCTGTGCGTTATGATGTTAAAGACGCTTTTTTTTTGAATAAAAGTAAACAATTTCTAAAACCTTTTTCTAGTCTTCTCTATTTTCTCTATTTTATTATTAGTATTCCTCTATTTTCTATTTCACAGGTAAACCCTGTTCAATCACAACACTCGTAACAAATTCAATCAACCAAGCCTAAACAGAATTCCTTTAAGGAATTTGACCGCTCCAAAAAGTCACATCGACAAAGCAATTTAATTCCATTACTTTGATCCATTTTCATCAAGAAAAACCTCACTTTGTTGAAGAAACACTGAATTCCTAAGGTGAGCAAACAATTCGTATACGCTTAGAAATAGGCTCAAATTCCACATACGAATCAAACTTCAACCGTTATTGGGCTCAGTTGATGTAGATCAGAAGGTACTGGTGAGTTTTTTACGTCATAATCTTACTGCTTGGTGACAACTTAACTAGCATTTTGCGATGACTAAAGTTGTTTGAAATATACCTGAAAAGTTTTAGGGGATTTAAACGCTGCCTCGCTTGTGAGTCATATTAATAAACAAGGGCAACATTTTCAATTCTCTTCGATGCAGTGCTTACATGGACCACCATGGTACACAAAACAAATTATTATTTCTTAAATAGCTGTGTTGGTAGTTTGAAGTAAAATATTTACAACTGGGTCTTTAGACTACTGGGATCTGTCGAAAGAAATTTACGGAATCACACGAGGGCATTCGATATAAAGGCCGGAAGGGCGCGAGCACAATACTCGGACAGAGGCGGAATAACGTTCGAATTTGTACAGTCAGCTACTCACACTTTTTCACTCACAATCAAAATTGCGTAGACTAAATTGCAAGAACATTTTTGAAAGAAACGTAACCTTTTATACAAAAACTTGGTTTTTATTAATTTGAGATAAGTATACAAAACTATCAAAAAAAACAACGATTATTAATAGATAGGTTCAAGTGTACTGCATTTTTTTTGCAACGATTTTCTGTTATCACGGCAAAATCTTTTGCACTTTTCAATTAAACGCTGTTATACATACACTCGTACATAATCCTACATCCATTAAAAAATTATAATTCAATATTTTTTTCAATCTGCATCGTATTTTAAAAAACCAAAAGTTTCCCTAAACTTATTCGCTGCCTGTAGCCAACGCGATTGGGTAACAGTGGCATCTCTCGGCGGAAATAGGAACCGCTTAGTCGTGCGTTGATTGAAACGTTGGGTTGCAACGGGTGCAATTTGTCGCCTCCTTTTTGTTTCAGTTTTGTGGACGTTTCAGATGTATGATTGGTTTATTTATAGAGTTTGATTGTAAGCGGTTTTGTTTTGCTAATATTTGCTTGGACTGCGGAAGATACCAAAGTTCTTAGATACACGGAATTCGCTACAGAGAACTTATTTTAAATGTGCACTTACTCATAACTTTGTAAAACTAGTTTATTTCGTAAATTAACATATTATTATTATTAGTCATGAGCGTGACACAGTAAATTATATAGGAGGTATTATATAAAATATCTATCTGAGTTACTGAAAAAAAGTTGCCCATGTCCATCTTGCAAAATGTATATGAGGCAACTTATAAATAAGTCATGATCATAACGCAACATTATTTCGGAAATTATTTGAATTTCAGGTTGAAAAAAACCTTCGTACTTAATTTATGAACAAAAACTAAGAAATATTGATCTGAAAAAAAAAGATAAAAAACATCCAGTATCGTTTTATTCAGTATATTTCAGTATATTTATTGCCTTATTATGTATGTAAATTTAACAGTGTCAGATCTTTTAACTAGTTTTGAATCAATACATAATTTACCCTGAGGGGATGCGTTTTATTCCTATAATTTCCAGCTTGAATAACTACTCCAGACAATAGCTGAGTCGGGCTCACAAACTTTATTTCCCCAGCATTTTTTGGTACTACAAGCTAAAACCACAAAGAGTTTCATCAGTGATCCAAAATAATAAATTAGTAATAAATTAGTAGTAGTAAACCAAACAAAAAAAAGCCTTTCTAAAGCGCACTTTAAACCCTATCACCACACTGGCTAGAAAGAGTCAGTGACCCAATAAGAAGAATAAACCTACATGGAGTTAAATACCTTATTTCAAAACTCTGCTTTCTAAATTTTAGGTAAACAGCTGTCAAATATTTGATCAGTCGATTAGTAATCCCTACAATCGGCCCCTATTAAACTTAAGACTAAAATTAAAAATAAACTTTGTTTTTCTAAAATGATCCACAACAGTTCTAACTCAACAGTCCTAATTCATCACAGTATAATAGGAGTAACATAAGGAACAGAGATACGAGCAGGTATCAAGCTGTAGTCGAGTTGTCGTGTCTCGTACGTACGGAACTCGTGGACAGAAGAATTTACATAACAAATTGTATGAGGCCGCGGGAGCGCCCCAGACGATTTTTGTAAACATGCTAGTGATGTACTTTACACATTAGGTCAGTCTTGAAATAAATTAATATTGTAGACAATCCACACTACACTATCTAGCTCCAAATTAAGCAGAGCTTGTACTATGGAAACCAGATGGCTGGTTTAATACTTATATATTTTTTGTAAATGCATACTTAGAATTTAATAAATATTTTTTTATAATGTCCCAAAAGTTAAGAGCCGAGCGGGATTTAAACCCGCGACCTTCCCCTTGGTTAGTTCAAATCCCGCTCGGCTCTTAACTTTTGGGACATTATAAAAAATCTTTGTAATTGCCTTAAGTGTAGTAAACACTTTAAATCAATAATTATAAGTTTAAAAAACTTGAGAAACCGACTTCATTGCCAAACGGCTAAACCGATTTTAATGAAATTTGTTTGGGACAATCTGGACATAAGAATAACCTTCCAAATAAAAAAATAATTTTCTAAATCGGTTCATAAATGACGGAGGCATGCAGTTACAAACATTAAAAAAATTATTAAAAAAAAAATGGCAACACCGATTTTAATAAAATTAAAATGGGACCAATCTGGAAGCAGTACCTTTCAGATAAAAAAAAAATTTTTCAAATCGGCTCACAAATGACGAAGTTATGCGGTAACAAAATAAAAAAATAAAAAAAAAATAAAAAAATACAACCGAATTGAGAACCTCCTCCTTTTTGATTGGAAGTCGGTTATAAAAAAATAGAATTTAATATTACACCCAGATCAACAACATCGAGGGTACTGTCGTTGCGTTACCTACCGTGGTGGAACTTCAATGTTGCGTCTCAGATAGTTTTTTTTTTGCAAAATCTTTGGTGAATATCCTTTGCAGCGTTGTACTATAAAATGGTATTTCAGTGCCTCTAAGTTGCTCCACTCCACTACTTGGTTGAGCCTACCTTAGGATCTTTAGTATCTGACGATGATCAGATACTTAAACAGATTTTCAATAAAAAAACTACGAGAATCAGCTACAAGATATGTTTAAGAATTTGACCTAATCAGTCCTCTTTTTCCCATCCCTAGCGGCAGTAAGTTAGTGACGGGGCCAGTTTGAACACGTTTATCTTTATTTATGCAAGGTAATGTACAAGTCCCACGGCGTGGTGAATAGAGAAAGGTAATTCTTCAACCAAGCAGTTCTTTGGCTATCCTGTTGTGGATTTAACGTCTGTTTGTATGTCAGTCCTATTTGTGAACACGTGTGGTTTGTCCACTGAGACGTTTTTTCACGAACTGTGGTTTCACGATGTTGATACAAACCAACTGCTGGACACAATCGTCTCACATTATAATTATTTCCAGAAAAAATATTGTTAGCGAATCTTTTTACTGGCTTTCAATGTCGTCGGCTCGTTTTTTTTATAATATTATGGAAAATCCACACAACACTATAAAAATTAGGCAGAACTTATAGTATGGGAACCAGATAACTAACATTTAAAATTTGTAATAAAAATTTAACAATAATGTAATTGTAAAAGTAAAATTTTTAATAATGTACCTACTCCACCGTTGGAAATAAATGGCTTATTTATATATTTTAGCCTACAAAGGTAACCAGCTAGTGCAGCTAAGTGTACCTTCCAAATAGCGCCAAACAGAGACAGAGTCACCTCGGCACCTGCGTACTAACTTTACCCGCGATTTAATTAGTTATGGAAATGGAGTCGCGCCAGCCCCACTGGCCACGGGAACCATGTAAATAGTTTCAGGAGTTAGTTTGGCAGATCAGTTCTTGGCGCAGGTGGTTTGGAGACAAGCTTGGAACCAATATTTATAAAAAAAACACTTTATTCCAGACAAAGATCCTTATTTAGTTAGGTAATATAATATGTTGTTGTTTGTCTCATTATTGTGAATGCCTGTAATTGGCACACATTTTATGGAATAATCTAACTTTAGGGGATTTAAAAAAAATACTATGCTTGCTACCTACAGCACACACAGTATCATTTGTCTTAATTAATAATGCACTAGCAGTTGGTAACCGAGCTTCGCTCGGAATTTTTTTCGTTAATTTGTATTTTTAAGAAATCTTAGGAGTCATTTTATTATCTTTATTGGTTTATTCTTACTGAACAACGCCATCTCAACAATGTAATAATAAGCAAACTGATTAACAACATCCACAAAACTGCCCAGCAGTGGTCCTCACTCACCCTTCCAATAATATGGCTATTAAGTTGAACACCAGCGCTGGTACAGTCCACCTCATTACAGTAACGATTCAATTCGACTGCCCGTGGGCTGTAACGATAATGAGCAAATTGCTTCCGACTGATAGGCTTAACTTCCGGTAAGCTTTGTTATTATTTGTCATATTTTGGAGGGTTGCTTTACGGCCATTACGTGTAATTACACAATCTTACCAATAATCAAAGTAGCCTACAGCCTTGCGCATATCTAAGCATTCTGCGATGGTGATCGGTGAAAGCGACAGTGTTTCACTGTAGTAGCTTGGCCTTAATTTTGCTGTATATTTTCAAATTGCTAAACAAACATTACCAAACGCTGAAACCTCTATCACTTTAAACCTATCCAATTCACGTGACTTTGAACCTACCACCTAGAGAGGTAAGTTTCAAATTCCCTTGCAAAGTCTACAAACCACACCGCTGAAGCTACGCAGTAATATCAGTAGTTAAATTTTACTGTTATCTGTCGGCTTACAGATAAGTGGGCTGGTTCAGGTATATAGTTGGTCTTATCGCTGTGCTACTGTTTCCTGTTATACTGTGGAATGAGGATTGTATCTGTATGGGTTTGGAAACTTTTTAATCAATGGAACTTGAATGTAGCAAGGGGTAATCCGAGTTTACTTGAAATCAAATTTAGAACGAAAAAGCTAATAGTTTTTTTTTTACTTTTGTTTCGAGGCAGATTTTTGATGTTACTTTGCTTTTACAGTGTTTTGCTGATTAGGCACTATAATTATATATTTTTTCATTACTCATACTCTGAAAGTAGGTCTGAAGTTGCCTGAGGGGCCTAATTGAAAGTAAAACTTTCAGCCCTAGGGAGAATCGCTTTCTACTGACAGCTGTCAAATTATAAAAAAAACAAGTTCTATTTTATTCAACCATGTTCCAACTTTCTAAAGTCTTTCTAACTGCAAGGAGGTTGTTCAACCAAATTCCAACTTTTTATTCAGCAAGTAGGTTGGAATTGGAAACCCATTACAACGGTAAGAAGTTTAAAAAGTCTAATTAGAGCGCAATGTAATATTTAAATTTAAATAACATAAAGATAGTATTAAATAAATAATACATCTTCTAAATTACTTGATTAGTGTATAGCTTCAACTATTTATTTAAAATAACATAGATTTAAATTATGAAAATGAAAATAATGGCTGAATAATGCTGGCGAACCAAAGCCGAAGGCCCGCCAGAGAAAAAGAAAAAAAAAAACCGGGAAGGCGGCAATTCAATCAATCTTCATTTTCACAAATTTTTCTTTCATGTTTTTATTTTTACTTTCCTTGTATTCGTAATGAAAAGCACAGTGTTTACCTCGGGTGAAAGTCTTTTGAGTCCCTCAAGCTCCATTGGCGCCCTCGCTAACGCTCTGGCGCCAAACCCGTCTCGGGACTCAAAAAACGTGACTTTCAACACTCAGGTAACAATGTACTATTTATATTACATTATTACGTTTGATTCGCAAGATAATTCATATTATTGTCTAGGGGTAATGTATTATTGCCCTTTTACATTTATTTCAAATTCAAAAATATATTTATTCAGCTGTATCACAAGAATCACTTTGAAACGTCTGAAAACTGGGTGAGATAGGTGTTAATTCTACCAGACCAAGCCTAGAAGAACCGGCAGCAAATTACGGCTCGGTTCCTATCGTTTTTAGGGTTCGGTAGCCAAATGGCAAAAACGGAACCCACACAGATTCATCATGTTTGTCTGTCTGTCTGTCCGTCCGTATATCAAAGCCACTCTTATCCGAAACTATAAGAGCTGTGCTGATGAAACTTGGTATGTAGATTATTCTGTGAACCGCATTATGATTATCACATAAAAATGGAATAAAACATAAAATTTGGGATTCCCCATACTAAGAATAACTAAAAACACAGACTCAAACCCAGAGCCAGAAACAGAGCCAGACAGAGCTTGTGATAGGCCTATATAAAGTACCAGTTTGTTTGAGCCACCCTTGTGTCAAGCAGTTGGTATGTTTGCTGATTTATTTCGTCAAAGTTGAACAAGGGGATAGTAGACGTGTATCGTCTGATGTGTCGTTTTAATATTTGAATTATTTATGCAAAGTGATATAGTCCTTTGGGAGCGTTCGGTTAATAAATGTGTTTTGGTTTGAAGGAATTATTTATAGTGGGCGTGTCTCAAGAGGTTTGATAGTAAATCAAATAAAATTATATAACAGTATTTAAAATAAGTAAAACGTGATGTGGATGAACGATATATGATATATATACGATATTCGATATATGATATATAGGTGTATGTATAGCACGATGGTTTTCTGAAGTGAAGACTATGAAAGAAATGGCGGTGCCCGCCGTTCATTCGTTTTCTTACGTATTCAGAAACATTGCTTGATAGTCAGATAGATAGATAGTCAGGTCACAATTTTAATAAACAATTGTATTATATTATATTATCAAAAATAAAAATACAAGATATATTATATATCACTAGAAAGGTAGCTAATCTACCTACTGGTATTTAAATCTACTACAGGTAGCCCTGTCTTACACGACTTTAGGCTGGTCAACTCATTGAAAGTCTGAGTCATTTTTCAATGAAGAACTGCCAAAAAGTCTATTCTTGAGACTCGACTCAGACCAAAGCAATGTCTTAGTAAGAAGGAACATGCTCCCACGCTCTGAAGTGCGCTGCAAGTTTATGGAGTGACGTTGGCGTCAACATGGCGCCAACGTCCCAACCTACAACCCCAAAACCTACAAAAATGTAGGTGTCAAGAATTTCAAGACAATTGAAATAAGGATGTTTTAAAAAATAATAATATTATCGTTTATTTCTGATATATTTATTCAGAAATATTGAACAAAAATCTGTTCTTGTGATAAAAAAGTTATAAAAAGGAATTGCTATACAGAACCTGCTGAAATCTTAGCCTATAAGTTGAATTGCCAGTACGCCGCGAAAGACTAATAAAGCCATTGTTTCTACGATATAAATATAAAGATAAAAATAGATTTATGAAGCATCAAATGACATGAAGTTTTTCCATCGAGTTGAAGGGTGCATATTTTAGACGGATGGGGGCTGATTGCAATGTTTGATACCGATTATTATACAAATAGGAGTTATATACGACGATAAGGATAGAAGGAAGGTTGGGAGGAAAAATAGGCTTTTGAAGTTTTCTTATTGAGGTTGATTTATAAACAAAAATAACCACAACTTTGATTCCCAGGCACGGTAATTATCTCCTCAGATATTCTAGTATCCAGGATACATGAAAAAAAGTTTTTTTTTACTAAAATTCATTTGAGCCAGAATAATTCTAATTAACCATCAAGATTACTGTTGTTCTATCATGCCCACAGATGATTACCACTTAACATTAGGTGGGACATTATGCTAATTTCATCACTTATTCCATTCATGTAGCTAGTTGTATTATTAAAAATATACACTTAGCGACTTCAGAAAGCATTGTTCTTTTTCCGAAAAATGTGCTTAACATAAAATGTATGGTCAAACTTATAAAAAAATTATAAATATAAACAGTGCTTAAACTATTGCCATCTCTTACCACTGAATAATGACAAACAGAGACAGGGCTAACCTTAAGCAATAATTCAATTTAAATTGCGTTTATAAGTATGGCTGCTAATTAATATTTCACCGCAGTAAAAATATCACAACACAAAAAAGCTTAATTTTGTATTCGTATTCGTTCTCCAAAAAATATGTAGACTCATAATTTCCTACACCCCATAGCACGATTCCATAAACCGGACAGACAGACCGACAGCCCGCCATTTAATGAATATTCCTTATAATAAAAGTCTATAGAGCAGAAACAATGGTGCTATTGAAGTAATGAAACTACACTAGCCTATATACGGTAATACAGATCTATGTATATTTTATGTACAGCTAGCATATAAGGCTGAAAGAGTATGGTAGAAAAAACCTCAAAGTAGAGTGAATGCAGTAGAAATGACAGCGTTAGTCTGTGTCACGTAAAGTTGAGTGATAGAGTGAGGAATAGTGAGCTAAGAGAAAAAGGCGGTGTGAAAGAAGACTTAATGATGATGCTAGAGAAAGATATGCTAAGATGGTTCGGGCATGTAGAGAAAATATAAGTTATCATTACTTATGACGGTAGTCTACTCATAACATTCACAAAATTATAAATAGAGAGGATACAATTTAACTGATATCATTTTTTTTTATATGTAACGTTGAAATAATATTATTATACTCGCATAATTTAAAATTTAGTTCCGTTAAAATATCTCGGACGTCAGGAACATTCAGTCTCATTTTGTAGGGTAAGTAAGGGCTAACTGGGCTACAAGCAAAATACCTCTTTGATAATATTAATAGTTTGAGATGAAGGCTTCTTTTTTAATTTAATACTTGTGGCCGCCCACGGCTTCGCTTGCCCCGTTCTCGTCGCCCGTCTCCTGGTTCTAAGCCCCCACCAATGTTTAGCCTAATTGGTACAGCCGTTCTTGAGTTATAAATAATAAACACGACTTTCTTTTAGATATATAGATTTTTTGCTCTGTTCAAGGCTTGGTAGCGTGGAACTAGTAATTAGACCCTCCTAGCTTTAAGACATTTCAAAGTCAAAATCATGATCCACATGATTCATGCGGAATGAGCAACAAAGAGGCACAATTTGGCCTCCGAGTTTGACAGCGTTCGAAATCGGTCTCTCTCCTACTTGAGTGAGCGATGCGTCTGCGTGGACAGCTGCTATACAAAAATATTTTTAACAATTCTATGCTATTTTGATTTGATGAATCGCGTTTGATAACCCGATGGTTCGCAGTCGCCACGTCTCCTCTCGTACTATTTACACGTCAGTAATAGTGAACGGATATGGCGGCAACGTCAATATCCGGTAGCGGCAGTGACGACATGAACGCTTCGATTCGTTCATGTTTTAAAAATAACTTTCATATTTTGATTTTGAAAAATTGCAGCTTACACCTATTAAAATTTGTTCCAGTTATTTTTGTAGCCTCTTTGGTGCGCGTATTTATGGTGCTAAAATAACGTTATTTAAAAGTACAGTAACATAAATTAACTAGGACAAATATATAGTACTTATCCGCTGCTAACCTACCCACCGTCGTAAATTTATGTTTAACAATGGAATTCCGCAAAGTAACGCCAGAATCAATTACTTAAATAAAGTACAGTAATTTGTAAGTGTAGGTACTTAAAAATTTCTGTACCAAAAACAATACTAGGATGTGTTTTCGTTTTTATATTTAAAGTCTATCAAAGCCACGTTCTAAGCTAAATCTAGGCTAAGACTAGCTAGTCTAAAAAATAACATTGCCTCTGTCAAGCGTTGCCTTTCGAAGCCTGCATTTCCAAGCCTCCGCCATCGCCATTTCGCTCACAATAGCCAGTTAGGCTTTGCAATGCAATTTACATATTGAGGGGCTCAGTGGCGCCCCCTGCCGGCAATTGCAGGCTGATTCGATGACGCGATGATTCGATGATTGGTCGATCATCTGATTCAATGTTGTATCTATCGAGCAATATTGACGAAGTGTGGTTTAAGTGGAAATCTTAAGGAGCTTTCTTAAAATCAGATATAGAAAAAAAATCATCAGATTGTGACACACTGCGCTGCATGTTTGTAAATAAATAAACAAACATTGTGGACAATCCACATAACACTATCTAGCCTCAAATTAAGCAGAGCTTGTGGGAGCCAGATAGCTGATCTAACTCATTTTTTACTTTTAAATATACCTAGAATACAATGTAACACCCAGAGTACAAAAAACTGTGTTCACCACACAAATTGACTGGCCTCTAGCTCAGTTGGTAGTAGCTCTGCCTTCTGCGCCGTAGGTCGTGGGCTCGATCCCCACCGAGAACAAATATTTGTGTGGTGAACATAAATGTTTGTTCTCTGTCTGGGTATTATATTGTATTCTAAGTTTGTATTTACAAAAAAAAAATGTATTCAAGTATTATATCAGCTATACAGTTCTCATATTACAAGCTCTGCTTAGTTTGAGGTGGGTAGTGTAGTGTAAAAAAAAAAAAAAAATATCTTTTTTGGTGGAGATCGAACCCATGACCAACGGCGTAGAAAGCTGAGCTATATTGAGCTCGGTATTTTTGAGATAGCAGTTGTAAGCGTTTGTATTAGCGTACGTGATGGGAAAGTACCTCGGTAATTTATGTTTTTTAATGTAACAATGTCAATAAATTGGGCCTGTTCCGTCTGGCACGGGCAAAAATTACGTTAAACTAGCTTTTAGTGACCAACTTTGATTATTGAGTTCGCCGCCTTAAGGCCTCCGTAATCGTTCAACGGCAAATTATAAATTTCTGAAAACCAGGCTTAGAATAAATTATTTTGTATTTGGTAATTGCTTAATTATTTTGTAAACTATTTTAGCACAATAAATAGCAGTGCCAAACAATAAATCTAAATGTCAACCAGCAAAATATAATGTTGTTGATAACGCTATTGGCCCCACGGGGTCTATTAAGCGATTTGCTGCATTACCATGTGTTATAAACGCCTAGTTTTATAAACTAGTTCGTAATTTCAAATATTTAGAAAATTCAAAGAGCGTTAATATAACATATCTTTATAAGCTGGGATGCTACCAGGAATTTATAAGGCTAATACTGTATTGCGGCTTACAAAATCATACAGAGCTATTTCAGTCAAATCTGTGTTTTTTGTATAAAACATTAACAGATTACGTTCCAATTGAAAATGGTACTGAAATGGGCAGCGCCGGCTATTCCGACAAATTTATAGAGTGGCGTCGACCACGCCGGACAAAAGATACATTTACATAGCAAATTGAAGGGCTACGGATGAACGGTACCTACTCGTAGACTGTGCTACGAAAACGTAGAGTACGATCATACAGAAGAAACATTTGAATGGCGCATGTTGTTTCTATTTTTGTTTCACTGTGAAATTCTTATTTTGAATTTTAGTTTATCAGCACGAGTATATTTTTTGATTCATTTTAAGACTAACTAATCTCAGTATCACGTATTTTAATTAGGTGTTTAAAACTATCGACGCTAACATTACTTATGTTTTTCTGCCTTTATTAAGTTTTGGACGTAGTGCAAAAAGGTAAATAAAACACGTCTTCGGTGGTCAATTTTAAGGTTATGCAGTTGTTATATACAGGTACCTAACTAGAAAACATCAAGTGGGCCAATTGCATGTTACACAACTTTAAAAAAAAATAGTCAGGAGACCCTATGGTAAAAATAATAGGGATGATGATGAAATCTCTGAACTGTAATTACTCTGTCCGTCCGTGCTACGAAAGTCTACGGCTACGCTTTGATGTGTCTATCTTTGTTGACTTTGAGATTATATGCCTCAAGTCTGAAGCGATTTAAGATAGTTGCGAAAGGCTTTTTCTACCAGCAATATGTGATGAAAGACTATGTGTTTCAACTGTACTCATTATTTTTACCTCTCAGAAAAAAAATCAAACAAAACAAAATAAAGTTACATGAATACGGGAGGATAATATTACTAAATGTTGAAAAACTTATTAATAAGCTGGCGCTGTCCCTTAAAAAACTCTGAGACTCGTAATAATTTAAAAGTTAAAAATAATGCATAAAAATACATGATAAAAATAAATATTGCTAAAAGCTTTCTCATGAGACTTATGAAAGAATAGCGACGGTTTTTAAAAGCATTTGTCGGTTTATTTGCAGATAGCCAACCTTTTATTATTCAGCATGTAAATTGTTGGCAACTTCTTAAATCGAAATGTAACTCAAATCGGGATTCTTCAAAAGTTTTCTTTTTTATAATTTCTTAGAGCAACAAGTTTGAAGAGATGCAGAGGAGAAAATAATGCTGTAATTTTTCTCTCTAAAAAATAAGCTCTCCCACGTGATTTTGATGTATTTTGTAAAATTAGCATTCTATTATTATTTAAATTATATTTTTTTTTATTACAAAGATCGTTGTAGCTATGTATGATTTGTTCTCATTATTTCAAATTGTACAGTTGTAAATTTCCAACGATAGCATTCAACTTGCAAAACTAAAAGCATCCCGTTCGCACATATAAATCTGCTCACGGTTCGTACTTTCCGTCGAAGTATAAAACTACATCTTCCAAAAATTATTTTAAGAATATTTTAGAAACTTTTCGATTAAGATTTCCCCCGAACGTTTTGAATTAACATGAAAATGTACTTCTCCGTTTATTTTTTGGATTAATTTTTTACGTAATCATGAGTTTTTTCGCCGCAATGAGCTCTATAATATTCATCGTTGTTTAACTTCCAAAATGTTTCGTTTAAATAAAAATTGGAATCATGAATGCTTAATGCGGGCTTTTATTTCATTTTATTTGTGTTTCTTTTGGTATTACCCGGATTGAATTGCAATTCATTACTAATAAAAATAAGGTTTTATTAGTAACCTAAAATTAGACAGAAGGGTTTGCCTTAAAATAATAATAAATAAATAGTTATTTTTATTTTGGGGCTAGATAGTATTGAGTGTCTAAAAATATTTATTAATTTATTTATTGTCATAGCGTAATAAAATCTTTTATTTTCGAATATTCTAAGAGACAATTTATAATATTATTAAAACAATATTAAAAAATCAATCTGATTCCTTTCGTAATTTTGTTGTATGTTTTTCCAGGCTTGGACGGAGGCTGATGCCTAGATTGAATTTGTTTCAAAGTGATCTTCACGATTTTACTGAATAAATGCCCTTTGAAAGTAGAATAATTTTCGAATGACTTTGAATTGTAACGTAAATTACACCAAAAATGGTTCAATCTAATAAAGGAGTATGGAACCGAAACCATGATAACCCCATAATACAAGGGATTACTCATTCTGATGGCAAGTTATTACTCCGTGTAGGTAATAAATGCGGGTAATAAAAGTAACCTCTTTTGGGAATTCAAATTATTAATCTTTTGATGAGATTTCATCTGTCATTCTGATTAAATTTGGATGAAAAGTATTCGGTTTAAATATTACAAATTTCACTAAACTTTTGTGCTTATTACAATCAATGCTAGTTGATATTAATTCGATGATTCTGTTATTGTTGTCTGTTACTTTGGAATCGAATTTAAAATATCACAAGGGTGTTGATTAAAATTTTCGTGCAAACCCACACCAAGTGCTCAGAAGAAACAGCATGTCGTAGAACCTACAAAAGTCGAAAATATGTGTCAAGTGCACGAAATGAGCCTCTTTGAGGTGCACTTAAAATCCTTTCACCACATTTGGTTCGAAAGAACCAGTGACACGATAAGAAGAAGAAGAAACAGCAATAAAACATTGTTAATGAATAAATAAATTTAAATTAAAATCACTACAATAGAGAAATAATGAATACTTCAAAGTAGCGCGGTGGGTGATGTACCGATTACGGTGCGGGTTCAAGTCCCGCTTAAGACTGTTGTCTAGAACATTTTACTCGTGCAAAGATTATTGCACTCTTCCCATCGAGTAACTAGTCTAGGTTCTCTAAAACTAGTGCGATCGAAGAGGTTTCTTTTGCATCGTTGTACTTATAGTTATATTGCATACTAGCGGCCTGTCCTGGCTTCACACGGGTAGACATTTATTTATTAAACACATAAATAATAGCCCATGTTACTCAAGTTGAATGCAGCTTTCCAATGGTGAAAGAATTTTAAAATCGGTGTAGATACAACTCTTTACTTTTTATAATATTTACACTAACGGTCTGTCCCGGCTTTGCAAGGGTAGACATTTCTATTTTTACACACATAATTAAAGACAATATTACTCAAGGTTAATGTAGCTTTCCAATGGTGAAATAATTTTTGAAATCGTTACAGTAGTTTTTGAGTTTATTCATTACAAACATACAAAAATACAAATCTGTCATCTTTATAATATTAGTATACCTGGATCATTTACAGCTTTGAATACCAGTAGTACTAGCTTTTTCATTCCCCAATTGAAATATCTAAAAGCCATACTCCCACACATTGAAATAGCCATTTGGTAAATCAGTCTGCCATTACCATTAGCCGGCATTTACTGACGGTCGTTCCCAGAGGTCATTCATGTCAGCCATTTAGTTGTATGCGTTTCCGCGTGCTATTTGTGTACAATAGCACTAGTTTTACTGGCCTCTAGCTCAGTTGGTAATAGCTCTGCCTTCTGCGCCGTAGGTCGTGGGTTCGATCCCCACCGAGAACAAATATTTGTGTGGTGAACATAAATGTTTGTTCTCTGTCTGGGTGTTCTATTGTATTCTAAGTATGTATTAACAAAAAAAAATGTATTCTAGTATTATATCAGCTATCCGGTTCCCATATTACAAGCTCTGCTTAGTTTGGGGCTGGGTAGTGTTGTGTGAATTGTCCACAATATTTATTTTATTTTTTTACATTTATTTTAGAATTTGTTCTATGGAGATGTGCTTGGAACTTGTAACGTAAAATTAATTATGGTTTTTTAAATATCGTGGACAAATCAAACACTATCTAGCCCCAAATTAAGCAGATATGTTTTTTGTAAATAAATTCTTTAAATACAATATGACACCCATACTGAGAACAAATATCTGCGTTCACCACACAAATAATTTGTTCTCGGTGGAAATCGAACCTACGACTAAACTGAACTGTGAGACCAGTCGATGTTAACAAAATTATAGCAACCAGAGCCAGAGACAGAGCCAGACAGAGCTTGTGGTAGGCCTACTGAATTGTATTAAGAAAAATAAGGCTTACCAAGCAATGTTCAAATTCAATTATAATTTTGAGAGCATCAAAGAAACCCAGTCGGTTAAAAAAATAATTTTGTTATCGCAACAAAAAATAAGTCAATTCTTCAAACAAAGGCACAAAAACCCAAAACTAACGAACCGTACGAAACAAGGGACGTCTTAAGCCTCACCAATACATCCTCAATCGGCTCCACTCCATAGATAAAGTCTGCATTGGAGCGAAAAGATACGTTGTAGGAACAGTAGGGGTCCGAGCGTAAGCCCCTGTAGCACGCCAATGGATTTATTGTTCCCGATCGGACAGAGGACCGCGTATGAACAGGACAGTTTGGCTTGCCATATCTGATTCAACCTTTGCTTTTGAAGGTCTTTACTTATCTTGATTTTGATATCTACCAAAGTAAGCAAAATGTAAATTGATTTAAATTTCAAACCTCTGCTACGCTCTGTGCTGCAATTTTAACTCTTGAAAACATTCAATACATAAAAGCCAAACCTAACTACTAATACGTAGTTCAATTAATTTATTCATTAATGATTTATAATCGTATTTGAAATAATCTCAAAACTAAATACCTAATATCTGTTGAATAAAAATCTGCGAAAAAAGAAAAAAAGTACGAGAATAATAAATATATAATAATAATTAAAAATACTAATAAGAGTGCAATAATAGTATGTGAATATTAAACTCTGTCTGAGCAGTCGGGTAAGAATCGGAATTCATTTCACAACAATTTTACACATAGGTAGAATAACGAAGCAAAACATGAATAAATCTGCTTATTAAACACGATCAAAATGTAAACAGTAAACCCTTTAAAACCGTACACCACGAGCGTTTTCATCAGAAAACCGCGGGCCCATATAATTGAATGAATATTCAAGCTTCTTAATCAATAGAGGCATTACTAGAGGTCCTATGGAAGCATTCACCAGCCTGTGAAATTAGACTAGCAGACAGAGACAACGAGATGTAAAAGCAGGATGTATGAGGGAGAAGGAAGTATCACACCGAGCTTTTATAAATCATTTTTCCTGGCACGCTGGAGATTTAGGCCAGCTGTACAAGGATGATATATTAGGAATCATCGCCGTTTATGGGGGGATTTATAGAGAAATCTAGACTTTCTAGCTGTTTGTAGCTAGAAACGTAGAAATAAAATAAAATATTTTGTTATTGTAGAGTTTCATGAACTAAAAAAGTAGAATTTTAACAAAAAACTTTAAAGTTTCTTGTTAAAATTCTACTCAAGCAGGAATAGAATAATATTAATAGGTAAATCAAGTT
Source organism: Thera britannica (assembly GCA_939531255.2). Taxonomy (NCBI): domain Eukaryota; kingdom Metazoa; phylum Arthropoda; class Insecta; order Lepidoptera; family Geometridae; genus Thera; species Thera britannica. The sequence continues at coordinate 717,421 of OW618040.2, read as the reverse complement.
GAATAATAAACACCCTTTACAAAACAGCTTATTTGGCTTACATTTTCTTTATTGGGATACTATACAAAAGTCCTGTCTATCAAGATTGCAACCAAATATGTTTTTTTTAATTATTGTGAATTACGCCCCGGGTGTTGTTATTGTACATGGGCTAATTGACCACTGACCATCAGGTGGGCTGTTAGTTTGTTTGTACTTTAACGAAACGCACTCGGACCCTTATACAAAAAATACAACAGCTGATGGTCGCAAGTCTGAAAAAATATGAAAGTTCTAAAGTCGCCGCTTGTCTGCGCCGGCCTTACTAGCAAAACGCTGAATCGCGATTATTTCTCTTTGCGTTTAGTTAATCAATTATTGTAATGTTGTTGGCTGAGACGTGTGCTTCCTGGTTTTGCCTAACGAGTGGCCCCACATGTGGCCTAAAATGTTTGTAAGGTCCTTTTGTAATGTGCTACGTTTCTACCAATGAGTTTCTTTAGCTTTATTTCGACTGACCTTTACTGACGGCGATAATATTGCGGTGAGACCAAAATCGTGGATCAAACCTGTACCCGCTTGATTAAATGGCGTATTTTGTACATGATTGTGTTAGTATAATCATATTTTTTTAGGTTTTAAAATTAATTGCCTATATAAAATAATTATTTCAGCACATACTGTATTATTAAATACGTATTTTAGTTTATAGCAATCGGTTCTAATATTTTTGATTGTTGGCAAGGTTTTGATTTTACATTGACAGTTATTTGGCATAGACAGAGATTTTATTTTAAATATGAGGTAAGTAGATTCGACCTACCACCATAACAAAGGAACGGTCATTTCATTTTAAATCACACCAATTTAATGCAAATAACTTAAGATTGATCAAATAAAATTATTTTTTAAGACACCGCTCCTTCCAACCTCTTTACACAACCTCGTTATATTTCATCATTAAATTGATTTAAATAGTGGTTGATGACACTCATCACGAAAACACAATCATGTCTGTGATGATAGTCATCACCACAGAACACAATTACACACACACACACAGACATGTCTTGTGTTCTCGTGATGATTGCCATGAACAAATAGTCAAATTATTTCCCACTCGTTTCAATATCTTAAACGAACTATTCCCACTGCAACCATGACCTACCCGGCGGACATCGCATGAAAATCGAGCAGCGAAAAAACCTCGTTTAGATACCCCGATTGGGAATTTTAAAGGGAATTGGTGCAATTCCGTTCGCCATGCAAGAGCGAGCAAACTTATCAGCGTAGATGGGACATTTCTTTACTTTTTGCAGGTGGCTTCGATTGATTGGAGGGCGATTGGCCCCGTGACTCATTTCGAACGTCATCGGGATTTGTCAAAGATCCGATTGGCTTGTGATTGGCACAAGAATTGGGTCCTTCATTGAAGACTATTCTGCTTGATTTTGAATTAGGCCAGATTTTTTTTTTACTGCTCCTGATCAGTTTTTGTTTGGTTTTAAATTAAAAATCAAATTTTTAATCGGAAAACTAAAACCAACATAATAATCAAACTTGTGTTGAGATGTCGGGAAATAATCTTTACAAAAATAAACAATTAATATTTCTGATGTTTTATCAGAAAGATCACTTTAATCTCCTTAATTATTATAATATGAGCTCTTTTGATTTAACATTACCTACCAATACATTGAAACACGCCTAAATCCAAAAAACCCTCCTCTCAAAACATTGTAATACCCTTCCGTGGGTATTCGAAACGGAATCCTCTTTCGTTCATTGATATACTGCAGCAACACGCTTAGCTGCATTATCGCTGCCCACTTGCTTTGAATTTCAATACAATGTGTACATTGGCCGCTGAATTTCGGGGAATTCCCGCCGCGGGGATTGTAAAGCAGTTTCAATCATATTAAGTTAAATATTATGATAGCGTACATATGTAGGTAAACTCTTATGAGCCAGTTTTCATCTCGATGTGGAACGATAATGGCAAAAAAAACATGATATCAATATTACAGTATTGTTACAGCAGTTTATTATAGTCGATGGTACTAAAAAAACTCCGATGAAAAGTCAAAACGGTTTCAAAATGTTGGTTCCTGGTATAAAAGTATTTTCGCCTCTATCACGGTGGCCAATTTACTTGTGCATAACGCAATGACGCAATGTCATCGAAATACAATGTTTATCTGAAACCAATAAATAATATTGTCTGGAGCCGAAGATGTCTGAATTGTAAATGAGACGCTTCCGAGCCTACGTCTCGCAATATATTCATGCGATAGATTTTTCCCGACAGTATACGGTTGCCATCTATCCCGTGTATAATGGAGCTGTTAAAGACAATATGCTGGAAACATATTGGATGCAGCGAGAGAATGTGTAAGCGAGCGACTACCCTCAGGTAAGGACACACCGGGAGATTTTATTATTTATTTAAGTAGAGTCTGTTCAGAAAGAGAGCCGTCGTGGCCAAATTGTGAACTAACGTTTCGATTTTTATATGGCAGCTCATCCCTTTCTTTCTATCAGCATTTTGCATCATAAAAATTAAATAAAGGAATAGTATACTAGTTGTGATAGGGTCAAAACGCAACAGACGCGCTATTATATTGCCCACTAAACAAAAAAGGTAATTAAGCACAGCAGCGCCCTCAAATCCCACGACGGCTCTCTTTCTGAACAGACTGTACTTAATAATAATAGCAATGCCAAAGCGCATTAGCATTGCTGTTCAGCGTGGCAATGCTGCCAGCGTCTTGGGGACGCTTCCGTCTGGTACTGATTTGGATCAGTTGAGCTTTCTCTAGATCGTTTGTAACGGTTTGCAGATAGCTCAACTGTTGACCACTGCGCCATCGGATCCTAATCACACTCTTCGAATAAGTTTTAAGGCCTAACGCGACCGTGGCTCCATCTACAGGTTTGACGTTACAGTCCTGCCTGCTCGATAACCGAAGTTGTTTTCAGTTGAATCGGCGAGAGAGGTCACCTTGCTTGCTTTGGTCAAAAAATCTGTGATTCGAGGCAGGACATGAATTTTTGGGAAAGTAGGGCAAGCATAGGCCTCCCAGGTCAAAATAGGCTCAGTTGGTGATCATGATAATTTATATATAACGCACTTGAGCACGCTTTCGTATCAATTCCTTTGAATTGTTAATGTGTGTCTTTACGTATTTATCATTTCATGTTTTAAAATGATCCTAGCATTCATAAAGTTTAGAGTTTTTAATACTAAAAGTAAGCTAAAGATTTAATTTCAATCGCCACATTAATTGCTTTTCAAACACCAGGTCCTATTTTAAAGCAGTGTGCCCACTGTGCCCTCGATCTAAGCGAGCGATAAATCCGTAGCTACATCTGGGCCGGCTCCGTTCAATTTTATTACTATTCTCTCCCGACTTATTTGATCCAGCCGTCAAAGCGGATGTCTACGGTTACATTATCGCCTCGCGCCGCTTATCTTCATTCCGCCTTTGTGGGACATGCTGAAAGGAACTGGAATTGGATGGCGTTTTAGGTAATGGATGAGGTTATCAGTTTCATTCGTTTGTTTTGTCGAAATGCGCTGGGAATTCATTTTTCTTGACCGGACTGAATCGCGTGGTTCTCAAATGGTCTTGAAATTGTTTTAATTGATTTAAATGCATTACTTTTGACTGGCCTCTCAGCTCAGGTGGTACCCTGCCTTCTGTACCGTAGGTCGTGGGTTCGATCCCCACTGAGAACAAAATATTTGTGTGGTGGACATAGATATTTGAATTTGTTCTCTGTCTGGGTGTTATATTAAATTCTAGGTATATATGTATTTGAAAAACCACTAAACATGTAAGTATTATATCAGCTATCTGGTTCCCATAGTACAAGCTTGGCTTAGTTTGGAGCCAGATAGTGTTCTGTGGATTTTCCACAATATTTAACAAAAATATTTTATTTAACTACGTTCATGAATAAAATCACAAAGATTTATTTATTGTCTTATATTACTCAATACTGTCATTATTATTATTTCTCAAATCTCTGTGAACACTCACCTCTAAGTTCAAATTTATCTATGCTCAAGGTTTGCTGTAAAATAACTTTTTTAGTAACATTTTTAAACCCGCCTTTGTATACTGTTTTAATTTTAAGTTTTCTAGATGTATTTTTCTATCTGTACAATAAAAAATAAAGATTTGTATCGTCCCAAAACGTTCATAATTTATTATTATTTCTATAAAATCTGGTTATTTCAAAAGAATTACAAAGTGTCAAGAAACAACCTAGACAATAATTTTATGAAACATTTCAGAAAATATTCGAAAACAGAGTTAAAGTTTTATGTTTATCATAACGGAGTTACAATTTAGTTTTGCGAGCAAAATACGAGATTGTACTGTAATTTCAGCATGAGTTTCTAGAGCTATCAATCCCTTTTTTTTAATAATCGTCAAAGTAAAGACTCGTTATTTTATTCCATTAAATGACACTGCGTACTCACAAAATTATCTAATAAACTATAACAGTTAATCTCATGCGTAAGGCATTTTCCCATCGAAAAAAACGTGCCAGTTCCACACTACCTAGTCTCACAAGAACAAATGGGAAACTTAAACGGTACCCTATATTGTTGAGAACAAAAAAAAAACTATGAGTCTATAGAAATTATTGAGAATGTTCCAAAACATAAGGCGAAAGTAAAATAAGTAAAAACCTCGTGTTAGGGGGACTATTTTATCATTGAATGGAAATATTTCAGTGTTATTTTCGCCCCAAGCGATATACAATCAAATGCGTTGCTATAGTGTCATACTTTTTGTAAAATTTTGCACGCAATTTTTCGTATTTTCAAAGGCTAGTTGGGAAAATACATTGACGCTGGTAAGAGTATTATATAAAACTAGGCAAAGTAAAAGTCAAAAACGTACTTATTCAGTAGTATCACAAGGATCACTTTGAATCGTCTTAAAGCTAGGTGAATCTAGGTGCCACGTGACCAAGCCTTGAAGAATCTTTTACCGTACCAGATGGACCGACGACATTGTAATGATCACGGGAAGTCGGTAGATGAAGAAGGCTCAGAATCATTCTTTCTAGAAATGTAGAGGATTAAAGTGTGGACTTCTTTAAGCTAGTGATGATGATTAGAATCTCAAGCAACTTCCATGCCTCTTTTCCGCTAAAACTCCTTACATTGCTATCATAGTTTGCGAAATCATTTTCTCGATTATTAGCTTTATTTTAGCAATGACTGTGTCAGGACGAATCTACTAAGCATCTGTGTTTCGGCTTGAAGGGTGTGGTGAACTTACTGGCACGTCAGAGTTAAAAGACGCAGGGAAGTGCATCGTAGGGCACGTTCCTGACGTGGGTGACCTACGAAGCAATGCTTTGAAATGATGCGTACCACTTAACATCGGTTGGGTCATGCGTGTTCCAACAGCTAGTGATCTACGGTTGTAGGCAATAAATATTGCACATCGGCTTTCGTCGAGCGCTATCTCTTTCTGACGCACACTACGCTCTATGAAGCCGAAATTAGCCGATGCGCAATATTTGTTGCCTACTACTGTTTAATAAAAATAATAAAAATTAACATCATAGAATTCATTTTAGGATGCATTCGATTCAAAGGCTAACCAAACTATGATGGTAGCAACATTACCGTTGCGGCTATGCTTCTGCAAGCTTGCTTCTATCGCCGAGGGTACGATGAAGAAGCAACTGCTAGATGCTGTTGATGCCAACAAAAACACAAAAGTAATAATAACTTCCACCACAGTGTTTTACACTCCAGCGTATTGTATGTTATTTGGTTCTCGTTTGGCGATCACGAACCGGAAGGAGAAACAAAGGACGGCCACCCACCTGATGATGATTGGGGGAAGTCGCCATCAGTAGGCAAGCTCTGTCTGGCTCTGTTTCTGGCTCTGGTTTTGAATCAGTGTGAGTGTTGACTTAATAAATCCTACGTCGAAACGTCATACACACAGTATAATACAGTGGTGAGCACTCACACAGACTCAAAACTAGAGCCAGAGACAGAGCCAGACAGAGCTTGTGGTAGGCTTACTGTAGACTTTACTAATTTCCGTTATTATATTAATGTTCCTGTATATATTTTTCTAATAAATGTTTTATGATTAAGATTGATGCTTGCTTTACAACCGTATCTGAAGCCCTGAAATACCTGAAAAAAACCGACCTGATCCTTCTGAACAAGTTGTACGTGAACTACTCTAGAGAAGTGGACACCTCGTCTCTAGCCAACTCAAGCAAAGCCTTCGGAGTCGATGTTGTTTATGTAGGCTTTAATACGCCTAGAAGTGCATTGGCTTTTATTAATAATGGGGTAAGCTTCTTCTTCTTGTCGTGTCACTGGTCACAACCAAGTGTGGTGAAAAGATTTAAAGTTCAGACCTTGACTATGGGAACCAGATAGCTGGTATAATACTCATATACTTTTTATGTTTTGCAAATACATAGAATTCAATACAACACCCGGAATTCACCACACAAATATTCGTTCTTGGTAGGGATCGAACCCACGACCTACGGCACAGAAGCCAGAGCGACTACCAACTGAACTGAGAGGCCAGTCAAGTTAATAATAAAATCGTTTCAATAGAGCCCAAACTCCGAAATACCGATTTCTTTTCTAATTTACAAAATATTATTTTAGATAGCCCCAGCAACCTACAGAAGAGTGAGAGACGTGCTAGAACTCAAAGATATATCGGAACAGACGAAAATGATGATCATTACTGCTGCACATTTAAGAGTAAGCTAGTAACGTAGGTATATACGAGTCGAATTAAAAAAATTGTGTGTATCAGCTCCGACGCACGACTGGAGTTTACTCCCTAAAGGCAAAGTAAGGGTACACACTACCTACGATCTAGCTGCACTGCTCACACCAAATTAGAAAGTTGCGCACCAAAAACGTAACGAGGTCATTCGTTCAGTAGATTTTACTCTCCACATTTTTCTCATACCGGGCGCCATATTATATCAAAAAAATTCTTCTTCGATTCTTTAGGAGTAAACTCCAAAAAATTCCACTGTTTTATCGTCGGTTAAAAAGAAGGTTACGGGAAGTAAGTGGATGGAACAGGATTAAAGTTACTGCATTCTTATTATCAGGCTACATGGGAGACTCCGTTTGACGTGAACCAAACAAGACCAAGAAGATTTGTGCACCTTGACAATAGAATTTCAGAAATACCTATGATGACTCAAGAAGAACAGTATATGATGTTTGAAAATGGATTGTACAAGGTATTTGATTTTAAGTTTCTAAGTTTTAGCATAGGTGCCAGTCCTCGCGACCAAGCCTAGAAGAACATGCAAAAAACACGGCTTGGTTCCTTCCGTTTTTAGGGTTCTGTAGCCAAATGGCAAAAACGGAACCCATATAGATTCGTCATGTCGGTTTGTCTGTCTGTCTGGAACTGGCACCTATAGACTCACCTAGCTCTCTAAAACGTTTCAATTTGATGCTTGTGATTAAACTGAATAAATATATTTTTGATTTGATTTGTTTATATGTATTTCAAGCGACTAGAATCACTGGTGTTCCCTAAATAATTAATCTAAAAACTTCTTGTTAATCTAGGCCCTCAATATAAGATTACAAAGCCCCGGCGGCGCCTCATTCACTATCATAGTACCGAATAAACCCAAGGGCCTGCCTGAACTGCTATACAAAATGAGGACTAACCCCAACTTGATGACAGAAGCCAGGGCGGGCATGACGATACAAGCCAGGAGGCTGGTGATGCCACGCCTGAAGATAAAGAACTGCGTGGACTTGACTGATCTCATTAAAAACGTTAGTCTGCTTGTGACGTTGTCTACTAATGATGTAGGAAGAAAAAGAAGGAGATTTTCAATAGGTTGCAATACCTAAATACACTCGTAACAAGAAAACTCTTGGGAAATTGGGTATATATATCGGCACAACATGTTCTCTTCTTCCATCCTCCACTATCAGCCGTTATCCCTAAATTGACTTCTTTCCTATCTATTTCTTCTTTCACATTGTTCGTCCATCTTTTTTTTGGACTCCTATTCCCATACCCATATCTACATTCATACTTTTCACTCTCCTAGTCACATGACATGCCTGAACTACGCCAGCCTTTTGCTCCCCAATTTTTCTGTCACCTGTGTAATGATAATAAAAACCAAATTTTAGAGTACCTTGAAGGAAGTTCTGAACAGCAGTTCTTCGGATCTGAATAGGATTTTGAAAGAAGAATTCCGAAGCAGTAACAACATGTTCATCAGTAAAATAAAGCAGAAGCTCTTTCTTGAAGTGGACGAATTTGGTCTTGGCAGACGAGACAGAGAGGGTGAGGAGAGACCACTTTCCTATACTTAGAAATCTTCTTCTTTCTCTTTCCTATCTTTTATTCATGTCTCAAATCCAAGGATCAAGACATTTCCATAGAATTACACCTGATGAAATAACCACCATATCCATGTGGCTATCATAACAGTCAACTATAACTTTAAGAACGCAGGGGTGAAGGAAAACATCGTAAGGAAACCGGCATGTCGTTGAACCTAAAAAGTTCGAAAACATTATGTCAAGTGCACGAAAGGAGCCTCTCTGAGGTGCACTTAAAATCCTTTCACCACATTGGTTCAAAAGAACTAGTGACATGATAAGAAGAAGAAGGATGAGGCAACATTATCTCCTGAGCACAAAAACATCATAACTGCGGTCACTAATCCTCCTACCAAGAACGACTATACAGAAAAACATTAAATAATTAACCATGTATTGGATGGAATTTTATGTTTTTAAGTAAATTTATTTTGGAGGTTGTAACTATGAACATTGTTTTAATTCCAGCATTTCTATACGGGCCCCCACAAAGGCTGAGCTCCCGAGAGGTGACTGCAGACAGACCGTTCTTCTTCACCATCGATCTTGAGCAGCGCGTTGCGACTGACGAGCGGCTGATCTTTATACCCCATCGGCTGTTCAGTGGCGTTTATTATGGACCACAATAATAACTTTAAAAGATATGCCTATTTTTGGCATTTGCATAATTTTCCATAATTTTGGCATTATATTGCACGCCTAGATTTAAGTAACATTGGGCGTTTCTAAATTTGACATCTTTCAACATGTATTTTATCGTGATTTTACTTTAATTGGGACGGTTACAATAATTAAAGATATAATAGACAGAACGAAAAATAAAAATAAATGAAGCATTTTTGGTAAACATTTATGCAATAAATAAAAAGAAAGAAATCACATACTACCTTTTGAAACTGAATAGACAGAATACACCGCTATGTTAACGTCACAAATTATGTCAAAATGTGTTCATGATCAAGGCACTCTGGTGCAAGTGAAAACCGACTCTAAGGTGACAAACATTTTCATACCGCGACTGTACAATGTGTGTGTCAAATAAAAAAAGTTTTATTTCTTCTTTTTTCTTTCTTTTTAGTTATTTAAGGCCAAAAGTTATTCGAAAATAAAAACAGTCGAATCACTGATTTAAAAATAGTTTCCTCAACAAAACACAGTGATCGTCATTTGGGACCCTCGCATCGAGCAAATTACGTTTAAAATTTCATTGCAATGACACGACGTAATTGGTCAGTAACTAGTTTTTATTTCAACCCCTTTGTGTCGTGCCCTCGCTGGGGACGTATTTGCATTCATTTCGGACACGTGGACTACACGCGGCTGCTACTTGCCTATTATTGACTATTTTGTGTGATAATTTGACATTTGAAAGTTCCTAATTATGGAGTGAAGCATAGTTATTTTGTAGGGGATTCGTTTCTTTGTTTGGCTAAGCAGTTGGGGTGCTTTTTTGGATGTAAATCTTTGAGAATATAAAACCGAGATATAAAATTTTAATCACACCAAAGTTTTCAGTGATGATTTCAAACCCACAACAGCGCAGAAAGCAATGCTACTATTTACTGTTACGACTAGAACTATTCATTGAATATAGCTAGAACTCTGTCTAGCCTTATAACACGGCAAACAATTCATCTACGCATTACGTCACCATCTTTTTTCTATCCCGACTAGTGATGTGACTTCTAGCCCGGTCTCAGTAGGGATGTCCTATTTCCAAAACCAGCTAGCATTACCCACACCATCTGAGCTGTAAGGTTAAATAGAGCAGCCACCCTAATATTATGATAGTCTTCTCACCATTGGAGTTGTAAAACCATTATTGTATTTGATCTCTACATGAACATCTCAGTAAATACGTTAAACCAACATTGGCGTAATAAAATAAGGATTGCCTCTAGTTTTGCCACTTTGTATGCATGACTTCGTCTATGATTATTCAAATGTAGTAAAATAACAATCTAGGGTAGTTATAAGCTCTCGGGTGTCGGAGATGCTCCGTTAGTGTAGGAGTGTTTTATGTAAATGTACGGAATATTGGACTGTGAGGGATACTTATATACAGATTTTGATAGAATCTCCATAGATTCTATCAAATATACATGTAGCATTTACAAATATATATGAAGTATTATGTAGCTACATGTAAATTGCACCCCTTTGTATGTAGAGGTGTCAGTCTTCTTCTTCTTATCGTGTCACTGATTCTTTCGAACCAAGTGTGGTGAAATGATTTTGAGTGCGCCGATTTGCAAGATTGAGCTGTTTAACGCAGTGCCTTCTTTTGTCGGGCGTGTCGTATTAGGCTTTTTAATAGAGGACTTACCTCCAGTTTGAAAACAAACAAATTTGTAAAAATCGTGAGAGGCAGCCGTTTCTTTCTTTTAGGGTTCGTTATTAAAAAAATCCTTTATATTTCAATTCTCTGTTTGACCAGTGGCTGTGTGGCGTCTATTATGCCAGACGAAAGATTCGCATAGTATTCAATTCTTACGTAATTATCACTCAAGGCCTATGCACATCCAGGCGATGACAATGGCTATCAACTAAAACGCTGTCAAATATCGCTGTCATATTTGGCAGCGTTTCAGCTGATCACCATCGCAAGCGCTTAAATGTGCGCAGCCAGTTAGATATAGAGGTCCATAGTCAACTGGGTCACTGACCAGCTGCAAATCCAACAAAGTTTTAGGCATAACATACAAAATGTCCTTTCAAAATTATCTAGAACTGAACCGTAAATCTTAACTTGTTAATAAATCAATGACAAGTTTTGTCTGATCTCAGTCCGTTATCTGACAGGTGACGTCCCGTGGGACTCAATTAGTCGGCCCGTGACCGGAATAGACCGGACCGGACCGGACCAGAAGCCGGACCACAGACAAAGTAAATACTATGAACGGATTAACTTCATCTAAGGTTAAGTATATAAATCAAAAAGGTTATTTTGTGTTACAACCGCACGTGGAAAGCCTTGCCCATACCTAAGCATTCTGCAGTGGCGATCAGTGAAACGCTGTCAAATATGATAGCATAGTCAATGGCAAAACTTCCGGCCTTTGACACTACCGAATATTTATTTAAACTTTGGTCACACTGACACACATTTCCACATTTTAGAAGACAAATAAATAAATAGATAAATAAATAATACGGACATTCTACACAACACTATCTAGCCCCAAACTAAGCAGCGCTTGTACTATGGGAACCAGATACTTTAAGTCACTATAATAAGATGGCTACGACTTTGAATATCGTGAAAAGTTGTAGCCAACTTAAAAATATCAATTTGATTTAATTTATTTTTTAATACAGTTGCTCAAAAAGTGGTGTTTTGCAGGGACGTATAGCGTTCGGGATGTGGGCTATTACGCACGCGTGCTTTTTTTTTACCTTTCCCGCACTAGTGCTTTTTCTTTCCCAACTGTCAAAATAATGTCTAAAAAGAAAAACCAACCATGAAGTTTTTAGTAAAAAAATTCATCGAAGATTTTATGATTCATGCAAATACGTATTATTTCTAAAAAGAAGCTACTAGTTGTGTTTCATTAACAGATTTAATGATTTCATTGAATGAATTATGTTAGGTTTCATTTCATTTCATCTCATTAAATTTCATTTTCAATTCATATCAATAAAAAAAATCTACTGAAGACTTGGCTGTATGGGTATAGTTCCCTTTGCCTTCCAGAATGGGTGAAGAAAAAAAAAATCTCTGCTTATATTCTACGGTTGGCTCAATTATTGATATAAATTTCACATAAAGAAAAATTACGAAAGACGTAAATTTTAAAAAACCCAACTCAAGGGAAAAAACAAAACGTAAGACTAGGCGGTATGGTCTTGGTACTATAATAGCCTGCATCGAAAGGAGCGAAAAGAAAAAAAAAAAGTTCTACGGTTGGCGCCATTTTTCAGAAATTTTCTTTGCGAGTTTATTTGTTTGTTGCACAAAATGAGATGAGTAATTTCGACCCTAGTTTTTTTGAATTAACACCACCGGTACTCAGTATAATTGCACAAAATGCTTCGGAGAACATTTTACCGGAAAAGTCAAAAAGTCGCTACATGCATACATACGACGAACTTATTGCGTGTAGAGAAGAGAAAAAAGCAAATGGTATTTTTATTATTTTATTAAATTGCTTAATTTTTTCGCAACTGTATTAAAAATAGTCGTTCAGTACACGTGCGGAACCGTCATTGCAACTTGTTCCGACTGTCAACCCTCGCCTTCGGCTCGGGTAGACATTTGTCGGAACTCTTTGCAATGACAGCCTTCCCGCACTTGTAATGAAATATACTATTCAGACCTACACATGAATTGGAATTGTGAAGTTTAAAAGCCTTGAGAAATTCATGGCCAAACTGATGCCTAAACTGATTATGATGAAATTTCTACGGAACCAATTTAAGAGACTTTTTTTTCTCAAATCTGGTCCTGAATAACGAATTTAGGCGATAGCAAATATTAAAAAACAAAATAAAATACAACCGAATTGAGAACTCCTTTATTATTTGAAATCAACCTAAAAATGTATGTACATTTTTGTGGCCGCACATTTTCCGTAGTGCCCTGAGTGACACTACTTACTCGAATAGGATTGAGAGCTGAGTAAGGTTGGGTATTGGTGGTCGGTAATTGGTCTGCCTTAGACGTCTCCAATGAGGTGTATTGATGGGGAAAAATAAGGTTAGGAGGATCTAATTACTACTGGGAAAGCAAAATAGAGCTATAGGAAAAATAATATTCGGTATCAATAAATGTATTAATGGTTGGATGATTTGATAAAAGCTTAGTATTTTTTTATAAAAGTGTTCGTATGAGGAAGTTATACCACCATCATATTTTTTTATACAACTAAGTAATGGAACAAGCATATAAATAGCCCACCAGATGATAAGTGGTAACCATCGCCTAGTGTGTGTCAGTACATCGTATGGCATGTTCCTGATGTGTGTGACCTACGAGGCAATGCTTTTTTATAGACGATGGTTACTTAACATCAGGTGGGTCATGTACTTGTTCCATCAGCTAATTGTATATAAAAACATCAAATGGGTCATCTACTTGTTCTGCCATAATAATCTCAAATATAGTTGCAATCATAATTTTAATGTTTTAAATTTAAATTCAGAGAACAGTTCCCTAAAGGCCTGCGCACACCTAGGTCGCTGGCGATGGCGATCAATGAAACACTGTCAAATATCGCTGTCAAAAACAGCGTTTCACTTATCACCACCACCAGCGACCTAGGTGTGCGCAGGCCTTAAAAAACTGCCCTGCATCTTTTTTTAATAAAAAAAAAGGTTGTAAGGCAAATTAAACTATTCTTTATTCAAAATTCAAGCATCGTTTCCAGGCGTAGTCTCTCCAACCAACCATAGAGTCGCATACAACGACACAGTTAGCTCTAGGCCTAGCCATAAGCTCAACATCAATTGTGCCAACGTACCGGCACCAACGGTGCACTACCAACCGCACCTACATCACGGCGGGTACGGTGCGCAGAAAAATCGTGTGCCGCGCGCTCACTGACAGGAGGTCATTTGTTAATTCGTTGAAATATGGCGGCGGGCGACGGCTATTCATTATAAGGCCGGCTCGTTTGTGCCACACGTGTGCTGTACCGTTTGCAGAACAGGGGACTTGAATGAAGCTTTTGGAGGGCTTGTTTCGTGAGTGCTCTTTGAAATAGTGTGAATATTTCTTTCTAGACGAGTTTGAATTAGTCTTTATACTTTACAGTCGATTGTGTGATAGTAATAGACATAGGATGAGTGTTTAGGTCTATGAATTTGCTCTCGTGTCACAGTTTTTTTAATTATCAAATAAACTGTTGAAGGCTCTGCAATGAAAATTGAAATAAAGTACCAAACATAATATGTGTGTTTTTTAAAGAAACGAACCCAAAATGACAATAATTATTAACACACTAAGTATATTATTGAAAACTCTTAGTAGCGCATTTTTTATTTTATTCGTTTCTTTAATTGTTACGGATTCATCATTATCATATCATCAGCCTGAAGAAATTTACTGCAAGATATAAAATATGCCGGAAAGAATCATTCTTTCCAGAAATGTATAGAGGAACATTTCCGGAAAAAAAGGTTCTAGAGTCCTTTCCATTTACCGACTTCCCGCGGATTATGAAGCCTTAAATTACTATCTACTTTTTTTATTGCCAAGTTATATCAGTGTTTCCAATTTAAACTTGTTTTGCACGCTGTACAAAAGTCGACCTTAATGTTAATATCGCCCCGTGCTGACTGTACTTGCAGCCAGTGCATTTACTTGCGCATTGACTATGAAGCCTCTACAATATACTCTTCTCTATCTCTCTTCAATGTTTTGCATATCGCCATCTCTTTTCAATGTACATCGAGGAAAGGCCTATATCACATGGACTTGATATTAAATTGTTTAAACAACGTGAGGAATTTTATGGCCTGAAATATTATTTCACCTTCAGTTAAGATGAAAAATTGTACGGAAGGTATATTTTGTAGGTAAAACTAGGTTTTGTGTAACGTATGGTCGTGCCTTTGACTGGTATTTATATCCTCAAAATTTTTGAGTACCAAACGTGAGGAAATAGCTACTGTGTTTTTTTTTATTTCTCCTATTACGAGTATATCATGCAGACTGAAAACAAATGAGAGCACTGGTGGCCTAGTGGTAGTGGCCCCGCCTTTCAGTCCTAAGGTCGTGGTTTCAATCATACAAAAATAAATTAATAATATTTGATCCGAGATCCAGCCATTCAAATGATGGTAAAATTACTAATAGGGGCTGTAGGCCTACTACAAGCTCTGCCTGGATCAATATCTGGCTCTGGTTTTGAGTCTGTGTGAGTGTTTACCAGTGTTTTATACTATGTGTGTGACGTAGGATTTATTTAGTCAACACTCACACAGACACAAAACCAGAGCCAGAGATAGAGCCAGGTAGAGTTGTGGTAGGCCTACTGGTTTTACTATCACAGAGTAAACCTTCCGAAAACCAACGCGTGTTCAATAATTTTAATCTATCGTTACCTTTAAATACTAAAACCCCCCTTAATTGATATAACGTGTTCCCCACTGGGAAGGGTACCTGCTAAATCGGTATTAATTAAATGGATTGCATCAGACTCGTCTGCATAGTTGTCTGTTTGTCTTGTGACCACTCGCCTGTACCAGAATTCTACATAGCGAAGTTTTAGTGATAATATACAAGGTGTAATACGTCTACTATTGAAAACTTCCGAGGATTAGTAGATTTGATCTTTATGAAGGGCTTTTTCTATAAAAGCAAAATCTTAAATGATAAATTATTAAATTATTTATTGAGGACTAATTATTACGTAAAAATAGCTATGGCTTTTATCCCACTTCCTACAAATATTATAACACATGTTTATCCACATTTTATGTTTAATCCACATGTAATTTTGTGGATGTTTGTTACTATTTCACGTAAAAACTACTTAATAGTTTTAATGAAACTTTACAATAATATAGCTTATACATCAGAAAATAACACATAGGCTACAATTTATAAAAATATTGTAATGGAGATGTAAGTAACGGGAACGGGGCGAGCAAAACCACGGGCGGCCACTAGTGTTTCATAAATTTTTGCCAAGGAGGTATTGAACTTTTGTATAAAACAGCGATTGTTTTTTTTTTCATTTTGTAAACTATTCGTTCATTGGTTTTCACGATGATAAATTCTATCCAATTTAAAGTCTGCGAAATTCAGTAAACTCGTAGAGCCTCTACGCCGTAGGCATGTTACTTTTTATAGCGCTAACCTTTAATTATTAAGGGTTAGCGCTATAAAAAGCTTTTCTGGTACAACTTTTACAACTATCATGGTTTTTAATACTATTTTTTTTTATGAACAACGGGATATTTACTTCAGTACAACCCGTGATCATGGTGCAGGCAACTGTGCCGAAATATCGGGAGACAAAACACACACACTTTAATCATGGTAAATATCCCGTTATATGGAAAACACGGGTATTTATCGCGATTACCTTTATTATTTCCCGACGTTTCGACTGTGTTGCAACAGCCGTGATCACGGGCAGACTGGAGTTCATTGGAGTTACCGTCGAGAAGCGGTGGCAGTCGCAGTTACAACTACCCTCACTTGGTCTTCAGAATTAGAAATGTCTGCGTTCATATTACGACACACCACACTAACTGTATCTACACACTGCGCTGATCTTTCGGACAGATACACTTAACGAAAACTGGATTCCGGGACGAAGAAAGTTTGTAGCCGTCTTCACGATTGTCGGGAAATAATACAAGTAATCGCGATAAATACCCGTGTTTTCCATATAATTATGCATAACGATCGCGTTAATTTGAAAAGGGCTAATATCCCGCTGTTCATAAAAATAGTGTTTTGGGAAACCGATTTAATATTTTTACTAGTATTAATCAAAGTCACCACCCAGTTCAAGTAGGTACTTAATTATTCTATAAATATTCATTTGATTCTTAGAGTGCTAGTTTTGATTCGATTAAGGCCTGCGCACATCTAGGCAAT
Organism: Thera britannica; assembly: GCA_939531255.2. NCBI lineage: Eukaryota > Metazoa > Arthropoda > Insecta > Lepidoptera > Geometridae > Thera > Thera britannica. The sequence continues at coordinate 700,511 of OW618040.2, read as the reverse complement.
GACGATGGCGATCAGAAACGCTGTCAAATATAGCTGTCATATTTGACAGCGTTTCAGCTGAGTGCCATCGCCATCGCCTAGATGTGCACAGGTGTTTAGAGTCAGAAATTATTCACTAAGTGCCTATTACTATTATGGCAAATTGTTACTACTGTGAAAATAATGCTCTTTAAATGCCAACATTACATAGAATTGTGCTATAAATACTTTAGCTCTTACATCCTTTAGAATAAGGTTTAATTTCACGTGTTACAGTGCAACACGCAGTGTGTCAACTAGTTAGCGGCCGCAAACAGAATATGAGCCGGTATCGCAATCAGCGCCATTTTGTTTGATTTGGCGCATCTCGTTAGCGAAACTCATGTTTGTTTGAAGTGAGCTAAATGTTTAAATTATTTTTAAATCATTAAAACAGCACCGGTGTTAAGTAACACACATGTTTTTTTTTTTACTGTCTATTCATTAAACCTTACAAACACCCGGTAAAATTACGCAAAATCTGTTTTTTGGCTTCGTGTAATAATAATTAATTATAAGCCGTACAACACTGTCTAGCATGACATAGAACGTGTTAAAAGATTTTTAGGCCAATGATGTAATGTCACATTTCAGATTCGTGAATGAATGAGAAGAAAGATAAAATATACGTGTTATTTTAAAAGGCTAAAGATAGTATAGTTTTTAAAACACCAAAATTTTATAGATAGCAATTTGTAATTTCTTTAAAATAAGCCTTTAAAGTAAAATCGTTAATATATTCTTTGGTATATCAATTAAACTACTATAATTAATTAATTAGAGTTTATTGAACTGCTGCCGAAACACACCGTACACAAGGGTTAGAATGAAAGAGATAGAAGAACGGAGAGAATGAGTGAGGCGAACAATCCCGTATCCCACACTCTCCGCCACAATATTATACTAAAGTATTATAAAACTAAAGTTATCATTATAAAATTATCTAATCTGTAACTTAAATTTCTTCTAGAGATTGTGAGCAATGTAACATTTGATTTACATGACGTTTCCATTGTAAACCTTCTACATCAATAATATAGCTAACACCTGGTACAGACTCCCCAATGACCAAACCCTGAACCCATGGCTTGCTACCCTTCCTATAGTCTTTAACCATGACTTTCTGTCCCAACTCAAATTTTGTTACTCTATTTCCTCCGTCTCTCTTCACTAGTTTTTCCTGTATTATCTCTGAAATAGGTGGTGGTCGCATTACTACTACTGAACCTGTTCCTTATCTCCCTACCTAACATCAAGCGGGCTGGTGATACTCCAGTAGTCCTTTGGGGTGTGCTCCTATAGTCAAATAAGAACAAATTAATTGCTGATACTAAACTTTGTCCACTCTCTCGTATTTTAGTTATAGCTGATTTAAATGTTTCTACGAATCTCTCTGCAGCACCATTTGTTGCTGGGTGGTAAGGTGGAGTGAATGTATGTTTAATTTGATTTGTTGTACAAAATTCCTGGAATTCTTGGCTAGTAAATGTGCGACCATTGTCTGTGACTAGATGTACAGGGTAACCAAATCGAGTAATAACATTTTTAAAAATTTCTATTGTATGAGAGCTTGTAATGTTAGTCATTGCAAATACCTCAGGCCATTTTGAGTAACTATCCACTATTACTAGGAACATTTTATTATAAAATGGCCCTAAAAAATCTGCATGTATTCTATGCCAAGTAGCTGGGGGTACAGGCCATGGTTTCTGTGTTTGTGTTGGTGTTTTGCTATTCTGTAAACATATGATACATTTTTTTGTTATATTTTCAATAACCGAATCTAAATTAGGCCACCAGAAATATGACCGCGCAATTTCCTTCATACGCACGATTCCGAAATGACTTTTATGTAGTTCAGATAAAACAGCTTCCCTAATAGACTGTGGTATCAATATTCGGTAGCCCCAAAATATGCAACCTCTATCCAAAGTTAATTCGTTTTTTCTATTATACAAAGGTAGAATTTCTGTATCTAATTCTTTTCTTTCTGGCCAACCATCAGTCATATACCTTATAATTTTTGAAAAGTTTTGATCTTTCTTTGTCTCTATTTGGATTTTCTTCCAATTTAATGATTCCATTTCGGAACCGTTTGTATAACAAGTAACACTAGAATCATCACTGAGACAGTATGAATGTATTACAATTTCTTTATCATTTTTTTCTACTGTTCTAGATAAGAAATCAGCTGGGTTTTCTGATGACTTGATGTGTCTCACCTTATAGTTAAATGCAGAGAGAAATATGGCATAGTGCTGCAATCTTTTAGCAGCCATTTTTGGAATACTTTTTGTTGGACCAAAAATTCTCACCAATGCTGCATTATCTGTCTCAAGTTCAAAAAACCTACCGTAGATGTAATTATAAAATTTAGTAATTCCAAAAATAACTGCCATTGCCTCTTTATCAATTGTTGCATATCTCTGTTCAACTTCACTCAGTTTTTTACTAGCAAAAGCAATTGGTTTAATGACACCATCTTCATCTCTGTTTGACAGAATGGCTCCCAGACCTGTGTCCGAAGCATCACAAGTTAAAATAAGTGGCAATTTTGGGTCATAATGTCTTAAATTTGTAGCAGATGCCAACTTTTTCTTTATAACTTGGAATGCCTTTTCACATTCTGAAGTCCAGTTAAATTTATTTATTTTGGTGCATTCATACAAGGGTGTTAATATGGTAGCCATGTTTTTTAAAAAACGAGAGTAATAGGTTATTTTACCCAAAAATGATTTTAGCAGTGTCAGATTACTTGGTGTTTTTGCATTTAATAGTGGTTCAATATTGGATTGTATCACTCTAATACCATTTTTGTTTACACAGAACCCAAAAACTTCCAAACTGGTTGAAAATAATTTACATTTCTCTGGCTTCAGCTTGAATTCACATTCATGTAATTTCCTCAACACTTTACACAGAGTTTCATAAGTATCTAGTACATTTTTCCCTTTGATATAAATGTTATCAATAAATACCACAGTATTAGTAATATTTTTTAACTTTTTCATCATCAAGCGTTGAAACGCTCCTGGTCCTGAGCTAACCCCAAAGGGTAAATAATTATATTTGAAGGTTCCTGCCTCAGTCACAACGGTAGTATAATTCTGACTCTCTTCACTAAGAGGCGCCTGTAAATAGGCTTCTTTTAAGTCTAGTTCGCAGTAATATTCGCCATGTTTTAGGGTATTTAGAATGTCATCGATATGGGGTAGTGGGAAATGATCAATCTCTAGCCATGGATTTACTGTTAATTTGTAATCTCCACACAATCTGACTGAACCATCTGGTTTCAGAATAGGTACCACCGGGGTGCCCCATTCACTCTGTTCTACAGGAGTGATTCGTCCATTTTCTAATAATCTAGTAATTTCATTATTTACCTTGTCCCGCAGAGCAAATGGTACTCGCCTTACTGGTAAACATTTGGGCTTGGCATCCGGTTTAAGTTTTAGTGAAATTACGTCTCCTTTGAAATTTCCCCAACCAGGGCTGAATACTTCTGCGAACTGGGTTTTTACTAGTTGTTGAGCATCTGAAACATTTTGCATCAAATTAGATCCAATGTTAAAACTATTATTAATATTTGGAGGCCACAGTTCCAATTCATGTAACCAGTCTCTACCTATTATTCTGGGGGCATTATTTTCTACCACATATATATTTAAGTTTTTTATGAGCTCATTAAATTTGACTTCCACACTTGTTATAATGCCTAAGGGCTTAGAAACACTCTGATCAAAATTTTTGAACATAACTTTACATTCCTGTAATTCCCATGTTTTGAAATATGTATTTTTATCATTTATTGACATCACTGTGACATCAGAACCAGTGTCCAACTGAAACTGTAGGTTGTGTCCACCAACATTTACTGTTATATAGTGAGGTGGTATCCTACTTACACGAACACTGTAGGTTTTATAGTCCTCCTCAAACAGGTTTTTTATATCATTTTCTACCTCCTCTGTGTCCTCTTCAGGTTCTTTAGTGTCCAGACTGTTGATTTGATGCTTCTTTGAACACATACGAAAAATGTGCCCTTGTTGACCACACTCGCTGCAAAACTTTTTATTTAAACGGCAATCTATTTTCATGTGATTTGTTTTTCCGCAACAAAAACACTTGATGTTTTGTGACTTTTTGTTCTGTCCAGTTTGTCTAGATCCAGCGCTAATGCGTCTTGATTTTTGATTATAAAATACGTTTTCCGTTGGATTATTCGGTCCATTTGCATGTAACTGTGCTGCTTCCACCGTTCTGCCCAATTTAATGCATTGTTCCAAAGACATTTCAACATCACTTTTCATAAGTTCGAATTTTATTACTTTTGAGTACACCCCTTCCATAAATTTTTCCTTGATCTGGTCTTCTGGATCTTTGAACTGGCATTTTCCAGCAAGTTTTCTCAACTCCAAAACATAATCTTGAATTTTTTCCGTTGGTAGTTGATTTCTCTTCCGGAACTCTGCCCTTTCTATGGCAGTTGACAAGGGTTTTGCGTATTTATCTTTTAGCTTTTTACACAACTCTTCATAAGTTGATTTTACAGCTTTATTTGGGGAACATAGATAAGTTAATGTTTCGAAAACTTTTGGTGTTAGTTTTGTTATAAGCAGCGGTACCTTTTTTTCGTCGCTAATGTCGTTTACTGTAATAAAACACTCAAGTTGTTGTTCAAAAACTTCCCATTTTTCACCATCAAATTGCTTGATTTCTCCACACACAGACATTTTTGGTGCATTTGATTGCTCTTTACCTTGTCTGTGTAATAGGGACACCTGTTTTGTTTTATAGTAATCACTCAAAAGTTTCCGCAATCCGTCCGAAGTTGTGTTTGGGGGGAAGTCAACTTTTTCCTCTGTAAGCAGTTGTTGCAATTCCTGTTTTGAACACTTGTAAATGAAAGTCCTTTTGCCAGATTTGATTAGTGCCACTTTATCTGTATTTGTTTGTATGATAGCACTATCTTCAGCACTAGAATAATCGAAATCCTAGATGTCTTCTGAACTTTCTGAATCCGACATGTAATTGAATGTAAACAAACACTGAGTGGCATGAAGTTGACGTTATAAGTGAATGAATGAATTTGATTGCTGGGTTTCCCAATGTAAGTTTCGCATTTATTTTGCACTGCATCTAACTTCACACCAGGCGTCGGTTTTTATTTTTGCTGAATTTTGATCTTATTTGTTAATATTCTTGCTCAATTTATAGTTCACTTTGCGCTTTTGGTTCTGTATCTCGTCGCCAACTTTGGTATATCAATTAAACTACTATAATTAATTAATTAGAGTTTATTGAACTGCTGCCGAAACACACCGTACACAAGGGTTAGAATGAAAGAGATAGAAGAACGGAGAGAATGAGTGAGGCGAACAATCCCGTATCCCACATATTCCAAGAGCGAAGTCAAACTGCAGCAAAATGACCAAAATCGATTAAAAGTGTAAAACAATTTGTAAAACTGTTGAAATGAACAACTCAATCGCGTCCGTAAGCGGCGGGATTGTTACGTGTGCGCCATGCTGAAAACAAGTTAATTTAAGGCGTGGCGCACACTTAACTACATTTGCTCTTATTTTTTTTGGCTACCGAGGCTTCAATGTCTTAAATAGGCTTGCTTATAACTAATAATAAAATAATCTATTCAATAAATACAGGTTCCATTATCCATTTTAAACTAAAATACATGTTTTGCAATTTTATTGTAAACAACTTTGTTGTTTGTAATGTTTCATAAATTAATTCAGTAAACTTACATCTTGCAACACACTAATATTTGTTCTTGGTGGGGATTAAACCTACGGCCTACGTCACAAAAGGCTACCAACTGAGCTGAGAAGCCAGTTGACTGTCTTATTCTTAGAGAGTAGAGACCTAGACCTAGACTCAACTAGCTTCAAGAAGTTTCAAAGTGATTCTTGTAATAATTAATTGAACTGACTATAGAGAATTTTGATTTTGATTTTGTTTTTTTTTATTTTGAAACCGGTTATTGGTTGTCTTTCACTAATGCGTATGAAACTCTGTTTTATTATACTCGGTTATTTATCTCCTCAATAAATAAAAATAATATAGAACACGTGTGCGCCGCCTCTAACCATCATTTCGCTTAGCTATTCAAGTCACAGAACACAGCATTCAAAAAGCGACGATTATAATTTGGAATCAAATGAACACTGTGGACGTACGTGTTCATTATGCACTTTTGTCCGTACATCCGTGCCCCGATCGGGCATTAACGTGTTAAATGCACGTTTATTTTTGACCTCGGTTTCGTCTCGTAGGGTTTATTGCTGCCACGGATGCATTCTCATTACCATCACACATGATCAGCCATCACAATCCAGTTGGTAGTACGCTGGAGGGCGTGGGTTCGGTCCCCACCGAGAACAAGTATTTGTGTGGTGAAAGCAGATGTTTGTTCTCTGTCTGGATGTTATATTGTACTCTATGTATGTATTTAAAAAGTATGTATATAATGTATCATAGCAGCTATCCGGTTGCCTTATTAAAAGATTTGCTTAGTTTAGGGATAGATAATGTGTGTGAATGTCTTTTTTGTGTTATATGCGTTTTTTTTCAGAAGTTTTTAATGCAGAACAACACAGTTTTTTAGTGTATAGAGTAATCAGAACAAATAAAATATTTGAATGATATTGTTTTTTTTTCAGTTAAAGGCCTGCGCACACCTATTTCACTGGCGGTAGCGATCAGTGAAACGCTGTCAAATATCGCTGTCAAATCTCAAATCTGACAGCGATATTTGACAGTGTTTCACTGATCGCTACCGCCAGCGAACTAGGTGTGCGCAGGCCTTTATAGGCTTGCGATTGACCGCAGTCTCACCTGCTAAATGATCAAAATACAAGTTTTGCGCACTTTGGGCAGAGTGCCGCCGTGTAAAATGTCTACCAATAGTTTTTTTTTTACACCAACACACATGCTACTGAGTTTTTTAAACTAGTAACCTCCCGTGACTTCCCACGCCAGCTTATAGCCCCTCGTATAAGATTAGCGAAAACATTATGTTAATACATAATCCTGTATTGTGTTGTAACACACACTTTGCTTGTATTGAAAAGGGATTAGCAAAAAATAATTACAAAAATAATAGTCATGCGAGTGTCTTTTTATATAGAAGATTTTTATAAACTTAATAACATAAAAAAGATCATAATTATCGTAGATGAGTCTTTTCTGTTTGTACCAAGATAATACTTACAACATAGCGCCTCTTTGAGGTGCACTAAATATCCTTACTTTATAAGTTATAATACTTTAATTCCAGACCTTAAATGGAAAAATGAAATGCACGTGAGAAAATAAAAATTAAAGAACGATTAAAATGAATTCTTAGCTATTGCTACCTCTTACTAATGTGTAATGATAAACAGTGACAGGACTAATTCTTCTACTATGAATGGCATCTGTCCATTTTGGATCAATTTTGCCAATGTCATAGATAAAATACTTTTCCGTCAAGTCAAGTCAATCATATTCAAGTCGGCACTTCTTGGCTTTGAAAGCAAATGATGGTCGTTTGTTTTCAAAACATCAGAAACCTTTTCGATCATATCAGAATTTCACATAATACACTTTCATTCCAACTGCTATAACACTTTGAGCTAAGACCTCAAGTAATGTGGTTAAAATACCACCGAAATTACACAACAGAACTCAAAATAACACTAGAAAAACAATTAAAATGGAAAAGCTATGTGACTTCCCAAAATGACAGAAAACGAATCCAGGACTAATTATAATCAATGTTTCAATCTGGCAAGATGTAAACGACAGACGAGGCAATTAAAAAAGAACTGCAAAAACGATTGCTAAAGGATTATGTGTAAGAAGTAATGAATCCAGCAAGTAAATGAACTTGCTAAGTACATCTCTCAGACCCAAGTTTTCAATCGTCTCAGCAGGATTTGAACCAAAATTAATCAAATTCCAGAACTGGCAACTTTGCAAAAACAAATATCGACTGAAACCGCATCCACTGCTTACCACGGATCCGAGTGCACTTGATTGAACTGACTTTAACTTGAACTGACTTTATACGTCAACAACAAAATTGTTATCTACTTAATGAGCACGAAAAGAGCCCGAACTGCACTTAAAATCCTTTTACCACCCTTTGTTTGAAAGAACCAGTGTCATTATAAGAATAAGAAGAACAGGTTTATCAAAAAAATTACAGTAATTGTGTATAAGTTAATAGTATCAATTCGAAAGGTCAGCCGGTAGCTACGAGCGGTCTCGGATCACACAGAACTGCATACAAGTTAGTGTTACTAAGACTGAAGTTCAAGCTATATGACCTGGGTAACTTAGATTGCTTTTAGATAATGGAAGCAAGGCCTCTATTTTACGTTTCATTCAATGAATACCTACTGGGTATTTAGTTTGAGAGTAACTAGTAGAGAAACTTTTTTTTTAAAGTTCTTACAAATTTCGTCTTGTCTTTTATTATGTACTAGTGGCCGCCCGCGGCTTCGCTCGCCCGTTCCCGTAACACCCCGTTCCCGTTGCTTTTTCGGGATAAAAAGTATTCTATGTCTTTCTCCTGGTTCTAAGCTACCTCCCAACCAATTTTCAGCCAAATCGGTTAAGCCGTTCTTGAGTTATAAGTGGAGTAACTAACACGACTTTCTTTTATATATATAGATATATATTTTACTTGATTAACTTTATTTACATAAATAAACTTATAATTAAACAAATATTTACAAAATGTACAAAATACACAAGAAACAGTTGAGCTATCTGCAGATCGTTATAAACAATCTAGAGATAGCTCAACTGATCCAAATCAGTGCCAGAATTTTACTTGATTACCACGATCACGTACAAATATTATAATAATAAGCCTGTATTCAGAAGGAGGCCTTCACCCATATTTGGGTGAAGGCCTCCTTCATCCATCCAGACAGACATGATGAATCAAAAGGGTTCCGTTTTTTCCATTTGGCTACGGAACCCTAAAAAGATTGAATGGCGACCACGAGCCGGAAGACGAAAAGTAGGGCGCCCACCCACCAGATAGACCGACGACATTGCTAAGATCGCGGGAAGTCGGTGTATGGAAAGAGTTCAGAATCATCTCTTCCTGGAAATGTGTAGGGGAGGCCTATGTTTAGCAGTGGACTTCTTCAGGCTGATGATGGTGATGTGATGATGATAAAAAAAGAAAAAGATAGCGAAGAAAGTGTTCGTACAATGTCCCACGTATCGTCAGATCTCCGTCCAATTACACGTGAGCACAGATAATAAGAAAGCCGCCTTCAGCTCCACACTGGGCGATTATTACGGCCAAATGACCGTCTTTAAGCGCCTTGGTGGTGCACGTTGGAAGAGAAAAGCGAAAATAACGTAAGTATTTTCCCTAAGGACAAACAATTATTTTGTCTAAAACATTGTGTTTTAAATTTATGGAACAATTTCATACATTTGTAATTAGATCCATGATCTACATGGACAAGCAACTCTTTTTAACTCAATTTCAATTTCAATTAGCCTTTATTAACAACCTTATAAACTATGACATTTTTAGACTATACTTAATTTAAACAATAAAGTGTACCTATATAATAAAAAATCTTACAATCTACTTATCTAGTTTTAATTTTATAAAATTAATAATTATTATTTTAAGTATAGCTTGGGCATCAGTAATTATTTTTAAGGGTCGTTTTGCTTTTCAGCATAGGCCTCCCCCAGGCTCTTTCATAGTTCCCGGTCACGGGCTTTCCTCAACCACAATGCACCTGCTGTACCTCGTAGATCATCCTCCCATCTTCGAATCTTTTTATCTAACTTCAATTAAAAAAATGGAAAGCTCAGCAGTTTGGCAATGAAGTCAGTTTCTCAAGTTTTTTAAACTTAAGAGTTACTTGGATAGGACTATTAGTGTTCATAAAATGTATTGATAGTTTGTGCTTCACTTACTTGCACACAATTTTGGTGACCCAATGCAACTTATTCTGTTTTTCGGAAATAATGTACATTATGTTTTAGACACAGTGAAAACCTTTTTCCCTCTCTCCTCTCATGAATTGCGCCGTGTAAAGAGAGACAGCGAGAAGGGAGGGCTCCGTATTGCCATCATTATGAGAACTCATCTCCCGATGCGCAGAATTGATAACTGTACCGTTTTACAAAAACTACCGATACTTCAAAGGAGGATAGTGTATCTTTTGAAAAGATATTGTTTTCTTTGGAAAATGTCTGGCTACAAAAGGATAAGGTTTAGGAAGAATGAATTGAAGAAAGTATTAGGCTGTATCTGCGTATTATATATGAATTCGTGCGTGTTTTTTCTGGCCAGAACTCGAGCTAAGGCGGGAAGAAAAAAGAATTACGTAAAACCAATGGCTCACCTGACGTTAGGCGGCTACCTCTACTCATAATTAAGTTATTAACCACAGTGAAAACTGTAGGTAGATTGTTTTTATCGATTTATCGAAAACAAAAAGTTCTTACTACTTCTTAGTGCAAGTAAAGTATGGTATTAAATCCCACCCTCTAAAACCCTGCATCTAAAACGATCAAATGGACACAATATCCCAAAACACTGTACAATAATTTCCATATTCACCCCATCGCGTACATTCGCCCGTCATTTACCAACCCTTTAAACTTTTTATTTCAATCCGAGTCCAGTTGACCCCCGAATCATCCCTTAGGGTCCGATTGTGTCACTAGCCAGTTATTTCGCGTCACTAAACTTATTAGAAGGGTCCTCCTGATTGGCTTCCGACCGCCCCTATTTGACCATCGTGTTTTTTAAATAGTTCTTCGAAACGAAGGTAAGTCGATTTTTTGGTTCAATAGGTCGGTAAATTGGCTTATTTCGAAGTCTTTGATTGACCGATTTTATGAACTTTAAGAAAAATTACTTGATTTCCCGGTTTATTTCGTAATTTTCGATGGATTTTTCGAAAACTCTGGCTATTTTAAAAAGAGTTGTGCTTATGTTTACTAAAATCGGTTGCAAAACTTTCAAAAATGGAACAAGAATTTGAACAACACCACAAGTCTTTTTAACACTTTTTTATGAGTACTAGTTACGTAATATTCAGTATAGATATGTGAACAGTTCGGTTTTAAAGTTTCGAGCACTGTAATCCACTCTGAGCTGCACAAAGAAAATCTAAAAGCGATAGGAATTGAACGAAATTGTCAATTCCAGGCGATTTGGTCCAAACCGGCAGACGTTCAGATTCTTGGGACCCACAGTACTATGCCTAATAATACAGTAAGAAAACGAGTCTTTTAAGGAGTTTTGTAAGTTTTTTAATAATGTGTAGGTGAAAATAATTATCAAAAAGTTACTGATATTTTTGAACGTCACAATTTTTTTATTTACTTAAAAAAATTGTTTTTCATGACAATTATCAACCAAAAGTAGATTGTAAATATCAAGTTAACAACTTTTTTTTAAAAAGACTCGCATCACAACATATTTCCACCTACTTTTCTGTAACCATTACTACTGTCTAAGTCTGTACTGTGCCAGGACCGAATCTTAAGGATTTGAATGTTGAAGCGACTTAAAATTATCATAATCTTGCATTTGTTCCTTAAAGTTTTCACTGCATTATTTGCAGCTTAGAATTTGAAGTAGATCAGAGCATTGATCTGTTTACTTACGAACGGGGTAGGTAACCATTTTATTGTAGACTGCTGTACTATAATAAACTTCTTGTAAGTTTAGCAAATCAAGTTTTCAAGTTGTAGTACGCTCTAGGGCATCATTTTCGTGATTATACGATCTATCACATACGAAAACTTTATCTTCAACTATAGAATATTTACCTAGTATAATTATTAACATATTTTTTTGCTTTACAAAGCAAAGTTTATATTTGCTATCTCATGTTTATTATGTCAACATTCAGTCTTGTTTGTTCCTTGTCAAAGATAACTTTTGTTTCAATATTTTTTTTTAATGCAATCGAAGCTAAAAATAATTTCAAAACTGACAAATGCGAGCAGATTCTTATAGCCGTGAGATGATCTTGGGGACATCTTGGTAGACACCCAGGTCTGTCTATACAACACACAGTCAATGCAACTGTGCATCAGCAAATGAATACAGAGATTGATTTTCTGAATCCTCACAGCTGAGACTCGCAGCACGAACTACCGAAAACAAGCCAAATCTTACATACACGGTGTAGGCATGTAATCACCAAGTTGTCTGACAATCGAGGCGACACAATATTTGCATATGCCCCCAGGCGCGTGGTGGCACAGCCACGACATAACAGCTAGGAACATACCTTGGGAAGTGACTTGCGTAATGTACCACACGCCACAGCCACAAAACGCCGCCACCAAGCTACGGACTGCATTTTTTATACATTGTATAATCACTTGCTGCGCACAGTTTGGTACGCCTATGGTGGATTTCACGTTTTGTGGCGGAGGATGTTTTTTTTTTTTAGTTTTCTGTCATGGTATTTATAATTGCTGATACCCACACTTCCTTTCATCTAAGTTTTAAGGTCAGTCTTTTTTTTAATAGATGCTTGACATGAGCCGGCTGTCTTATTTTTAAGCTGTGTCATGAATGTAGGGGCGCGAACAACCGCTGACACTAACTTTCATTTACAAATCATTTGTTGTTGCGTGTTGGAACACCCTGTATAGTGGATGTTTCAATTGGGATCACACATTTGCATTCATCCATTTTAAAAAAAGCATAAATAAATATCAAATGATTGTTGTTTCATTATTTTGAATGAGATGAGGAAGAATATACGCGTGGCTTTGCAAGGCAAAGTTTGTTCACCAGCCAATTTTAAGTCGTAGTTTGTTCTTCTAGACTTGGTCACGTGAAATTGGCACCTAGACTCGGCTAACTTTAAGACGTTTCAAAGTGATCCTTATGATACCATTGAATAAAGATATTTATACCATACCCCCTCTAAAAAGCTTATTTTATTCACGGGAAATCGTGAATAAAAAGCTCTTTTAATCACGATTTTGGTGTTTGAATTTGGAACACACCAATAGGGTCGACCTACATATTAATACTATACAACCATGATACAAACTCCTTGCGCCAAAAATACTCTAACTTGATTGGTCGAAATGTTTAACAAGGAGTTTAAGCAATGCTAACCTCCTTGGTTAAATACTGTTTTGTGTTCTTTGTTGTCATTGTCATAAATATCAATAAATTGCAGCTATTTTGAATACAGTGCACGTAAGTTATACAACACAAAGTTTGGTAATAATAAATCGATTGAAAATGCATTCTAGAGATGAAAAAGTTGTGAGTTTTGTTGTTCAATTGAGTTGTTTAGTTTATGAAAGAAAGGTCGGCCAATATAATAGAAAACTTGCATTAATTTAACCTTAAGTTAGTTTCCTTGTTTTCAAATAAAACCAAAATCAAAAGTTACTGGTTTTATGTCACATTAGAATAGAACAAACAAAGTTTTTAATTCTTTTTCGCTTCATCATCATCATCAGCCTGAAGAAGTCCCCTGCTGGACATAGGCCTCCCCTACACGTTTCCAGGAAGAACGATCCCTTTCCATCCACCGACTTCCCTCGTTCTTAACAATGTCGTCGGTTCATCTGGTGGATGGGCAGGACGCACGTTTTTCGCTTAAATCTTTCTTTTTCTCGAAGTCATGGTATAAAGTATAGTATGCAACTCTTGAATAAAACGGATTTGTATCGAGGGCCATGAATTACTCGCGTCGTTTAGGGTTCTAACACTTGAATCACTCGCTACGCTCGTGATTCAATCATTATGAATCACTCCCTACGGTCGTGATTCATTCGTTAGAACCCTTCACTTGCTCGTGATTCATCTATGACCCTCGATTTAAATCCGTCTTTTATTCACTAGTTACATAATATACTATTTTGATTTGATTTTAGAAAAGAAATATTATTATAAGGTGAAAAACGCTTAAACCAAGGCATTTTTGTAAGCCAGGGCAATTCTTCACTCCCTCATTATCTCCGCGCTAATTCTCGTATCGCGGATCGCGAACCAAATTTATGGGCCGCGAATTCAGAGAAGCTCTTCTATCTATTCGGATTTACAATTTTTGAATTGCTTAAGCTGTTTTTCTTAGCAACCTTCATACGACAACCGTGGTTTAGCAGCAGAGATGGCAATTTTACCAATTTCAAAGAATTTGTTAGATAATTTTGTTTTTTATGCAAGTCTTAATTTAAAGACTTCATTTGATTTCTTTTTTTGTGCTGAAGGTTGTGAGAAGGTTCTATAACATGCTAGCTGATTGTCTCTCCCTCCTTGTCTGATGGCACACACACAATATTTTTTTGGTTAGATTTTATTTTGTTTTTATTTAAGATTTTGTTTTTATTTTTCTTTTTAATATTACTTTTCATTATTTATGTGTGTGTTATGTTTAGACAAATAAAGTTTTTATCTATCTTTCTTTCAAGACCGCAAATTAATAATATCCACCACGTATTTTAATCTTATTTAGCTATTTAAAAATAACTATTTAAAAAAACCTAGGTACCAATCGATCTACACCTATTTGTTATAAACAGTCCTTTGTGCAGTTTTCAATGAGCAGTTGTAAATCTAGTTATAGTAATGCAGAGGTCGTCGTGACGGACAAACAAGGCAGCCAACGAACCAGCGCCGTCCAGCCGGCCAGTGCGGGGCCAATCAGCGAGGGGAACACAAATTGCAAGGTCAATGTTTATTTTGACCTTTTAAATCAATATTTAAAGAGAAGGATTTGCGAATATGCTCATTCCAATATTTGGAAGTGAAAACCAAGAGATGCTTGTTTTAAACCTGGAAGTAAAATGCTTGAGTTTGTTTTTCACGTCGAAGAATACTACGTTTTTATCCAATTCTTGGTTTTGTTAATCACAGTTGCAATCGATGATCAACAAAATAATACCAACAATGATGTTTTTTTTATATTTAATAGGTAAACTATCCTTTGGCCACGATCTCACCTGATAGTAAGCGACGATGTAGCCGACGATGTAGCAGGACAGTCTAGAAGACACTTTTTCACTCTAGCCTTAAGGGGCCAGCGGAGGGCGAATTTTCATACAAACGCAATACCAAAATGATTACTAATTTAAGCCGATTTTCACTATATTATTGTAATAATTGTAATTGTATAGTATTTATCTAGGTTCCTGAACAGTTTTTATTTTAAATTACTTACCTCAAATGAAATTAACGCCAATCGCATTTTACAATTTTTTTTCATTGCAATATGTGAATGGCGTTAATTTCATTTGAGGTAAGTAATTTAAAATAAAAACTGTTCAGGAACCTAGATAAATACTATACAATTATTACAATAATATAGTGAACATTTTTTGCAAAGTCACCCTCCGCTGGCCCCATAAAGAGGCCCAGATTAATATCTATTTATTCGATTTTGAAGGGTTTAAAATCTAAGTAATCTAAGTTTACTTACGTGTTAGGTGTTGTTTTAAAAATTTACAGTGTCATGTAAAATTGTTGTAGCTTGGGCATTACTAGTATAATGTTTTACTTTGATATTAAGTATACCTATAATTTGTATTCTATTGAAATGACACTCCACTGGAGCTGCATTAAACCTTTTAATAGTATTTTGCTAAAGGATCGTAGTAGCGCCTAGATGTTTCAACCTAAACCTTTTGACTTGGCTTAAATCTGTGGTTTCCCATTGCTATTTTAACAGCTGAGATTATAAAATTCTATACTGTTCATATCCAAGCCCTTAAAACAAATACGCATCACAAACTTTACAAAAAAAAAGCTGTCAAAACATGTGACTATCGCCATTATTAGCCAAAGCTGACAACAAAAGAGCTACGGTACAAAAAGTTTGACAGCTCGTTACACGTGAGGGGAAGTGGGGAACTAATTGGGTACCACCTGGGGGAGTGAGGGGCTGTTCGGGATATTCGGCAACTATCGGTTCACGCAGTGCTATTGTGATCAAATGAAGCAGATCTTGTGTTTGACAACCCTGCATGGGTGACGGAAGAAAGTTCACTAAGGAAATATTCTTGGGTTATTTCGTACCTAAAATTATTGTTATTATACTCTCAACTTTAAGTTTTAGTTAAGTTTCAAAGTGGTTCTGGAATAAATAAAATTGAAACTCTAATATGAACCGGCAAACATAATTTGCTGTCAAAGCAATCAGAAAGCATCGACAATCATAAGCTATATAATTATTATGATTTATCGTTTTCATCATCGACGATCATTACCATATATGTAACTGAGGAATCTTTTTGGTTTATGCGCTATTTCTTAAAATATTATACTGTATCGTTTGCTTTCCAAATAAAATTAGCATCAACTATGTATACTTCTGGCTAACCTCAGTACCTGGTCACACGTTCAAGAAACTTAAAAAAAAAGATTTATCTGTGCAAGGATTACAGCCCTCAGCCTATTTCATTTAAAAATAAATACATCAGAAAAACCAACATGGCGGCTTGGCTGCATTTAAAAGCTTATCAAACTTATTACGAGTCTACGATTCGCCGTGCGAGTAGCACTCATGGAATTAAATTACTTACATTGAACGGCCTCATTTTTAAACGATCAAAGAGTAAAATGTTGTATTGCCTTCAGTTTGAACGCCTTAAAGAGGCTAGGAAAAGCACAGTTTTGATCTATACATAAATAAAATAAAAAATAAATATTGTGGACAATTCACACAACACTACCCAGCCCCAAACTAAGCAGAGCTTGTAATATGGGAACCAGATAGCTGATATAATACTTGAATACATTGTTTATGCACACGTTTTGAAGACATTCCACACAACACTATTATGACACTACTTGTGTACATTTTTGTTGTAAATACATTACTTAGATAGAACACAATATAATACCCAGGCAGAGAACAAATATCTGTGTCCACCACTCAAATATTTGTTCTGAGTGGGGATCGAACCCACGGCCTACGGCGCAGAAGGCAGGGCTACCGAGCCATGACGCCTATCAGCTCTAAGAGATAACATGCCTTTAAGTAGTATCTAAATTCCCGATATTCATATTATAGGCACTAAGAATATTGGTAAGGATAAAGTAACGCACTCAGAAGTTGTTTATAATATGTAGTTGAGTTACACTCATACCTTCTTGGAGCTTCTAAGTGGTTGAACGAGTACGACCCATAAACCAACACGTAATAAATTAAATGGTGGAAACAACGCCTATACCATCCCATACGAAAGAAAATTAAAAAAGAATCTTTGGAAACAGTTTATATAAATTTTTGTCTCATCTGTACGGTCACCTTGTATACTTTGCGCCACCGCCCCGCCAGTGTACACCAAGGTAAGCATTTTGATATTGCTGAAGAAGGTAAAGTTTTCCATTTTGCGTGCGGTAGCCCGCAAACTTAATATTTTTAAAAGAAAGTTGAACGCTACTTAGAATGTTTTAAGACTTACGACTCGTAGAAAAACATGAAATAGAAAAAAATATTCTAATCATGGAACATGCCCAGTAGTCACTTCTGCTAGTTCAAATTTTGAAAAGTTGCATCAACCGTTTCTGATTGGTCGAACGCATTCGTTTCCAGTCGAATAGACACGCACGTTCAATAACAGTCGCCAATCATGCGGCGTTCGAAATTTTAAAAAGCAAAATGGACGAACGCAACCGTTACTAATTTGACACGTGACGTCACATATTTTGTTCTGCGGTTGTCATGGTGGCAGAACGTAGCAGTCGTTGATTTGCAAAAAACATGAAAAAATTGATAAATTTTAGATACAAACTGTCTTGGAACTCTCGAAAAATTAAAAATACACTTGCGAAAAACGAAAGTAAAAACAGCAGATGATAAATAAAGCATGATTAAAAAAGTTATTTCAGTAAATGAATTTGGCTAATGGACATTACTTATTAGTCTATTGATAAAAATAATTAATAATTTTGTACAGAAACAACGATTATTTAGGTTGTATAATGTGAACTACGAAGCATCTTAAATACGAAACCGCGGGCTGAAACCAGCTCAAAAGACAATGTCGAGTTTAAGCGATCGAATAGTGCTCTTTTGTTTCTCATCAAAAGAGAAGCGCTCGCGGTGGCCCTATTCTACTGACTACAGAAACCAATAGAGTTGACACCAATTATGAACTCCGACTCAAAGTGCCTAATGGAAATTTAAACACTCGTTTCCGCGAGCACAATGCAACGTCGACAACCCTAATTGAAACTTTTTTTAGATTTTTCACACTTTAAGTGTCAAATTGGCTATTGTGGAGGTGCAATCGGGCGGACGCAGGGTCGCCTCTCGATCGCTTTTTAGTTTTTGTCACTGCGATGGATAGAATTTTTGTTCGGTGATGCGTTCGGCAAGGAATGCGCGCTTTTGTGCCACTCGTGTAGGTTTGATTAACTTTTAAAAGACAATCAATGCCTGAAATGTGCTAAATTGGCGCAAAACTTGTTTTAATGGGTTTGCGCGACGTGCCCGACTAGTTTACGACTGGTTGGGCCGTACGGGGAATTTTATTAAGAGCCCAAACAGAAGTTTTTATGTTGACATTTTTATTGTTTGAATAAAAGTTTTTTGAGAAATATCGCGCTGATCAAAATCATGGAAGGCAGGGGGTTTAAGTTAAACTACCTATGCCAACTTATGGAATTAAATAAAAGCTACACTGAAATAAGTGGTAGGTAGATCGCAGTTTAGAATTATGACGTCCTCTTTGTATTTAAACATTTTTTTTAGAGATGCATAGGTTGCAGAGAGTAATGGTGGAGGAAGACATGTTGTGCCGTCGTCCCCACATGAAGTGGGCTATGAGCAAGAAGAGGAGAGTTTCATTTTTTTACAAGTTTTATTGCTACAAAATTTGGTTTACCAAAAGTGGTTCACGTGGTTGTTGAACGGCTGAAAGAATTTGGATTAAATCTTAAAATAGGTTAATTATTGACCCTAACTATATTCCTTATAGGTGTCCCCACTAATAAATTTCCGCTGGTGGGGATTTCAAAGTGGTAGTGGTTTTAAGCCCCAGTAAAATATGGAGGATAAGTTGTAGATTAAATTATTTTCTTTAATATTTTGTTGATTTATTCCAATCCAAATGAATACCATTCGATACGATATTGTATCGCCCGTGAATCGGAATCAATTGTGTAGTTTGATTGGCAGATTCGTTAAAACTAATATAGGATTATCCAGATATCTGTAATGGAATCGAAACATAGGGGAACCACCCGATAATGAGATCTAACAATATCGGCAGAGGGCTTCAGCAACTATCTAATCTGACTCCTACTCTGAGGGACGTTTTACAATACTCAACAAAACAAAATAAATATTGTGTTGATAGTTTTTTATTTAACCCTAAAAAATATGTCTGTTAGTCTGTTTTTAATTACGCAAAAGTTTGTATAAGTGATTTTTGTGAGCTACTTAGTAATTAAATCACTGAAGAACTATAATTTTTGTATAAAGAAGAAGAAGAACTAAACTATTATAATATGAAGTTGACACTCAAAAATATGAAAACCCATCTTCCTGCCCTAATCCCACACTAAGTGGGGTTGGCACATTAGGTTTTCTTCTTCTGCTCACCACTATCATTCGTCATGTCAGTGCTTTTTTTTTGTTCATGGCCCATCCATATTTTCTTTGGTCTACCTCTTCTCTTCTACCATCTACATCCACTTTTATCTTAATATGACAAAAATAAGAAATATGTACATTTATTTATATGCCTTTATTCATTAATAAAATTATAAGATTCTGAAACTTTGCTGAATATGCTTAGCACACTGGAACTTCACTGCTATATTATTTTAGACTGTTTTTGATTTGTAAAAGGATCATATAAAAAAACAGTAGGAACCGAGACGTAGTTTGTTGCCTGTTCTTCTACGCTTGGTCACGTGGAACTGGCACCTAGACTCACCTAGCTATAAGACGTTTCAAAGTGATTCTTGCATCGTAATGAATAAAAAATTATTGAGTTTGAGTTTAGCATTATTGCACTTTGCTTTGAAAATTGTTTAAGGTAGTCAAAAATGTTGATCAAATCAATAGGCGAGTATACCTGCCTGGTCAATGACGTATCTGTAAGGTGTTTTTTCCTATTTGTTTGCACTCTGCTCTTTATATTCGTTACAACCCCTACACCCCCCACACCCCCTACACTGCTAAAGGTATGTATATTTATTTGAATAAATAAATAAATTTGTACATCAGAATTAATCCTCAAAGCTAAATGAATTATGTTCATCAGTTCTTTCAAACGTACACCCGTGCACACAAGTGCTGTTCAAACGAAACAGCGAGACAGGCAAATAGAGACGCGTCTGCGCTTTGAGGTGTACCTACTAACGCAATTTACGCCCGGGACTCTTATTGACATGGAAATTAAGATTTGAATACAATCTAGATTTAGATTCTTGAGAATAGCAATTTACAGTATCTGTTATTTTGATTGCCTTCAATTTGAAATACGCAGTGAGCCTAGGGCGTTTCTTACCGTGCAATGCGTTTTAGGCAAATTTTATAGGAGTGACAGTTACCACTCAACATCAGGTGGGCTATATGCTTGTCCCACCAGCAATTAGTATCATAAAAATAGTTTTGAAAATAATAGAGACGATTTAAAATGTGTTTTATATACATAATTATAAGGTTAAAAGTTCCTGAAAAAAAAATATATGGAGCTTCCTGTAGCCCTGCAGGTAAGATATGAATTAGTGCCGTATAATGCATGCAGAGGGCGTGCGATATGAAACGCTTAACACGTAATGTCACTGATTGGCGAGGGCCAGAGGTAACCAGGCGGACGTGACGTCAATAACGAATATCAAATGGAAATTAAGGCTTATTTTGAAGTACCTCTGCTGCTCAACATAACTTATGTTGGCAGTTGGTATAGTAGCAATCACAGAACAAAGTAGAACGGCCATGTGGCCGGAAAAGTGTCGCCAAAATACATTATGCTCCTTTCTCTTTACAAATTCAACAGTTTTTCGCGAGTCGTTAAGGTGAAAAATGCCTTGCAGCAGCGCAAGATTTACTTCCCGAACAAGTTAAGCAACAAGATAAAACATGGAAATACTTTCTTAACATCTTCCTTCCTTTGTTTTTCTTAGAATCTCCATATTAAGTGATATTTTTAATATAATAGTGGAATTGTAAAACTGGCGACATTGGCTGCTCCCATACAAACGGCGCATGATCGCATTTCTACTGTATTCTGTATTCTGTGGTAATTGCTCCAACAGAATACAGATTGTAGGTTTTATTTTCAAACTTACTGTACAATCTAAGCCGTACATAGTTTTTTTGAGACAGAATTCATGTGTCGTATGCAGTTTAAACAATCGACTAGCTGATTTGAAGGGAATGATCACCTTTTCCTAGATTTTTGTGTCAAAATGATGGAAGCTGTGTGGATGTGCTTGAAAGAGCTACTAGAGAGAGAGAGAGCTACTATAAGCGATCGTGATAGGTACCAAAGGTTAATTTTACGGTGTCAAACTAGAAAACTTACGTTTTGACGTGACAACGTCTTATAATTCGATAGAGCCGGCTGCTCGCACGAAAAAACATGACTCATGCGGTGTTACCTCGCTCTTGGGCGTTCCATTTAAGGCTTGAAGCGTTCGACATCTGTCTCTCTCCTACTTGAGTGAGCGATGCGTCCGCGTGGACAGCTGTATGACGTTGACACGTTCAACTATCGTCAGTAAACCGACTTTACAGACAACCGATTTTTTTTTCTTTTTAGTCGGTTCATATACTCGATGTTGACAGTTCAAACTTGGGTACTTTATCCTTGGGTAGTTAGAAGACTCCTTTTAAAAATAAAAATGTAACCAATTTTTTTCAAAATCTGTATTTTATTTACTAGAAGGCTTCATTGTTCAGTTTGAACGTTACCAAAGATGGGATCAGGATACAGAAAATCAAAGCATCGAATTCTGCTACCGAAGGGTTGGTCAATAAGGTTCGGCCGAGGGTCAACTTATTTAGGAATTGATAAACCCTTGCTGACAAAAGTGAGGAATGTCTGATTATTCGCAGACAGACCAGTGTTAGCTGAACTGTTGGCTGGTGTAATGTGATTGTGTTTTTCTTAAATGATGCTTTAAAAATCACTGCAAATTCACCTTTTGTTTTTAAATCAATGAATGACATTATATTTTATTGATTTTATTTTTATTCATTCAATTTAATTTAAATGACACGAATGATTGATATGTTTTAGAAACTAGGTAAACTCAGTACTACAAAAATAAATCAAAGACTTTTCGAAGATTTGAGCATTTTTAACCGACTTCAAATAAAGAAGGAAGAGGTTCTCATTACGGGTGTATTTTATTTCAATTTTTTTTTTGTTCGCTATCGAACAACTTCATCATTTATGAGCTGATTTAAAAATATATGTTTTTATCTGAAAGGTAATACTTTCAGATTGGTCCTATATAAATTTTATCAGAATCGACTGTGAAGTTGGTTTCTTAAGTTTTAACACATTTATTTCTTGTCCCAAGATATTTATTTCTAATCAGAAGATTAAGCGTAGACTAAATCCAATAGACCGATGTCATTATCAGAATTCCTTGAAATATCTACAAAATGCTCTATGCACTTTATCTGATATGTATGTATAGACCTAATATGTAGACAAATGCACTTTATCTGATATGTATTGTATAAGACCTATGTAGCCGAGGACATCTTCAGGCTGATGATGGAATAATTTCGCCTAAAAACGCTTGCGCCAAGTATTTTTACGCCAAAACCTGAAGCTCAAGCATCACTGGTCGCCCTATAGCTCTCAAATCCTTAGAGAGAGCCCTTTTGATACTACTAATAAAATTCGTGACCTCCAGATAAATAGGTCTCGTTTAATACATGTTTATCATCAAAACTCGTAAAATGGTTTTATAGGCTTTCGAGATAAGTTACTTAAGTATTTAACTTAATCTAGGCTTTGGTCCGGGAGGTTTATTTTTAGATTTCGATTTTTAGATCAAAGCGATCTGCGATGGCGATCAGGGAAACACTGTCAAATATGACAGTGAATATTTGACAGCATTTACGTATGCTGAGTACCTTAAAACATTAAAGGTACTCAGCATACGTAGCGTGTTTTTGTCAAACCGGCAAACGGCACTGTTTTATGACATCTTTTCTTAAAAAAATAGAAAAATACACGTGACGAGAAAACAGACGAGACCGGACGGCAAATACAATTGTTCTTCTTGCCGTTCTTTGCACGTGATTCTTTTGAACTAGTGTGTTCCGTCCAAAAAATTACCCCGTCACGTATAGTAAAGTCAAAGTTTAGTATAAAAGCTCTTATTTCCCGAAGCGATACAATTCAAAGCGTCAAATCAGCTTATTCGCTTATTACATTTAATTGCTCCCTCGCTTGTGACCATGTGACCAATCAGAGGACGTGACACGTGTCATTTCGCACCCCTTTGATGGGCATTCCTTTGTTGAGGGCGCACAGACGGGCGGGTGAAACGCGACGTTTTTATGATAATTATTTCCATAAAGTATACTACAAAGAAACTTACAAGTATTTTCAAAATGTATAAAATTCATGAGAAACAATTGAACTATCTGCAAAAAATCTAGACAAAAAACGATCCAGAGATATCTCATAACTGATCCAAATCAGTGCCAAACGGAAACGTCCCCAAGACAATGGCGGCATAATTTATTTTTCTTGTGTAATAACCGCTCATGCAACATTGCTTAGTCCGAATTCTTTATTTGTCAAAAACATATCAATATCCATAATAATGTCTGAAATCGGAACAGTAAAGAGCCTAAAAAGGGTCATCAAAAGGCATAGAGACTTTAAGTTCTCAGCATCATTTTTGACCCCGGGCACGATAACGGTAATTTTGACTTCTATTCTGTAAAGCAATGTGCTCATTTAAGCGCTAAATTAAGCCAATCTAAGCTAAAATGTGCGCAAGGCTTAAGATTAAATCCATAATTTAGGAGCTGTAAGGACAGCCGTTTTTGCAACGAACTGATTTTTTTTTTATAAAATCTATATCTCCCTATCTACCAGCACTTTTTTAGGTAAAGTAAACAGGCCTTTGCATCTATTGAAGATGATTTATATAGCGTCAGGGGCAACTGGTGATTACTCATGCCCCTACTTACGGGACGCTATAGTGCCTGGGACAGGATTTTTTAGATGGGATAGGCTTGCCCAGCACCTATACCATCCTGACAGCTTAGTCGGCCTAATCCACAGGAAAGACATGGTCAATACGTGCGGAGCTGACTAAGCCACGGGTTTCCTCACGATGTTTTCCTTCACCGTTTGAGAGCACTAGCATTGTGTACTTAAATTTTTCGACAGAAAAACTCATTGGTACACGACTGGGTTTGAACCCACGACCTTAGGATCGGAAGGCGGGGCCGCTACCACTAGACCACCAGTGCTCTCAACTTTTTTAGGAATCGCTTAGGAAAAACACCAAGTGGTGCTCTTTACAAATTGGGGCTTCGTAGTTTATAGCAAAAAAAAACGTTTTTAAAACCGCCCGTTTGCCACGGTGTAATAAACCCCGTGGGACGCGCGCCGAGCACATTGCATGTGACGGATCAGCATTAACATTTGACACTGCATTTATTTAACTGGACCTTTTGTTTATTATTTAGTGAAATGCTACTGCTACTACTACTGCCTATAACTAGTCTAATTATTGAAACTAAGGCCTCCGGTGTAGAAATATATTGATCTTAGTTTTGTAGAATACAGTCAAATCATTATTAGTAGAGCTCTTTGTGAAAGGTCCCTCCGGGAAAGTACTACCACCATGCCTGTTTCGGCCGTGAAGCAGCATCGTTGCGTTAATTTTTTAAGAGTGTGGGTGCCGGTGAAACTACTGGTACGGGAGGCTGAACATGTATGCTTCAAGTTGATGGACGCAGGACAGTGCATCATTGGGTTTCTGACGTGCGTGACCTACGAGGTAATGCTTTGTTTTAGGCAATGGTTACCACTTAACATCAGGCGGGCTATATCCTTGCTCTATCAGCTAGTTCTCACCTGGTACCAACCCACTTTAAGTTAAAAACTACCCATGCTTTATCCCTACAAATTGTATGTGTCCCAAGTGTTATTCAAATCTGTTCAGTCGCTACAAAGATCCCCATTCTCCTGAATACCTAAAAAGTAAATTTTCCTATCTCTCTGGTTTACTTGATCGCAACTTGAGATCTATTGATATTCTCCTTCTGGCTACCTCTAAGCATTCAACATCTTTCCGAGGCAAGTCTTTTGTGGTGGCGGCTGTAGGTCTTTGGAATGCGCTCCCTAGTGACATCAAAAAGGCTCCCAATAAGTCAGTTTTTAAGCGTCTGGTTTATGAGCATTTCCTAAAGCAAGTCTCATCGGACCTTAACTAATAAGTATTTTACCATGTTGTTAATTTTAATATCTAAGCTTTCCTTTTTATGTAACCACGCCAACGCCATTCTTACCTCTTAGGTTGACAGGTAGAAAACGCTTAAAGCATTAAGCCCACTTTTTGTACATAAATTTAAGTTTTTTGCGCAATAAAGAGTTAAATAATAACAAGCTCAAAATACATTCACGAACTAGTATCGCCTTTTTGACTTCAGCCAGTTACATTGACACACTTCTCTTTAGTTCTCATAGCAACACAAATCATACATCAAATAAAGCACAGTGGACGAAGCGCATCGGTGTATGAAATCACCAACACGTGATCTAAGCATGGACGCTTGATTTACGACATCGGACGCGAGAGGGCGCGACAGGCGGAACGGAAAACATTTTCTGCTCTCTGACCGTTACGTATCGCTGTATTTTGTTAGTCTAGGCTGATGCTGATGATAATCTACACGTAGAAAGTTTTGCTTTCGAAAGGACGAAGTGAACAACCACTTTTATACTTCAGGACCCTATACAGGGTTATTCATTATTAGCTACACAATCTGTCAGGGCCTAATTTTTGGGTCGTGAATATTTGTTTGGCCTTATCAATTTTATTCCTAAACTGATTTAAGTTTTTGTATCAAAATTTATTTTTATTAACTTTTAAGGCTATTGCATAATGATTGCCACGGAGAACAGGATGATGACCCATCCAGGCGGTGACTGAACGCAGAGTGTCGCTCACGGCGCGCGGGCGCGGATCAAAGGTCAAAATAGGTCAGGCGCCAATGATTCCGAAGGATATTCTTTATCGATTTTCTCGGGATTTTCATAACAAAACATTAAAAAATCATTTCATAAATATTTTTAATTTTATTTGTTGAACCTAATTCCTGAATATTTGCAGCTAAAAATGAATAACCCTGTATAAAGGAGAAGTCCATTCACGCATCACTAAATCTCGGTAACTATGGTGCCCAGAAGTCTGATATAATTTGGTACCTACCATTATTAAAATTTCGCGGGGTTGAACATTTTTGACAAAGCGAGTATAGAATTAGCGTCAAGCAAAATTCTAATTTAATACCTATAGGTACCGTAAATAAAGCATAATTTCAGAATTAATTAGTCAAAAATAACAAAGTCGGGAATGATAGTCCAACAAAGGGAACGACAGATGTTCAGAAGCCATACAATCTATGCGAGTAACAGTAAAGTCCATATTTTGTAAAAATCTAGGCCGTCATAAAGCGGGGAGTAGGTAAGAAGAAGTAGAAAAAGAAGTAAAAAGAAGAGGTAGGTAATATCATGCTACTGTCATAAAAAAATGTTTATGTCTGCAAGTCTAGCCACGAAGGTTAAAGGTCACCAAAAGGGAAGGAAGGACACTCAAAATATTATGACAATCTTTTTGAAGAACACGGCAATGAGAAAAAAAGCAGCTGCATTAATGACGCACACCGTAATTTAGAAACTTCAGTTTAACATTACAGGCAAATCCTACTATTTCACAGAATGTTCCAAAGTTGTTTCAGCTGTGCAGCTAGCTCTGACACTTCATGGGCTTCTATAAAGCTTCTATAGGACCGCTTTGTTAAGTACATGAGTACCGTAGCATGGTCAGCTACATAATGTTGCTTGATATTAAAAATTAGATTCAGAATCAGATTCATTTTTATATAGCAATAATGATAGTGAAAAAGTAGTTGAATATTTTCAACTACATTATTTTTAACAGAACTAAAATATTTCTGGAGAATCGAATCGGAAAAATAAATGCTCCTATTTTTAGGTACATAATATCAGAGTGACTAAGAACTAAACAGAATTTTAATACTAACCGAAAGTATCTCTCGAATAAAATTATCTCCAGTTAATTTCAGCAATATTAATATAATATTTTCAATGTAATTAGAATTTAGCGCTACAATATAGAAAAGCAATAATGTTTTAATCAGAGCAATGCAATGAATTTTCATACAACCAGATAGGGGAGGCTGGGGTAAAACGGGCAGCGTTATGGAAATTTAATTATTTTATAGTGCACACAATAAAACGCTGTGTTTTAGGGAGTGGGGAGGTGCGCCGTTTTGAGGCTATGCGCCTAATTTATTGTAACAGTCGTTCACCAGTTGGAAACTTTCTGGGAATTATTCGGTTGGCGAGCAATGTGAACATCCCCACATATACAGGGAACATTTTGTGAATATATTTTGCGCGCGACAATAATTGGCACATCATATTTAGCTGGCGGTTTTTAGTTTTGATTTCTTGGGAATCAACCGCTAAAGCTAATTAAACATAAACTAATCTAGAAGTTGACAACTAAGATTGATGATCGTCTTCTTAATAAATTGTGTTTGTTTGTGTAATTTTATAAAAAATCGTGAAGCAACTTTAATTAGAAGTCAAGAAATTAATTCACATTTCCAGCCGAAGCCTAAATTATAAACACAATTGACAATTAAACAAATCCGGGATCCGAATGAGAGCAGCCGGGCGGTAGAGACGGCCGGTGTTTGTTCCCACCGTTTCTTTGCAGGGACGGATCTAGTACCAGAAAGTACAGATCCACACTATCCGCTGTTCTAAAAAAATTAAAATAGAAATGTATCACTGTATAGTCAACAGTCATCAACATGTTAAAATCTGTCTGTTATAATAAGAAGTATGAGCTTAAATTCATTTTCGGTTTGTAAATCTATGCATGCATAAATTTTGTGTTAGTATTAACAGCTCATAAATAGTGTTTTTGTTATTAAACGTTTAAACGGCGGTAAGTTTATTCAGGGTTTTTAAAATTCGCACGCTGTTAGTCAATATGTGGAATCCAGTTGTCCAGAGAGGAGCCTCTTTGAGGCGCACTTAAAATCCTTTCACCACACTTGGTTTAAATGAATCAGTGATACGATAAGAAAAAGAAGATCCAGTTGTCAAAACTAACTTGGCCTTATTTTCTTGTCCAGTATAAAAAAGATTGCCCCACGGCAAGGCATGCCTTAGTCCGCCTCTCCCTACCACCCGTCCGAGTAATCAGATGAGATCCGTCAACCGGGCAAAAATTAACCGGCATTTTCATATTCAACCTTAGAAACCGGTTGATTCGAGGAAATAATTAATTCGTGAGCTCGTGCCGAAAGTTGAGCTATTTTATGAATGAGTTGGACATAACTTTGCAACTTTTCCTTTTTCCTAAATTGGTATTCATATTTTACTTAAGATAAATATTCAATACCAATATAATTTAGCAATGGATTTTTAGGCAGTGTATGCATAATTCCGCAGTTGTCAATAGGCGACGATAAAAGCTTACTATCAGCTTACGAGCAAGCCCAAGCCTTTGCAAAGCTGCTGGGTATGCAAAAAAAAACTAATATCAAAATAGGTAGTTCAATACTTTTGAATAGACATTTCAACATTTCAAAACCTATTTCATTAAAGCGGGAAAGCGGAACTTTCAAAAGATTAAAACGCACATAGCAATAACGTTGAAAGCCCCAACAGGCAAGTTTCACCGACTCAGCGATTCCGAAAATATCCGATAATACTTGAATAGTTCAATCAGTGTTGCACAACACATCAATCTCGGCTAATAACCGACACGAATAATTACGTCGTTGTAAAAGCGCATACGGGGCGTGTGCGGGGTAAGTGCGGGGAGGATGCGGGGCGGGCGCAGGGAAACTGCGTGAGCGCTGACGCGGCAAATTTGATCGCGCGGTTTCGGCTTACCGGGTACGTTTAGTTATTGCCCTACAGGGTGTGTTTTAAACGGGGCATTTGATTTTCCTTGATGCCTAATTGTTTTACAAAATAATTTTACTGTCCTCCCTACGTGTATTATTAACTACGGTCATCGAATAACTATCCAAAGCAAAAAGATTGGTTAATTGACTGAAGCATTTAATAAAAGAATAAATCTTCCCACCAGAGCCAGAACGTGCCTGGATCACTTCATGATAAAAACCAACTGCGCTTGGAAAACTGTAGTATTTGAACAAGAGTTAACTGACCACTCCCCTATACTGCTATACATTGATAATGCTAGGGTAGCTAAACGTGAAGTCACATTTAACCGAGTGATTATTAATAATGAGGGTATTGACGATCTGCTGAAGCAAGAGTCTTGGAAAGATCTATACCTAATTAAGGATGTAAACACTGCTACAGACACGTTCACTGGTAAAATGTTGTCTATAGTAAATCAAAATATGCAGACTAAGCCGCTTTCTAAGCGATATCAACCGCTCAAGCCTTGGATCACGAGAAGCGTAGTGAGATGTTTGAGGAAAAGAGATAAACTACACAAAAAAGCCAAAAAGTCTCCAGAAGACGAGAAACATAATGATAAATATACTAAATATAGAAATGTCTGCAATAGTATAATAAAAAACTTAAAAAGAGAATACTATAGAAATAAACTATCTAAACATCAAGGTAATATCAAAGAGACATGGAAAATAATGAGAGAAGTGTGCAATTTTAAACAAACTAAGACTACACCAAGGGACTTGCTAGGAATATGTGATGAGCCATCTCAATCACTTAATCAGGTGAACACTTACTTTACCACTGTTGGTGGGACGCTTGCAAATGAGACACTACATAAAATTAATGCCACAGAAAGCGAACTCGCTGAACAAGCTAGGACGATGGACTCTCCGCTTAACTCTATTTCACTAGTCCCAACGGATCCAAATGAAGTCAGAGCACTCATCTTTAGATTGAAATCACATACTGCGCCTGGATGGGATAAAATTACAGCGTCACTACTGAAGCGCCACGTAATGTTTTTAGCTGAACCCATTGCGTTTATTTGTAACCTTAGTTTAGAGACAGGTACGTTTCCAACCGCTTTTAAAAATGCTGTTGTATGTCCAGTCTTTAAAGCGGGAGATAAAAAGAACCCTTCGAACTATAGGCCTATTTCTCTCCTGTCTACACTATCGAAAGTGCTCGAAAAAGTAGTAAAGAAGAGAGTTATGAGATACCTAGAAACAAATAATTTCCTAAGCACTAACCAGTACGGCTTTAGAGAAAAAAAGTCAACTGAGGACGCAGTTTTGAAACTAACATCCCTTATAACTACATATCTTGATGGTGGAGACAAGTGTATAGGAGTCTTTCTGGACCTTCAGAAGGCTTTTGACACTGTTTCTATACCGATCTTGCTGACAAGGCTGGAGAATGTTGGAATCAGGGGCCATGCTCTGGAATGGTTTACAGATTACTTAACTCAGAGAAAGCAACGTGTGCGTGTTGAGAACCATGAAAGTGATAGTGCTGTATGCACTTATGGTGTGCCACAAGGTAGTACTCTAGGACCCACTCTTTTTCTAATATACATAAATGAGTTATGTAATACTACCTTGCCTGGTTTAGATTTGCTTATGTTTGCTGACAATACAGTGCTTCTCCTTCATGCCAAAACCTGGAAAAATGTGATAGCGTTAGCTGAGGACTGTCTTTCTTTGGTCACTAAATGGTTGGAACATAGCCTTCTCACGCTAAATACCAATAAAACGAAGTACATGTGCTACAGCATAACGGCAGCTGGAGATCCTGGAGCCAACACAAACCTAAAAATACACACCTACCCTTGTAACCTTGCTAGCCGCCCTGCCGTATGTGGTTGCTCCACGTTGACCAGAGTGGAGTCTATTAGATATCTTGGAGTGATAATAGATGACAAGTTGAACTGGAACGTTCATATAGAAACTCTGGCTTCAAGAGTAAGAAAGCTTATCTATGTCTTCAAAAGTCTTCGTAGCGTAGCTGAAAATAAGTTGGTTATACAAACATACAAAGCATTGTGTGAGTGTATTCTTAGGTACTGCATATGCGCATGGGGTAGAGCGGCAAAATCATATATTATCACCGTCGAGCGTGCGCAACGCGCTATTCTTAAAGTGATACTCTACTTACCTTTCCGGCACTCCACCACAGACGTATACGAGAAAACTAACGTATTAAGTGTAAGGAAACTATTTATTTATGAAAGCATTCGTCGCTATCATAGAGAAATCGTCCCTTTCCTACCAGACTCAAATAAAAGAATCGAGCGGTGTCCCGTTCCCAGAGTCAAAACGCGATTCGCACAAAAACAATTTAACGTCGTGGTTCCCCATTTGTATAATACGCTCAACAAAGTGCATAAGGTTAAAAGGAAAAGTAATCACGGCATTAAAGGGTTGATTCTTGCCTGGCTAAAAGAATTTGACTATGATGGCATTGAATCGATGCTATCTGGTTTCTTTGTGGTTTGATGTTTGTGGTGTGTTGTCCTGAAATTAGTGAATTGTCCCTATTCTTTATTAGTACTACTTCTTTAGTGATACTAACGTCGTGTTTTTTATTCGTATTCTATTAGTTTTAATAATACTGTATAGGTTAGAAGTACATGCATAATAGATTGTGTCATAGTGTAATACAAGTATGTTGTGTAATTCATTTTTCATAAGTAGCAAACATGTTGGTCCTCATGTCAAGAGAGAGAGCTTATTTATTACATACTTATATATATATTTTTTTTATATCATGCGTAATAACATAGTTTAGTTTTTTGTTTTTGTTGTATTAGCTTACTTTACTTTTTTTTTTTAAATCTTCTTGGATAAGTACCTACATAATTGTTTGGGTTATATCATTTTTTTTCATTGTTGTTGAATTTTGATGTAGGTACTTCTAAGTACATTCATTCTTTTTTTTTTTGTTGATTGCATGTGTTGTATCCTTTTGTGCACGCATAATGACTTGTGAACCTATTACATAGGAGAAGCCACTGGCTCCTGAAACACAGTTTTTTAACTAGTTCGGGAGACTATGGGTTCAAAAAAGATTTGTGAAACCTATTTATTAAGTCAATAAACATTACATTACTCAATAAACCTTTTTTAATAGCCCAGATTTTTGTGCTATATCTTTCAATAAAATTACTTTTTTTTTCATCAGTGAATTTCACTTATGCTGGTTTTCTATGATGCACATCCAAGAATAGATAGCATAAGTTTAAAAAACTTGAGAAAACGACGTGAACATCGGTTTAACGTTTCGACAATTGAATGGCCAAAATATTAAACCGATTTTAATATAAAAATACAACCGAATTGAGAACCTTCTCCTTTTTATTTTAAGTCGGTTAACAAGTGATCTTTCCGCAGAGTTTCAAATTACATTAGCTACATCAACCACCCCCTGTAGAAGTGCACCGGCGGGGCGCGGCGGGCGCGGCGGGCGCGGCGCGGGCGCGATCCGCGCGCAAAGAACCGTGAAATTGGTATATTCGCCCGATCCAATGAATAATTAATATTGTTACGTGCTGCCATATCTAGATTAAAGCAGATCGCATCTGCATGCATCAAATATGTGGGAAGCGCCGCGTGCTGGAGCTAGGCTTAAAGAAGTAATGGATTGCTTTGGAACGATGCTGGAAACGTTTTTTCGTTTTTTATATATCTTCTGTTTTAATTTGAAACTATTATGTAATCTCAAACTTGGACGTTTTTCTTCAAAAAGCAGCAGTAGCAACCAGTTAGCCGTATTAATTTCTTTTTCAGCAGTTATTAAAGGCGTAGTCACAAAGTTATTAGAATTAACTTTAACTCTTCATGGCAACTGACCACTCTAGGTGCAAAGCATCTAAACTACTTAGCATTTATGCACTTCAACTAGGTGAGAAAGACTAGATTTTATTAAACAAATTCTAGTTTCTGTTGTTTTTTTATTTAACTAGCTGATGGAACAAGCATATGGCCCACCTGATGTTAAGTGGTAGCCATCGCCTATAACAAAGCAATGCCTTGTAGGTCACGCACGTCAGGAACGTGCCCTACGATGTCCTGCCCTGGCCCTGCGTCCATCAACTAGAGGCATACAGTTATTCAGCCTCACGTGCCAGTAATCACACAAGCACCCCAGTCTAGTCAGCGTATGTCAAAATACAAACTCTTTGTAAAACAATTGATAGCTAATGTCTCTCAGGGCAGGGAGAGGATTAATGGTGCAATGAATCACGCCAGCTCGCGGTAATCTACCATCGATTTCGATTAATTCCACGTTTTACCTGCGATTTTTGAAAAAAGGAGTAATTAGTCAACCTTTTTGGGAGAATAAACTATTTTTATAAACCTAAAAATCTGAAAACCGTCTGACACAATGATTTCATAACAGGGAGAATTTTTGCATACAAATTTTTGTTCGTAGCCATACAGGGCTTGTGGTAGACCTACAGGGGAAGGTCAGAGAAGAAAGGTTGCAGTAATTTTTTCATGATTTTCCAGCATGAGAATACGGATGAAGTAAGGACCTTATTTTTTATTTCTCACTTACTCGTCGCAACTATCATACTAATACTTAAAATTCAGAGTCTAACTACTATGTACTATAATCAATTTTAGAATCTAATAAGAATCACAATCTTGCCAGAGAAATAAAAAATAAACCCGCGTTAAACAAAGCGTTTTTATTATACCCCAACCTCAATTACTTGCCACAAAATTACAGAACAATATTCCACGAAACAAAAGCTTATCCACAGTTAATAAGACCAAAACAGCGAAGATCCAAACAAGATAATATTTGTGCATTGTATCTTGGCGAATGAAGCTTTGCTTTCTAGATATTATGCATCTGCTATCTGAATTGGCGATGGCGATGGCACACTCGAACTTTGACAGTGCAATACTTGATAGCAGTACACTCATCGCCTGCACGAGGTTTGAGAGATTCCGTCTGACGTGCACGTAAAGTCACATTCTACAAGCGATGACGTAAGTAGAAATGACTGAAAATGTATGCGATGGATGCATTCCCTCGAAACGTCAGGTAGTCTTCACCTTGTTTATGAAATTGCTCGATTTCATGATATTCATAAAGAACGTATACAAATGCATAACGTAGAAAGTCATGCATTTTAAATTGACTGGCCTCTCAGCTCAGTTGGTAGTAGCTCTGCCTTCTGCGCCGTAGACCGTGGGTTCGACCCCCACCGAGAACAAATATTTGTGTAGTGAACACAGATGTTTGTCCTCTGTCTGGGTGTCATATTGTATTCGAATGAAGTATTTACAAAAAAAATGAATTCAAGTATTATCAAAAAAAAATCAAAAAAAGTAGTTTAGCTTAGTTTGGGGCTAGATAGTGTTAGGTGGATGGTAAATTATATTAAAAAAACAAAGTTAGCTTTCTAGTGTTTCTTTTTTAAATTATCTCTTTTCTATTTATCTTCCGATTGTAGATTTTGTTCGTTTAGAAAAATAAAAGCAATAAATACCAGCATACATGTTTAACGGACGGTTATTTTATTTATAAACTGTCAAGCATCAAGATAACATGTACAAAGTATAATCAAACGATATTCGGCGTAAGTCGGACGTTAAGGTTTCGAACTGATTGGACTTGCGAATTTAATTAACTTAAGAATTGCTTAAGTTGAGATGTTGGCCGAAGTTTCAATTGAATATCGCAATATTACTGCGAAGTATTTTAAACTAAGTTGCGTGCGGTTCATTTGTAACTATATTATATTTATGGGCTTGTTTAACTTTCTTCACGCAAAACTTATTACAATATCAAAGTTTTCAGTTTTAATAAGAACTGAATCAGGCCAAATAATATTTTTAAAGATATCTGTAAGTCTAAATAACTATGCTAATAAACTTATTAGTGAAAAAATGAGAATGAATACCCACGCAAATAAATGGCTTCAGGCAAAGTGCGAATTAAATAATGTTCAACCAAATAAATAATTTTCAAATAGCCCCCAAATCAAGAACCTCTTATTTCCAAGTCGGTTGAAGGCAAAGGGCACATTGCAAGACAATTTCAATTCATCTCTATAAAAGTTATTTAAATAGCTCTCACAGCGCAATGAAAGTCAACTAGGAGGCGGGAACCGAGGTGACAATATTATTCGAGCCGAATTGGGGATCCGCCGCATTTATTAAAGAGAAAACCACCAACAAAGGGATGATATTGAATTGTAACGTCGCGGATGATAGACGAGAGAATGAGGCACTTTTGTTTTAGAAATGATAAAGTTTACCTTCATATAATAAGCGAGGCCAGTCTTCATAAAAATCCGTCATGAGAATGCCTATATAGGCAGAGGTAACCGCCCTACATCAATTGGGCATAAGTTTGATGTGTCTCATAAGGAAAAGTGAAAATTAGTTAAAAGTTTGATAGGTAGCTTGTGTGATAGATTTAATTTGGTAATAGAGTGAGAGCGTAGAGCTACGAGAGCGTAGCAATACTGCTACGCGGCTACGAAGTCATTTTATATGGGTGCGATTTCAACCCAAAATTCTTTGCGTTTAAGCTTTTACAATTAATAGTTACAGCTTGTAGAAAATCTTGTCCATTCGTGACGTTTCCTAGCTCCCTGTGTGAATCCAGTAGGTACCGAGGGTCGGGCGGTAGGTGACACGCACAAAGAACCTCCAAGTTTCTTTCATTGTAGATTAAATTCTTTGCTTCCCGCACACCTAAATGTGTGATCAGAGTCCACTGGCAGCTTTGATATACAATGCTGTTTAGTTAAGTCTGAGGTATTAAGACTTGGCATTTTACTCCGAGGCTACTTTAGAAATTAAACTTTCTGATGATGACACATTATACAGATCTTCCAAAGCAGTTTTTCCAAAAAATCATCATGAAAATTATATAAATTTCAACCAAGCCATAAAAAATACAGAATTCACATTAGTAAGGCAGTTACAATAGTGTTATAGCCGTGTATAGCTACCCATCTATCGCTCTCACTACTCCGCGTCCTCGTCTGTAATATCGGTTCACAGCTTAATCTCCTTCCCAGATTTAATACATATTTCATTGGAATATTCCACAAAGTATTCTTCTCTCTTTTCTTCAGTTGTTTGTCAAATGCCAGTTTATTAACGCCAGCCTCCTTTGAAACTCCTGTTTGGTAGGTTGCGTTTTTATGAGTTACGGACTTTTAGGCCTTTGGTTGTAATTTTAATTTTGTTATGAAAATGGGTTATTTTTGTGCTGTTTTGTAATGTGAAAACCTAAGTTACTTTTAAATCTTGGTGCCAGGTAAATTATTTTTATTCTAGACTTGGTCACGTGAAACTGGCTTATAAACTCATCAAGTTTTTTTCATGTGAAAAATATACAAAATAACATGAAAATAAGCGGTCACCATTGCCCATAGACGTCGATGTCTATGGGTGCTGTCGTAGCTTTAAGAAACTACAAAGAAATTCTTGTAAAACTAGTTTTTGTAGATTATAAATTAAGTAGAATGCGACCGCTGGCCTT
Source organism: Thera britannica (assembly GCA_939531255.2). Lineage (NCBI taxonomy): Eukaryota > Metazoa > Arthropoda > Insecta > Lepidoptera > Geometridae > Thera > Thera britannica. The sequence continues at coordinate 663,815 of OW618040.2, read as the reverse complement.
ACTCATAAAATAGATATTTAATAACTTGAGTAGAACATAACTGCAACAATAACAAAGCATTCAAACTCTTTATCATTTAAACAAAAACAACAAACTTTAGTATTTTCGTTCCAAAATTTGTTAATATTTGAATCGACCCCTGGCGCCAATTACTTAAACATCTTATCAATAGACAAAGATCATCCATTAGAACTTTGCCCCTGTGGGGGGAAAGGGAGGAAAGGAGGGTAAAGGGGGGTTAGGTACTCGTAAACACAATTGTTGCGAGTTTAAATCAAACAGTTCGCTACAGTCATTACCGCCACGTGCGACTTTATGTAGTCAGTTGAGAGTTTCTGTGCGATTCCATTGTGAAACACGAGACGAATTTGACAGTTAATTAAGGAAACGCGATCCAGCATGTGCGTTACTACTTGTCCCATACCTAAATAATCATTTATTTCAGACAACTAGAAAATTTTACTTTACTAAAATGAAACATCCTACGTCCATATTAATAAATACCTTAGAGAGTAACATAAGTACATAAAAATACAAGGAGAAGGAGGTACGTATTCATTAATTCTTATGGGCTTTTTTCCTGAGCGCACCCTATAGCGGCGGAAGACGTTTCCTAGCATGAGTATTTATATATACTTTTCATTACTCATACTCTGAAAGTAGGTCTGAAGTTGCCTGAAGGGCCTAATTGAAAGTAAAACTTTCAGCCCTAGGGAGAATCGCTTTCTACTGACAGCTGTCAAATTATAAAAAAAAACAAGTTCTATTTATTCAACCCTGTTTCAACTTTCTAAAGTCTTTCTAACTGCAAGGAGGTCGTTCAACCAAATTCCAACTTTTTATTCAGCAAGTAGGTTGGAAACCCATTACAACGGTAAGAAGTTTAAAAAGTCTAATTAGAGCGCAATGTAAAATTTAAATTTAAATAACATAAAGATAGTATTAAATAAATAATATATCTTCTAAATAACTTTATTAATATATCATCGATGTCAACAATATTTATAAAAAATATGATAAAAATGAGCACTGCCTACTATCCTCGTGTGTTGATCCCTTATAGGTACGGCTTAATTATTATATTCGTACTCGTACGTTCAACTATTTCTTTAAAATAACATAGATTTGAGCAAACAATTTACCATTTTTAAATTATGAAAATGAAAATAATGGCTGAATAATGCTGGCGAACCGAAGCTGAAGGCCCGCCAGAGAAAAAGAAAAAAAAAACCGGGAAGGCGGCAATTCAATCTTCATTTTCACTAATTTTTCTTTCATGTTTTTATTTTTACTTTCCTTGTATTCGTAATGAAAAGCACAGTGTTTACCTCGGTTGAAAGTCTTTTAAGTCCCTCAAGCTCCATTGGCGCCCTCGCTAACGCTCTGGCGCCAAACCCGTCTCGGGACTCAAAAAACGTGACTTTCAACACTCAGGTAACAATGTACTAAGAACTTTTACAAGTCTGTCAATTTCTTGCTTTAGTCAGTATTTTTTTTAATGAGTTACTTTTTAAATTAACTCTCATATTACAATTAATGTGAGGTTTTTGTATCAATGCTGGCTTACTGAATACATAATAATATACATTAAAAATATCGTACGAAAATGGGAACACGCTATCTCGAATAATGAAAGTACAAGTGAACGGACACCCCAGTGTCGTAATTATCCGACGAAAGTTTGTATGTCTCTTAATTTATCGTCTCGAGTTCACCTACAAATAACTTCGATACTGAACAGATACAAACTCATGTGCTTTGTGGAGATATTACTTGGTTGAGATATGAATGGGGTCTGGCAAAACATGTTACAAAACCAATTAGGAAATAATTATATATGAAAACTGGTATGACCTTCGACAAAAAAAAAAATTCTGATTTATTTATATTATATTAATTGAAAATGAGCCTCCTATGGGGCATTTCACACAGGCAGGCCTCTAACCCCAAACTAAGCAAAGTTTCATATGTTAATATAATATAGTGCTCTATCAGTAAACTGTTTTTCAGAGTACTGTAAAATTACCATAACCATAACTAACATATTTTTTTAAATACATACAAAATAAATTAAATAACTAAATACATACTACATATAATAAAATATAACACCTAATACAAAGTACAAGCGTAAATGTTGACCACACAAATTTTGTTCTCGGTGGGAATCGAACCCTCGTCCACCAGCGCAGAAGGCAGAGGTACCAGCTGAGTTTTAAGGGCAGTCAATTTTCATTATATCAGTATCAGCCCGTACAGCAAGAAATTTTAGTCCACAACTTTTCTCGCTTCTTTTTTAAGCTGAAACATTTCAGAAACAACAAAAGTAAACAATCTCGTTTTCTTCTAAAACCTAACACTTACAAGTTCTTGCAACATCTTACAATCCAGTACCCTTTCAAAAGTTTCCAAATCTGATCCTATTTCCATTTGGAAGCCAGCTCCGCTTCAGCTAGGATGTATTATTATTTGAGCCATAACTGTGGTCGTTTCAAGTTAAAATCTAGTTGGGTACCTGAGTCTAGACCAACCTAGGTCCAGCGCCTATGGTACGGCTCTGTAATCAGCCATTCCGATGCAAATTCGCGCTGAACCAACTATGGCGTTATATAAGGTTGATATACTGTTGCGGATTGAACATTCAATACTGTAGGAAAAATAAAAAATGTTAAAAAAAAGGAGTTAAATGAAAAAAATATTAAAAAATCAGAAGCATAAAAAGAAACTAAAACACAAAAAAGGTCTTCATGGATACAGAAGAGGTTTGTAATCCGGAACACGACATAATACCATGAAAAAATATAAAAAATAAGATAGCAACTAGAATGAAAAGAAATGATCTCCCGATTATTTATCGCCTTAGATTGTTGAGAATTAAATTTAATTGTTTTTTGGTCTCTGGGAATGTTTAAATGAGGAGTAAAGCCATTTAAGCAAGCACTACTAAGCGTTTTGCGGTGGCGATCAGTAAAATTTATTTAAACATCACTGTCATATTGATAGGGATCTTACTGATCGCCACCCAAGAACGCTTTGATGTGCGCAAGGCGACAGCGCATCACTATTATTTTGCCATAATATCAGAGTATCCAATCTCACGTGCATACCGCGAGTCAATCATCCAATGTTTGGAACGGCGTCCTCCATAGAAGTAAGTGAATTTTCCCCTTTATGCAGCCACTTGCCGTCTACAGAAGGTTTTATCCTTTGATTACAGGAGTCAGCCGATGAAGTTCCTATTTCTTAAGACGTGGGTGCCGTCTTGAAAGTTGTAAAATAATGTTACTGAAAAATAAAATGAGTGTAAGAAGAGCCTTTTTCCAGGAAGAACGACCTTCTCCGTCCATTGACTTTCTGGAAAGTTTTGTCAGCCCACTGGGTGGGGCAGCGTTACCCTTATCTAGTGTGAGTAAGTGATGTCACTTTTTACTAATTTCTCAGCAATTACCTTACAATAATTGGCGTGGGTTCAAATCCAGTCGTGTACCAATGAGTTTTTCTGGCCAAATAATTATGTACACTATGCCAGTGCTCTCAAATGGTGAATGAAAACATCGTGAGGAAACCGGCATGTCGTAGGTAAAACCTAAAGGCCTTATTAATAATCCTGGCGTAGCGTTGGACTAGTTAATCCGTGTTTTGTCTCTTGCATTGACATGCAATTGTCAACTCGAACAAATGTGACAAAACACGGATTAACTAGTCCAACGCTACGCCAGGATTATTAATAAGGCCCAGTGTTTGAAAACTTGCACGAAAGGAGCCTCTTTGAGATGCACTTAAAATCCTTTCACCACACTTGGTTAGCAGGAACTAGTGACACGATCAGAAGAAGAAGAATTGTTTTTTTTTTCGATTTTCTCTTACTGTTTTAGATTTTTTTGAATTGATGTTTTCACTGGTTTATGGCAGTGATACAACGGTGGAGGATTTCAAGAATACCAAACCTTGGGTCCCAAGGCGCAGATAGATGCCAATTGTCTTAAAAAGTTGAAACTTTGTGTTTACGTATCGGGTGAGATGAGTTTCATGCAATTTTGTTTGGCGTCTGTGAATGCTTGTAGATGTTGGTTTGATTAGTTTCCTATGCCTTGTGTCGGGATTTTGCAAGGAGTTCAATAAATGAGTTCATTTCAGGTAGAAACTTCTGATTAGTTCGACTGCTCTAACAGTGGCAAGCTCGCGAGTTTGTTCTCGTGTTTTTGCTTGTGTTTTTGTGTTTGTGAGTGCCGATGATTTTAGATATCATTAGATTGGAAATCAAAGGTGGCATCATCGCATGTGAGGCAAGTCCATTGCCTGTTATATCGCATTTCACTAAAAAATAACTACGTAGTCTTCAAGATAATACAGATTGATAGATAACACTTTATTGTACACCACAAGAATAATAGGACATTACACATAGTAAAAAACTATAGCGAAGCACAATATGTGGTCTTATCGCTATGAGTGATCTCTTCCAGACAAACTTTGGAATATTACTTATACAGACGCTGCCGCGCTGTTTAATTTTCTAATTTCAAAGTGGCATTTCTAGTGATACAGCAACGTGTCAAATTTGACAGTGTTTTACTGATTGCCACCGCAGAATGCCTAAATGTGCGCAAAGCTTAACTGCTTATTTATTTAGGTGCAGTGCAAAGCGACACAGTTTCAACGATTCAAAGTCTTTCCACGTAGTTCACAGACGAAGACCAAAAATTGCAGAAACAACGCTTGCCAAGCCGGTTCATTACGAGTTGCCGGAGAAGCTGAACCTGATATAAACACATTGTTAACACGACTTACTGACGTGTTGGTCTTACTGCCGAGCTTAAACACTTAGGCCTTTTTTTATACAACTTGCTAATAGATCAAAAATACAGCTCACCTGTAGGCCCCTACCACAAGCTGTCTGGCTCTATCTCTGGCTCTAGTTTTGAGTCTGTGTGAGTGTTGACTAAATTAATTCTACGTCGAAACGTCACACACACAGTATAATACACTGGTGAACACTCACACAGACACAAAACCAGAGCCAGAGACAGAGCCAGACAGAGCTTGTGGTAGGCCTCATGTTAAGTGCTAACCATCGCCTTTATCAAAGCATTGCCTTGTAGGTCGCTCAAGTCAGAAACGTACCCTGCGATGCACTGCCCTGCGTCCAAATTTTTTAATATTTTTTTTATTTAAAAGTAACTTCCAGATTGGTCCTATATTATAAATTTTATCGAAATCGATGTAGCACTTTGGCCATAAAGTCGGTTTCTCTGTTCTCGGTCTATTTAATTGGTATCTTATTTTTGTAAATAAATGATGTATTGCTTGTCTATAGTTATTTAAACATTTAAAAAATATTGAGGTCGTTAACCCGTGCTCATCCAAATACAACAAGTGACAACACACGAACCTCTAGTTAAAGGCTTTTGAGGCTTTTTAGGAAGAAGTCGTACTATTTGTCGCTTCAAGAAGTTCCTAACTTTATTACCAGCATCTATTTAAATAACTGTCGCCTGCCTCTTAAATAAATTACTGCTAGTTATTTCAAACAGCGTCAGTTAGCCCTAAACTAAGCAAAGGTTGTATGCGACTATGTGTAGGAACTAGTAGCCCTAAACTAAGTAAAGGCTATGTATGAGAACTAGTAAAATAGGCGATAAAACTATATTTTGAAAATGGCAATTCACAATCGTAATTTTTAACAGACTTCAAATCAAAAAAGAGGTTCTCAATTCGGTTGTATTTTATAATGATTGTAATAGCATAACTTGGTCATTTATGGGCCAATTTAAAAAGTCTTTATTTGGAAGGTTCCAAATAAAGACTTCCAGATTGATCCCATTGAAATTTCACCAAAATCGGTTTAATAGTTTGGCAATGAAATCGGTTTCTTAAGTTTTTTAAGCTTATATTATATAGGTATTCATTAAAAAAATAACCGTGACTTTGTTGTGTTTCAAAATAAATGCTTCAGAACTTTCAGCACAGTATATTTGTGCTGTGTTAATAATAACTGAAATTCCGAACCTTCGTATCAATGAAAAGGATGCTAATTAATTGCACATTATCAGTGATTTAAAGGTTATTATCGGCGGTTTTATTATAATTATGTTTTATTGCTGAAAATGAACAATTAAACCTCTGGGAGGCGCCTTTTCAGCTTTTATTATAGAAACAAATAAACCAATGAAAAAAGGTTTTTATTTCTTGCTGTTTACAAAAAAATCTTTATTGTCTACTTATTTTAATTTCCTTAATTTATAGTTAGTACGTTTAAGTGTAGTTAGTAGTTATTTATTTATTTTTAATTCTTCCCTTACTCCACATTAGCAAGAACCCTTTCACAGGTGAAGGCATCCTCCAAAGATAGATAAGATTGACTGGCCTCTCAGCTCAGCTGGTAGTAGCCTTCTGCGCCGTAGGTCGTGGGTTCGATCCCCACCGAGAACAAATATTTGTGTAGTGAACACAGGTGTGTGTTCTCTGTCTGGGTGTTATATTGTATTATAAGCATGTATTTACAAAAAAAATGTATTCAAGTATTGTATCAGCTCTGGTTCCCATAGTAAAAGCTCTGCTTAGTTTTTAACCACGACGATCAGTGCAACGCTGTCAAATATAACAGTGATATTTGTGATTGTATGTGTTTTACTGATTGCCACCGCAGAACGCTTTTATGTGCGCAAGTCTTCAATCTAATCATAATTTCTACAAACGCCAAGTGATAGATCGCTACAAGTTAAACTCAATAACTTAATAAACAACTCCTAAACAAATTCCGAGGCAGTCAAATATTGACATTAAATATGAACACTTGGGCGCGGGTGATAAGGGGCAGTTATTGGAAGGGCAAGCGACAATCAAAGGGTAGCTGGTCGCTTTGAGGGTCACTTATAGATAAGACGTCGTAGATGAGGCACTGTGTAAGTAAAGTGCTACACCTGCTGGCCTACCATGAGCTTTATATGGGTATGGTTATGGCTGTCAAAATTGTGTCAACACATTCAAACCCAAGAAGAAAATGAATGTGTGGGTCAGCCTATCTATACACAATTTTACAGCCATAGCCATAACCATATGGAGCTCGTGGTAGCCCTGCTTATGTTAAGTGCCAACCTAACTACCTCCACAGCTTAGTGGTGGCTCTGTTTCTGGTTCTGGTTTTGTGTCAGTGTGAGTGCTCACCAGTGTTTTATACTGTGTGTGTGACAATTCGACGAAGGATATATTTAATAAACACTCATACAGACTCAAAACCAGAGCCAGAGACAGAGTCAGACAGAGCTTGTGGTAGGCCTACAGTTGGTAGTAGCCTTCTGCGCTGGAGGGCATGGGTTCAATCCCCACCGAGAACAAATTAATATTTACGTGGTGAACAGAAATGTTTTTCTCTGTCTGTTTGTTTTATTGTATTCTGAGTAGGTATGTATTTACAAAAAAAAAGTATGTTAGTAGTATCAGCTATAAGGTTTCTATAGTAAATGCTCTGCTTAGTTTGGGGCTAAATAGCAATGTTGGGGCTCTAATTCTTCTTCTTATCGTGCCACTGGTTCTTTCGAACCAGGTGTGGTGAAAGGATTTTAAGTGCGCCTCAAAGAGGCTCCTTTCGTGCACTTGTTTTTGAGCTTTTTAGGTTCTACCATAAGCCAGTTTCCTGACGATGTTTTCCTTCATCGTTTGAGAGCACTGGCATGGTGTACATACATTTTTGGGCAGAAAAACTCATTGGTACACAACTGGATTCGAACCCATGAACTCAAACTCAAACTCAAACTCAATAATTTTTTATTCATTACGATGCAAGAATCACTTTGAAACGTCTTATAGCTAGGTGAGTCTAGGTGCCAGTTCCACGCGACCAAGCGTAGAAGAACAGGCAACAAACTACGTCTCGGTTCCTACTGTTTTTTTATATGATCCTTTTACAAATCAAAAATAGTCTAAAATAATAGCAGTGAAGTTCCAGTGTGGTGCCACTTCACTTAGTCAGACGTATGCAATGCAATAATACAAAAGCAAAAGTTTCAAAGACAGCACACGCTACGCTTCAAAGTTATACTATAGTATCTACACAGCTTATATAAAAATAAGATACGAAATAGTAGGTACAGACATTGCAAATCGACATGTTAGCTTCCTATGGGTAGAGTGACCGGGACATTGGGCCACGCAGTTTTATCATTCATATAGCTATCTAGAGTATAGTACGCTTTCTTTATTAAATTATTCTTAACATAGGCTTTAAACTTCCGAATAGGAAGCTTAGTTGCATTTTCCGGAAGTTTATTATAAAAGCGTACAGTGTTCCCCATAAAAGACCCATTTACCTTCTGCAGGCGAAATTTGGGAATATAAAGTTTATTTTTATTTCTAGTGTTAATATTATGTGAATCACAATTTTTCTGAAAGCTACAGATGTGTTTGTGAGTGTACAATAAGTTTTCATATATATATTGTGAAATTACTGTGAGGATATTAATTTCCTTAAATCGCTCTCTTAATGAGTCTCGAGATTTCATTTTATATATGGCACGTATGGCCCTTTTTTGTAAAACAAATATAGTTTGAATATCAGCTGCTTTCCCCCAGAGAAGGATACCGTAAGACATAACACTATGGAAGTAGCTGAAATAAACTAGCCTAGCTGTAGCTTCATCAGTAAGCCATCTTATAGTCCGAACTGCATATGCAGCCGAACTTAGTCTAGCTGCAAGTGCTTTGATTTGTGGCCCCCACTGCAATTTTTTGTCAATATTAAGTCCTAAGAAAATAGTAGAATCTACAAGGTTAAGTGACTCTCCATTAAGTATAATATTAGTTGGCCGGAGAGTCACATTTGGTAAGATAAATTTAATACACTTGGTTTTCTTAGCATTCAGTAAAAGATTATTAACGTTAAACCAGTTAAGTATTTGCGACAGAGATGCGTTAACGTCATCGTAATTAGTCTTCAATCTATCGACTTTAAAAATTAATGAGGTATCGTCAGCAAATAGTACTATTTCACATAGTTTTTTAACCAAAAAAGGGAGGTCATTTACGTACACTAGAAACAAGAAAGGACCTAATATCGAACCTTGTGGCACCCCCATGTCAATAATAGACCCAGAAGATCTCTCACCGCCCACATCAACTTTAAGGACTCTATCAGTCAAGTATGATTGTATTAGGTCAATAGAGCGATTTAGAATGCCGTAATGTTTAAGTTTAGATATTAATGTAGCATGATTTACACAGTCAAAAGCTTTGGAAAGATCGCAGAATACCCCAATCGCGTCTTGCGAGTTTTCCCAGGCATCATATATGTGCTTTAAGAGTAGAATACCGGCATCAGTCGTTGATCGACCTTTCGTAAATCCAAACTGGTGGCTATGAAGTATCCCATTTAGGTTAAAATGTGATAACAACTGAGTAAGAATAACTTTCTCAAAGATTTTACTTAGCGTGGGCAATACTGAGATAGGTCTATAGTTAGCAGGGTCACTTGCATTTCCAGATTTGAACAGGGGAATGAGCTTACTAGGTTTCATTAAATCAGGAAAAACACCCTCATCAACACACCTATTAAAAATATACGCTAGGCATGGTGCAATATCAGTTATAATAGCGCTGAGTAATTTTGTAGACATTCCCCATAAATCTTCAGTATTTTTAATGTTTAATGATTTAAATGTCTTCACGATTTTGTCAGCATTAATGTATTTAAAACTAAAGATATTATTACATTTTTTAACACTAGACTCTAACAATGCCATCGCACCAGATGCCGAGGAATTTAAAGATGATGTCACTACTTTAGGGATACTGGAAAAGAAACTATCAAACGCGTTGGCTACTTCAAAATTATTTGTCAAAAGATTATTGTTTACTTTCAAATGAATTTTTTTATTACGGAGTTTTGATTTGCCAGTCTCATTATTGACTATTTTCCAGGTAGCTTTAATTTTATTAGTGGATTTTTCAATTTTTCTTTTGATATGCAATGATTTTGCTGCGTGACAAGCTCTTTTAAATGCTTTAGAGTAGTTTTTAATATGTAAAATAAATGCTGGGTCATTAAGCATTGATTCCCTAGCAGCATATAGCTCATATAATGTATTCCTACTTTTGTAAATACCTGGGGTGGCCCAGTCAGCGAACGCGACACTAATACTAGCTCTACATGTTTTAAGTTTAAAGGTATCCTTATGTTCTTCATTGATTAAATTTGACAAGTTGGTGAAAAGGTCATTCGGGTCAGTCAGACAAGGCATGAGGGACACTTTCAGTTCAATATTGGTTTGAAACTTTTTAATACGGCTCTCTGTGATAGGCCGGTGGGTGAAAATCTCGTGTTTATCTATAATTTTATAAGCAAATCTAGCGCTATGACCGTAGTGATCTGAACTAAAATGCCTAACTACCGATTTACTAACTGGCTCATGACTGCTAAAAATATTGTCAAGACAGGTGGCTGTTGTTAGTGTCACCCTTGTTGGATCTTGAAACAAGCAGTGTAGGTCAAAACATTTAAACAAATTTAACAGCCTCTCAGAAAGAGGGTGAACCGGGATATCTACATTAAAATCTCCACAGATTATTACGGTTTTATTACAGTTAAAGATTTTACGCAGTACATCTTCCATAGTGGATTCATACAAGGTGAAATCCGCGTCTGGGGGACGGTAAACGCTCACAACTATGTGCCGCTCCAGCTCCACACACGAGAGCTCAACAGTCCTCTCGATGACCCATGACTTTAGGATTGGCAGGCGGGGCCGCTACCACTAGGTCACCAGCTCTCTCAGGATTCTAATACATCCAGATTGGTATCGCAGAAATTTTAATAAAATCAGTTCAGAATTTTGGCCATCAAATCGGTTTCTTTCACTTGTGTAGCTCGTCTCTTCTGTACCGTTATAGATCTGTGGAGCTAGATAGGCCGTTTGGTCAACTATTTGCAATGGTAATATATATTAACGCTATTGTCAGTTCGACTCCCTTTGATTAGAGGACGGTAATTGTATTTCCCTATTGATTTTTGCCATCAAACAATAACTTTAGGGAACTGTTTAGGATTTGAAATCTAATTTGGAAATAAATGGATGGGACGGGCTGTTGTTATTGGACTTGCCTTTCAGCTCAGTAGCCCTACCACAAGCTCTGTCTGGCTCTTCCTCTGGCTCTGGTTTTGAGTCTGTGTGTGAGTGCTGACTAAATAAATCCTTCGTCGAAACGTCACACACCCAGTATAATACACTGGTGAGCACTCCCACAGACTCAAAACCAAAGCCAGAGACAGAGCCAGACTGAGCTTGTAGTAGGCCTCCAGTTGGTAGTAGCTCTGCCTTCCGCGCCGTAGATTTTATTTCCACTGAGAAAAAAATATTGTGTGGTGAAAGCAAATGTTTGTTCTCGGTCTGGGTGTTATATTGTATTCTAAGTATGTATAGATTCTACATGATCTTTTTTATTGAAAAAGTCTTTATTCTCTTGTTAAAAACACGTAGTTTGTAAGCGGATTTGTAAACCAATAGTAAGCCTTTTGGAGTTCGATTTATTTACCCGGATTTATTGGTTTTTACGTTTGAAATGGTATTTTTATAAGATTTGCAATAAGTCGACACGCAGTAGACAAATAAGACGTTGCGTTTGCGGGAACATGACACATACAATACTTACCTATTCTCCAACTAACTGCAACCTTATCACCATTTACGAAGGGTCATTTTCGCCTGGAATATTGTGAAGTGTCTTTGTGAATCCGTCTTGCAAATTCATCGTTTCAGCTACAAAGGCCTTATGATCATATTATAAGGTTGCTTTTCGCGTGATGAATTCGAAAATATATTTGGTTAGTTTTCCTTTAGATTTACAAGGACTTTAACGCATGGTGATAAGGGTGGTTTCAGCTTGTCCGGGCTAGGTCAGGGTTCAGCTCTAATGCTGCACCGGACACCAATGGATTTATCGTAGGTTTAGACAAGCGGAGGCTTTGTTGCGGATACGCGTGCCGAGACAAGTGGCCGGACGTGACGTCAGACCCCTTACCATTGTGGAAAGGATTAAGCACTAAAAGAGTTGATTGCCTTCTTGAGCTACTCTGATCATGACTTTTTGATTGGCTTAAGCAACTTTATTTCTTTTGTTGAACATAATTGTAGATATTTGTATTATGGCTAGGTTTAAAGAAAAAGAAGTGGAATAAGCAATAATAAATACTTTTTTAGGCAACTAGCTGATGGAACAATCATATGGCCCACCTGATGTTAAGTGGTAACCATCACCTATAACATAGTATTGCCTCGTAGGCGACGCACGTCAGGAACGAGTCCAAGGGTGTACTGTCCTGCGTTCATCAACTGAAGGCATGTTCAGCCTCACGTGCCAGTAATTTCACCCTTGAAACCAAAACACAGCGATGCTGCTTCACGGCATAAATAAGCATGGCGCTATGACATTAAAGAGCCTGCTATTATTTTACAATAAACTTTATTTACTTTTTAACAAAATAGTTCAGTTACAAATTTATTAAAAGTCAGTTTAGCTTGCACTGTTTAGTTTCAAGTTGCACGCATTCACAAACAAATCTCAGTTTAGATATGTGCTGTAACAGCAGTGAAGTTGACTACTTTAGCACCAGTCGCCTTCGCCGCCCAGAGCCGTGACCAGCGTGGTCAATGCTTCGTGAACTGACATCGCCTAGTGTGATTCCATAACTGTTTTAGAGTTTTAGAGACTAAGCTCGTCTAACAGGTTTATTACCTTAGAAAAAAAAATCTAGTCAATATCCTCGTGCAGACGAACAATCATTTTTTTAGGTTAATACAATAACTGTTAGTACAATGTAGGCAGTAGTACAAGGTAACCATCCAACATGAGGTGGAATAGACGAGACCATCCGCATATGATGTATATTTTTCATAATACATAATTACATACATACATAGATATGTACATACAACCCAAGCTAATAAAAGCGTGGTAAAAAACGTAGCACTTGCTACGTCTTATCCCGTGCTATTTCATAAGGCTACGGCGTAGCAAACTTACGTAGCACTTTTATCCCTTCAGGTTTTATAATCATACAAAAAGTTCAATTTGCAAATTGTGTGGCATGTTTAGTTGAAAAGAACCGTCAGAGGGTGGATATTATTTTCTTCTTTTGAATTTTGAATCATTGCTCATTTGGTTGATGGGTTTTTTCAAACTGACCACAGAGGGGTGTTATTCAATAGATAAAGCTAAGGGCTGCCTACTATATACCTAGGACTTAATGGAAGTGATATTAAAACAGGTGAACTACTTATAATAAATGTACTACTATTGCGAGATTTCCATTTTGAATGATTTTTATACTTTTGCAATGCTCTACATTAATTATAATCATTTTACGATATGCCGGTTTCCTCACGATGTTTTCCTTCGCCACATGAGAGTACTACCACTAGTGCCACCGCAATATAAGAGACGGAAATGATTTAATTTTTAAACATGAATATAAATACAAAAAATATATAAAGATAGCCCGGGAAAGATACAATACTACATGTTCATTACATTTTGACGGGTATGTAACTCTGCTATCGTAAATCAAACTATGAGGTAAACCACAGCCTAAAAATCAAAACGGTTTTCGCAGAAACGGCTTGTTTCAATCGTGGAAACTGTAATAGGTAAGACGGTATTACAGAAATAAAATCCGGAGCTGAAACAGCCCCGGTTCTCCTCAGGGAAGGAACCGTTCATTTGCATACGAGAACTTTTTCACGGAGACTTGAACTTTAATTAAAAACAGAATTACCTAGAATCAAGCACACGTCCGGGTATTTACACTCGAGGACAAAATTAAATAAAGACGGTATGTTTATGATTTGAAAAATATTTTTCTTTCGTTTTTAAATGCTTAATAAAAGCAACTAAATTAAGTCTCTGAATATTCGCTTATTTGAAGCACTGAAAACGTTGACAGAACTATTAATTACTTTTATAGCATTGCATAGTGTATACTCAATATAATATCTTGTTATCTTACTGAAATATAATAAATTAATCTGAATCTGAATTAATAAAAGAGCACTAGTGGTCTAGCAGTAGCAACCCCGCCTTCCAATCTTAAGATCGCAGGATCAAATCCGGTGGTGCTTCTATGGATTTTTTCTTTTATATTTATGAGCGCAAGGCTAGTGCTCTTAAACGGTGAAGGAAACCATCGTGAGAACACACATGGCTTAGTCAGCTCCGCACGTATATTTTTACGATATTTTTTTTACAACAGATGGCTAAATTATGTAATTTATGTTCCATCTGATGTTGATGACAACTGCCATTAACAATTTGCATTCCCACACAAAACACGTCGACGCGGCATTTAACCCACGCTTTACCAGCACCGAGTGTACAATATGTACTCGTAGTATTGTTGCAAGTAAAATGCAAGCAACTTAATAACATAAGTTGTTAATAATGTCCCGCAGTGTACCCGATGGTCGTGCTCCTTAGAGTTACTTATCTATCACGGACAGGCATCTCTGGGGAGGCCAGTGGATGGAGAGAATCTGAGAGCGCCTTACTAGCTCTGCATTCAGCTAACTAGCGGGGCGTTGACCATGTTTGTGAGAGTTCCACGTCTCGAATACTCCATAGAGTTGTGATGGGCTTGCAACATTTCACTGGTGGAAAATTCAGGAGGTAAAATAATAAAATAGCCTTTAATTCACAGGAACGGTATTAATTTTTCCAGGTAATTTGAATACGAAGTATTAGCTACAGTATTATTATATAGTTGGTATGTGTATCAAGGAACTTGGTAGAACTATTGGTTGGCACTAACTTAGTTTTTTTATTTATAACTCTAGTGCTTGGCTGCAACTTTACCTGATGATATTCTACCAAGAAAGATCATTAAATATTTGTATGATTAAGTAAAATAGACAAACTGTTGGAAAATATTTCTCAAAAATCAGTTTTGTTGTGACTTAAATGTTTCTGTAAGGAAACGGCAACGCAATTCAAAAAATCTGAGAATCTGCTTGTTTCGTCATTACGTATTCAATAAATAAAATAGGTACGTACTAGGTAAGTATTTGTTTATTTTAAATGCTGGTGAGTGAGAACAGACGGGAGGTGTCTATTCTCATAAACCACACGCTTTACCGACGTATTATACGAGGACGTTTTGTGAAAACGACTTCTTGAAGCCGGAATCTAAATTGGTGAGAATTTTACGACGGTTTTTAGCGTTGTCGTTTTGTCTAGGTTTGTTATGATAGAACACTGACAAATACGCGCTGTTCATTGTTTAGGTTTTAGTCAGTAATATTTACCTAGACAGTTTTTAGTTTACTGTTTTGTGAGTGCCTTAAGCTTACGGTGAAGCTTTTGTGTAATAGACTTCCTATATATTTGGGGTAGTCTTCAGGCTCCGAATACTTATATAAGTTAGTGACAAAGTTATGATTTTTATAAAACGTGATATTATGATCCACGAACATTATTAATTCACGCTACAACAAAAATAATCCAGAACTTTCACCTAAGTCAAATAAGCATAATAAAAATAAAACAAACAAGATTTTCCTCTGCAACTTCAAGTGCTGGATCCAGATAGGTAAATACTATTGTATTTGTAGACACACCAGACAGTTATGTTATTGCGTCTAAAAGCTACGAGTATGTGAAAAGTTCATAAGAACCACTCATATTTTCTGATTCTTATCGCAATAGAGGATAATAGAGGACGCCAATTTCAGGGGCATTGTTTATTCGCCGTTTGGTTCCCCCCCCCCCCCCCCCCTCCCCCGTAAATGGAAATTGATGGCTGATGGTATCTTAGTCTTCAGTGATGCAGACGTTTTGATAAAATCTTTATAGCTGATGATGTCACTTCATGGTCCCTTGTAGGAATTTGCTCAGATTTATACATTCCTCTCTTTACCGTGTGTATTAGAATATTCACTGGCTCAGGTTGATTTTGGATAAATCAGTGAAAGATGGTGTTTTCTTTAAACGGCGTGGATTTTCAACAACAGCTTGACGGTAAAAAAAAAAATTTTGGAATACTTTACAACAAATGAGTCAGTTCCCAAAATACATACTGCCGATGACCATATCTATAATACATTAATAATCTAGCTAACTGCATATTTATCTTTTACTTTCTTATTCTTTTATTTTTAAATATGTTTTTTCTATTCTTCTTTTATTTATTTATTTTGTAAAAGATAAATATGCATATTGTTTTCTTATAAAACGAGGGCCTGACTCTTTTCACGACTTTTCCCTAACTCTTGTGGATTCAGACGTATATTAAGAAGTAACCATTTGCGAGAAAAAAAAATATTCATTGATTTCGTTTTTATTCATCGGTTAAAAGTGGTACACCTGTAAAAACTATTGTCTCTATGAGGCAGTCATTCTTGCCGCGGCGGATCTTGAAGAAACCATTATCACCCCACCCTGAGTTCCAAGAGTTTGCGATGAGCCAATATTTTGTGCCGTTCTCAACTCCCCAGCCAATTATCTTGACAGCATGCCCGCCCAAGACCTCCACACCATCGACAGGAATATAAACACCGCTCTTGTAGTTGAAAAAATCAAGCCGTACTGAAAAACTCGCTCCAACGGGACCGTTCAAAAAAATTTCGGACATGATGTGGTTTTCTCCGTCATCGATACAGTAAACTTCCTTCCCATAGATCTTGTCTTCCTGATAAGCTACGTCGTAATTTTCATCACAGGATCTCAAACATTTCGGAGTGTGTCTGTACTCGTCGAGGCATGGAACAAGGTTCCCGGTAGCATTTACTTTGTGGCCAGGGGCATGATGTACGCAAGGAGGCGTAGAGTAGGATCTGCAACCCTCACTAGAGTTATAGTTTCCACCGGACACTATTCCATAATGCTCCCAGTACAGCCAAGCTTCGTCGGGATAACCGCCATGGCAGCCGTCACCGCACGCAACACAACAGCTGATCAGGTCATCCGCAGAAAAATGAAATTGCGTTGAGCCGTTGGAGAAAATGCAGACTCGATCAGTCATCGTTTCGACGGTAGCAAACGCCCAGCAACTGCCACAGGATCCCTGATCTCTGATCTCCCGTAAAGAGGGACATTTGGGCCATTTCACTCGGGAGTCAAAGCTCTCGGGCAGTTTGGATATCACCCCAGCGTCGTGCTTGACTTTTGGTAGGGAAACTTCTTTGTGAGGCAGCACGCCCAGTAGCTTTTTGAGGTTTGACAAAGGAGTGTTGTGGGGGAAGTTCCGGCCGGCTTTCCAAGTGGTTTGTTTGGAATTTATGTGATCAATAAAGGCGTCGGAGAGAGGATGCAACTCGGAGGCAGCAAAGGCGAGCGCGCACGCCAGAAAGACGACCGTACCGCGTAATTGCCCCATTTTTATCCCACTGTTAAGTTCTCGGCTGCCGAACCAGTGTGACTGATTGACCCAAGCTTTTGTCAATTTATACTAGCTGATATCAAATACATTCTCTAATTAATAGTATTAATTAGGTAATCAGAAGCAGTAGGTAGTTAGGTACCTACCCAGTTGATGCAAGGATGTAGCTCAGTTCACAATGCTGTTCGGTGCTCCAGATTTGCACAGTACCCCATGACCTACCTACTGATGGCCACTATGGTGGACACCATGAAATTAATAAACCATAAAACTATTAAAGAAATCACCTAATGGGAGAAAACTAGGAAGTAGTACAACACACCTTTCATGTGGTGTGTAAACTCCTGAGATTTAACACTATTAGAACTCTTTTTTGGTTGATTTTAGTCACCCGCAGCATGCGGCTTGTCGTGCGACATGCCACACCAACTTTACTTTGCAACTCCCTACTATAATCACCTGTCGCCCAGACGATTGGCTATCGTTACACGTTTTTTTACCTATGTACCTAAAGCCCAAGCATTTCACAATGCATAAGAAATATATATACATACTAGCTGCCTGTCCCGGCTTCGCACGGGTGGACATTTATTTTTTAAACAGTTAAATATAGCCTATGTTACTCAAGGTGAACCTACGTCCAGCAGTGGACTGATATCAATTGATGATGATGATGAAAGAACATTCTATAACGTTTATGAGCACTATTTTCTAGAACATTTTGTCCAAATCTAGAATTCAGAACCGTTTGCATGGGTATATTTGAGTATTCTAGATAATTCTGAATTACTAAGGTTTGGGTGGGAGCATTCCGGATGCTAACCGACTTTAAATTTGATTATTCCAGATCATTCTAGAGCGTCTATGTGCATTCTGTTCTCGTCAAAGTCGTGAATTTTCTGAAAAATCCCTAAGCGATAGAAATGGATAGACATATACCTATAAGTCCCTACGTGATAGAAAGGGATAGACATAGATTTCGAAACTTTTGCCCCTTATAAATTAATAACACTTAAATATTGAATATAAACTATCCTATCTTTTAAGTTGGATCATATTATAGACGGTTACAAAATTTTATCAAAATCCGTTCAGTAGTTTCGGAGTTTATCGCGTTCCAAATTAGGACAGGAATTTTTTATAGATATAGATTTGCATCCAGAATGTGGTGGAGTATAGCGTTGTATGGTTGTGACACAGCGGGACAGAGAATTACTGGAAGCTTTCGGAACGTGATGCTGGCAGAGGGTGGAAAAACTTACGAACAAAGAATTTCAAGTTCAATAAAACATAGTCCATTTTGTATTTTGAGGTCTTAGAGCGAGTAATAGAGAAGACAGTTTATACTTAAGACTATATTATAAACAAACCCAAAGGGGAGTAATGTTTGAATATGTTCTACGACATAACTACATACGACAGCCACCTAAATAATATAAATATAGGAACGCAAGGAAGAAGAAGGACAAGTGTAATTACGTGAGCCAGATAAAAGAGAGACGATCACTGTCATGTCGTATAAGGAAGTCAATGAAGTCGCATTTAATAGGCTCAATTGAAAGAAACAGAATCAAAACCCCGTCAAGACCGTAAGCTCTTAAATTTAAGAAGACGACCCACAATAGAAGCGTGAAATTCTCGTTCTGAAAATATCAGCCAAAATACTCTGTGAATATATAATATAGGCTTGACGGATGCCATTGGTAGCCCTAACACTGGTATCGTTATCAGTTGTTTTTTTAGGTATTTAGTTAATCAGTACCTCATTAAAACCAGAAATAATTTAGTTTTTGATAGCAATTTCCATTGTTATAATACTAAATAAACTAAATACTTACCTACTCGGGTGTAATACTAACTTTTACCCGCAGCTTCGTCTCTATAGGTAGGTAATTTTCCGTATTTCAGGTAGAACATAGTTCAGCCTTAACTTTTTGGCGTGGGTGCGTAGATAGGTAGGGTGAGTAAGAATTAATGCTATTCGAATTAGGAATGTCACAAGAATTATTTGTGACATAAGTGTTATGTGAACAAGGTGTAACAAAAAATAAGTATACAACATTAAAGGCAGTGACTACATACTTAGGTCACAAAACCTGATGACAAATAATAGGCACCCTATACCCTAGGACTCGAATAGTAGTACATAGCACTAAAATGATAAACCCCTGTAGTACATAGTTGTATAAAATGTAAAAACCTACCTATATATTTTCAAAGCCATTATATGTCAATGTAGTTTTTTTTTGTCAAAGATATATTTTTTAAATGTGGCTCTATACGCGGCTACTGTCCTAACATAAACTGCTATCTGGGGGGGGTACCCTAGATAAGTTCCCCTACTATTAGTTTTAGTTCCCCACAAAAAGCTGCCTGTCATTACAAAGTTATCGACGTCGTTTGTCAAAGCTCCAAAGTTTAGCTATTAACTGAACCTATCCTATCTGCGTCTAAACTTAAAACTAAACTCTTACTTAAGTTGATGCGATCATAATCGATGCGCGGTGATGGCTCCTCTAATTATAACTCACGAAGTATGGCAATTAGGGCTTGTACACACTGGGTATGGTCTCTAGAACACACAAACTGTTGGGGGAAAGAGAAAGATACATACAAAAAAATGGAGTGGTGTGGTTGTCTTGTGTGTGCTGTCTTTTTAGCACTACGTGACTATGCAACTATACTTTTTTACTTTTTTGTATTTATATACTCATCATATAATCTCATGTGATTATGATTTTGATAAGTGATGAATTGCCGTAATTTTTTTTTCATGAGCTTAGACGCAAATCCACTTTAGTAATAAAATAAGATTTAACTGTAAAAAAACTCTATGTGTAACCGCTTTACGCGAGACAGCCGGCTGAACCATATTTTTAGTTTGATTGAGTGCCTGGAATGAACTGAATGTGAAATGTTAAGCATCACAAAAACTTTAGTCCTTATTTTAGCCGTTGAGCTGTCAATTTAGCCTTTTCGAATTGAGTGGTCTCGAATCGGGGTATTCGGGGTAACAGCCCCTGAATAACCCTCTAACATTAAAATAAGGGAAACCGATATAAAATTAAGTCAACAAGTCCCTCCAAAAATTATTCATAGAAAAAAGAAAAGGTGCAAAGTGAAGAAAGGTAAAACTTGGATAAGTTCGTTCATGAATTGGAAATGTAATTTGAGCGTGTGGCTACATTGTTTTGGCAATTGTGGGACGATGATTTAGGATAGGTGATTTCACTTTAGAGATAGAATTTAGTAATAATGTCACCGTTCTTACACAGTCATATTATATTAGTCGTATAATTTGTTGCGTATTCGGAATATGTACATAGACTTCAGTTTGTATAGCATACCTTAGTCTTTATTTTATTTTATAATTTTTTATTGTGTTAGCTTAAGTATGGATAAAACAAAATTTAATATAATTTTAATTAAATTTAGCGACTGAAGTCAGTAAATAAAATAAAAAGACCGCCTTTTATTTTTATTTATTGGCACATGTCAGCGGAGATTTATACTCGTACCATGCCTAAGGATAACAGTCGTCAGTCTATTACTTAAAACTTTGATTTTGAAAACTGTGGTAGGCACCTTTACACCCTTACGCCGTGGTTGCTAACTTTAATCCTTGGCTCTAAAAAGTTACATATGTTCTGGTTTTTACAACTTTCTGTAAGCTATCTTTACAAACTCTGTATTGCAATTATAAACGAGAGCTTGCCAGAACTGGCCATTAAAAGTGTGCAGTGAACATTTTGATAGCCGTAATACGCACAGAGCTGGTGCCTCTACGAAGAAAGTCTACACGTTTCAGACTGTTTTTGTATAATTATTACACTATGCAGATTTTACGAAGAACTTTAGGTATCTGGATTTGATAAGCCATTTGAGGCCAATGAATAAATAAAAAGTTTTTGCTAAACAGTAGTGTAGAAGAAGAAGTAGTACTTACCTACCCGCATAATATAAGTGGAATTTTTGTAGAAGAAACAGTTTATCTTCCTCCAATTTAAAAAAAAATATATCAATTTCTCTTACTCTTTTTGGCATGTGTAAAGTTGATTTTCATTTAGTTTTGTGATATGATTTATTTTGTTTCAAGGTGTAATTTTGGTATAAGAAGCGCAGACTGAAACCCTTCTTCGAAAGGGCCTCAGAACGAGCGAAACTTGGCGATTTTCCTAGCAATTACCTGACCCTCTTGAGACTTGCAACTGAGTTTATTTGACATTCCAAAAATATACGCGAATAGGAAGCCCGCGTACACGCTAGTCTGGAAATATGGGGAAAATAAATTCAATTTTTAATTGGATGCACCCATGGCTAGATTTGCTTCATTATTTGGAAGAAAACAGTATCCGACGTGTAAAAATTTGCCCTAAAACGGACTTTGGTAAAACCTTCGATAAATCATATCACAAAACACTATATAGCCCCAAATTAAGCAGAGCTTGTACTATGGTAACCAGATAACTGGTATAATACATTTTCTTTTGTAAAGACGTACTTAGAATACAATATTATAATACCTATAAAGACTGAAAACGAACATATTTGTTCACTAAACAAATATTTGTTCTTAATGGGGATCGAACCCATGACCTATTGCGCAGAAGGCAGAGTTACTACCAACTGATCTGAGAGGCCAGTCGCAATCAAAGTCAAATATTATGTTTTTATTCAATAATTTATTCAATAATATCACAAGGATCACTTTGAAAGGCCTTATCAAGCCAGCAAGGTAAGTCTAGGTGCGAATTCCACACGACCAAGCCTAGAAGAACAGGCAACAAACTACGGCTTGGTTCCTAACATTTTTTGTATGATTCTACTACCAACTGAGCTGAGAGAATGACCATTTTTTAGAACCACTGCACTGGGCCGTTCATAGCTATACCAAACCAATCTTAATAATGTAAATGTACATATTATATTAAATAATAACCACCAATGGCAATGAAGAGCACTGGTGGTCTAGTGGTAGTGGCCCCGCCTTCCGATCCGAAGATCGTGGGTTCAAATCCACTCGTGTACCAATGAGTTTTTCTGTCGAAAAATTTATGTGCACTATGCCAGTACTCTCAAAACGGTGAAGGAAAACATCGTGAGGAAACCGGCGTGTTGTAGAACCTCAAAAAGTTCGAGCAACACGTGTCAAGGGTCACGCAAAAAGGGCCCACTAGCGGCCTACTTGCGGAAAAAACCTGCCCGCACATCAAGTGCGGATGTTAAAAACTTGCCAAAAACTTGCCAACCAATGGCAATGATTCAAGTCCAACAAACAATCGAACATTAATTACCCGAATTAAAATAAGCTGTTTCGAACGGTTAAATTAACCGTGGAGTTTTAATCCTGTATTTACCGGATAAGCCGGGCTGTTGTTTAACTGCAACTACCTACAGTCACAGTAACTGTTTTATTTCCATATTGGAATGGATTGTACGTAGCCGTTGCGTGCCGATAATTAGTTGATTATTTAATGAAATAAAGGATAATTTGGTTTACTTTTGGGTTATTTCTTTATCACGCAGTACGAGAATAAAATCATTTTACATCTGAATCATGAAATATCAGAATAATATAAAATTAATGTGTTTTACTTAGTGTTTTTAATTACAAATTGTGTTATCAGTGGTGTCGTAAAACGTCCGGAGATTTCTGGATTTTTATAAATTTTGAAGATATCTAACGGGGTAGTCACAGGCACTTCGCAATATTAAACACACATTTTGCACTTAGCATTTCAAGAACAGAACAGAAACGTTCTTCTTGAAAATGTGGAGGAGGGGTTAATGCCTAGCAGTGGATTTATTCAGGTTGGTGATGATGATGCCAGCTACCTGCGTAGCCTGCATGGCTAGGTATAGGTGAGTTTCATGAGCAAGGCTTTTTTTTTATTTGCATGCCCATCCTTGCAGGTTAGATAGGCTTTATTAAAAACTAATTTACATTTTTATTTGTTTTAGTGTTGAACAATTTATGTGCACCATGTAAACATGACTAACTCTCAAACGGCGAAGAAAAACATCGTGAAGATCGGCATGGTCGTCCAATCTATAAATTCGAAAACGTGTCGAGTCCTCGAAAGGAGCCTTTCCTAGGCGCACTACCGTGGTAAAATCCTTTCACCACACTGTATGAAAGAACCATTGACACGATAAGAAGAAGAAGAAGATAGGCTTTATTAAGACTGTGAAATGATAATCGCAAGACAGCAAAATGGAGTTTCAGGGCGAGTGTTGGGAACAGGCAGGTGCCGTCGTCCATCCATGTAATGGGGTTATGTCGTCAGCATCCTCGCTAAGCCGGAGCACCCTGATGCGAGCCATCCGCACCACTAACTGTGCAGGATTTACTGGTCCTGTTTTGAATAAATGTTTTAATTAGCAGTAAGATTGTTTTAAGCTTGCACGGTTCTAATGCTTTAATAAGATTGAGAATGGCACGGCAAAGAAACCTGAAGTATAATTAGCTAAAACAAAAATATTTTCAAATTTTAGACGCCATTGTAGTTTAGCCCCTTCCCACTGGTGCGTGATATCGCGCACCAGCCCGCACCAGCTCGCACGACACACCATGGGAACGGTCTCGTGCGCTGAGGTGCGCGGTAGCACAGGAGCCTTTTCTGTGTGCGTTGCCGTGCGTCATCGTGCGCGGTGCGTGATGATCTGCAGAACCACGCACCGTAGGAAGGCAGCATAACAAAGCATTGTCTCGTAGGACCCGCACGTCAGGAACGTACCCTACGATGCACTGCCCTGCGTCCATCAACTTGAAGCAAACAGATGTTCAGCCTCACGTGCTAGTAATTTCACCGGGACCCACACCTTTCAAACCGAAACAAAGCAATGCTGCTTCACGGCAGAAATAGGCAGGGTGGTAGTACGTACCCGGACAAGCCCTTCACAAAGAGCTGTACTACTACTAAAACTGCTTATATGTGCACAAGGCCTTATTAGTTTTCAACAATAAGGGTTACAAAAACACGTTTCCCCAATTCCATATATCTCGCAACTAGGAACTGAACTGAACTTAAAAACTTTGCACATTCGATCCTCACTCCATAATACATAAAACGTGTCGAAACCTTTAGGGTCACAGGGCCTTAGGGACGGGAATATCACCGCATTAGCATATGAATTCAGCGAGAGTAATAAAGGAATAATATGCAAATACAACAGCCGTAGTCGGAAATGGCTGAGCAACTTTTGTGTTCAAATCACTTTTCCATTTCACTACACATTTTATTTTTTAATCTCAAAAGTTAAAGTTG
This sequence comes from Thera britannica, assembly GCA_939531255.2. Taxonomy (NCBI): domain Eukaryota; kingdom Metazoa; phylum Arthropoda; class Insecta; order Lepidoptera; family Geometridae; genus Thera; species Thera britannica. The sequence goes on along the minus strand of OW618040.2, from coordinate 639,188 downwards.
GATTCAAACTGAAGACGTTCCTAGCCTTGCGGTTGCAGTGGTGAATCAGTGAAACACTGTTAAATATCGTTTTCATATTTGACAGCATTTCACTGATCACCACCGCAGAACGCTTAGATGTGCGCAATTTAGAAGAAGGCAGATTGTTATTAGGTACCTAATTATTATTTTTTTCGTTCTGACAACTTACGCCGGGTTGCTGGATGTTAGAAAATTTATATATCTTCTTATATATAAAAAACAATTGCTGTTCGTTAGTCTCGCTCTCTCGTTTGGCTAATTTTGATCTTGAACTATTTGTGGAAGTCCAGAGAAGGTTTAAAAGGTGAATAAATATGAAAATGCTTGGAATTAACAGGAATGGGGCGAGCGAAGCCGCGGGCAACCGCTAGAGATTGTTTTTATTTGTCGAGCGTGATTAAGATTCGGTAGCGCAGTGGTCGTGGGTTCAAATCTATCGGCTATTAACTTTTGGAACATTATAAAAATCCTTGTTATTTCCTTAAGTTAGTAAACACTATAAACCCAATAAAAATACGTAGAAAATACGTATTGTTTGAGAAGTAACGGTTATTTCTGCGTATTTTAAGACAATCGGGTTGCTCAGCTAATTTTGAAGGTACCGCGGCATTGTCGAAATGCCAAAGCAACGCCATAAACGAGTTGTGTTTCTGTTATGATTATGGTGTGTTCGCATAAATCTAGACTTTCCACTTGTTTATTACCCCCTAGGGGATGTCACAATGAATTGCCCAGTTTGTTAAATGTTAGTTTAACGGAATAACATACAAAAACCGCAATACAGTCATCACTGGACCTCTCGGGCATTTTGACTGGACAAGGATTTTTAAAACCGTGTCGGAATCAGCATTCGACGCAGAACATTTGCCTTTATGAAGCTGCATAGATTACCGCATCAGAGAATCTACAACAGCCACCTGTATGTCTGATCGAGATGTTTTTTGACTTTAAAAAACATGATGATTTGATGTTTTTTTGCTATCTGTTGGCCTACCACAAGCTCTGCCTGGCTCTGGTTTTGAGTGTGTGAATGCTGACCCGTGTCTTATGTACATATGTGCGTTTCGACGTAAGATTCAATTTAGTCAACAACTCAACACTGACACAGACTCAAAAACAGAGTGAGACAGAGCTTGTGGTTTCCATAGTACCAGTTTTGCTTAGTTAGGGGCTAGATAGTGTTGAGTGGATTATATACAATATTTATTTATTTATTCATTGTAAACTGAGAAGATAAAGTATCATCAGGGTGTTTACTATAGTTTAAAGCAAATTAATGGATTTTTTTTTTTACCTACATATTTGCTTAAGGGTTAATTTTACAATGTACGGAAACTCACCCCGCAGCGCCATCACTAATCACACCCCCTAATTACCCGTCTATAAAAAGTTAGCAGTTATATCAAAACCTTAGCTTTTAGCTTCACAACTACCAGACTGAAAAATAGTGTTTTACAATGTCTTCCCAACACAAATCCCGTTCAAAAAACAAACAGGCTGCAGTGAGCGGCAGCGCGTGAAATTGCCCCGCCCGCCCAACCTCATCCTCATAAAATATATCTGACAACTAATGATGTATGGGACAGTGTCGACCACTGACGGCCGCTGTAATGGCTGGATAAATTGCTATTGTCTCTGTGACCTTGTCAAACTGAATCATCATCGGCCTGAAGAAGTTCACCTGGACATTAATAGCCTTACTTAGGTGTGGCGCTCTGCTTAAAGTTCGCACTGTCACTTTTTGACATTACCGAATGGTAAAAGATGACAGTTGCTTAAACGCTGATTATCTTTTAAATAATTATAAGTTTAAAAAACTTGAGAAACCGACTTCATTGTCAAACGGCTAAACCGATTTTAATCAAATTTGTTTGGGACAATCTGGACGTAAGAATAACCAAATTAAAAAAAAAAATCTAAATCGGTTCATAATAAATGATGGAGGCATGCAGTTACAAACATAAAAAAAATTATTTAAAAAAAATGGCAACACCGATTTTAATAAAATTAAAATGGGACCAATCTGAAAGCAGTACCTTTCAGATAAAAAAATAATTTTTTAAATCGGCTCACAAATGAGGAAGTTATGCGGTAACAAACATTAAAAAAAAAAAAAAAAAAAAAAAAAAACATACAACCGAATTGAGAACCTCCTCCTTTTTGATTGGAAGTCGGTTAAAAAAGCTTGTAAGTAATGGGGTAAGCTGGTTATAAAGCAATTGAAATGCTTTTCATGATAGAAAACCATGGTTGCTCTGGTGAAGCTGATTTATGGTGGCGACATGGAAACAAGCAATGTTAATATAAATTTAAAAAACTTGAGAATTAGACTTCATGCCCAAACTAATCAATTGATTTTGTGGCCAAAAAATATTTTTCAAATCGTCTCACAAATTACGAAGTTATACAAACCACAAACATAAAAAAAATTCAAACAAATTGAGAATTGAGAGTATTTAATTTGAAGTCGGTTAAAAGTAGATTATATGGAAAGTAAAGGCATGAAGTATGCATTCGACTTTTATCTCATAATACCTATCGATGAATTCAGAGAGAGAGGAAGTATAAATTCTCATCAGTATCACAATTTCTAAGAAAAAGCGCTAAAAAATAAATTGTAAATAATGAAAAGACAGCCGCTTCAATCATTGAAAAAGTCGTTAAACCATTATCAGTGTTTCTTAATTTTTACCTTTGTTGGTTCGCGGATCGTCGTTTGCATTTTTATTACTTTTTAATTTATCGCGCAGACTGATTCTAAATCATTTTATACTGGAAACGGGGGTTTGCTGGTTTTGAAGATTGAGCCATTATTAAAAACTTTTCTATTTATACCTATGACAACGTATACATTATACTATTTATACCTGAATGCCTGTCAGATTATTGAGTAACGGTATAAAAAAATAAATAAGTATTATTATCAGCTATCTAGTTCCCATCGTACAAGCGCTGCTTAGTTTAGGACTAGATAGTGTTGTGTGTTTTATTTAATTATTTTATTTATTTTATTAACTGCATTATTTTTTGCTTGTTTTTTCTAGCCAATCCTCTCAATTTTAACTTCTTGATTATAAGAGTCTATGGTCTGAAGGCCTGCGCACACCTAGGTCGCTGGCGATGGTGATCAATGAAACGCTGTCAAATTTGACAGCGTTTCACTGATCGCGATCGCCTTTACTTCGTTGTAAATTTTTATGCATGTAAAATGCGAGTACTGCCCAGAGTTATTTCAAAATTTTATATTCAGTATTCAGTATATTTATTGCCTTATTATGTATGTAAATTTAACAGTGTAAGATCTTAGAACTAGTTTTTGAATCAATACATAATTTACCCTGTAAGGGTGTTGCAATACTGTAGAAGCGGGCCGATATGATTATAATCACGCAGATTGTAAGCATTTAACCTTGCAAGTAGTACCGGTAGTTGGTATGAACCAGTGAACGCTGGTAGCAGGTGGTCACCTGCTTTCTACATAAATGCTGTCTTCACCGGTGTTCTCTAAGTAGTTTGGGGTAGGTAATTAATACCTCCCTCGCCTAGGACTACCGGGGAACCGTGACTGGATTTTTATGATAAAATATTGAGGATTTTCTTACTGCTGCCTGAGTATTGCTTCACATAGATTGCTGTCTGTTCTTCTGGACTTGGTCGCGTGAAATTATGAATAAACAGATTTTTACTTCGACTTTGACATTATAAATCCACTTACTGCTGGAAACTTGCTGAACAATAAGTTTATTATGTTTCAGGCTTTCTTTAATTTTTTCATCATCAAACTCTTCAAAAATATGATATCTCAAAGGTTTATTGGATGACAATAATCTTTTAGGAACTATAAATTCTCTGCCTGTGTAAAAACCATTTTTATATATTCATTTATTCATTTATTAACAATTATACATTTGTGTCTGAAAAATAGTACATATTAGGCATGAATAATATAAGTCATAACATAAATTAAATAATAATCAAAGAAATTGTAATCAAATAATACTAGCAATGTCACTACGGGTGTTATTAATAATCCTGGCGCAACGCTGGAGTAGTTAAATCGTGTTTTGTCACATTTGTTCGAGTTGACAATTGCATGTCAATGCAAGAGACAAAACACGGATTAACTAGTCCAACGCTACGTTAGGATTATTAATAAGACCCTACATGTTTATAAAATCATCAGTAGAATAAAAACACCCTTTCAACAAAAGCCGCTTTAGTTTCGTTTTGAATAAATGTAGACTGTCTATTAAATAAAAATCAAGAGCTTTATTATATGCACAAACATTTGGTATACCTTGGTATATAATTTCATTTTCTATACTTCTGCACATCATCTACTCAGAACTCACAATCGGTGTGCAATCACAAATGCATTAACCACTCCACAGGCTGACCAGTGTGCAAACTTGGCCCGAGCCGTCTCAAGTGATCCTATGCTAATGCCGAATTTGACTACGCATTCAGCAGTGAAATAACGTAGATAAACTCGCAAAACTACCGCTAGAGGATAAAGGCTGCATTCTGATCTCAGCAGCACACAGCTTCTATAATAAACTTCCGGAAAATGCAACTAAGCTTCCTATTCGGAAGTTTAAAGCCTATGTTAAGAATAATTTAATAAAGAAAGCGTACTATACTCTAGATAGCTATATGAATGATAAAACTGCGTGGCCCGATGTCCCGGTCACTCTACCCATAGGAAGCTAACATGTCAATTTGCAATGTCTGTACCTACTATTTTTATATGCTGTCTTTGAAACTTTTGCTTTTGTATTATTGCATTGAATACGTCTGACTAAGTGAAGTGGCACCACACTGGAACTTCACTGCTATTATTTTAGACTATTTTTGATTTGTAAAAGGATCATATAAAAAAACGGTGGGAACCGAGCCGTAGTTTGTTGCCTGTTCTTCTAGGCTTGGTCGCGTGGAACTGGCACCTAGACTTACATAGCTTTAAGACGTTTCAAAGTGATTATTGTAATTGAACTGAATAAAAACTATTTTGTTTTTTTTTTGACAGCAGTGCTGCCGCAGCACTACCTGGTTCTCATACATTTTTTAGAAGTTTATACATTAACACGACATGACATTACATTCCAAGCTTATTATCGATGTCACGGCAGCACTGCTGCGCGGCACTATTACCCCACCACAGCACCACACGCACAAAAATGGTTCGAAATGACGGCGAAACACAAGAGTGCTGCCTGCTGCCGAGATCAGAATAGGGTTGCGAAATATGACCAAATTCGCGTGTCATATTTGACAGTGTTTCACTGATCACCACCGCAGAACGCTTAGATGTGCGCAAAACTTAATACAGAAAACAAATACGAAAAACTAATAAAACTCGGACTTAAAGCACTGATTAGTGATTAGGTACTTAACGGTTAATACGAAACCTTTATCAAAGTTTAAGAAGTTTTCCTTTTACTTCAGTTAGCGCGCGAATGTTAGTCTTGATTAGGCACAAGGCTCGTTACTCTTCGTGATTTAGTACTGATTGATGAAAAATAGTTTTAAACGTTGGAACTTATCATTTGTCTTGGTTTTGTGGTAAAAAGGGTGCCATTTACATAAAGCACGTAGGATCGCTTACAGCAAAAAGTCCGTTCATTTGACTTATAATATCAGCGTTCATGAAGAGATTCAAAGCGATACTGTCTTCCAGGATTCCTTGCCTAACTCGTGCCTGCCCAATTTTAATTCTATATAGTAAAATAAAAATGAAATTCATATAACAGTAAACATTATTACTCTGGCTTATAACAATCTTATTACAACTTTATATAACCATTCCTCGAATCCAATAAAAAATCTCATTTGGACCCCAATTGTCAGCGCTGTAAGTACCTACCTAATCCGTCGGTTAGTACCAAAAATATAAACACTCGACATAACGGAGACTCCCCTTGTGTATTAAATCTTGATTATAGCTAATTTGGGGGACGTTTCTTTTAAAAGTTGGCAAGTTTTGACTCTTGTATCGTATTGTGGTCGCATCAAGCTCTAGTGAGGTTGTGTTAAGGAGCTATTACAATGGTTGTTTTTTAAGTTTATAGATAGGTAGATATAATATAATATATTATTTAGATCTCTTGAGTTGCGCACGAAAAATAAAAAACTTACAGAAACTACAACGGTTCATTTAGTTTTAAAACTTAAATAATATGAACTACGCCGAATGTAGTATGAAGGCCTATGAGCTGATACAACCGGCTACGCGCTGTTAGGCTACGCGCTGCTCCAATCGGCTACGTGCTGCTACAAACGGCTACGCGCTGCTACAAACGACTATGCGCTGCTACAAACGGCTACGCGCTGCTACAAACGGCTACGTGCTGCTACAGTCATCAGTTACGCGCGTAGTGTTTATAAACTATACGGCAGAGCAATGTGTTTTTAGTGTGAAATGAAACCTGAAGTCAGCTAAAGTAGGCTTTTATCCTCACTTGCTACTCATCCTCTAAGATCACTGTGTAAAGCATCCCTTAAAATAAGGCTGTAATGAAGTGTCGAGGCAAATAATACGAATCACCCGCCGGTGGCGATAACACTGAACGCGCCACAATTTAAATGACTTTTCTTCCGCAAATGTAAAAATTTTGCAATCGTAAGCGGGATTCTATTTTATGTGGATATCTCATTTTGGGTTATAAAAATGAAAGCTTTTACTACTATTGACTGTGTTTAGTGAAGTGGGGATTTCCAGTAGGCCTATCACAAGCTCTGTCTGGCTCTGTCTCTAGCTCTGGTTTTGAGTCTGTGTGAGTGCTCACCATACTGTGTGTGTGTGACGTTTCAACGTAGGGTTTATTTAGACAGCAATTTTATAAAATTATGAAATAAAGACAAAAAACTTTTATTAGGATAATTTGGTAAATTTGAGAAGTATTTAAAAAAAAAATAACAAAATACCTATAAACCTGTCTAGAAAGTAAAAAAAACGAAGCCAGCGTTCTATAATATCACACTGTAGGCAAACATTGAGCGCAAAACTAAACTGTAAATCAGATCTTACATTTGCATACGAAAACTTCAGTCAAAACCATTCAAGTAACTTCTCAATAACTCTTTTCAACTACATTTCCATGATCTTAAACCTCGCAGAAGGAGTCAATAATAATAAATCCTTCCTATTCAAGAGCGGGACCAATTTAATAGCGAGTACACGATATATTTTAGATACAGTAAATGAAATAGACTGTATACTATAACTAACACACTGGACTAAATTTTAGCGCATTTCAAGTCTGCTTTAAGCTCGAATTTACACGTCGTGACATCAAATAAAGTCAACTATGTTTATAGACAACTGAGAGGGTTATTGGGAAAAGTGATGACAGACCACTTGATGTTGAGCGGCTTGCGCTGAGGGTGCTATGACAGTGTATTGGCCAGCGCTGTCATAGCGCGATTTTCTCGGTAACACGAAACACAATATCCAGTGCGTAACATTGACTGAGGCGTTAGGTAACTTTTATTTTTATGTAACTTTATAATTTTAATAGTCATCTGTCAGAACCATGAATGAAACGTCACATCAAAAGAATAGCCAATACTACAATTCAGTATAACTACTGTATCTCAACATACTGCGACAAAGGCATCGAATCGGCGTCGATAAAAATGCGAAATCCTCTTGCAACGAATGGAATTGCGTATTGGGGCTCAGACAGGGTGTAATCTGCCTGCCTACGGTACCCTAACTGTCCCGAGAGTTCCACGAGTACTCTGCACTTACTGTCATAGACTAGGCATTGAATGAGCGAATTTGATGACGTGGCCTGCAGCCCCTTGGTTCCTTTTCAGTTTATTTGGGTGTTTATAAGTTAAAAAAAACCTCGTAGTAAATATCTTAATAATATATTATATGGTTCCAGGGGGGCGGGGGCGTAGCCCAGGATAGCGATGTCTGGAAGGAATGGGGGGAGGCCTTTGCCCAGCAGTGGGACCCGGAGGGCACATTACAATAATAATAATATAGTTCCAAAATTTGAACACTACTGTTCTTTGTCAAGTAGGATATTTATATTTATGTTAAAATTACTTAAAGATGAATAGATATATATGTATGTATACCAAGTTATTTGCTCGAAATCATCAGCCAGCAGAAGTCCACTACTAATGCACTTTCAGGAAGAACAGTTTTTAATTGTCTCCATTCTTCTTCACTTCACTTCCAGAGACCTCATCAATAAAGTTTTGCGTATACCTAAATGATAGCGATATTTGACAGCGTTTCACTGATTGTCACCGCAGAATGCCTAGATGTGCGACTGGTATGACTTACACCTAGTGTAATTACCAGTTAGGTACTAAACAGTTTTTAAGTAAGTAAGGAAAAGATTGCACTAAATTAATAAAATGTTTCAGATTGAAACGAATCAAGGTACTGAAAGTAATTTCCGAGAGATGGTTGAGCTTGTCGCTTCTGTTAAAACGTCAGCTTCTCTGTGGGTGGTGCATGGAATCGCGCCAGAACTAAATGAAATTGAAATTAGCTTTCTCTCCCTAGAGCCACCAGCGGAATTTTCCAAAATAAAAGCGTATTATATTTTAAAATACGATTCCAGTCGCTGTAGTAAATGGGAAAGTCCGGAAACTTAAAGCGTCTGGGAGGAGATAAAAAATGGAGATAACTGACGTTACCCTTTACCTATTAGGGTCCTAGGGCATTACATCCTTTTGTTTTGTTTATGCGGTTTTTCGATAGCTGTTTAAAAAAAAATCTGGTACCTATCTTCGTCATGATCACCTAATTCCTGTATTAACTCCTCCACATTAGGTTTTGTGACGTCACAGCAAACTACGAAAACTTTTTGTCTGCTTGATCACCCAGAACTCAAATCAAACAATCAAAAACAATACTTAAAGCCTGAATTTGAACCATCTCCTTTCACGATACCACAGCAAATGTTTCTCAAATGGAATATTTGTGGGTAGTCCAATAAAATCGGCATTGTAAAGGCTTACGGGACATGTTTGCGTTCGGATACAAGCGCTCAAAATTCAGCCGCGCGCATAGTTGATGAGCTACCGTGGGAATGGAGCAACGCGTACATAGATACCTACCTTCTCTTCGAATTCAAATCGCTTTGGAGATTTAAATTTCAACAGGCATTTTTTTATGACGAATTATTTATTTTGATTTTCATGCGACATTTTTTCACACTTTCAGTTCAACCTCTGCACGCGCAATTTGTTGAAACATCGAGAATCAATATCAGCCAAAATGTTCAACCTTTACTTGTACTTTATTTTAAAAATATCTTAGTAAGATCATTTTTTTAAGACAACATTAAGGATTAACATCTTCGTCGCCACGTTGAGTTGGCAACGCATCAATCGTCGTAATCCGACGCCCAGAGCAAAGGGAACACGGTGAAATAAACGCACGGCTGAACAGAAACCGCCTGGTACCAACCCTTGGTTTGCTGACCAAACGTGCCTCAACGACACAAGGCTTTGAAGACATCGTGGAGAAGGTATCTTGGCTTCCAATTACATTCTGCAGAACACTGAGTCTCATTAATTATTATAGGAAGAGTTTATGCTACAAAATAATATTTTTTACAGTAAAAATATCTGTGCAAAGCACAATGTAAACCTGATTTTCGCAATAAATTTCATGTCAGGATGGCCGAGCGGTCTAAGGCGCTGCGTTCAGGTCGCAGTCCACTTCTGTGGGCGTGGGTTCGAATCCCACTTCTGACAAATACTTTTTGCTGCGATTACAGACTTATAAAATTTTTCTTATGAAGTATCTGTGATCCCTTTGATTATTACTGTAAAAATCTTACAATTTTTGGTACTTTCTTTATGCTATTTTCATACTAGTTATTTAAAAAAAGTTGGGTACCTACTTCACTTGGAAAGAACCCTTCATCATTGCGGTGTTTTTTTAAAGTAATTTAACATATCTAGAGTGAAAATAAGAACAATTTATTGCAAAACTGTGTAAAAAGATCCTAGGTAGATACATTATGTAATTCTGTTCCAACAGACAATATCATTTCGGGCGTACAATATTAAGTAGGTATTTAAATAAAGCGGATAAAACAGCTATAGGTCCTAACCTATTTACATAAACTGCTTACATTTAAAGTATATATAAATATAGCTGGGTTTAAGCCATATCCAAACAAAAACCTGAATACCGAACTCCTAGAGAGTGAGGAGTTAAATTAGTAATGTTTTCTGTATTCAGGCGGCGCGCGTTGGTTTTTTCTTCGCTTGGCGCGCGTTCGTGCGTGATACGCTTCTATTGTTCGCAGCAAACGCCATTAGATAAATAGAATACTGAATGGGCCTGGTTATTGTGCAAAAACAAACTGCGCTTTAGAAATATCAGGAAAGAATTCGACCCTATAGGTAACGTTTTCAAAGGTAGGCAGAGAGCTACCTACCTGAGATAGCAACCTAACTGGGAAAGTGGGAAGTTCGTTATGGAACAAACACGTGAATTTCTATATTCATAGTAGTAGTAGAGCTCTTTGTGAAGGGCTGGGGTATTACCACATGCCTATTTCTACTATGAAGCAGCATTGCTGTGTTTTGGTTTGAAGGGTGTGGCGGTGAAATTACGGCACGTGAGGCAGAACATCTGTATGCCGCAAGTTGATGGACGCAGGGAAGTGCATCGTAGGGCACGTTCCCGACATGCGTGGCCTACGAGGCAATGCTTTGTTATAGGCGCTGGTTACCACTTAACATTGGGTGGACCATGCACTTTAAAAAACTAGTTTGGTTTTTCCCTAGCCTGTATCGTCCCACAGCTGGGCAAAAGCCGCTCCCAAGGATTTCAAGTACTCTATTGAACCTCCTTCCACAATCTCCGTGCATGTCTCTTTATCGTGCATGACCTGCCGTAGGCTGCGAAATATATACTTATTTTACGTAAACCCTGTACATTCATTAAGCAAATATCTCGCTCCACTGTATTACGAGTACTGCAGAGAGGTAGATACAGTAGGAATATTATTTTATACGAAAGTGCTCCAATATTTTAGAATTTAGGGATTAGGTACAATAAAAAAATGTTAACAGTAAAATAAAAACTTTATTCAAAAAATAACTTCAAAGTTCTGTTCGAAAAACAAACTAGCAAATAAAAACAGTTATAATCTCATGATGATTAGGGATTAACTATTTACTCTACATTGTGTCATAAACATTTGATACCTACATACACCTACTTTTTTTTTTTAATTACCTCTCAATTATAACATTATCAGCATGGCACTACGTTGTCCGGATTTAAAATACCTACGTGTCCTGTCAGTAACAATCTATAATAAAATGTTTAACAAACGTTTTGTTAAATTACATTATTTGTCTAAGGGCAGATTTTTCAATTTACGGAATAACGCTATTGTTCGAATAAAAAATGTCAGTCCTTGTTTTTGACAAGCCTAAACAAGAGACGGGATATATTTTTATCAGACGACGACGGATAAATTTATCAGTAGATTGTAAAATTAGTCCTTTAACAAATAAACTCACAACTAAGGAAATAGTAGCATTTTTGTTTTATCTATATTATTATTATTGTTTTATCTATAAGCATACTTAAAATAATATAATTATGTACATATAGTTACAGATCCACAATAAATATTATTTACAAATCGACACAATATTAAACTATGTATTATATACTTATTGTTATTACAAATCTTCTAAGTACATTAGATGCAAAGGCATGTTTACTTTTATCTACCCGCAACTAAATAACCATGGTTTTTCAGTACCTACAACCATAATCATAGATCTATGACATTTTCTACGACACAATTGGTTTCTTGTGGTCAACTTCTGTTACCACTTTTTTGTGTTCATAGTACTACTATTTAACTTAAACTTCACAACAGAAAATAGATGGCGTTCTCATCTATAATAAGATAATAAAGCTGAAGAGTTTGTTTGGTTGTAAGTGCTAATCTGAGGAACTACTCATTCGAATTGCAAAACTATTTTTGTACGGGATCATTTACAGAAGAAGGCTATATAAGCCACTATCAAAAAACAGGATTGGGCAAAAAATACAACAGGCGTGCGAAGAAGCGGGCGGTTGCTAGTAAACCATAAGCGTGTCCTTCAAATAGTGTAATCATTTAATATGAGTCCGGTTCATGTCAGGCGCTCTTAACCTTCCTATCTTTGACCAAGCTAGATATAAAGAACTCTCCCGCGCGATACGAGGAGCGAACCAGAGGGCCGCTCGCAGTGTACAGGAACCCTAGTTCAGTGCCCTTGCCCTCCCATTGCTGGAACTTAGCTGGAGTCACGTATTCAAACACTTTGAGGTGGCGTTTCGTGGGCTGCATGTACTGGCCGAGGGTTAGACAGTCCACGCCGGCGGCACGAAGATCTGGAAATACAAAAAATTGGTTGTCTGTAAAGTCGGTTTACTGACGATAGTTGAACGTGACAACGTCATACAGCTGCCCACGCGGACGCATCGCTCACTCAAGTAGGAGAGAGACAGATGTCAAACGCTGCCGAAAGCGGAGGCCGATTGTGCCTCTTTGTCGCTCGTTCCGCGCTCTCGCTTGCACTTCAAGCCTTAAACGCCTCAGAGCGAGGTAACGCCGCATGAGTCATGTTTTTCGTGCATGCAGCCGGCTCCATCGAATTATAAGACGTTGTCACGCCTAAAAAGTACTTGCAGCATAATATGAGTTAGTAAGTTGAAGTGGCAATGGGCAGGTCATATAGCTCGAAGAACCGACAACCGTTGGGGAATAAAGGTTCTCGAATGGCTACCACGAACCGGAAGACGAAACGTAGGGCGCCCACCCACTAGATGGACCGACGACATTAGTAAGATTTGCAACCATTGCCTATAACAAAGCATTGCTTCGTAGATAACGTGCGTAATGTCCGATGCCCTGCAGAATATACAGACCCAAAATTACGAATACTAAATGTGCCACTATTTATTGTACCTTTCATGGTCTGCTCTACTTGCTCATCAGATTCCCCAAGTCCCAGCATGATGGAGGACTTGGTTATCAGGTCAGGATTCATTTCTTTCGCCATCTCCAACACCTTAAGCGTTTGTCGGTACCTGCAGTAAAATATACAATCGTAAGAAAACTAATAAATTACTTTTAAGACCTGGCAGTTCATTTGTTAGTTAGTAGAGCTAGTGTATGAACGGAACATGGAAAATATGAAAAAAATGGACTGGAAATATGTATATCTTTCGTTCACATATAAATATGAAATCGATTGTGTTTAATACAAGTTCATATTTGTGTTTGGGACATTATTCCAAGGTGTTTCTTTTAGATTTTTTGCCATCTGTCACACGCAATGTTATCTTGCGCGGACTCTAACTTGGCCTTCTGCACTGTAGGTTGTGGGTTCGATCCCCGCCGAGTCAAAATATATGTGTGGTGAACACAGATGTTTGATCTCTGTTTGGGTGTTATAATATATTCTAAGTATCTATTGTACTACTACAATAGATACTTAGAATACATTATAACACCTAGGTACTTAGAATACATTAAAATAGATACCAGAACCAGATAAACCTACGTATATGGTTCTCATAGTAAGTACAACCTCTGCTTAATTTGGAGCTACATAATGATGGATGTTTGTCCACAAAATTTACTTATTTATAAACAAGGACCGACTTTAAAACGTTATAGAAGCTTAGCGTGTAAAGGTGGATTATGGCTAAGCATGCTCCATCTTAGGCTGCATCCTCACTTTCCATCAGGTGTGATGGCAGCCAAATGCTTAGCTATCAGTTATATTAAAAAAAAAAAAAAAAGCAGCCACTGCGCCGCGACAATAATCTTAGATACATATTTGCTCAGCAAATGTATGTCTTATTTTCAGGCAGCTAAGGCCTAGTCCACTCACCCCGCCCTAGGGTCCCGCACGAACGGCGTGAGTCGCTCCACCGTCTCTATGTTGTGCGCGAATACGTCAAGGCCACATTGCGCGAGTCGCTCGATGCACTCGCGGGAACCGCGGAAGTCAGGCACCAAGCATTCTACTAGGATTTCACTGTTTCTGAAACAAAAGAAACTCTTGAAAATAAAAACAGAATTGAAAAACCTTAATTGTACACCTTAGAAACTAACAAAAAAGAAACAAGTTTGAACAATTGAAAAATATTATAATCTATATTTACACTACTTTTGTGATGTGTAGGTTTGTAATGAATAAACACAAAAACTACTGTGCCGATTTTAAAAAATATTTCACCATTGGAAAGCTACATTCACCCTGAGTAATAAAGGCTATATTTATGTGTTTAAAAAATAAATGTCCACCCGTGCGAAGCCGCCAGTGGACAGGCCGCCAGTGTACAATAAATGGCGATCTAATCGCTGAAAAGCAATCTCTTCCAGGCAAACCTTTGGTAGAAAGTCTGTTCATGCTATAATTGCCTTTTGATGTTTGCCTTGTCTCACATTCAAATGACGTCACACAAAAGCAGTAGGTTATTTCTCTACTTTTGTTTAAGGCGGCTTTTCTATTTTGATGATTTAGTAGCTTAAAGATAGATATAGTAGATAGGGTTTTCTTACTCACTGTTTTTTAATTTCAGTGACAGTTTCAGCTAAATGTGCAGACCCGCCGTCAGGTAGATCTGGAATGAATATTATTAGGTATTTATTTAGAGATTTAGATATGAGCCACAGAATTCTTCAGATCAGGATTTCATAAGACGAATAGTTTGGGTCCAGATTGATTTGCAAAATTGGATATAGATATTACTTATCAACAGGTACCAATCAAATAGCTTGTTCTATCAGTTATTTGTTGTATAAAATAAAATAAGAATATCAGTATACCATCTCTATCAACAGATGTCAGCACGATATACCCGAGTCCCCACTGGTGGATGGCGCGGGCCGTGTTGCGGGGCTCGTGGGGGTCCAGGGCCGGCGGCTTGCGGGATGTCTTCACGGAGCAGAACATGCAGCCGCGGGTGCACGTGTCGCCCATCAGCTACGACACAAGGAAATGGAGCTTTATTCCAATGGCAAAGAGAGCATTATAATAGTACATTGTTACCCGAGGATTGAAAGTCACGAATTTAAGTCCCGAGACGAGCCATTGGAGCCCGAGGGACTTAAATAAGTCTTTCACCCGAGGTAAACACTAAGCTTTTCATTACGAATACAAGGAAAGTAAAAATAAAAACTAATTAGTCTTTTTAAACTTCTTACCATTGTAATGGGTTTCCAACCTCCTTGCTGAATAAAAAGTTGGAATTTGGTTCAATAACCTCCTTGCTGTTTAGAAAGTTGGAACATGGTAGAATAACAATGTGAAAATAGAACTGCTTTTTTTCACATTTTTTATAATTTGACAGCTGTCAGTATAGAAAGTGATTTTTTATAGGGCTGAAAGTATTACTTTCAATTAGGCCCCTCAGGCAACTTCAGACCTACTTTCAGAGTATAAGCAATTAAAAAAGCTTTTCCTATGTAACATGATTTTGAATGACCCATAATGAAGTGTACCAAGAAGATAAAACAGGATTCTCTGGCACCTAGACTCACCTAGCTTTACGACGTTACGAAGTGATCCTTCGGATACTACTGAATACATACATTTTTGACCTTGGCTCAGTCCACAATTTGAAAGAAAGAAGAAAGAAAGAAAGAAAAAATATTTATTTGCAAAGCAAAGAAAACTCACACTAACAATATAAACTAACAACTTATCAAACTACAGAGGTGAGCTTTGTGCTTCGCAAAACGGACTCTGGCTCAGCATATGTTGGTTGGCTAGCAACCAACGCTGGTCTTCCGACAGAGCCGGTTCGGCGATGTCACGGACTCTGCCACTAGGTACAACAACTAGACAAAAATGCGATGTACTTTCTAAAACAATTCAAAATTTCGACAAAAGAGTATGACATATAATATTATAATCAGTATAAAATAAACTGCTATAAATACACAGATGAAAAAGATAAATACAAAGCGAATGAATTCAAGACCTAATATATAATTCACGTGCACAACCGCAACATGATACCTACCTACATAAAAACGGCATAACCCTATAGAACCAAGGTAGGTAAAAACCTTGATTTTAATACTATAATGTACCATAGAAGGTACTATATTATATGATGCTTATATCGTTTCTGTAACCTTCCTGCTTCTTCTGATTTTCAAACAAGTAACATTTTAGTTTATCTTTAAAGCCATGTAAATGTTGCAGGTTCCTTATTGGCGGAGGAATGTTATTCCAGCACTTAGATGCAGCGTAGCGGAAACTACCCCTAAAGGAAGCAGAGCTGTGCCGCTGTGTCGACAGCTGCATCGAGCACTGGCGGGAACCACAAGTTCTAGAGCTAGACACCCACGTTAGCTTCGTATAAAGATAAAAAGGTGCTTGGTGCTTCAACACACCAAAGAGAAGGCACGCTAGATGGAGTTTACGACGGTGCTTCATTTTCAGAATCAAGTGTTCATTTAAAAATGGTGAAACATGACCTCTCAACGGTACATCGAAGCAAAAGCGGGCACAGGCGTTTTGAACTCGCTGAATGAGTCTTTGCGTTCTCGCCAGAAGACGAGGGCCAAAAACCACATCAGTGTAATTTAATTTCGATAACACAAGTGACTCCACAAGCTGGATACGCAAATCTACTTTAATGTAAGGCCTCACTCTGTACAGTATCTTCAGCCTATAGAAGCAGTTCCTAACAGCGTCAGCAATATGCTTTTCAAACCGTAGGTCAGAGTCCATGTGGAGGCCGAGATTTCGCGCTTTGTAAACACGTTCCACGGGTTCACCCATGAGCGTGACATTCAGCGTAGGACAAAGAACAGATAACTGGTGTTTGCTGCCAAAAATCAAATACTTTGTCTTATTTGGATTGAGTAATAGGCTATTGTTTTTGGACCAGATAGCTATATTTGAAAGATCTTCATTTAGTTTTTCTTAGTTCGAATGCTAGAGCAAAAGCTTAGTTGAATAACTGATTGCAGATAACATTTTGAATATCAATGGGCAGACAACATTGAAAGTCTGTAGATATAGGGCTCAAAATCATTCTTCATGGAATGCCGATGTATAAGGGAGGTAGTCGACTTCTTCAGTCTGATGATGATATGATAACTTCGAATATTGGTGGACAAATCACAGAGCCACCTAGCCCCAAAGTCAAACTATGGAAATTAAATGGCCAAAAATATTTGTACCAAATATCCATCCAAAGGTTGTCTGGAAGAGATCGCTATTAACGATAAGGCCGCCCATTGTACCTATATTTGTAATGTATTTTCTTTTGTGAACAATAAAGTATTAATCTATCTATCTATTTTGAGAGCACTGGTGGTCTAGTGGTAGTGGTCCCGCCTTCCGATCCGAAGGTCGTGGGTTCAAATCCACTCGTGTACCAATGAGTTTTTCTGTCTAAAAATTTATGTGCACTATGCCAGTACTCTCAAAACGGTGAAGGAAAACATCGTGAGGAAACCGGCGTGTTGTAGAACCTAAAAAAAGTTCGAGCAACACGTGTCAAGGGTCACGCAAAAAGGGCCCGTCAGCGGCCTACTTGCGGAAAAAACCTGCCCGCACATCAAGTGCGGATGATAAAACTTGCCAACTTGCCTCTATCTATGTAAACGAAAACAATATGTAGGTACACATAATGCACAGGTTAGGTACAAGTTATAATGTGATCATAAATAATTAGTTTAGTACCATAATAGTGGCAGTGGACATGCCACTCTTGCCCCCACTCCAGCACTCTCCGATGTTAGGGCACCGAGCCTCCTCACACACCGTGCTGAGCTTCAGGCTACGGAGCTGCTCCTTGATCTCACTGAACTTTGAGCCTAAAAACAAAGTAAAAGAGATAGACTATAGTTCCTGAACACAAACACAAAAAAAATTGTTTGTTTTACCAACTAATAACACTGATCAACAAAATAATAACTTTATTCTCCCACCTAAAGAAAATATATATATTTATAATCTTCGTAGCCAAGGTATAAATGCACGGTAAATAAAAAGTCGAAGTTAGCTTTTGTTTTTTTTTAATAGCTACATTCATGATTTACCATAAAAATAATAAATTATCATTTTTAGGATGGTCTAAAAGGTTAATTTTGCTTAAATCTTTTGGCTTTTCTGATGTGGGACGACTCTGGTGTTTCTCTAACGATGGACCAACACTAATTGGCAAGGAGAGAGGGTTTCCATTTGCCTTGGTAGCGTTTTACAAATGACGCGATGCCTTGATGGAATTGCTTTCCGCGCTCGTCACTTACGGCTCTCATATTTTAGTGGAAAAAATCAAGTAGTGATTGCAAAAAGTGTATTTTTAAGGACATTCTGCATGTAATTTTTTTTAAAGGCTTTTAGTATTGTTTTGATGATATAATATACCTAATGCGGAGATTTGTAATTGCCAAGAAAACGAATGGTCGCTTCTTTAAAGGATAACCAAGTTTTTTTGGCGTTGTTTAATGCTACCAGAAAATCTGGATCTTTCATGAGTTTCCTTAGGTCAGGTCCAACAAATATGCCTTCTTTTATCTTGGCATTTTTAAGAGCGGGCTGGTTTTTTCATGTATTGAAACCTAGGGTCATTCTTATCCATGGCTTTAACAAATTTTTTTATCTAATCCAACTATATAATCTAAAGGTGGCAATATTATTTTCTTTGGATCGACTAATGGAACATTTTTGTGCATTTTTCTGGCCAGGAATTTAAGCTGTTCTTTCAGGCCAGTGCTCTTGAGTGTAATGTTCTGACCGATCCCTACTATTCCATTCACATAAGAAATAGCAGAATTTCGTATATCCAGTATTTTTTTATGCGACCAATCGGGTAGATATAGGCAGTAAGTTGTAGAGCAAATATGTGGAACCCACGATTTATCTAGATTGGCAACTCTACTTTTAAAATAGTTAAAATAACACTCTTCATTAAACGCCGTATATGACATTTTAAGCCGTCTGTTGTGAACTTTCTACACATGTAACAAAACTGATCGGGAGAATTCGTGCAACTGCGTGGCATTTATGTACCTTAATGTATTGCGCTTTGATCACAATTGAGCTTGTTTTAATAGTTTGCTTATTTTATAAATTATCGCAATTTACCAAACATAAACATGAAGAATGCACGAAATTCATTTTTTTTGAGAACGGTAGCTAAATAACTGTTGGTATTTATATTTTTGTGGTAAGGGGAAGGATACCTAACAAAAGCAATATAAATCACTTAGGTGGGAAAACGGTTGTTGACTAGTGTAATTGATCGATAAATGTTGTTTGTTTGTTTAATTGCAAAAACGTGCAGCACAATTTTAATATTTGATATACAGGTTGCTTACAAGAAAATAGTAGGAACAAATCCGTAGTTGGTTTCCTAATTTTCTAGGATTGGTTGCATGGAAATGGCACCTAGACTCATTTAGCTTTAGGACATTTCAAAGTGATTACCTGATGGGATAGTGGTTTTCAGCCACGGAGGCAGCCTCAACCGAGCAGCCTCTCCCTTCTCCCGCTTCAGCTTCCCCTCATACTCATCCCAGCTCTTGGGGCGGTCTTCGGACACGAAGTCGGCCAGCCCTGGCCCTTCTTTCAATTTATCCCGTATGATATCCAACTTATTCGTATGTTTACATCTCTGAAACTAAATTTTTACAACTTTGAATGACACAATATTTAGTAGAAACTAATAATTAAAAAATCATTTGGAATAACGTCACACATACGCAATAATGGAACTGCGATTTTGAATTAAGAGATAAAACGAAATTTGTATTGGTTTAGTCGTAGGTCTATAGTTATTTATTTTGGATGTGTTGTTTTTCTGGATCTGTTGTTGCAAACTTACCTCATGAGATCTAGGTATTACATGGGGTTTTAATGTATTTCTGATCATTTTGAATTCATTCAAATGCTGAAAAAGCAAGCAAATTACTAGTGAAATGAACTATAATAAACTCACTTCACTTCTTCTTGGAGAGAAAAATTACGAAACAGATTTTTTTTTTCAAAATAAACAATATCGTGTCAAAACGAGTCAAATTCAATTATACCAATCAATCAAAGTCAATGTCATGTCATTATGTCAATTCACATAGCCGTCATGTCAGATCAATTTTATAGGTAAAAAATCAGCCAAGTAAGAGTCGGACTCGTGCACGAAGGGTTCCCTATAAAAACTACTTATCAAAAAGATGTAACAAGTCTGTTCCCAGGCGGTCACCTATC
Source organism: Thera britannica (assembly GCA_939531255.2). Classification (NCBI taxonomy): domain Eukaryota; kingdom Metazoa; phylum Arthropoda; class Insecta; order Lepidoptera; family Geometridae; genus Thera; species Thera britannica. The sequence continues at coordinate 618,938 of OW618040.2, read as the reverse complement.
CAAGAACTGACCGCGCCTGGCGTTGCATAACTTCAATGATCGGACGAGGAGCAAAATCATTGTTTTGAGAACAGTTAGGTAGGTACTATATTTCCTGTGGATTAGGCCGATTAAACTGATAAAATGGTATAGGTGCTGGGCCAGCTTAATTCATCGTAAGCTCTGTCCCAGGCACTATTTCGTCTTAGTAGGCACATGCATGAGTTATTACCAGTTGCCTCTGACGCAATAAAAATCTTCTACAAAAGGCAAAGGCCTGTTTACTTTTACTATCTGGAATGTTATTTGGTTGTGTTACTGATAAACGTGGATGACCGACGACGTTTCGAATAAACAAAATAGGCTGAAAAATAAGCTAAGCACAACTTAACAATAATTTATTATGTCATAAAGAGCAACAAGAGGTAGTTTAGAATAATAACAATACATACAGATTGTGGCTGTGATAGAAAATTCCACGTTGCACAAATTATAAGTACTGTAGGTACACAGGCGAGCTTATTGCTGGACAGCATTATCTACCAGCTAACTTCAGGGTAATATATGGAGATAAGTTGGGTAGTAGCACCTGTTGAAAATAATTTGGATTGAATGAAAGGTAAATTGCGGAATTCTGACTAAAGACAGACATGACGAATCCAAGGTTCAGTTTTTTGCCATTTGGCTACGGAACCATAGAAACGTATAAAAATACTACGTCTGCTCTCTGTGGACCATTTTGATGAACTGTGAACTTTTTGACTACCAATACCATACCAAATACTCATTCATTCACTCAAGTCAAAAATTTATAAATGTTTCATATTTTTTGGTGTTTGTTTCAGATTTTTTTTAGTCTATTCTAATTATTTTATGACTATTTTGAACAACATAGGATACATAAATATATTTTAGTACTACAATTCATGAGCTAAAAAATAAAAAGTCGTGAGCGTGCGTGACCTTGAACACAGCGAAGCAGCTGAGCTGTAGGAGTGGGTTGGAACAGGTAAAATAAGAAACCTGTTCCGCCTGTTCCAGTTCCAGTAAAACATCAGTTCCAAAAACCTGTTCCAAAATAACAGCTGGTTGTGTTGCATGCAACATAGTATTTCCCGAACGCAACACCTGTTCTCTGCTTGTAACAGGCTATCTCGTTCTAACAAAGGTAAGATGCGTAAGCTAGAATAGAGAAGAGCATGTTCCGTGCGTGGCGTCTCCTTCTAACAAAAGTAATCTCCATAAGCTAGAATAAAGAGACGCATGTTTCGGCAGATTCGGGCTGTTGTGGAATGGAACTGGAACTGGAACAGGCAGGGAACAGGCTCTCATTGGTTGGTTTAGACAACAGTTCCAAGCTGTTATTTTAAAACACCAGTAGGGCGATTGTCTAATTCAGTTGCAATCATTAGTTTGATACTAACAGCTAAACGATACTATCAAGGAATAGCGATCATGTATCTTGTTGCAATGCCTTTTTGACCGCTATCTATCAGTTGCAATGATAGTTTTGCAGCGTGAAGTTCCTGCAAATCAATTTAACCCGACCAATTTAAAAATCATAATCTTAGTAAGAAGCCGTGTGAAAACGATTGGCCCACTTTATTTGACTTTCTAATAGACCTCGTTCACTCATTTTGTGTTGTGTTTCTGTCAGTCTTCTTCTTCTTCTTTACAAAGGTTTCGTAAATATCGAATAAAATTTACTTTTTCAAGTTATTTAGTCTGATTTCAAGTAAGTAAAGTCTAACATTCTTAATTCTTTATTCCTAGCTTGCTCAAGTGATTAATATGTTGTTTTTATTTGTTATAAAGTTATGATCCCAATCCACCAGTGTTCGTCGAAGCAATCAACCATACCCCTAAGTAAAATAAGGGCACCAACAATATTTGAAAGCCTGGGAAAATCTTGCAAGGATGTTAAATGCCGTGGGTGGCGGCTACATAAAAACTGGTGAAAAATGGAAGGGATTAAGTAGTAGGTAAATAGTTTTCAATAACCCTAGTTTTGTGCAGCTATTATTCATCATTTTTTTGTGCTCTATATGGTAAAACAACAAAGTTCTATGTTTTTTGATTAATTAATGGTAATATGTAGATACAAGTGCCCCATAAAGTCCAAGGTGGTGGATAACCGGCGAAACGTTGGGGGCACTGGGGGTGGACCCTATACGCTGCATCCACTCACACTCACAGGTTTTATTTAGCTTACCTACCTACTTTTGTAGATGTTATTTTTTTTTGTTTTTAGATCACGATGATAATGTGCTCCGCTGGGTGTACAGTCTGGAGAAAAGGCACCTTGTGGTCGAAGAGGGAACGTGAAGAGAGGGAATGGTGGATTCTGTCGCTGCTATAAGCAGATCGTTTAATGAAATGGCAACACAAGAGCCATGTGTGGAGTTGCTGCTGCTTTAAGTTCAACAGCATCCACCACCATTAAATAAAACAGTTAAATAAAATACATTATTTCTTTTAATAACTCGCCTTATTTCTTTACCACAATACATAGATAAGGCACCTACTGCTTATAAATCAGACTAATTATAGCATTTTGTATTTTAATTTGAAACAGCTTCTATCCTATTCTAGTCATTAGTACATAATTGATAATGAAATATTGGAAGTATGTAATGTAACATGGCAGGAGCCAGCTATTTCCCCCTGCGCGTGGAGGTTTTGACTGATTCTACACATGGCTATGGTAGAATGAGGATGATATCCCAGCACAGGATATCAAACGCTTCCTTCGTCAGGCGAAAGTTCGAAATAAACTCTCTCTGAGGGATTTAGAACGGATTGCTGGCATCCTGCATCAATCTTCTATCAAGAATGCGTATTTTTTTGGCACTGTTCCTTCTCTAGCCCAAGTAGGAATCCTCTTGATATGATAAACTGAAATGAATTTAAATACTTAGTTGAAACGGATTTGTAAAGGCTCGAACACACCTAGTTCGCTGGCGGGCGCGATGGCGAACCGTTCAGTTTCAACATAGGGAATTGTATACATCCGCACACACTGCCACGTCTTTTGACAGTTGCACGCTGCGATCACTACTAATAAAAACGAAAGTTCCCAGATCGTGACAGACAAAGCATCCCCTATTTAATGTTTTACTACCCCCTACTTAATTTTTCTTAATTTTGTGTATTAAACAATCGTCAAATATTTGATCTACTGATTAGTCATCGGTGAAAACGACCCGTAGAGTCTAAAATTTGGAAAAAGAGAACTATTGAGGATTCGTTCTAATATTATTGAACTCTGGAAATTGTTTTTCCTATTAGTTTTAATAGAAAAAAAATATATTACTTCTAAAAATATTTGTTTAACTACGTTAAAAGCAAAAAAAGATGTTGTGTAAGATAATAATAGGATAGAATCTTATTTGAAACTATTTAAAAATATAGTAATGCATAATGGGCGGTTATATCGCTGCAAATCAGTATTTTCCAATCAAATTTTGGATGGAGAGAAGCTTAGAATAAGATCAAATATCAATAAAAAATAAAATAAGGGCATTTACATACCTAGAATGAACCGTCATAATCAAAGTAAATCAATAAATACAAAAACAAATACAATCATAAGGCTAAGTTTATGGTATTCGATATGAATGTTTAACAGCGTGTAATATTTTGATTGATGGAGAAAAAACAGAACAAGTGAATGTATTTATAATATTTGGGGACTTTTTTATAAGAGATGGAATGCATAAATATAATATCGAAACAAGGAAGTGTATAATCACCACCCGTGGAGACAGTCGATGAAGTCGCGGGCATCAATTAGTTCAGCCACCCATCAGTTTCCTATCTGACATTACGTCCTGACTAGGGCGTGCAAACCCGGTTTTCCGGTTTTGCGAAAAGCCGGACAGCTGAGCAAAATTTATCAATAGTACTTTTTTAAACTTTTGCGATCATAACACACATTAAACTGTTACACGGGTATTTTTACCGCGTTTAGGTAAGCGTAGTGTAGGACGCCCTCCGGCAAGGTGGGGCGACGATCTGCGAAATGTAGCTGGCAAGCACTGGAGAAGAAGAGCCGAAGACCGGGCTCAGTGGCGCGTCTTGCGAGAGACCTACGTCCAGCAGTGGACTAATATAGGTTGATGATGATGATAATGATGATGATGGGTGTTTACCGCGTATAATTTTCCCCGACGCTTCGGCTATGTTGTAATAACTGTGGTCGTGGGCAGACTGGAGCATTGACATGAGTGCTATCGTCGTTGAGAGGTGGAGGTATAATAACTACCCTCACTTCAGGACGCAATGATAGATAGGCGTATGCCTATACAGTGAGGGAAGTTTTACGTATTCCGATTTTCCTTAGTATCAGAAACATAAATCTTACTGATTGAGCCTCAAAAATATTGTTTTGTTTTTAATCCCCGTGAACAAAAACTACCTAGGTACCCCGGACTAGCGGGTGAATGAATTAAGCTTAGAAAAGATTGCGGCGAACAGTTTCGAACTGCGATGGCGATGGCGATCAGTTTCAAGCGTAGGGGTTTGCATTCATCCCCACACAGCGCCGCGAACTGTCATTGTACGCAGCGAGCTAGTATTAGTGTTAGATACTGTCTTGAAACTGCGCTAAATCTTGTTCCTCAAAAGTCATAACAGTGGCAATAATATATGGAGGCAATGGTGTGGGTGTTGTTTGCACAAGGTTCGCGCGTTCAGTTCACCATCACTTTATTCTTAGCCCTAATATGTCCAGGTAATTGAAACATTACTAAAAAGATGCATTATTTTTATAAATGGATTTTTTTTGTCTAAAAGCATACATAGCTAAAAACCGATAAAACATAATAAAACCAATACTTTGTTTTTCTATTATTGCACTGCGTCTTTTTTTTTAATACATCTAGCTGATGGAACAAGTATATGGTCCACCTGATGTTAACTATAAAAAAAAAAAAAAAGCCCATTCATTCCATAACTACATTAAGTTACATTTCATGCATATTATTACTTATTATTTCGATTATTATTATATCATCATTATTATTTACATTCATACATTATAGCCATTATTTTGTTTAAATTTAATTTTAAACTTTATTTTTAATACATATATTTTGATGTTAGATTTATTTTTATTAGTTTTTTTTTCAGTTTTACTTTTTGTTCATTTGTGTTCTTATTTTTCTTTAGCTAGGATCCCACTCGGGTATAGGCCTGTAAGTGGTAACAGTGGTACCTATAGCCTGTAACAAAGCATTGCCTCGTAAGTCACACACGCCAGGAATTTGCCCTACGATGCACTGCCCTGCGTCCATCAGCTTCACGCGTACAGATGTTCAGCCTCAAGTGCCAGTAATTTCACCGGCACCCACACCCTTCAAACAGAAACACAGCAATGCTGCTTCACGGCAGAAACAGATATGGTGGTAGTACTTCCCTGGATGAGCACTTCACAAAAAGCTCCACTACTACTACTAATCTACTCAACAATAAACTACTCAATAATAAAGTAAGTAATATTAAACTTCACTAGATACTAATTCCTATTTCGTACAATTTTTTAATAGTTGATTTTGTAGGTATCTTAGAATATTGTTTTCTTGTTAAAATTCTACTATATGAAAAAATATTACGTTGACCAAACCTGGAAACGGTTTTTGGCCGGAAGCCGGAGATAATCCGGTTTTTAATACTTTCCTGTTTTGCAAGCGCTATAGTTTTGACGTTTTTTCAAATTGACAATTGATTTCGAGCAATTCAAAGAGTTATCAAATGGAGATTACAATAGAGTAGCAGTATTCAAAGTGAAAGTCAAAGTAAAGTAAAAATGTTTAATTTTATTCATTGTACCTTTAAAATAACATAATATCAATGATCACTTTGAGAAGTCTTAGAGCTAGGTTTATCTTGTCGATAAACCTACAGCTACAGTATATCTATTTATATAATAAGAGAGGTGATGAACTGACAGAATAGTATACATTGGTGGTGCACGACCAAATTTTAACCCACGATCTTTATAAAATAAATTAATAATGTAGACAATCCACAAAACACTGTCTATCCCCGAGCTTGTCTTGTACTATAGGAATCAGATAGTTGATGTATTACAATCAACTATCTCATTCCTATAGTACATACATTTTACTGCACATCATTTTGTTAACACATAGTTAGAATACAATATAACACTCAGACAGAGAACAAACATCTGCATTCACCAAAGAAATATTTGTTCTCGGTGGGAATTGAACCCACGACCTAAATACTTTTCAGTCCTAGATAGAATCGCTTTCAACTGACAGCTGTCATATAATTAAAATAAACTAGTTCTATTTTTATATTTATTTGATATAGGGGAACAGATGAGCAATCATAAAATACTTATACACACACATAGTGGTCAATATCATAACATTCCTGTTTGCATCAGCATGTTGGGTAAAAGCAATACCTACGAAGCCGTTTGACTTTGTCAAAAACAATGCTGCTGCTCTATGGGTTTAACAAGTTTTATATTTCCTACTTCTTTGGTCGTGGCGGCGGCGTAGCCACGCCCACCTCTTGTGTCAAAGTTTGGTAAAGTGATATGGTCGAAGACAGAAGGAGTCATTATTATCTACGTTTTGTGCAGCTCAGTGTAGCTCACACCAAAATTGAATCAAACCAAAACTTTTTATTTCAGCTCTCACTTAGAAAGCATTGCAGCCTTAACATACTTAATACTATGGTGACAAAAGTTTATTCAAAAGTAATGTGGTGAAAGAATTATAAACGCACCTCAATGAGGCTCTTTTCGTGCACTTGACAATGTTTTACGGTTTATGTAGGTTCTACGACATGCCATTTCTCTCACTATGTATTCCATGTACATAACTAGCCAATCGCCTTAGCTTTGCACAGGTGTGTAGAAAAAAGGAGGGCAAAATGTGCTTTTGTATTTTGCACCCATGCAAAGCCTTAAATTTAAATCTGCAAATTATGAGTTGAAAAACGAGCCTTGTGGTCGGCTGGCAACCGTTGTCAACAACGATATGAAGGCCTGTGTACACCTAGGTCACTGGCAATGGCTATCAATGAAACGATGTCAAATATCGCTTTCAAATTTGACAGCGTTTCACTGATCGCCATGGCCAGCGACATATATAGGTATTTTTTTTTATTGTTGATAGCTAAACGTTTGACTGCCATCAAACCTGATGGAAAGTGAAAATGCAGCCTAAGGTGGAGCACGCTTAGCTATTATTCACTTGTTCACTCTTGACTTGAAAATTCCAAGGTTGTAATGCTTCGAAAATACTGACGACGGTAAAGAGCACATAGGTGTGCGCAGGCCTTGAATTGAAGACGATAGTAGAAGTGGTGAAAAAGTTGGACCGAAGAATTGGAACCCCGCGGCAAGCTTAGCCATGATGGAGTTAGACCAACTAATTATACGGCTGAGCTTGCTGTGGGGTTTGGAGCCTTACGCCTATCTAATTTTAATGGCATAAAAAATATTCAAATGTACAATTTCATAGGTAAAGACCTAGATTAAGACGAGCTATGGAGCCTGGCGTTGCTCGCCCTGATCAAATTGGAAGTCGTTCTGGAAGAAGCACAAAGAGATATAAGGTTTACGGTATGCATAGCCAATAATAGAAACTATGTTGAAAATTTGCTTCTGCAATAAATACGTAAGGGCCAAAACCGCACATCATAGCATTTTATACTTTAGCATAGCTAGCAGTTTAATTTTAATAAATAACGGCTCAAAACAAACAGTGGCGATAATAGTTTAAACAGACTTTATTTATTCAGTTTATTTGCTGCTTGCTACTTTGGTAGGTAGGTTAGGTATTTCAGTGAAAAAAATTAAAGTAGGTAACTATATTAACTGAATGATTCCGAAGTGAAGCCAGAAGGTCTGTAAGCGGCTTAACTTCTGCACTCGCACTTCCACACTTCTACAACAACTACATGATGTTTGAGCCGCTGAGTTGTTTGAGCTGAACAAGCTCAAGGTTGTAAATGAGCCGATTAACTGCAGGTAATTATTTCCCATGCCTAGCAGTAGTTAAGTGTTTTGATTGGGCTAAATATCTTTCATATCTTGACAGTCTAAATTGCGGCCAGTGCTGCCAGGTCCATTCCAGGGTTTGGCTATTTTTACTAATGTATTTTTATTTTTTTTAAATTAAGTTTTGTAGTCATAAACCTAGACACTTTAAATGCTTCTAGATACTTTGAATAGACACAAGTTGTCCGATAAAATAGGTGCACATGTCACAGTGCTCAATAAATATCTTTTTTTTTTGAAAACTCAATAGAAATGTAATTTTTTTTTAACTTGGCAATTTATATGAACTACAAACTGCGACACGTATTTAAAATCCAAGGTTAATCCAAGATTAGCCTACAAAATAATAGCAGTTAAATGCTTTGAAATTGCGCTAGACCTAGCGCCAAAAGCGCCATTGTGATGGCAATGTACATTTCGGAGACTTCAAATTATTTGGGGGCTAGTTCGCCATCGCTAGCGAACTAGTTTGCTGGCGGTGTGTTCAAGCCTTAATAGGTACGCACTAGATTTTATTTGATTAGGAATGCAATAATAACGTTGTTTATCATTGTCAAAACACTAAAAACTTACTGTAAATAACTTACTTTATTCAATTTCTATCCATCGCAACAGCACCTTACTTGTTTCTATTCGCGATTGATATGATAGTAATCGTAAGCTGTCATTTCCATTGAAACAGCCTTACGTGATCGCTGTTTCATGATATCTATAGAAACATTACGCTCATGTTGCAATCGTTCATTGTCAAAGATGGTTTCAATTGCAATGCGCGTTTGATTGTAATCGAAGCTACTACGTGATCGCAAATTTGACAGTTTCAATAGGATATCCATTGAAACCATTGCAACAAAAGTTACATGATCGCCCCACTGTTATTTTGTTATCTGTTCCGATATATATGCCTCACATGTTCCGTGCGTGGCGTCTCCTTCTAACAAAAGTAATCTCCATAAGCTAGAATAAAGAGACGCATGTTTCGGCAGATTCGGGCTGTTGTGGAATGGAACTGGAACAGGTTCTCAGTGGTTTAGACAACAGTTCCAAGCTGTTGTTTTAAAATACCTGTTATTTTTACCTGTTCCGATATATATGCCTCACTCACTCCTACTGAGCTGTCAAGAAAAATAACCTCAAAAAGTACAGAGATGGAAAATAAACAAAGTTGTTTGAGTGGATTTTATTGAAATGAGAAACGTTGAAGCACATCTCCTTGGAGATAAAATGGACGAGGCAGTTTCGCATTTCATAAACACCCACCAGCCGAGCGATGTAAGTTGCAAATGCATTTATTTTTTTGAGATTCAGTAACTCTTTGTTTACATACGATTAGCATTTTAAATTTTTATTATAATGGACCGAGATTTTCGCTTTCTTATTTCACCGGCACAGGAACGTTCTAATAGGTATACTTCTTTAGGTTTTTTTTAAAACTATACCACTACAACAACCTACCAATCTTCCCAAGCTTAAATTCAAATCAAATCTGACACAAACACAAATGCTAGCAGCTTTTTTTTTGTAGTGGATTTTTTTATATATTGTGTATGTCCATTTCCACAGCATGTCCACATAGATACAGATGGAATGCCCATGACAGTGCAGGATGACGGAAGTAGAATCACTGTTATGCACCAGCAGACATACTCTGCTCATCTGTGCAGGTAATCAGCTAAATAATACTTATGTACTAAACTCCTCCAGCGAGTCCTTGAGTATTTCGGGCATATAGCCAGGAAACAGGGTCCAGGAAAACTTGTCATCACTGGCAAAATTGAAGGCAAGAGACCACAAGGCCAAAGCCCGATACGTTGGTCTGACCAAATCTGCTCCACTCTCGACGTGAAGGTCCATGAAGCCATTCAGGTTGCCGGTGACAGATCCAGGTGGCGAAATGTTAACTGATCTTCATGTATACTATGTGCAGTTGCTTTGGGTTTTTTTAGGCCTTTTTCCTTTTAAATTAGAGTATTTGCCTCATAATGCTTAACTTATTAAGTTTACCTCTTATCAGGCAAGTGTCAGTGAGTGAACCAGTGGGCGAAGGACCATGGGGTGAAGAGTTACTGGATCCGGAAGGTCGCATCGCGGCGATAGTGGCTCATCTATCACAAAACCCACGGAGTTCACACCACCAGCCACATCACAAGGTAACATAATGCAAAGCTTGAGTTACCAGGCACAGTAAATCTCCAACCAAGTCCAGGCTGTACCAAGATGTCTGAGAAGGTAGACAGATGCATGTCTTAGTATAACATTTTGCACTTATTCCATAACAATATACTTCAGACCAACAAATAGTTTTTATCTTAGATGCTTCCCTGTTAACACACTTGTTGCAAAACCACAATTAAAAAAAAGTTCTCCCTGGCATGATAGATATTCTCTTGGTACTTATTTAGCATCCTAAAACAACAGTGTGCTAACTTCTATTTATATTAATCAATATTTCAGGTGCCTTCAAGCAGAAATGAAGTGGACAACTCAGTTATACTAGATAGCTCAATAAGATTCAATGGACAATCCATGGTAAGCACAAAGAATCTATGTAGGATAAGCATAATATGATAAGAATGTGAGATGAAGGGCTCAGAATCGTTCTTCCTGGAAATGTGTAGGGAAGGCCTATGTCCAGCAGTGGACTTCTTCAGGCTGATAATGATGATGATGATCTGAGATAATTATGATTATTAAGAAATGAATACATGTCCAGCAGTTGTTTTAATCAGGCTAATGATGGTGATGATGGATCAGATACAGCCGGTTTAACCCTCCTTAATCCTGAGGGTCAACTTATGGGTTAAATTAGGGAAAACGATATCCAATGTTTCCTATTGATAGTAGTAGAGCTCTTTGTGAAGGGCTCATCTGGGGAAGTATCAAAGTCAAAGTCAAAGATGTCCTTATTCAGTAGTACAAGGATCACTTTGAAACATCTCAAAGCTAGGTGAGTCTAGTAGTGAGTCTAGTCTAGTATTACCACTATGCCTATTTCTGCCATGTAGCAGCATTGCTGTGTTTCAGTGTGAGAGCAAATATGATTATTCTATGATTTTCTGTTTGCAGAATCAACAGTCGCTGGCAGGCTTACCACCAATGCAGACGTTGCCTCCACTCCAGGAAATGAAACGATGCCAAGACACAGACTGGTTTACCGATAAGAACAAAAAGGTAAACTTTAGCCAAGCGTATTCTATGGTTTCATTTAAAGTTTTTTTGTTGAAGGCTTCTTTAATGGTTTACCAAACTTACTTGTGACAAACGACTTTATTAGTTTAGAGACATTTCTTGATCTTGGAAACATTTTTCGTCTAAAAATATTTAATATCAGTCGTTTGTATATGCTACAGTGAATGATTCCGTTTCAGAACGATGCCCTAGGTCAGCTGACGGACTCCGACGGCCTCGGCGGGGGGGAGCTCGGCGGCGGGTCGCCGGCGCACTGCCGCCAGCAGAGCCGCAAGAGCCTGCCGCACAAGAAGAGGATCTCGCGCAAGCTGAAGCGGAACGGTGGCACTACTCCACAACAGGTAGGCAATACAACATGAGACTCATCATTACCACAAACCATAAGACGATGATAAGGACATCAAAATTTACAACATTTCGTCTACGAAATTTTAGAATAGAATAGAATAGAAATATTTATTTAACGTCACAAAACATCATGGTACACACAAAAAATATACAACAAGCAATAAGTGACGAAAAATAGGCTTCCACTCAGCATTTGCCGTAAAAGCGCTAGAGCTTAAGAGCGAGTCGTGCAAAATAGTTGAAAACGATAGTCACGGTTAAATCGATATTATGAATATACTTGCAATAATGAATCTAAAACTTTGTATAAAGTACCAGACTGAACGTATTGACAGTTATTCCGTAACAAAAAAAAATATTTATCTATAATTAAATAAACACAGATAGGTAAAATTTGACAAATCGTATGTCGGCGTTATTAAAAAATGTCATGTTACACTGTTGATTTTATGAACAAACTTTAATTCGAATTAATCTCAAATGTTTAGTCTACAATTAGTCCTTTTTCGATTTTTAATAAATCACTTAGTTATTTAGTTATGAATTTTTTAAAAAAGCATCTCAAATCCGCCATACAAATTTACTATGGACGCGCGAAGTTGAATATATACGCGACGAACGCTCGCGGAAATCCAGTCCACCACGAGAGCTCAGAGTGGGAGCACGTCTCTTTGCGAGGCGACGCGAGCCAACTAGCAAACGCGATCTTATGTGTATGTACACACAGCTGCAAACAGGTAAAGTGAGGTAAGCCATTTTTTATTATCTATGCTTTTTATTGCTCAAAAAAATGTGATGTACCTATAAATATTTACTCTGTTTAGGGAACAATGGGAAAGCGAAAAGAAAGATATTCTAAGAAGAAAAGTGGCGCTCTGTTCCGGAAAAAAAAATCGATAAATATATAAATATGTAAAAATATGTAGGTATAGATTATTTTCGTATTTCAAATTTGATGTTGGTATTGTTCCAAGTTTTTTTGGTCAGGCTGATTGCGAATCGAAAACCCAAGATGGCGGATTCATTTTTTTTTTATATTTGATATTGGTATCGTTTAATAAGTTTTCGAGGGCGCTGGTTCCGAATCTGCCATTCATTTTTTAATCCAAGATGGCGGATTCTTTTTTTGTCATAAATTTTTGATATGGGGTTTTGGGGGCGCTGACTCCGAATATGCCATTCATTTTTTAATCCAAGATGGCGGATTCATTTTTTTTATATTTGATATTGGTATCGTTTTATAGGTTTTTGAGGGCGCTGGTTCCGAATCTGCCATTAATTTTTTAATCCAAGATGGTGGATTTTTTTTGTCATAAACTTTTGATATGGGGTTTTGGGGGCGCTGGCTCCGAATATGCCATTAATTTTTTGATATGGGTATCGTTTTATGGGTTTTTGGGGGCGCTGATTTTGAATCTGCCATTCATTTTTGAATCCATGATGGCGGATTCTTTTTTTTCTTAAATATTTGATATGGGTATCGTTTTATGGGTTTTTGGGGGCGCTGGTTCCGAATATGCCATTCATTTTTGAATCCAAGATGGCGGATTCTTTTTTTTTCTTAAATATTTGATATGGGTATCGTTTTATGGGTTTTTGGGGGTGCTGATTTTGAATCTGGCATTCATTTTTGATTCCAAGATGGTGGATGTTTTTTTTTCTTAAATATTTGATATGGGTATCGTTTTATGGGTTTTTGGGGGTGCTGATTTTGAATCTGGCATTCATTTTTGAATCCAAGATGGCGGATTCTTTTTTTCTTAAATATTTGATATGGGTATCGTTTTATGGGTTTTTGGGGGCGCTGGTTCCGAATATGCCATTCATTTTTGATTACAAGATGGCGGATGTTTTTTTTTCTTAAATATTTGATATGGGTATCGTTTTATGGGTTTTTGGGGGCGCTGATTTTGAATCTGCCATTCATTTTTGAATCCAAGATGGCGGATTCTTTTTTTTTCTTAAATATTTGATATGGGTATCGTTTTATGGGTTTTTGGGGGTGCTGATTTTGAATCTGGCATTCATTTTTGATTCCAAGATGGTGGATGTTTTTTTTTCTTAAATATTTGATATGGGTATCGTTTTATGGGTTTTTGGGGGTGCTGATTTTGAATCTGCCATTCATTTTTGAATCCAAGATGGCGGATTCTTTTTTTTTCTTAAATATTTGATATGGGTATCGTTTTATGGGTTTTTGGGGGTGCTGATTTTGAATCTGGCATTCATTTTTGATTCCAAGATGGTGGATGTTTTTTTTTCTTAAATATTTGATATGGGTATCGTTTTATGGGTTTTTGGGGGTGCTGATTTTGAATCTGGCATTCATTTTTGAATCCAAGATGGCGGATTCTTTTTTTCTTAAATATTTGATATGGGTATCGTTTTATGGGTTTTTGGGGGCGCTGGTTCCGAATATGCCATTCATTTTTGATTACAAGATGGCGGATGTTTTTTTTTCTTAAATATTTGATATGGGTATCGTTTTATGGGTTTTTGGGGGCGCTGGTTCCGAATATGCCATTCATTTTTGATTCCAAGATGGCGGATGTTTTTTTTTTCTTAAATATTTGATATGGGTATCGTTTTATGGGTTTTTGGGGGCGCTGGTTCCGAATATGCCATTCATTTTTGAATCCAAGATGGCGGATTCTTTTTTTTCTTAAATATTTGATATGGGTATCGTTTTATGGGTTTTTGGGGGCGCTGGTTCCGAATATGCCATTCATTTTTGAATCCAAGATGGCGGATTCTTTTTTTTCTTAATTTTTTGATATGGGTATCGTTTTATGGGTTTTTGGGGGCGCTGATTTTGAATCTGCCATTCATTTTTGAATCCATGATGGCGGATTCTTTTTTTCTTAAATATTTGATATGGGTATCGTTTTATGGGTTTTTGGGGGCGCTGGTTCCGAATATGCCATTCATTTTTGATTACAAGATGGCGGATGTTTTTTTTTCTTAAATATTTGATATGGGTATCGTTTTATGGGTTTTTGGGGGCGCTGGTTCCGAATATGCCATTCATTTTTGATTCCAAGATGGCGGATGTTTTTTTTTTCTTAAATATTTGATATGGGTATCGTTTTATGGGTTTTTGGGGGCGCTGGTTCCGAATATGCCATTCATTTTTGAATCCAAGATGGCGGATTCTTTTTTTTCTTAAATATTTGATATGGGTATCGTTTTATGGGTTTTTGGGGGTGCTGATTTTGAATCTGCCATTCATTTTAGAATCCAAGATGGCGGATTATTTTTTTTCTTAAATATTTGATATGGGTATCGATTTATAGGTTTTTGGGAGTGCTGGTTCCGAATATGCCATTCATTTTTGATTCCAAGATGGCGGATGTTTTTTTTTTCTTAAATATTTGATATGGGTATCGTTTTATGGGTTTTTGGGGGCACTGATTTTGAATCTGCCATTCATTTTTGAATCCAAGATGGCGGATTCTTTTTTTTCTTAAATATTTGATATGGGTATCGTTTTATGGGTTTTTGGGGGCGCTGGTTCCGAATATGCCATTCATTTTTGATTCCAAGATGGCGGATGTTTTTTTTTCTTAAATATTTGATATGGGTATCGTTTTATGGGTTTTTGGGGGTGCTGATTTTGAATCTGGCATTCATTTTCAATCAAAAATGAATGGCATATTCGGAACCAGCGCCCCCAAAAACCCATAAAACGATACCCATATCAAAATTTAAGAAAAAAAAACATCCGCCATCTCGGAATCAAAAATGAATGGCAGATTCAAAATCAGCACCCCCAAAAACCCAAAAAACGATACCTATATCAAATATTTAAGAAAAAAAACATTCGCCATCTTGGAATCAAAAATGAATGGCATATTCGGAACCAGCGCCCCCAAAAACCCATAAAACGATACCTATATCAAATATTTAAGAAAAAAAAGAATCCGCCATCTTGGAATCAAAAATGAATGCCAGATTCAAAATCAGCACCCCC
Source organism: Thera britannica (assembly GCA_939531255.2). Classification (NCBI taxonomy): domain Eukaryota; kingdom Metazoa; phylum Arthropoda; class Insecta; order Lepidoptera; family Geometridae; genus Thera; species Thera britannica. The sequence continues at coordinate 603,414 of OW618040.2, read as the reverse complement.
AAAAACCCATAAAACGATACCCATATCAAATATTTAAGAAAAAAAAAGAATCCACCATCTTGGATTCAAAAATGAATGGCAGATTCGGAATCAGCACCCCCAAAAACCCATTAAACGATACCCATATCAAATATTTATGAAAAAAAAAGAATCCGCCATCTTGGATTCAAAAATGAATGTCAAATCCACAATCAGAGCCCCCAACAACCTCTAAATCGATACCCATAATTATCATTTATTTAGGATAAAAATGAAGCTGCCATCTTGGATCCAAAATGAATGAAAGTATGAAAGAAAGAAAATTTATTTAACATAACATAGGTACACAGAACGGAACATTGACAAAATCAAAACTAAAATATGAACAAAAAATTCTAACACAAATAATTGAGTAATTACTTGCTATCTTAGCACATAATAAAAAAAAACAACTACGTCCCGCGCTAGGTACATGTTATGCCAAATAGGCCCTGGCTCAGCTTTTGCTGCTTAGCGGGGTGTTACGCTAGGCGCCTCTGAATAAACCGATGACAAGACAATACCTACTTACCGCGCACCTTGAACTGCAGCTTGCGTCAGCGCAATCAACGCGACGCACGACACAGTTACAGAATCACCTAGTTTTAAGATTTTGGAAATGTACTCATTCTGTTCTCACACTTAGAGACTCAATCATTGGCAAAATTAATTATAGATTTAAATTAAAAATCTTCTTTCCTTTAAACCCGGTCGGCAGCCTACGTATTTGGCGCAGGCACGGATATTTTAATTTACTAAAATTAAGAAAAAGAACCTACTAGTGCTGTTGTTCCGGGTGGTGATAGTGGAATCAAGAAATCGATTCTGCTGAGCAGCTGACGACGACGACAAGAAAAATGCAGTAAGTCCTTGAATCTTTCAAGTCCTTGCTTAATCCTACCTAAACTATAGTCCTTCCTTTAGTGTATCCCATATTTTTTTTATAACGTTAGTAATTAACTTCCAAGATTTTTCATCCAAGAAAGTCGAGGAATATTAGGTTAGGTAGTAGGTTAAATAGTAGGCTCAGTGTAATAGACGAGCATAGAGATATAGAAGAAAGCATGGCTCAGCCTCCAGTTTCCGCCGGCAGTAACCCGATTGATATAATTTTTAAGTCCTTAAGACTTGTGCCAGATTTCGATGGAAATCCGCACGTATTAACGAGATTTATAAATCTCTGCGACCAGTTGGTCCTGGCTCACTTTAACCCAGAACCAGGCAACGATTTGACCAATCTAGCGCTTGTGAACGGAATTTTAAATAAAGTCTCGGGTTCCGCCGCTAGATTAATAAACTCGAACGGGATACCAGATAACTGGTTAGGTATAAGGAACGCTTTAGTGAACAATTTTGCGGATCACCGTGACGAGACCGCTCTTTACAGTGATTTATCCTTAGAGACCCAAGGTTCGAGTACCCCGCAAGAATTTTATGAACGATGCCAAAACTTATTCAGTACCATAATGACGTATGTTTCACTTCACGAGAACTTGAAAAGCACCATCGACGCAAAACGCGATTTATACCAAAAACTAACCCTTCAGGCCTATTTAAGAGGACTCAAGGACCCACTTGGATCCAGGGTACGTTGCATGCGACCCGCTTCGATGGAAAAAGCTTTAGAATTTGTTCAGGAGGAGCTCAATACTCTCTACATGCAAGAGCGCAGTAGTGGTTCAGCTAGTAAGAAGGATTGGCAGCAGCCAAACTTAAATGCAGCCAAGTTCAATCTCCCTATTCCCAACTATGTCCCCAGACTGACTGACGGATTCGGACCAATTAAACAACCCATTTTTACCATGTCTGGTCCATCTAGGCCTAACCCCATTCAAGCTTCACCTAGTCAGGGTTGGAGGCCTACATTTCAACCGCAACCACTACGTGGTCCTACTCGCACGCAACAGATGTTCCGCGCCCCTCCACAAAATTACAACCCGCAAAATAACGCTTTTAGGATGCCTTACAGACCCCCACAGAAACCAGATAATTTTGGTAATACTTCGCGTCCTATTCCAATGAGTGGTGTTAGTAGCTATGTAGAAAGACGTCCACCAATGACGGGAATGACAGGACATGACTGGAGGAAACACGGGAATCCACCCCCGACTAACTACTTCAAAACTCGCGAAATTAACTTCAATGAGTTTGACGAAAATGACTATTACCCCGAGTATCAAGACTATTATTCGTGGGAGCAATGCCCCGATTATTACTACTATGACCAAGACCAGTATTATAACTCCGAGACCCCAGTAGTAGAGGAAGTTTTAGATCAGGCCTCTAATGAAAATTTTCAGAAGGAGTCGAAATCCGAAAAACCAAGATAGAAGTCAATTTCCACATTCAAAGGCAACTAGGTTACATCCAGATAGCAAATCCACCTTTAAAGTTCCTAATCGACACAGGTGCTAACCAATCGTTTATAAGCCCTGATGCCGTCGAGAAATACTTTCGTCACGTTCCTTTGAAATATGATCCATTTGAAGTGACGAACGTGCACGCGACTAGTATAAACAATTATTCTGTAACAATGCCTTGCTTCCAGGAATTTAATGACTCGAATGATATAACTTTGTACGTCTACAAGTTTCATAATTACTTTGACGGACTTTTAGGCTTTGATTTACTTGACGTATGGGACTCTAACATTGATTTAAAAAATAGGTTACTGAAAACTCGCTATACACAGATACCTATTCAGATGTATGATTCTAGAAACGCTAACTTGTACGAGGAAATTATTCCAGCCAATTCGACTAAAGTAGTTAGATTACCAGTTAATACACATGACGGAGAAGTATTAGTAGGCAACCAAACGATTTGTAATTGCCTTATTTCAGACTGCTTAACGACGGTTCAGAATAATAGGGGCTGGGTAGAAATAACTAACCCTACGTCTAACGATGTAATATTTTCTATGGATCGTCCTATTGAAGCTGAAATATTTAATATTGAATGTGACAGTACTGAAACTTTATCAGACCGCGCTAAAGATGTTTTATCTCGTCTACGAACCGATCATCTTAATTCGGAAGAACTCGCCAATTTACAGCGTTTGTGTTCTAACTACGCGGATGTGTTTTATCTTGAGGGCGAATCACTTTCGTTCACCAACAAGATCAAACATAAGATTAGGACTTATGACGAAATTCCAGTACATACCAAGAGCTATCGCTATCCTTACGTTCACAGGCAGGAGGTCAGAGATCAAATAAATAAGATGCTTGATCAAAATATTATAAGGCCATCAGAATCTGCTTGGAGCTCTCCCATCTGGATTGTACCAAAAAAAGCAGATGCCTCCGGTAAAGTTAAATGGCGTCTTGTCGTGGATTTCAGGAAAGTTAACGAGAAAACGATTGATGACAAATACCCTATACCTAATATAACAGATGTATTGGACAAATTAGGTAAATGCCAGTACTTTACGACCCTTGATTTGGCCAGTGGATTTTATCAGGTTGAGATGGACCCCTCCGATGTTCATAAGACAGGGTTCAATGTAGAAAACGGGCATTACGAGTTTTTAAGAATGCCCATGGGGTTGAAAAACTCACCCTCTACCTTCCAACGGGTTATGGACAATGTCCTCAGGGGCTTACAAAATGAAATTTGTCTAGTATACCTTGATGACATCATCATTTTCAGTACTTCGCTTCAGGAGCACATAGTTAACCTCGACAAGGTATTTAAACGATTGAGAGAATCCAACTTCAAAATTCATATGGATAAATCCGAATTCTTGAAGCTGGAAACTGAGTTTTTAGGTCATGTTATCTGTAAAGAAGGCGTTAAACCAAACCCGAATAAAATTAAAGCTATTGAAAATTACCCCATTCCTAAGACTACCACTGAAATCAAACGTTTTCTCGGCTTGCTCGGATATTATAGGAAATTTATTCCAGACTTCGCTCGTATCACTAAACCACTAACCCAATGTTTAAAAAAAGGTTCAAAAATCACGTTGGACAACAAGTACACCAGCTGTTTTGAGCATTGCAAGACACTCTTAACTAATGATCCAATCTTACAGTACCCGGATTTTACACGTGATTTTATATTAACGACTGATGCATCCAACGTAGCTATAGGTGCTATCTTATCACAAGGCACTAAGGCCTCCAATAAACCGATTGCATATGCATCGCGGACTCTTAACAGCAGCGAGTTGAATTACAGCACCATCGAAAAAGAACTTCTAGCTATCGTTTGGGCAACTAAGTACTTTAGACCGTATCTCTATGGCCGTAAATTTCTAATTCTCACGGATCATAGGCCTTTACAATGGGTAGTGAATTTAAAAGATCCTAGTTCAAGGCTTACAAGATGGCGCTTGAAGCTAAGTGAGTATGACTATAAGGTCGACTACCTACAGGGAAAGTGCAATACTAACGCCGACGCGCTATCGCGAATAGAAATTAATAATGAGGAGCTCATGTCGATAGCAGTTAATCCATCGGAAACTGACCCTGAGTTAGATGAATCTCGAACTTTAACTGCTACAGAAACTGAAGCTGGTTCGAGATCTGCCACTGTTCATACAAATAGCGAAAGCCCCATTTTAGAGGTCCCAATTTCAGATGACCCCCTAAATAGATTCACGAAGCAATTAATTTTCAACGTTGTAGGTGACATTAAGAGTAGACCAGTAGTCACTAAGCCGTTTGACACGCACACACGAACATCTGTTCAAATATCTGCATCTAATATAGAGGAAGATATCATAAATGCGATCAAGGAGTACGTCCACCCTAAGATAAAAACCGGACTTTTAATAAATCCTTATTCGGCTATGTACACTATCGTACCTATTATACAAAAAACGTTCAAAAATTCGGCAATGAATTTTACACTAACTAAAACAGAATTAGAGAACGTTAGGGAATATTTAAAGCAGCAGGAAATAATTAATAAATATCATGATGGGAAGACCAATCATCGCGGCATCAATGAATGTTACTTAGCGTTATCCAATAAATATTACTGGCCTAAAATGCGAGAACACATTACTAAATTAATAAACCAATGCACTATCTGCGGCCAAGCGAAATATGATCGCAGTCCGACAAAGCAACAGTTTAAGGTGGTACCACCCGCTGGCCGGCCCTTTGAATTAGTTCACTTAGATCTTTTGACTATTCAAAGTGAAAAATTCTTAACCATTGTAGATGCATTCTCTAAATATGCACAAGCCTATCATATAAGAGACGGCACGGCTGTTAGTGTGGTTCAAGCCCTATTGAATTACTGTACTCATCATGGTATACCTATCACTATAGTAACTGATAACGGAACCGAGTTCACAAATCAGCTGGTTGCGGAATTTGTGAAGATGCATAAAATTCAGCATCATAGAGTGGCTCCTCATTCCCCGAATGAGAATGGTATTGTTGAAAGGTTCCACTCCACGGTACTTGAACATCTCCGTATTCTAAAATTAGGACAGAAATCTGAATCAGTAATTAATCTTATGCCATATGCCCTTCTGGCTTACAACAGTAGCATCCATAGTTTCACAAAATGTAAACCATTAGAGGTAGTAACGGGACACTATGACCCTCGCGATCCCTTTGACGTAGACCTGTCCGCCCATTTAATCCAACAGTACATGACTAATCATAAGAATAAGATGACTAAAGCCTATAACACGATTCACGACATGTGTAGTACGACTCGTAAAGACCTGACAGACCACCGAAATAGAGAACGGGAACCAGAGGTTGAGTACTCTCCTGAACAACAGGTTTTCGTGAAAAATCCGTTTGCTTCCCGACAGAAGTTAGCTCCCCGTTATACACATGACGTCGTAATGGCAGACCTCCCTATTCATATTTATACTAAGAAAAAACGAGGTCTTATTGCCAAATCTAGGCTAAAGCGTCTCCCTAAAAATGCCCAATTGTTACAAGACCCTCGTGATAATTCACTTGCTCCTGGTACCAGCTTTGATATTTAACAGAGAAAAAGTGTTCAATTTAGACATTGGAGAATATTTTGATATAATTAAGTTAGGTTCATATTATGTAGAAAATAAAATAGTTATAGTTTTAAATTCCCAATAGTGCTTTCATCGTTGTATGTTATGTATAAATTATCAATTATACCTAACAAACACCATGAGATCCTTACTCCTCCTTTCCCATACCTAGCTATCCATGAGAAAGATTTCAAGCACATTGAGGCTGAATGCCCGAAGACCAGTAAATGGTACCTCTGCGAGGAGAAGAAAAACCAGCAGAATCGATCACCAGACGACTGCATCCAGCATCTCATCTCAACGCAGCAGCGGAACGACGCATGCAGCCCTACCACTATCACCCAGTCCAAGCCAGCATACGAAGAACTCGATGAGAAACACTACACCATCAGTTTCCCTATCTTAACAAAAGTACACCTATCCTGTGGACAAAATCTCTACCAAACCCTACAAGGCAGTTTCCTCGCTATAATTCCCAAGCAGTGCTACTTAGAAACACCAGAATTTACGATATCCAACACCAATGATCGGTTGAAGGGTCAGGTATTGAAGATAATGGACTTGCCCAAGAACAATGTCGTAACCCCATCTTCAACTCCTTCATTCAAACTAAACTCTATCAACCTGGACCAGCTTCACGCCACTAATAGGAAAATAGCGCTACAGTCCCCACTTCACCTGCAGAAAGACACCGAATATACCCTATACCACACAGCGATCCCTATGTATGTGGTTCTATCCAGTGCATGTGCACTTGCTAGCGTCCTTTTATACAGAAAGTATAAACTTAAAAATAATTCACATAAAGTACAGAAAGCAAGTGAAAGCCAAGCTGAACCTGATCACCAAGCAATCTATTCCCTACCATCTACAGGAAGGGTTGACCGCACTCCAACCCCAATCCCAGCTCAATTTACAGAAAGCTTCAATACTCGCTGTTCTTCGGGGAGAGGTGTTACGCTAGGCGCCTCTGAATAAACCGATGACAAGACAATACCTACTTACCGCGCACCTTGAACTGCAGCTTGCGTCAGCGCAATCAACGCGACGCACGACACAGTTACAGAATCACCTAGTTTTAAGATTTTGGAAATGTACTCATTCTGTTCTCACACTTAGAGACTCAATCATTGGCAAAATTAATTATAGATTTAAATTAAAAATCTTCTTTCCTTTAAACCCGGTCGGCAGCCTACGTATTTGGGGTATGAACTTACCACCAAAAATATTATTCACAAATATGCAAATATAGTTGAAAATGAAACGAAAACCTGGCCTCTCAGCTTAGTTAGTAGTAGCTCTGCCTTCTACGCTGTAGGTCGTGGGTTCGATCCCCACGGAGAAGAAACATTTGTTTGGTGAATACAAATGTTTGTTCTCTGTCTGGGTGTTATATTGTATTTTAAGTATGTATTAAAAAAAACAAAATTATATGCTAAGTATTATATCAGCTGTCTGGTTCCTATAGTATAAACTCTGCTTGGTTTGAGGCTAGATAGTGTGGAGTGGATTGTGCACAATATTTATTATTTATTACTATTATTAAAAAACCTAAAAGAAAAGTGAAATGAAAATGTAATTATTTTGTAAACTGACCTCAGATTGTTTTTTTTAGAGAGATGAATTTTACTTTCTGGCATAACGTAAACAAAATTTCGTCTCTATAAGTCACTCAACCAAACAACATTTTTTTCAAATCATGGGTTACCTACTTTTGCCACACTAGGTGTAAACGGCGTCGAGCGAACCTATCATTGTGTGCGCGAGTACGCACACAACTAGCGAGCCGCAGTAAATACCTATTTTCCGTCCGCCTGGTTTACTCGACTCGCTCTTAATACGGCACTGGTTTTCAGTTTTCTTTTCGCCTTTTTGTCTCTCTCTATTGTATTGAGAAAAGATGAGACAGCAAAATTACGTTACGTAGAATCTCATAAATTTTCCATACAAAAAAGAAAGACACGTGCTAACACGTAAACAACATTTGGTAGACGAAATGTGGTAGCAAAACTCCGACTTCGGATACAGATAGACGGACCGCAATCTTAATCATCGGCTTCGGCATCGGAAATCAATGCATAGAAAAGGGGCATAATCGTTATTCCTGGAAATGTATGTGGAAGGCTGGTCCAGTTGTTAATTTCTTCAGGATGGTGTTAAAGACTATACAATACTATACATATTACAGGTGATTTCTTTAAGGTTATTATTGCAGGGCTGTCACTCCGGCAATCACTACGGCAAAAATATTTAGGGCCTTTTGTTTAAGCTTTCAAAAAGATAGTTTGGGAGACATGAAACCCGGTAATAGGAATAAAATGCAATGTATTTTTTTATGTTGATGCCAATATAAATGTTATGTAAATATTGCAGGATCTAGTGGTGATCAACAACATAGAGCCAGTGGTGGCCCCGGTCGTAGAGGAAGAGCAGATTCTACCCGACAACTACGTCACCGTGCAGCCACCCTCGCACCACATAGCACACGAGGTATCGTAATCATGCAGGCAGCGGCACATTACTCTAGCGCTGACCGTTGTTGCGCAAAGTCAAAAATAAGGTACCTGAGGGGGGAGTGATATATATATAAAAAGACCGAGTGTTGGTTCCAGATGCGTCCGATATTAATATGTCAGATCTGCGGTGAGTTCTACGGCGAGGAACAGCTGAAGTTCTTCCAACATCTGAAGCAGCACTACGAGCCGCATGCCGCCATCATCATCGACAACCCTGTAGCTGACCTAGTCATGGATAAGGTATGTCTAAAGCACTGGTGGTCTAGTGGTAGCGGCCTCGCCTTCCGATCTGAAGGTCGTGGGTTCAGATCCAGTCGTGTACCAATGAGTTTCAAAAAATAAAATCCGAAGGGTTATAAACGAGGTGAATCCCGGCGCCAATTCCATTTGTTTAGGTCTAAAGAAACTCCAGTTTGTCGTTTCTATTTGTTGGAGTTCATGCACGACACGACCCAAATTCAAACATGCAAAGAGCCCTAAGCCTAGAGATAAACCTCGTAAGGGTAGAGCTGACTAAGCCGAGGGATTTCTCATGATGTTCCATCGCTTAAAAGCAATGGCTTTTGGCAGAAACACATATTTTCTTGCGTTTGAAGCTTTAGCTTCACTTGACAGAGACTTTAGCGTCTTAAAAACTTCGTCACCAGATTTTCACTACTTCATAATAAATACTAACGTTTGTTTTCAGATGTCAAACACATGTATAGTGGACAATGTGGCCACTCTCCCCGACGCCATCGTGGAGTTGTCTCTCGAAGGCTCGGCCCCCAAGACGATGTACCAGCCCATTGACAAGCATTCTATGCCGCTTACTTACAACAATATTAAGGTACAACTATTTGTTACTGCCAAACCGGCAAACAAGTTTAATGAACTAACCAGTGGGTTTTATCTCGGAATCATAGATAGATAGAACATTATTTATTGCACTAAAACAAAAATTGCATCGTACATAGGCGGACTTAATGCTAGAGAGCATGCTCTTCCAGCTAACCTTTGTGTAATTCGGACGTTTTTAATGGGTTAATCATCAGCCTGAAAATCCGTATAGGCCGTTTTCACGAAAGATGATATTGAATTTCCTCCATCCGCCGATAGCCCGCAATCTTTACGACGACTAATCAAATAATTTCAATAAACTTTTGCAGAAATCAAAATCATAACATAACTAAAAAAATAAACAAAGTAGGTACCCGAAACATAAAAAACATATAATTTCTTATCTTTTAAATGAAAATATAAATAATGCTCACTGCTAATGATTTTAATTAGATTCTTATATGTAATTTGGAAAAGTTTATTCGACCTGCAACGGGAACCGAACCAGCACTTTGTGTGTTGGAAATGCTGGCGTGAGCGCCATTAAAAACTGAATTTTCTATCTTTCTATGTTGCAGTACTCCATGGCTAGTATGGACAAAGACAGCACGCCCGCTGAATCGGAGAAATCGGATCTGTACGAGACATTAGACAAGCTAGAGTTGTACAACTGCGGCAAGTGCTCCAAGACGTTCCGGAAGCAGAAGCATTGCGAAGCGCACATGAGAGAAGCGCATCCTACTGCCACTAAGGTATGTGACGCATCGTCTGTCTTGAAGAAGTCTTAGATATAAATATCAGGCTTTTGCATCTTACGCGCACTAAACGTGAGGAATTTTCTACATATTGCAAAAAATGATAAGTTTGTATGATGTATGTACAGTTGGAGGACATGGAGGAATTCAGCGAGCCGGAGGACCTAATGGCTGGCATCCACGTGTGCGTGGCGGAGTACGAGGCGCCGCTGCTGCCCCATCTCACCGTCGACAACGGACACGTGCACCAGGACCACACCCGACACTGGTATACACTACACTACACTACACTACATCCACGTTTGCGTGGCGGAGTACGAGGCGCCGCTGCTGCCCCATCTCACCGTCGACAACGGACACGTGCACCAGGACCACACCCGACACTGGTATACACTACACTACACTACACTACACTACATCCACGTTTGCGTGGCGGAGTACGAGGCGCCGCTGCTGCCCCATCTCACCGTCGACAACGGACACGTGCACCAGGACCACACCCGACACTGGTATACACTACACTACACTACACTACACTACATCCACGTTTGCGTGGCGGAGTACGAGGCGCCGCTGCTGCCCCATCTCACCGTCGACAACGGACACGTGCACCAGGACCACACCCGACACTGGTATACACTACACTACACTACACTACATCCACGTTTGCGTGGCGGAGTACGAGGCGCCGCTGCTGCCCCATCTCACCGTCGACAACGGACACGTGCACCAGGACCACACCCGACACTGGTATACACTACACTACACTACACTACACTACATCCACGTTTGCGTGGCGGAGTACGAGGCGCCGCTGCTGCCCCATCTCACCGTCGACAACGGACACGTGCACCAGGACCACACCCGACACTGGTATACACTACACTACACTACACTACATCCACGTTTGCGTGGCGGAGTACGAGGCGCCGCTGCTGCCCCATCTCACCGTCGACAACGGACACGTGCACCAGGACCACACCCGACATTGGTATACACTACACTACACTACACTAGCCTACACTAAACTACACTACACTAGCTAGATGCTTGTGGCACTGTTCCGTCCACAAAATTTCATCCAAATCCGTCTTTTCGGAGTGGGAACAAACATGCTCACTCACAAATATTCCCCTTTGAAATATAAGTAGGGTTGGCAAGTTGGCAAGTTTTATCATGCGCACTTGATGTGCGGGCAGGTTTTTTCCGCAAGTAGGCCGCTAGTGGGCCCTTTTTGCGTGACCCTTGACACGTGTTGCTCGAACTTTTTGAGGTTCTACAGCACGCCGGTTTCCTCACGATGTTTTCCTTCACCGTTTTGAGAGTACTGGCATAGTGCACATAAATTTTTAGACAGAAAAACTCATTGGTAAACGAGTGGATTTGAACCCACGACCTTCGGATCGGAAGGCGGGACCACTACCACTAGACCACCAGTGCTCTCATATAAGTAGGGTTATTTGACGCAGAAAAAAAATTTACAATTAATATTTTTTTGATTGGAGGCAACCCTAAGATTTTTAGTGTATTAAATAATGTACATTTCTTTGACAAACTTCGTGTACATTTTCAGGTATTCCAGGAACGGATCCCATGTCCCTTGCGAAGGATGCAACGACTGCAACACTGATACTTACTGCGCTGGATGCGACCGCGATCCGGAAACCACACACGACACACACCCCTCACACGACACACACCCCTCACACAACTCCCATCCCTCACAAAGCCATCTCTCGCACAACGCTCACAACTCGGAGAGCTCTCACAGCACGCACACGCACACGACGCTGGCGACGCCGCCTCGCCTCGCGAGCGCCGCGCGGGGTCATGTGACGGCGCAGGCGCACAGGGAGGCGCTCACGGAGACCCTCACGCACGTGACGCACGCGCACGCGCAGGACTCGCAGCCGCTAAAAGTGCTCAAAGGTATACCACTTAACAGGTCTCTCAGCTCAGTTGGTAGTAACTCTGCCTTTATACAGGTATTTTGGTATTTGGGTACTTATATTTATTTATTTAATTAATTAATATGGTCTACATTTCGACCACTTACACTAATTAATACTAAAACTAAGATCAAATAAAAAACATAACATAAATAATTAAGATCAAAATTACCTACAGCTAACAAATATTTGAATTATATTTAAATTATTAAATGTCATAACACAATTAATAATAAAATAATCCACATAAAATTAAGTTCTATAGTAAATTAACGTCAAATATATGAGCGCACCGTGCCTGAAGCCTTTGACAGAAAGTTCCAGAATTCGGGATAACATTTTGATACATTACAGACACCTCCAGATTAAAAAGGCGGCAATCAAAAATACTCAAAACCCATGATATTATTGTTATGACTGGCCTCTCAGATCATTTAGTAGTAGCTCTGCCTTCTGCGCCGTAGGTCGTCGGTTCGATCTCCACCAAGAAGAAATATTTGTGTGGTGAACGCAAATGTTTGTTCTCTGTCTGGGTGTTATATTGTATACTAAATTTGTATTTACAAAAAAATATACAAGCATTATATCAGCTATCTAGTTCCCTACATAGTACAAGCTTAATTTGAGGCTAGGCTACTCTTAACCATGTGCTGATGTGTGTGAAATATGGTTAAATATGGAGAAAGTCCAACAAAAGTTTTATGAATAATACCTTTACCGTTTCAAAGCATTAAAATTGCTCACGTTACTTTTATCATGTGAGAATGTGATAAAACCAAGCAGATGGCCCCACTCAGGCTCAAATAATTATTGTTATCAAAATATATTTATATTTTTTCTACAGAGGAAGTTCTCCAAAGGATATTCAACGTCGAAGAATCACCGCTCTCTTACAGCATAATACACGAACCCGACCATAATTCCCATGAGCACGATTCCCATGAACACGATCCCCAAGAGCATGATCACCATGAGCATAACCCCCATGACCATAACCCCCATGACCATAACCCCCACGATCACAACTCCCATGACCATAACCCTCACGATCATAACCCCCACGACCATAATCCCCACGAGCGTGATGATCATGATCTCGACGATAGACACGAGCAGAAACTGGATGCGGGAGAAACGATCAAGGAGGCCTCGAAGTTCAACGGAAAGGTATTATTATAGGTCAAGTATTCATTAAAAATTTTAATTGATTTTATAGTGTTTACTGCACTTAAGGAAATCACAAATAAAATTATAATGTTCCAAAAATTAATTATTTAAAGTTGTATAATCATAATCATAATCATAATAATCATAATCATAATCATTTATTTGCCTCAATGAAGTGTATACATGAAAGATCTTAAAAATAATAAATAAGTGTCACTCATTCCCCATAGCTGGGATGCAAATTTTTGGTTCATGCCATTTAAGTTACGAAACAACATGCAATTATATTAAATAAGTAATAAAATTAAAATTCCATTCTACTAACGCTATACTCGTACAATAATAATTAAATGTCATATCAAAAGAACAGCAAAGTCAGAAAAAAAAAAAATATACAAATACAAAAAAAAATCAATGTCCTCACCTACAATATAATAATACAATGTCAATGTGCTAACTATTCTTACCTAGGAAATCTTGCAACTTATAAAAACTTTTACTTATTAGCCACCGTCTTAGTTCTTTGGTGAACTTGTTAAGCGGAAGGCTTCTAATGTCTCGGGGTAGGGCGTTGTATATTTTGCCGCACATCGCGTAACAGTTATTCGAATACAATTTTGTGCGAGGAACCCTCGGTAGTACAATTCGGTCCGAGTCCCTGGTATTTCGAACGTACATTTCGTTTGCTTTTACAAATAAACTATTATGTTTTTTGACAAATAAAGCTGCCTCAAAGATATACATACAGGGTAGGGTGAGCAATTGCAGGTCCTTAAACAGTGGTTTGCAAGATTCCCACGGTGGTATACCTATAATTGCCCTGACGCATTTTTTTTGAGCAATAAAAGCTCTGTGTACCTCTGTACTATTTCCCCAGAGTACTATGCCATATCGTAGCACTGAGGCGACATATCCGTGATATGCCTGTAGTACCGTGCTTTGGTCAGACGTTTTTCTTAATCTATGGAGAGCGTACACATACCTATTTAATTTATTACACACTTTGTCAGTCTGCGCTTTCCAGTTACAATGATTATCCAATATGATCCCCAAAAAAGTTGTATTTTCCACCTCTTGAATATCAATACCTCTGGTGGAGATGCCCAATTGGTTTACTTTATTAGCAAATGTACCAAATTGAATGTAATTAGTTTTGTTTAAATTAGCTTGTAAATTATTGTCATCTAGCCATTTAGTTACAGATTCAATTGTATTATTAATGTCAAATGTATAATCGTTAATGTCAATATTACGTTCGGATGTTACAAGTAAAGAAATGTCATCAGCAAATAAAATACATGGCTTATTGGTAATGTCAGGAAGATCATTTATATATAAAAGAAATAATAATGGCCCTAGGACACTTCCCTGAGGCACACCATATCGGTTAACTTGGAATGAAGATCTAAACGCAGTTAGTTCTTTCAGTTCGTTAATATTTGTGATTTCGACGGATTGCTGTCGATTGATCAGATAACTCCTAATCCAATTTAGAACAGGTCCTCGTATGCCATACTTATCCAGTTTATTTAATAAAACATCGTGAGAGACAAAATCGAAATTGTAAATATTATCATGTACCAATATTGAATGCTGAACGAAAAAAGTAACCAAAAATATATCTAAGTATTCTATTAGCTATATCTGGTTCCCATAAGAAACTCTGCTAAGTTTGGGTCAAATTTTTTTAATATAAATTTACATACATACATAAAATCACGCCTTATTCCCATGGGGGTAGGCAGAGATCACGGATTTCCACTTGCTACGATCCTGACACACCTCTTTCGCTTCATTCACTCTCATAACATATAAATATAAATAAATATTCTAGACAATCCACTCAACACTATCTAGCCAACTAAGCAGAGCTTGTACTATGGGAACTAGCTAACTTCTTGTACTTGATAATTATGACGTGCATGTTGTGTTTGCAGCGCAAACGGTTAGAGTGCAGCGAGTGCGGGCGAGTGTTCGCGCACCGCAACAGCCTCATGTACCACATGCTGTCGCACGCGGAGCGGCAGCACGCCTGCGCCCTGTGCCACAAGGCCTTCTTCACGGCCGCCGCGCTCAAGGTACACACACACATTACTAAACTACTCTAAATATCCTGTATATTTTGAGTAGTTTAGTTATGTTTGTATACTAAATTTCGTGAAAATCGTTGGCGCCGTTTCCGAGATTCTGATTATATATAATGTACAAGATTTTCACGTTTAAAGGTATAAGATAAGATAAGACAATGTCTTCTTTCAGTAAAATGTTTCATCTACTATATTAAAGGTTTTCCTCAATGTGTTAAACTACTGGGTGGCTGCCTTAATCAATCCCAATGTCAGTCAAGTTTATTACATTAACTAGGTAACCATTCGTGTGAACTCCTACTATAATGTTCTCTGTTTATTTTATTATTTTTTGATGTGCTATTGTATGTGTTATGTTAGTTTTAAGAAAATGGATCTTTTGACATCTGAATAAACAAATTTTTAATGTAATTTTAATTTAAATGTGGCATGCCCGTGGTACGCAACACCCGCAAAGCAATGCAAATGAAATAAGGTGTAGTAAACAACACATCATACATACGACCAAAAATAGCAGAAAGAAAATAAAATAAAATCTGCTCAGCACTACCTTCTCTTCTTAAATTTAAGAGCTTAGCTCTTGTCGGGGTTTTGATGCAGTTTTCTCCAATTAAGTCATTCGAATGCGGCCTCCTTGACTTCCTTATACGACATGACAGCGACTTTTTCTTTTATCTGGCTCATGCAACTAATTCTTGGCCTTCCTCTTCCCCGTTTCCCTTCAACCTTTCTAGTCTGTATTAGCACCGTAAAACAGTTAGTAAAGTAAACGCCGACGTAATCGAAATGACATTTATTTCCGACTGCCCACTGCGGGTGCGTATACATGTACTATAGTATGTATGGATAGCGAATACCAACATAACACCTCCACCCTTAAAATTATACTTATATCTACTTATCTAAACAATAGGTAGCCTAGTTCAGCATACTCTTATTTTAACTACCTAACTCAGTCTACCAGTTAAACCTACAATTAAGTTGTACCTACCCAATAGCTTTATGTTAAAGTACACTCAATGGTAAGGAAATAGGAACGATTTATATTTAACACTCAATAGAAAATACGGGTAACTGAAATAATTAAACTCGACTTAATCAAACTCGAAACCATATCTTTTAACCGGGTTCCTAACCCTAGGCGGCACTGCCCGTTTTTCCGGTACATGCTCAGGTCGTGCCGGAACTAAAGAACTCACTTCCTGTTCTTTGTTCCGGTGCAAGCTTATCTGAGGCACAGTGGTAGCTGCCGGCTTCGCCTCGGGGCGAGCAGGCGCGGGCGAAGTGCTGGCTTCGGCTCGCTGCTGCTCGAGCTCGGCCGGCGGGCTGCTAGCCCCCTCCCGCGGCGGCCCGACGACGACGCCGCTGCTGCCGGTGTCCGCCGGCTCGGTCGCCCCCGGGTATACGCACGTGGAACGCCTTGAACACCGCCTTAATTGGTCAACATGACGATGCTGAACACCACCCACTGCCGAAGATACTTTGTAGTTGTTCCTGCCTAAACGATTTATCACCTGACCTTGCAACCATTTTTCCTGCGCATTATAATTCCTATACCATACATTATCACCAGACTCTAACTGCCTATCTGTGGCGGACTGAGAACTACTCTTACTCTTTTGCTCGATTTGCTTCTCATTCATTCGTACATCTAGACTCGGTCGTAATGCATCCATTCTAGTTCTCAGCGAGCGCCCTTGCAATAGCTTAGCTGGTGTCTCGCCCGTTGTAGTATGAGGCGTGTTATGATAACTAAGTAAAAATCTATAGATTGCAGTATCGGGATCTTCCCCCGAGACCTTGGCTTTTTTAATTACGCCTTTTATTATTTTAACCGCATTTTCAGCTGCACCGTTAGATGCCGGATGATAGGGAGGGGAATATATATGTTTAATAGCGTTACCACTTAAAAACTCATTAAATTCTTTGCTGGAAAATGGCGGTCCGTTATCCGACACTACCTGTCTAGGTAGCCCCCACCGTGACCATGACTCCCGTAATTTTTTAATAGTGCTATCGGCGGTCGTTCTTTGCATCTTAAAAACTTCGATCCATTTTGACCTAGCGTCAACAGTAACTAGGTAGGTGGCCCCGTCTAACGGTCCTAAAAAATCAACATGCAACCTATCATAGGGACGGGTCGGCCACCGCCACGGCTCGGGCGTGGCCCGCGGCGGCGCCGCTGCGCACTCCGCGCACACGGCACAAGCTCGGCACCGTGCCTCGAGCTCCTCGTCCAGGCCGGGCCACCACACGTAGCTACGCGCCATGGCCTTCGTTTTAACGATACCCATGTGCGGCTCATGCAGCTCGCGAAGGACGCCCTCGCGGCACGCCTGCGGAACTACAACGCGATGTCCCCACATAACACACCCTACTTCCGAATATAACTCGCTCCGCCTATTCCAGTAAGGGCGAAGATTCTCTATCTCGAGACTCTGAGGCCAGCCGTGCTCAATATAACCCAAAACCCTACTCGTAAGCGGATCGTGCCGAGTTTGTTTTCTTATTTCTTCACAATCCAATAGAAGCGCAGTAGATGCGAAGTTCAGGTAAGATTGTTCCGACGGATCCAGTTCCTTAGCCGGGCCGTCTATGGGTAACCGAGATAGTGCATCTGCCCCGTTATCGTCTGACTGTACATACTCTATGTCGTAATCATACGCTGATAAAATTATAGCCCACCGTTGCATTCTACTGGCTGCCATACAAGGGATGCCCTTTTGAGGGCCAAAAATACTAACCAATGGCTTATGATCTGTCCTCAACAAAAAATGCCGACCATACAGGTACTGGTGGTACTTTTTAATACAATACACAATCGCGAGCGCCTCTTTATGTATCTGAGAGTAAGACCTCTCAGCACTATTAAGCTTACGAGATACGTAGGCGAGCGGCCGCTCTAAGCCTGCCGCGTCCCGCTGCGACAGCACGCCGCCGACGCCGTGCGAGCTGGCGTCGCACGTCAGCACTAAGGAATGCTTGGGCTCATAATGCGCCAGCACTTTGCTGCATGATAATAACTCCTTGACTTCTCTAAATGCCGCGGCGCATTCCGCATCCCAATGCCAATTCTCGACCTTTTTTTAGTAATTCATACAATGGAAATAGGTAGTCACTAATATTGCGTACGAACTTTGCATAGAAATTAACCATACCTAAAAAGGATCGCAATTCAGATACGTTCGTTGGGGCTGGCATTTTTTTAATAGATTCTAGCTTGCTCGGATCCGGTCTAACGCCCTGCCTGCTTACTATATAACCTAAATACTTAATTTCATCCGCCAAAAACTCACACTTGCTACCTTTGACCTTAAATCCATTATCTTGCAATCGTGCAAGTACCGCTTCTAAATTAGTCAAGTGGCTTGCCTCATCCGGACCCGTAATGATTAAATCATCTAAAAACGCTTGCGTATAAGGAATATCCTTAATCAAATCACTGATTATTCTCTGGAAGATACCGCAACTAGATGAAAGTCCGTATACCAGCCGATTATAACGAAACAAGCCACGGTGTGTGTTTATAACTGTATATGGCTTGGAGTCTTCCGATAAGCAAATTTGGTTGTAAGCCTGCGATAGATCTATCTTTGAAAACTGAACCCCCCCAGATAAATTAGCAACAACATCTTGTATCTTCGGCAATGGGTATCTGTCGACCAATAAAACCGGGTTCAATGTTACCTTGAAGTCAGCGCATACACGAAGGCCACCATCCTTCTTATGGACGGGCACCAGCGGCGTCGCCCAGTCGGAGCAGTCGACCGGCTCCACGACCCCCTCGCGCAGCATCGCGTCGAGCTCAGCATCCACCCGCTCGCGCAGCGCGTACGGCATCGGCCGCGCCCGGTGGAACACGGGCTGCGCGTCCGGCCGCACCCGTAGCCGCGCCGTGCCGCCCAGGTACCGGCCCAACCCCGCTTCAAATACATGTTTATATCTGTCGAACAAATTACCCAATTTATTACTATGAGATATAGAAGTTGATTTACAGCTAGATATGTTCTTTACATCAACACATTTTGCATCCTGAAACCTAGGTATCTGAATATCAAAATTAGATAACCACTGCCTGCCAATCAAGGTGGTGATGCCCCTTTCTACCACATAAAGATCTAACCGTTTCCTTTTATTCTTATAAGACACTATAGGTGAGATAATTCCTATAGGGTTAATCTTTTCTCCGGTATATGAATTGAAACAAGTTCTTATCTTCTCTAACGGTAAGTCTCTGAACTTTTCTTCGTATGTAGATCTACTGATACAGGAAGCAGGAGTCCCCGTGTCCACTTCCATCACTAGAGGTACTTCATTCACTAGCACAGTGAGACTCACCGGTTTGTAATCGCTCAGAGACATCTGAAATATTGCATCCTCCTCCAATTCTTCCTCCGGCTCTGATAGGGTTTCTTCAAACAACTCGCTCGCGAACAAATTTCGCTGACTTTCTCCCACTCCACGATCACGGTCTCTAGTGCCACCGGTCCTCGTTTTCGTGCACACTCGCTTCAAGTGGCCTTTTGTCTTGCAATTATTGCACACGAAATTGCGATACCGGCACCCCGAGGCTTCATGCCCCTGATACCCACACGCCGAACATTTTCTGGACGCGGCCTTCGCCCCAGCACCGGTGGCCCCGTACCGCTGTCCACGCCCCGACTTCACCAAATTGATCCCTTGAGGCCGGTTATCGACGTCAGTCCCGTGATCGACTGATGCAGCGTCTCGTTCCGCAGCTTCAAGAGTGTTCGCAAGGCTCATAGCTTTTGCAAATGTCAACGTTTCTTCAGCGAATAACCTCTGACGAATAAGATCGCTCATAACTCCACAAACAAATTGGTCACGCAAATTATCTTCCAATGTTGTTTTGAACTCACAGTATCTAGATAATTGCTTCAACGCCGCAATGTATTGTGTGACGTTTTCTGTTTTACACTGGCGCCGTTGTCTAAACCGGTATCGTTCCGCCATTACAGACGGCCGTGGTTGTAAATGTCCACGCACCAATTCCACTAATTCCACAAAAGTAAGTTCACTTAGGCTTTTTAGGACTTGCCAAATTAACCATGAGCTCGTACATGCGATCACCCGCTAAAGTTATAAGCGTTGGCAATTTTAACTCGTCTTTCACACTGTTCGCCTCGAAGTACAACTCGACCCTTTCGCAATAAAGAGTCCAATTTCCACTATCCACATCAAATTGTCCAATCTTCCCGATCGACATGTTGATTAGTCGATCACACCAGATTATCCTCGTCGCCAGTTAGTCTGTATTAGCACCGTAAAACAGTTAGTAAAGTAAACGCCGACGTAATCGAAATGACATTTATTTCCGACTGCCCACTGCGGGTGCGTATACATGTACTATAGTATGTATGGATAGCGAATACCAACATAACACTTTCCTTCAATGATGTTCTTTATGTATCTGTCATGTCGTAGAAGATATCCAAACATTTTTCCTCTTCGGTTTTGTATGGGCTCAAGTATAACTCTAGAGCACTACCTAGTAAGTATAAATTGAAAGAGATGTTATGTTTGAATGTAGATCCATAAACGAGTGCACAACGGAGACAAGCCGTACAAGTGCGCGCTGTGCGGGCGGGACTTCCGCCAGTGGAGCGACCTCAAGTACCACACCATATCGCTACACTCCAATGAGGTAACGTACAAGTGCGCGCTGTGCGGGCGGGACTTCCGCCAGTGGAGCGACCTCAAGTACCACACCATATCGCTACACTCCAATGAGGTAACGTACAAGTGCGCGCTGTGCGGGCGGGACTTCCGCCAGTGGAGCGACCTCAAGTACCACACCATATCGCTACACTCCAATGAGGTAACGTACAAGTGCGCGCTGTGCGGGCGGGACTTCCGCCAGTGGAGCGACCTCAAGTACCACACCATATCGCTACACTCCAATGAGGTAACGTACAAGTGCGCGCTGTGCGGGCGGGACTTCCGCCAGTGGAGCGACCTCAAGTACCACACCATATCGCTACACTCCAATGAGGTAACGTACAAGTGCGCGCTGTGCGGGCGGGACTTCCGCCAGTGGAGCGACCTCAAGTACCACACCATATCGCTACACTCCAATGAGGTAACGTACAAGTGCGCGCTGTGCGGGCGGGACTTCCGCCAGTGGAGCGACCTCAAGTACCACACCATATCGCTACACTCCAATGAGGTAACGTACAAGTGCGCGCTGTGCGGGCGGGACTTCCGCCAGTGGAGCGACCTCAAGTACCACACCATATCGCTACACTCCAATGAGGTAACGTACAAGTGCGCGCTGTGCGGGCGGGACTTCCGCCAGTGGAGCGACCTCAAGTACCACACCATATCGCTACACTCCAATGAGGTAACGTACAAGTGCGCGCTGTGCGGGCGGGACTTCCGCCAGTGGAGCGACCTCAAGTACCACACCATATCGCTACACTCCAATGAGGTAACGTACAAGTGCGCGCTGTGCGGGCGGGACTTCCGCCAGTGGAGCGACCTCAAGTACCACACCATATCGCTACACTCCAATGAGGTAACGTACAAGTGCGCGCTGTGCGGGCGGGACTTCCGCCAGTGGAGCGACCTCAAGTACCACACCATATCGCTACACTCCAATGAGGTAACGTACAAGTGCGCGCTGTGCGGGCGGGACTTCCGCCAGTGGAGCGACCTCAAGTACCACACCATATCGCTACACTCCAATGAGGTAACGTACAAGTGCGCGCTGTGCGGGCGGGACTTCCGCCAGTGGAGCGACCTCAAGTACCACACCATATCGCTACACTCCAATGAGGTAACGTACAAGTGCGCGCTGTGCGGGCGGGACTTCCGCCAGTGGAGCGACCTCAAGTACCACACCATATCGCTACACTCCAATGAGGTAACGTACAAGTGCGCGCTGTGCGGGCGGGACTTCCGCCAGTGGAGCGACCTCAAGTACCACACCATATCGCTACACTCCAATGAGGTAACGAAAAACAACAAAAAACAAATAACCTCGCGGTAGACCACGGCAAAGATGGAGGGATGAATTGGACGCCTACTCTAGGCCGACTAAGCTGTCAGGATGATATAGGTGCTGGGCAAGCCTATTCCATCTAAAAATCTTCCCAGGCACTGTAGCGTCCCGTAAGTAGGGGCATGAGTAATCACCAGTGGCCCCTGACGCTATATAAGTCATTTACAATAGATGCAAAGGCCTGTTTACTACTTTAAAGAGTGGTCCATAGTGGCACAAAATTGGGACAACTGGAGAGAAGGAAGGGAACAAGCGGGACACAACAGGCTCTTAATAATAATAATACCCGCAGAAAACTAAATCATCATCATCGGCCTAGAAAGTCCGGGCATAGGCCTTTCTTATACATTTTTGGGAAGACCGATGCTGAGAACTCTCTCTACCTTCTTCTTATTGAGTCATGATTCTTAAAACTGTACCCTACATACCTAGTGTCATGGTAATAAATAAAGAGTTATCTGTCTAAATAAATAATATAATATTTATTTATATATTTATTCTCTGCTTAATTTGGCGCTAGATAGTGTTGTGTGGATTGTCCACAATATTTATTTTATTTTTATTTAATTGTATCCTCAGAAAAAGTTCAAATGTGAGTTCTGCAGCAAAGAGTTCGCCAGGAAGTACTCTCTGAACGTGCACCGTCGCATCCATACCGGCGAACGGAACTACAAGTGCGACTACTGCGCCAAGACCTTCCGGGCGTCCTCCTACCGACTCACGCACATGCGGACACACACAGGTAACCATTATAACTAGCGGCACATAACTTTAACGCTGATGGGATAGCTGGAGAGCCAATCAGCACTACGCACGTCCGCCCTTCATCCCGCTAGCCCCCTCAGGTACCGAACCGGCCCACTGCCACTTCAGCTTACTAATCCTTTGAGCTATGACGACCACATGTTGTATACAAATTTCAATTCAAATTCAAAACTCAAAATACAAGTAGGCAACAAATATTGCACATCGACTAATTTCAGCTTCATAGAGCGTAGTGTGCGTCAGAAAGAGATAGCGCTCGACGAAAGCAGAAAAGCCGATGTGCAATATTTATTGCTACAACCGTACTTAATTTTTTTCCTATTAAAGTTAACGCAAAAAAGTCAGCAGCAGATTTCAATGCTGTGCTACTAGAAAGTCGCACAAGTCATGAATGTCATACCATCTTCCTCAGGTGATCGTCCGTACAAATGCGAGCAATGCGAGAAATCGTTCCGATCGGCCTTCGACCTACGTCGCCATCTGCAAGTGCACGACAAGATGCGCAACCGCTTCGACGAACTCAAGCCCAAGCTCAAAGACAAGAAGACCAAACCAGAGAAAGAAAAAAAAGTCGAACCCCCTATCGAAACAAAGAAAAAACCCCACATCCCAGCCATCCTCAAAAAAAGTCCAAAGAAAAAGTCCCCGGCCAACAAAAAAGGTGCTCCCAATGTGACGGTACAAAATCGAGACGGACAATTCAAAAACGAATTCTCAGACTCTGAATTCGAAAGACCGCAGTTCACGAAATTCAAAGTTATTTACAGTGATAGTGATATGCATGTGCCGTACAAAAATCAACCTTATAAAGATAGGGATATGGATGGGTACGCTGTGCTGCGGCCGATGCTTCGGGAAGATAGGTATAGAGAGAACACGGATGGTAAACTACAGATCTTTACTCACGTTGAGAAAGGTAAGGATCAAACCGCCACTATAGTTTCCAATTCTCAAGGTGATTTAAGACACGAGGTGTCAAGGGAAGTTCGGAGTGACGTGAATATGAATGGGGAGGTGATGGGGAATGTGTTTTTTGAAGAATTCAGTGAGATATATAGCTTACCGCCGTGAAATCCACCAAGAAACTTCTGTATACGTGAATTATAGTAGTAGAATCCTTTGGTGGTAAAGGTTGTATCATCATTTAGCCTTTTCCTATTACCATATCTTTATATTTCATGTTAATTTCACTAAAACCGGGTTATAATGTGATTTGTCAGAAGCAACTGTTATGAAGCTTCGGAAATTGGGCGACAAGCAAACCTACAAATCATAATATTATCTTGTTCTAGTAAAAATCATGTTCAGCTTATTTTGCTTGAACTGCTGTAGTTATTGATTCCGGCGTGACTTTACTGGAGCTCGTTGTATAATATAAAATAGACAAAACAAATATGTAGTAGGTAGGCAACAAATATGGCTCTCAGGACCCTGAGAGCTGACAAAATACCAGCGCATAGCCTCCTCACAGTAGCTAGGCATTATGGTGAGTCAAAGCCCTTTTGCTGCTGTAGCATACAGAAACACGACGCACTTCTCCAGTATCGATATGATATAGATATTTGTCATTGCTAAAAGTTCTCGTACATAGACAACAATACTGTCAAGTTAGCATTTTCAATCTTATTGATCATTGCTAAAAGTTCTCGTACATAGACAACAATACTGTCAAGTTTGCATTTTCAATCTTATTTGTCATTGCTAAAAGTTCTCGTACATAGACAAAAATACTGTCAAGTTAGCATTTTCAATCTTATTTGTCATTGCTAAAAGTTCTCGTACATAGACAACAATACTGTCAAGTTAACATTTTCAATCTTATTTGTCATTGCTAAAAGTTCTCGTACATAGACAACAATACTGTCAAGTTAGCATTTTCAATCTTATTGATCATTGCTAAAAGTTCTCGTACATAGACAACAATACTGTCAAGTTAGCATTTTCAATCTTATTTGTCATTGCTAAAAGTTCTCGTACATAGAAAACAATACTGTCAAGTTAACATTTTCAATCTTATTTGTCATTGCTAAAAGTTCTCGTACATAGACAACAATACTGTCAAGTTAGCATTTTCAATCTTATTGATCATTGCTAAAAGTTCTCGTACATAGACTTGTTTAAGAAGCTCTTCTCTAGCATAACGTGAACGTGACTTCAGCTTCTCTAAATAAACGAAGTCGGTGGGACACTTTGTACCAAAGTTTTTGGTTTTGACCCATCTTTCATAGCTTGCCATGCATCTGGTCATCATTGTCTATTTTCTGGAATTGACCCCAGAAAGGAAGCCATCCCATCAAATCGCCATTATAGGTTATACATTAAATTTTTGGTAGCTTGAAGTTGCGTCTTTTTTCTTTCGAGTCTTCGGTAGGATTATTAAATGATTTATTCCTATTTTTGTAATTCACATCAAGTAAAATCCAGCGAGATTTATATTCTAGAGCGCTTTCGATTTCCTTCTCCAAACTAACCTCATCGTTTTCTCTCAATAATTGTCGGATTTCTCGGTCCAATTCGGCAAACTGATTTTTCAATTCTTGAACCTTCAAATATTGAGCGGTAATCTGTGTTGGAGATGCTTTGGCATTTACAACGGTCGCCATAATATTGAGTTTGCACCCTGGTTATTTTTATAAAGGTTCTAGTGGCCTATAAGAAGTCGATGCACAGTGTTGCCAGTGGCAGATAGTCAAATATAACATGAAACAGCCTAAAAAGTAACATTTTCACAAGTAAAACAACACTCTTTTTACTATTTATAACAACGCGACATCCTTTTTTTTTCATTCTGACAGCCATTGCCTAAAAATATGTGTGTACTTATGATGATTTGTTGTGTCTATTTTATATTAAATATTGTGAAAAATAGCGCCGTAGTACCAACCGAGTGGGACCTGATTTACTTAGTTCTCGAAAGACTGATTCATTTCATAATAATAAGAAATAATTATAGGTATTTATAGTGCACTTTAAATTAAGCTTAATAAGTGTGTACGCATTATCTAAAACTAAACTTAAGACGGAACTGAAAACCGCAGGGGAACCAGCATTACGCTGATAATGATGTTGATGAAATTTTTTTTCTGTTTTTTGTGTTTTCTTATTAGTTTTTTTTATTAATGTTTTGTAATTATTGTCCTTTCGTTTTAGAAAATGCATAAAAGTACGCCTCTGTGTATAATGTATATTTTGCTTCCAAATGCGTACTAATATATCATTGTTAAGTTATCTACCTAAATTAAGTGCTTCTTTAAACTACTAATTTTAAATTAAAAACTATGAATTCCTCAAAAATGTGATCAAAAATGCATATGATTTGTATCGCTAAATAACTTAATGTGTTGGTGGAAACAAAAACTGTGTTCTAATCTGCTGACTCTGGGAGTCAGGAACAAAATAAAATAGTATAATATGAATTATATTTGTATACTTTTTTCATGAGTATAAATTAAATTAGACTTTGCTTTGCCGGTTACTCAATAGAGTAAAGTAGCCGGTTTTGACCATGGGCGGTTGCACCATCTCCGTTTGAGTTTGTCAGATAAAAAAGTTCTATCTATTTGGACGAGACGCACCGGACGCATTACTACGAGTTGGTAAAAGCCCTAAATGAATCAAATTAATTACTAGTCCTTCCCTTGTAACTCATGTTAAAAACGCTGCAAAAAACGAACACAAATCTATTGATTATTAACTAAGGGACATGTATTTGCATAACGGCCAGCGGATATCTGAATCTTGAAGTTGGCCATTTTCTCAGACCCGTAAGTTCCGCCAGCCGATATAAAAATTGTGATGAAAATGTATTGCTGACTGAAACATTTTTATTAAATATACACCCCTACTTTTTAATTACCAAAAAAAAAAAAATGCCGATATTGGCTGCCAATACTGAACACATCCACGAAAAAAAAAAATTTTTTTTGAGACAAAAAAAATCTTTTTAAATAACCACAATTTTTAGTCAAATATTGAGAAATGATTCAACAAGCAAAAATCATTTCATTCATAAACGCTAAATACCAAGCGGAACTGAACAGCGTAATTTTTTTTCTCTCTAGTACTACGTAACTAATATGTCCATAATTTTATGCAGGATTTCTGAAAATTTTAACATTTAATAACTTTGTCATTTTATCGAAACTAAAAATTCTGATTGCACATTCATAATGTTCTATCCCTACTACATTACCCTATTTTTTTTTCTGGTAATTAAAAAGTAGTGGTGTATAACGGTTCTTTCACAAAAGCATATTTACCTCAAAACAAATGCAAATTATTATGTGAATAGTTTTAAGTTGACTTGTTACTAATGCCGTTCAAATGATAACGATTATTTTAAACAGTTTTTCATCAGCAGTTATCTTAACCTGTAATTACCATAACCGTCGTTCAACGTGTTGGTGAACGTCAGCCTTACTAAATATTTGTAATTTATTATTTCACAATAAATGAATGAAATCTATACCTGTGCTTTATTGAATACCTTAGTACAGTCAGTCCAGTCGTCCGGGGAAGTACTACCACCTTGCCTATTTCTGCCGTGAAGCAGCATTGCTATGTTTAGATTTGAAGGGTGTGGGTGCCGGTGAAATGACTGGCACGTGAGGCTGAATATCTGTGTGCCTCAAGTGGATGGACGTAGAGCAGAGCATCGTAGGGCACGTTCCCGACGTGCGTAACCTACAAGGCAATGCTTTGTTATAGGCGATAGTTACCACTTAACATCAGGCGGGCCATATATTTTGTTCCATCAGTTAGTTTTATAAAAAAACAATTATGCCAACTACGTATCTTACTAATGGGCACTAAACATGTGACGAGTGCACGAAAGAAGCCTCTGAGGCGCACCTAAAACCCTTTCACCACACTCACTTGTTTGAAGAACCAGTGACGTCCAGTCCAGTAACCAGCCATATACACCACTATTTTGTAACTACCAAAAAAAAATTAGGGTAATGTAGTAGAGGTAGAACATTATGAATGTGCAATCAGAATTTTTAGTTTCGATAAAATGACAAAGTTATTAAATGTTAAAATTTTCAGAAATCCTGCTTAAAATTATGGACATATTAGTTACGTAGTAGGTAGTAGAGAGAAACAAATTTACGCTGTTCGGTTCCGCTTGGTATTAAGCGTTTATGAATGAAATGATTTTTGCTTGTTGAATCATTTCTTAATATTTGACTAAAAATTGTGGTTATTTAGGGTTTTTTTTTTTATGGCTTGAATTTTTTTTTTTCGTGAGTGTGTTTAGTAACAGCAGCCAATATCGGCATTTTTTGTTTTTTGGTAATTACAAAATAGTGGTGTATATCTAAGAAGAATGGGCACTAGTCATAATAGTAACGAACAGGGTATTTTTTTAGCTTTACTTACCCTCAGCCATAATCACCTGCAATGACCTATGGTAGAAATGACCAGCCAAATTCCTTCAGCTTAGCTTACCGTCAGCCAGTAGTTATAAAGATTATTTGCCAATGGCGCCAACACCTGCAAGTTAGTCACGTTTTCTTCAAAAAATGATTATAACAAATAGTTGTGACGCCCATGACATGCGGCATATGAGTCAACGTGTACCTATGCTTCAACTACGTCTGCTAACGGTACCTTACATACCGTATAGTATAAACACCAAATATTTGAGTGTTAGATGGGAACCGTCGCGACGGTTCCCATCTAACACTCAAATATTTGTCGGCGTCGTTGTGACGACAGACCATGATGACTTAATTATTATGATATACGTGTCTATACACTTATACACCCTCTAACAACACCTACCAAGAGATTTAGATGTCAGCGATATCGAAAACCTCTTTTTAAAATAAGCCAATAGGTGAAACAAAAGTGGTCTACCCACAGAGCAAAATTTTTCCTGTTCTGTGTGTGGGTCTATCATGTCTTTTCTAAATAGAAGTTTTTCTCTCAACTCTCTAATATTACAACAATGTTTAATATGCAATGTTTAACAATAGTCTAATATTTCAACAATGTTTTTTTTTAAATACAACTAGCTGATAGAGCAATCATATGGCACACCTGATGTTAAATGGTAACCATCACCACAAAGCATTGCCTCTTCTTAGATCACGCACGTCAGGTACTTTCCCTACGATGAACTGCCCTACGTCAATCAACTTGAGGCATCAGATGTTCAGCCTAAAATGCCAGTAATTTCACTGGCACACCCTTCAAACCTAAATAGCAATGCTGCTTCACGGCAGAAATAGGCATGGTGGTAGTGCTTCCTCGAACGAGCCACACACAAAGAGCTCTACTACTAACATCTTCCAATTTCTGCTCCTGTCGCTGTAATTGACCTAAACGACATTATTATTACAAAATTATATCTTTGTAGTATTTCTAGTGAATTCGCATTCTATTCACAGACTCACACCTTTTTATTCAACCGGTCATCAACCATGCGAATGAATGACGGACAGACTGAGAAATGTTTGCGCCTCGATTGCGGCCGACCCTTTTTATGGAAACGATACTCCATATTTCCCATGACCGAAAAATAAAACAGATTTGTAATTATCTACCGCGGCTAATAATAGCATAAACACGCTGTCCTCTAAAGCGCTGCATATACCTACCTAGTCTATAGACGCGATACAGTGCACATTTTTAAGCATTGAACAAAAGTTAAGAACCCTAAATGTTGTCATTGCGTTTAGGTAGAGCTAATCGTAGAAAACTAGAGCCTAGATTAAAGTCGCCTAAACTGACGTGCGACGATGTGACGAATGAAGAA
This sequence comes from Thera britannica, assembly GCA_939531255.2. Classification (NCBI taxonomy): domain Eukaryota; kingdom Metazoa; phylum Arthropoda; class Insecta; order Lepidoptera; family Geometridae; genus Thera; species Thera britannica. The sequence continues at coordinate 573,577 of OW618040.2, read as the reverse complement.
AATAGATGATTTTGGTGTTCCACCATGTTTGTCAAAAGGATATGTCGCATTATTTTATGAGAGCACAAACAGTATTACACACTTCATATCAACGCATTTGTTCAACGCTTCAGTGTACACCTTGCCTAAATTTTCACAAAGAAAAATAACTTGTTTTGTACGGGTACTCATTTGTGGGGGCGAGTTAATTTCGGAGTATTTACATTCAATGGAATTTGCTTCTGGTGGAGTGAGTAAGAACCAGAACATGTTAACGTGTGCAAAGGTACGTCCAAGGGGATTTTCCGTAAGTATTCTTTAGTTCTACAAAGATATAATGTAGTTTCTCTTCAGACTAGCAGGGCCAGATCTATCAGACGGTAAAGGAAAACCTCGGTAATAAACCACTATTAATTATAGCAGCGGCGGCGAAAGGCAGCAACTTAGAGTGAGAGACAAGAGTTGTTCCTAAAGATTGGACGCGTCTCTGACTACTCCATAGTGGATTTCATTGTCCATACCTATTGCAGAGTTTAATTAATAATGTGTGCCCCTTGTCCCAGTTAGATCTGGCAAGCGAGTGCTTTTGTCTTTATTTTCAGATTACTGCGGGACCCGAAATTCTGGAGATTCAAAAGTTTTGTTCGAGTATCAAGAAGGGACGGGTTATAGTGACTTGAATGGCTAACGCCTGTGGAAATATAAGTTCGTAAGAAAATGACATGAGCTTGTCAAGCTTATGTCATTTTCGTAAAATTTGAACAGGCGTTAACTCTAACACAGTTCATGAGGTTTACAATAAGCCACGTGGCAGCATTTCTCCAGTTCATTGACATAGATGAGCAGAGCGTTGCCGAGGAATGCGTGATTCAGTGCTCTGTTTATTGCGGAAAAATGCAGGTAAACTCCATTCCCATACGCTCATATATTACAATTAAAAACAATATAAATCCTCGTTGATTGTGTTTAACACGTTTGAAATAGCACGTCTGTCAGCGCTCCTAGTGAATTTTCAGTAAATTGGGCGTTTGAAAACAAACATGTCTGAATTGCGCAGGAAAATAAACAAATATGGCGGAGCGGCATGAATCTGCCACGCGGGCCCACGCCGCAAGCCCAGCTGTACTCCGGCGGGCAGCGGGGACCAATAACCGGACTTATTGCTTTTACCCTTTTGATTAACCACACCACTTTAGACTGTGGTTAATCTTAGTTTTACGACCGAATTTAATGAGCTCTAACAGAGCTTTTTGATAGATAAAGCTGTCCTATCAAAATTTATTTCTAAATTTGGCAAAATACAGTTCTACATTTAGTTAAAACTTTAGTTATTTGTAATTATTTTCGTTAGTTTTATTTCTCTTTTTTATTTCTGTATTGTGTATCTACACATCAATATGTTTAAGGTACACAATCACCCCTCGTAATTGCTAAGGAGGTAAGTTGAGTTTTATACATCCAACGGTTGCCTGCTTTGCGATAAGATCGCTTCAATCTTTTTATCATTTAAGTTTTTGACCTTTCCTTTTCACTCTCCCGTTATGGGTAGGTACATTTTAATGCTAAGCGTTTATTATATTTGTAGGTAATTGTAAAAAAATGGAACAGTAGTGGTGAAAGTTGTAAAAAAATGGAACAGTAGTGGTGAAAGTTTACGTGGAATGTCCGGTCTTGTAGCCAACTCTACGCGGGTTAAATAAAGACTTGTGTTTACACTCCTGTAGGCTATTACCGTAGCTTGAACTATATCTGATGCTGCAGTCCAGAAATAGCCGCACGTACGCAACGCACCGCACCTACGCCGCGCCGTTTATATAGAACGTGGCCAATTTACCTTTTTGGGTAATCTGCGGATCGGAATTATCTATGTCAAACGATTGTTATATATTTTTATTATAAACTAGCGGCTGCTCGCGGCTTCGCTCGCCCCGTTTACGTTACTTTTTTGGAATAAAAAATATCATTATGTCTGTTTCCTGGTACTAAGCTGGGGTGGGGAACTCCCACCAATTTTCAGCCAAATCGTTTAGTGTAACTAACACTTCTTTATTTTAGAAAATATAGATATAGTTTATATTAATATAATACCTATGTGTGTTTCCTTTCTGCGTTACAGTTATGCAGGTATTCCCTGATATATTATGTGTCTTAGTTGTAAAATTATTTATAAGTAGTTTAATTTTGGTTAGTAAGTACCTACATGTAAAATGAAATTAATTTTGCTGACTCTACTTTTGTTTTGCCGACCGTACATAATAAGACTTTTTCGATTTTTGACAAACTCTATAATTTAATTAAATAATGCCAGCCAATGCTTTATTTATAATTTGAATAATCATGGGCAATTTAATTACCTTAGCTTTTATAAAATAGGTCCTAACCTGATTTAATTTTACGATTTACTCAGTAAAGTTATGACTTCGTCTTCAAAACTTCTTGCTGTGTCCGGTTTCTTCATAACCCTTTGATCTAGCGAGCCCTTTACAGGGCGTCGTCAATCAACTGTTAAATAAACATTTTAGATTAACGAGTTAGTAGCCACAGGAAATATTACAAATATTTACCTACAGTGTCCGCTCCAGCATAGGGTGACTTATACCCGGGGAATGGGTTCGATAAAGAAAGAAATGGTTGGTATGCCTATAATGTTGCTTAAAGAAATAGTACGTTCTGAGTTCAGCATAAATAAAAGTAGGTATGGAACACAACAATCTGACAAATATGCGTGGCATAGAATTATATTTTAAGCTGTTTTTAAGTTAATCTATTTGAATTCTTAAGAGATAGAACCAGTTTGTCCTGATAATGGAACCAAAGGTACGTATGGTGCACATTTTCGTGCTTGGTAGATAGATATATCATAGTAGGTACTGGGCCTTACAGGCCTGGCGGGGATTTCTTCCAGGCAAACTTAATTGCACAGAATGCTATTTTTACGAGGTATTTTGTAACACGTTGTTTTATATAGACCCATGCTAGAAACCCTTTCAAGGTAAGAAATATAAACAGTCAGAGCCGGGAATAATCGTATACCACAAAGTAATAGATAATGCAAACAAGTCCAAACATAAAGTCCGGATTGAGGACATCTGCAAGTTCTCCAAATATTTCTGGTTTCCGGTTGATGCGTGGCCAACTATTCAGGACATTCCTTGTTACTGACCTAATACACAAATATTCGTTTTCACAAGTTTTCATTTCGATGAGAAGTGACACATGAAAGGCGCCGGCATAGTCGAAACACTTCCGTGTTTCAGCATTGCTGAGATTCTTTTAGTTTATATTTATGGCTTCTCTTAGTCTGCAGTGCACAATAAATGCACAATAAATAAATAAAAAAGTCAACACGGTTTTATATCAATGGTATAAGGGTTTTTTTACGACGTCTACTCGGCGTGTATTAGTTATAATGAGACTGGCAAATTCGGCAAATTATTATCATCCGCACTTGATGTGCGGCTGGTTTTTCCGCAAGTAGGCCGCTGGCGGGCCCTTTTTGTGGACCCTTGATACGTGTTGCTCGAACTTTTTTGGGTTCTACGACACGCTGGTTTCCTCACGATGTTTTCCTTCACCGTGTTGAGAGTACTGCAGTGCACATAAATTTTTCGACATAAAAACTCATTGGTACACGACTGGATTTGAATTGAACCCACGACCTTCGGATCGGAAGGCGGGGCCGCTACCAATAGACCACCAGTGCTCTTATAATGAGACTGCATGAGGATCTTTTATTGTTGACATCAAAAAGAGCATCAAAATTAATTTTGCTGCAAAGTATTTGGTTTCCCTGTACGTAAGTAAAAGGTGCAAGCCAAAACCTGCAATTTATAACTAGTAGTATTAAGTAAGCCAAAAGCGCTGAACCATATCTTCACTTCCACAAAAAAACCCGCTCTGTACCGTCATCTTTGTGCACTTTTTGCTTAAATTAAGTGATCTTTATCCTAATGAGTGTAAATACCAATTTTGCGTACTCTGACTCACCTAACGATGCTGGCCACAAATAGGTAACAGCAGACATCCCAATTGGATCTCGTGCCGGATTCCAGATGGACGGACTAAGGGAGGGGTCAATTGGCTTAGATTAGAGTTGGCTTAAACTCATCGATATTTTTTTAAATATCACTCAGTTCGCATTTTAAAATAAAGAAGAAAAAATATTTATTTCCGTTACAAAAACGAAATACTCACACTAGGAAATTTAAATTATATACAGAGCTTTGTGCGTCGCAAAACGGAGTCTGTAAAGGAGTATTTCATATAGAAATACACACAAATAGGCATTTTTGCCACAAAAATACAACAAATATTAATGCAACAATTGCGTTCCTAAAACTTTGTAACGAAGATAGTCTATGCTAGGAGAGTCCTTTGATCGAACACTATCTATTTAAGACTATAGTTAAACGTATCGGCATAAACCTTCATTGAAAAACAAACTCTTCAGCCCCTATTTTAGTCACGTTTGCCCCCAAACTCCGCACCTGGTAAGTTTACACGAGTAGTTACACTTGCTAGTTTAAAATGCATTATACCGTACAAAAACTAAGAAGGCCACTCAACGGAATTACCTGGTACTGATCCGGTGGCTGTGAGGTAATAGTGCTTGTAGGGACTTTCCGTCTTACCCGAAACTTATATCTAACGGTTACACTGTTTCTTAGCAGAGATACAACAAAGCTTCTATAGTTATGTCAGTTGTTAGGGTTCCGTAGCCAAATGGCAAAAACGGAACCCTTATAGATTCGTCATGTCTGTCTGTCTGTCTGTCTGTCTGTCTGTCTGTCTGTCTGTCTGTCCGACCGTGTCACAGCCATTTTTCTCCGAAACCATAAGAGCTACACTGATGAAACTTGGTGAGTAGATGTATTCTGTAAACCGCATTAAGATTTTTACACAAAAATAGAAAAAAAACTATAAATTTTGGGGGTCCCCATACTTCAAACTGCAACTCAAAAAAAAATTTTTCGTCGAACCCATACGTGTGGGGTATCTATGAATAGGTCTTCAAAAATGATGTTGAAGTTTCTAATATCGTTTTTTTCTAAACTGAATAGTTTGCGCGAGAGACACTTCCAAAGTTGAAAAAAGTTGGTCCCCCCCCTCTAACTTCTAAAATAAGGGAATGATAAAACTAAAAAAAATATATGTTGTACATTACTATGCAAACTTTCAACGATATTTGGTTTGAACGAGATCTAGCCAGTAGTTTTTTTTTATACGTCATAAATCGTAAACCGCAATTTACCTTTCGACGAACTACAAGAACCTGTTTCCTGTTTATTTTCTGTATATTATGTTACTTGATGCTACGGAACCCTTCATGGGCGAGTCCGACTCGCACTTGGCTGCTTTTTTTTACAGTGTTAATATTTTAGCACTCTCTCTTCGCCGGTCTCTATCTCGCTGTATCTTTAAAGCCACTGTAGGTCTTACTTAGTTTGGGGCTAAATAACGCATTGTGAAAACTGACTATCTCTATTCTTGCATAAATTCGATAAATAAAAAAAAACTGTACAGTCAGTAAAGTATACAGTGAGCTGCGCTAGAATGTATACAATTTGTAAATTTCAAGTTAGTGTCGCAACATTGTGGTGCACGTTTACAGAGCTTAAAAAAATTAGTCAACTTGTGAACAGATTTATGATACTCGTAATAAAAGTCATTGCCCTGTAAATGTATTATGTATCGTATAAAATATCTGGTTCCCATAGTACAAGCTCTGCTTAGTTTGGGGCTAGATAATGTTGTGTATTTTAAGTGTAATATTTATTTATTATTATTATTAAATGTCCAATGCTGTGCTGCCATTCAACAATAAAGTTACGTATTAGTACAACAATCAGTTTATACTGATGTCATTGAGTATAATAATATACCAATCCTTGAATCCGTTTGCTACGCCGTAGCTCGCCGCGTAGCGCTCCCGCTACGCGTATCCTATGAATTCTTTAAATAAATATTTTATACGTTTTGTCTTATTTTAAACTAACCATATTTTGACTCTATACTGTCTTAAGGCCTGCGCATATCTAGGCGATGGCAAAAGCGATCAGCTGGAACGCTGATCCATGGGAAACATTCGATCAAATCAGAATATCACATTATACACTTTCATTCCAACTGCTCACACGTTGTGCTAAGACCTAAAGTTATGTTGGATAACTCAAAATAAACAACAGGAAAACAATTAAAATTAAAAAGCTACGTGACTGGAAAACGAATCCAGCTTAACGCCTGCGCACATATAGGCGATGGCGATGGCGATCAGGATTAGCGTTTCACTGATCGCTATCGCCATCGCCTAGATGTGCGCAGGCTTTTAGAAGCTAATAGCAATTGATTTACATTTTGTAACATTGTCATGACGTGATTAACGTCACGCCGGGAGAGCACTGGTGGTCTAGTGGTAGTGGCCCCGCTTTCCGATCCGAAGGTCGTGGGTTCAAATCCACTCATGTACCAACGAGTTTTTCTATCGAAAAATGTATGTGCACTATGCCAGTACTCTCAAAACGGTGAAGGAAAACATCGTGAGGAAACCGGCGTGTTGTAGAACCTAAAAAAGTTCGAGCAACACGAGTTAAGGGTCACGCAAAAAGGGCCCACCAGTGGGCTACTTGCGGAAAAACATGCCCTCACATCAAGTGCGCATGATATACTTGCCGAACGTCACGCCGAAACACCTCCAAGCACAGAATAAGTAATAGTTGGTATCAAAAACATGAATTCACAGTTCAGGTCAGGCAATGCCATCTTTATTTTTATTGCAACTGACTCGTCTAGTTTTGTATTGAAATAACGGTGGGACGAATCAAAAGTTACCCGCCTTTGATGCACGTGCATTCCAGTTCCTCAGCAATAGGGTACGTTTCGCAATGCTCCTTTTTAGTCAGGGCGTTATAAACTCTGATCTGAAATAATGAAGGAACAACAGATTATGCTCATTTTGTCATAAAGGGCGTCTGTACGCAAGACAAGTGTGCAGACAAACTATATCAATGATGCGTAAGATAAAGATATTTGAGGTTTGTTTGGTATTCGTTACATGAGTATTATTTTAAGTTCTATTGTGCTGGGCCGATGGTATTAAACGTATATGTGTTGTGTGTGAGGTTGAAATGTGAATAAAACCGTTAAAAGAAGATGCAATCCTTACCGGTATGTGCCTGGTGACAGCCTCCTTGGGGTAACAACCTCCTACCGAGACGTACTCACAGAGGCCAACGCAACGCTTCAGCCACACAGAATCCGGACTCACCTGAGGAATTACGAACTCATTAGTACAACAATTGTTGGGAATTATTTATTTATTTTCATTAGTTTTACGCGGCTGTAAGCTAGAAATTATAATATTCAAATTACAGAAAACCTAATCGAGCAAAAAGTAAAGAAAAAAGTGTGTATTATTATAGGTATGGCTATGTAGGTCTTTGAGCAGAATTGAAGACCTACATAGTTTAACTTTAAATAAATATGTATAAACCTAAATATATATATATAAAGCAGAATCATAGCAAAGTTCATAGCTGTATCTATCAAAAACAATTTCAGATCTATAAAACTAATATTTATTTATTTTATAAGACCAAATCCATTCAAACACTAAATTCCTTCTATTTAAAGGAATTTGCGTAAGAGCTAGGTAGTTGATAGTTTAGGTCAGGCGACTGTAGGTGTTATTTGTAAGTCTGCTAAGCCATTTAAACTGTTAGAATAATAACCTGCTCATTGGGAAATCTCGGGTACAGTGGCACCAACGTTAGCTTCGGTACACGACATAAAGCCTGTTCAATCAGCTCGTTTCTTTCTAGTGCGTGCTCGGGGCTACAGGCAACTGCATACAAAACAAGATTTTTTACTTAAAAATTAGGAAAGCTCTAACTCAAAGAAAAGTTATCATTGAAGTGATCAAAAAGATATGTATCAATTGAACATGAAGAACAGGAAACGCTTGCATCTCGCTACGCTATCACCAAAGTCCAATTAATATATTAGTAACCTTTATCGTTTCCGTGAGCCAAAAAAAAACTCCACAAAATAGAGAGCGCAACTAAGTAAAACTTCATGATGGTATATAGTAAATCACAAAAATAAAAGAAGTAAAAGTCAGTGTGTCTTTTCACCCACTCAATTAAACCACCTGATATACTTGCGGCTTATATTATAATATGCACTTCTTAGTTAGGTACCTACCTACGGCAATTAGTTGAAACTACATTTTATAGCATTGATTTACTGCGCATCGATGCTAATACCTAAATACGTTTAGGGATCATTGAATTATGGAATAGAAAATGTCGTTGTTGACATCCACCATCCATCCACCTACATCTACACGGAGGAAAATAATTGTTTTGAATCTAACGAAAGGCTTCAAAAATAAAAGGCATCAGGTACTTTGGCTCGTTGATTCAAAAACTAATAAGAAAAGCCTCAAAAACTACCAAACCGATTTCAAAAATTATGTCACCATTAGAAAGCTACATTATCTGATTCTGTGCGTATCATTATTCAGGGCGGATCGCTATTTCTAGTGATCCGCCCTGACTTCGCACTGTTGTCATTTTTCCCCCAGTGCAAAGGGCGGATTGCTAGTACCTAATAAAACTGAAAATTTGGAAGTCCATAAAAAATTGCTTGCCTTACACTTACCACATTGGTTCTTTTTAGGGGTCTTATTCAGCTTGGCCTGTTTGATTGTTTGAGTCAAATATTGCAAGCTGAATTTGAACCACTTTTCTTTATCCTATGAAGTTGGAATTTTACATGTTGGTTCAGTTCTGATTACAATTTATTTTTATGGTAAGCATGACCTGAATGGACATTCGTTCAGGCTTCAGTTATAAGAACTGCTCAACGGTCAGCAGCATTGGCACGAAATTGTTAAGATATCCGGTTATATGTTTGAACATGACATGGCTACTACTCTCAGGATCGGCTGCTCATGCGGGAAAGCTACAAATTAAAAACTTTACTTTATTTTATTTCGGAACACTATGCATCTATCTAGGTATATTATTTTGCTCTACTTGTACATTAACTAAGACTTTTGATATGCCATCAAAATTTGCTATTGTTTCAGTATCAGTTCTAGATGATTTCATCATGCTCTGTTAGTTACACTAACGTTTGATTTAGGAATGCTTTGCTTGAGATTAGTAAATTGACAGCTCAGCTGGTAGTAGTTCTGCTTTCTGCGCAGGAGGGCGAGAGTTTGATCCCCAATCTAGTAAAAGTATTTAGTGTAAAACTAAAAAAAGAGTATTAATCTGTGTGTGTGATGTTTCGACGTAGGGTTTATTTAGTCAACACTCACACAGACTCAAAACTAGGGCCAGAGACAGAGCCAGACCGAGTTTGTGGTAGGCCTACAGCATAGCCAACTGTAAAAGAGTCGCATACAAAACGCACAAGAACAACAATCAGTTTATACCCATGACATTGAGTACCAATCCTTGAATCCGTTTGCTACGCCGTAGCTCCCCGCGTAGCGATCCCGCTACGCACATCCTGAATTCTAGAAATAATACGTTCTGTCTTATTTTTAACAATACATTATCTCGCTTCTATACTTTAATCATACTTAATTATCATTCACTCGTTATCAATATTCAGGATTATTAGTACCCAAACTAAAAATTGACCTAAAAGGGTTTGTCATTTAATTTTAGTGCGGTCCAAACCTGATCTGCGCCACTCCTCAGGGAGCTCATCTTCCCATCGCTGTATCTTGCAGTACAGTCATAAGCCCATTTACTTCTTTGGGATCTCATCATGTGACCTGTCGAGCGCCACTTCAGCCTTCGGATGTTGTTTGTGACATTCTCGACTTTAGTTAAGTGTCTTTTTTTGTTCTTTAGAACGTTTAAGAAGCTTCGTTCTATTCCATGTTGACAGCTTTTTCACCTCTGGTCGTTTGCTTTGGTTGGGGCCCATGTTTGGCATTCGTATGTCAGTACTGGAAGTAAGCGACGCAAGTAACGATCGCCCATAAAAACCACAAAATAATCGAATGAACAATAATCAACAAATCACATGACAAAGTATCAAAATAATTTGATTTACTTACTCTTGAACTCCAATCAACTCCTGGATATCTTGTAAACACCGTCGTTTTTATTTGAGGACAACCTCGTTTTGTTCCTCTAGATCCTTATTTTTTTTATTAAGCACATTGTATCCAGCACCACCTCATCTTCGCCTTTTATTGGTTTATCGATCGTAAAAATTAATATTATTAGAAAAATATCCGCAGCGCAATCGATTTGACAGCTTTTAGACAACAACAAGTGACTGATAAAAAATAATACCAAGCACAAAATGTTTTTGAGGATACCAGTGAAATTAATTGGCAGAGATAGCTTGGACCGAGTATATTACAATCAATTGAAATTAAAAAGCTATGTGACTTCCCAATATGAATAGTCGGTATCAAAAACATGAATTCACAGCTCAGGTCAGGCAATGCCATTTTTATTTTTATTTTAAGGAACTGACTGGTCTGGTCTTGTCTTGAAATCATGGTGGAACACCGTCTTACGCTGTACTGTTTGTACTGTATTCAAAAGACCCGCTATCAACACACGCGCATTCCAGGTCCTCTCCAATAGAGTACGTTTCACAGCGCTCCTTTTTAGTCACGGAGTTGTACACTCTTATCTGAAAATAAATAATGAAGGAACGATAGATATGCTAATTTTGTCATGAAGGGCGTCTATACGCAAGACAAGGTGTGCAGACAGACTGTGTCATATGCATAAGATAAAGATACTACTACTTGTTTAGAATTCGTTCTCTGACTAGTTAAACGGAAATAATGATTTTGAAGCATGATTTTTTTGTGCTATTTTATGACCTACCCTACAGGTCGATTAGATGTATCGCATTGTAAATATCGATGTTTTCAATACATCGATGTTTATCGAATATCCCTATCAGTCAGTGTGCCAACCCTATCTTAACGGAATTTATGTTACGTAACTTCAGGCGCAGGCCCACCGCGGCGCACGGGGAGGCTACGCACGTTTAATGAGCTTCGCTATGTAAGAAAAAGTATGCGGTTGTGTCCACTGCATCTCACGGAGAGGCTACGCATGAATAGACGTCATTGATACATGCGTGGCTCGCTTGCATGTACCGCGTGTATGGCGTTGAGCTACGTAAGCAACATATTCAAGCAAAACCGTGGCAAGTGCGTAGCCTCTCCGTGCGCCGTGGTGGACCACGTTACAGTCGTCGGTTCATATTCGTGTACAGCAGTGGAAACATAGAGCCACGTTGTCAAACAAATTACAACACGCACAGTATACGCTACGGTGGGCCCGCGCCTTAGCCGCCGCGGCCTTGACATGAGATAACACACACACGCACATGTTGCCACTTTGTTACGGTCAGTCACATTTATTTACAAAGGATTTTAGATTTGTTAGCTATTTAGTTTATTTAAAATAAAACTCCCTTTGCTTATTATTTTTTAGCGTATCGAATTAATACTTTATCACGTATAGTATTTAATGCGTAGTTTAATTTGATACCCTCAGTCGTATCAACCTTGTGTATGTGTGTGAGTGTGAAATGTGAATAAAACTATTTAAAAAAATATGCAATGCTTACCGGTATTTTCCTGGTGACAACCGCCTTGGCGAAACAACCTCCTGCGGAGACGTACTCACAGAGGCCAACGCAACGCTTTATCCACACAGAATCCGGACTCACCTGAGGCATTACAAACTCATTAGGACATTAAACTAGTAGTTCGCTCCGAACTGAGATCTCGTGATGCGATCCAAAAGCTCCGATGTGTTATGCGTAAGAGGGATTGTAGTTAGTCTCGTTTTAGACTAAGTCAGGCAACTGTAAATGTCATAGTGGAAGTCTCGTGCCGCATCTGCGATAAAGCTAGAATAATTTGTACTGTAAGAACCTGCTCATTGGACGTTTTGGGGTGCAGTGGCACGAAGACTAGCTTCGGTACACCACATGTAGACTGTTCTATTATTTCGTTCCTTTCTAGAGCGTGCTCGGGGCTACAGGTAACTGCATACAAAACACGATTTTTTAATTTAAAATTAGGAAAGCTTAAAAATTCAAACTCTTACTCTACTCAATGAAAATATAAAAAAAAACAAAGAATGTATAAGTATAATACTTATTATTATATCGTCCATCTGGTTCCCATAGTACAAGCTCTGCTTAGTTTGGGACTAGATAGTGTCGTGTGGATTGTCCAAAATATTTATTTTTATTTTATTTATCAATTTCACTCCATAATATAGTGAACATAAAGAAGAGAGGCTAGCATTTTGCTACGTTGTCAGCAAAGTCCAATTAATATATTAGTTACCTTTATCGTTTCCGTGAGCCAAAAACACGCTCCACAAAATAGAGAGCGCAAGTAAGTAAAACTTCATGATGGTATAGTAAACCCCAAAATAATAAATAGTAAGTCAGTTTGACTTTTCACCACTTACTTATAACACATACTTGCAGCTTATATTATATGCACTTCTTAGTTACCTACCTACCGCAATTAGTTGAAACTACTACATTTTATAGAATCGATTTGCATCAATTTTTTGCGCATCGATGCTACTTAAATACGTTTAGGGATCTTTGAATTATGGAATTAAAATGTCCTTCTTAAAATTTACACCTACAATGATAATATAAAGAAAAATAGTTTGGGTGTAACGACTAACCTCAAATACTACATAATATAGGATCCCGCTATAGAAGGACCTTCACCGAGCTGGTTATTTAATGAAACGTATTTTATATATAATTAAACATGCCAATAAATATATTCTATATGGGTTGCCTAGTGGTTATTATTAATTAATCATAATTAATAATTAAAAACAAAAACCACCTCCTGGACTGAAATTTGATAGGCAACCCATATAGAATACTAGCTGCCTGTCCCGGCTTCGCACGGGTGGACATTTATTTTTTAAACACATAAATAATAGCCTATGTTACTCAAGGTGAACCTACGTCCAGCAGTGGACTTATATCAATTGATGATGATGATGAAAGAACATTCTATAACGTTTAGGAGCACTATTTTCTAGAACATTTTGTCCAAATATATTTGAGTATTCTAGATAATTCTGGATTACTAACGTTTGGATGCATTCCGGATGCTAACCGAATAATTTCAGTCTTCGAATTAAATTTGACCATTCCAGAACCTTAAAGACATTCTAGAGCGTTCTATCCTCGTCAAAGTCGAGAATTTTCTGAAAAATCCATAAGCGATAGAAAGGGATAGACATATATAAGTCCCTGCGTGATAGAAAGGGATAGACATAGATTTCGAAACTTTTGCCCCTTATAAATTAATAACACTTAAATATTGAATATAAACTATCCTATCTTTTAAGTTGAACCATATTATAGACGGTTACAAAATTTTATCGAAATCCGTTCTGTAGTTTCGGAGTTTATCGCGTTCCAAATTAGGACAGGATTTTTTTATAGATATAGATATTTATTGGCATGTTTAATTATATATAAAATACGTTTCATTAAATAACCAGCTCGGTGAAGGTCCTTCTATAGCGGGATCTTAGACTAACTAGACTGATTAAAAAAAATCAGCTATGTTAAACACTTTAAAGCTATGTTACATTTTAAAGCTATGTTATCCCGGCGTAGCGTAGGCTATTTACTAGCTTTAATTTAATTTACGTGAACTATTTAAGGAGCCAACTAGGATAACATCTACGACGGCTACCTGTTTGGACAACATCATTTTAAATTTTGATTACACTGAGAAATGTCTTCTGGATAAGTTACCTTCAGATCATAGGGGACAGAGTGTCGTTTTTTGTGGCAGTGACAATCAGACAGAAAGTAAAGTTATTTGTAGGCCTTTGACAGTAAAGCGCATGGAATTATTCAAAATAGCAATCACCGAGAAAGCCACAGATTTAGATTTAAACTGCAATTTTGAGAATCCTAATGTGCATTTCGAATGTTTATTTAAGATGCTTTGTGCTAAATTCGACACTATATTTAAAACAAAAGAGCTAAAAATAAACACCAAACCAAAACTAGCAGACTGGGCCACTAAAGGTATATTTAAAAGCAGGGAAACGCTATACGATCTATATAAAAAAAGAAATTATACTACCGATGAACATTTTATAGGGTATGTTAAAAAATATTCAAAAATTTTTAAACAAGTTTGTTCCTGCGCTAAAGCCTTATTTATTAAAAATAAAATATCTAAATCTTGTAATAAAATTAAAACCACATGGGAAGTTATACAAACACAAACGGGGAAACGTAAAATTAGAGAAAATATAAACGCGGTAAAGAATGACGATAATATAGCCATCCATGATAAACTTGACATTGCAAATACATTTGAATTATTTTTTTCTAACATTCCACTAAATTTAACGACGGGATTTAATGGGTCCCCTAGTTTGGCAGAGTCTTTCTTAAAGGATAGTGTGGATGCTTTATCAAATTCACCTAATTTTCGTTTTCACTACGTTACATCAGGAATGATTGAAAAAGTTTTTAAGTCGCTAAATAAAAAGAAAACAGAAGATTTATGGGGATTGTCAGTTAAAGTTTTAGATAGTATTATAAAATCGATCTCTCAAAATCTAGCACATATTTTCAACTCAAGTATCGACAGTGGTATATTCCCTAGCTTGATGAAGCACAGTAAAATAATTCCAGTGCACAAAACTGGGTGTAAAGAGGACCCTTCAAACTACAGACCTGTATCGATTCTTCCATCTCTTAGTAAAGTGTTTGAGAAGATTATTCTTAATCAATTACTTTCTTACTTTAACGAAAATCGACTGCTACATAGCCGGCAGTTTGGTTTCACGAAAGGGAGGTCTACTCTGGATGCGGGGTTGGAATTGACCTCGTATATATTGAAGGCTTGGGAGGACTTACAAGATGTAATAGGAGTTTTTTGTGACCTTTCGAAAGCGTTCGATTGTGTCGATCACCAAACGCTTATTATGAAGCTTAAATACTACGGAGTAACTGACAATGCTTTGGGTCTGCTTGTATCATATTTGACTGACAGGGAACAACGAGTAGCAATAGGTAATATTAAGTCTGCGGGGGCAACTGTAAAATTAGGAGTGCCACAAGGCTCTATACTGGGTCCGTTTCTATTTCTTGTGTATATAAATGACCTACCATATATGGTACATAAACAAACCAAAAATGAAATCGTGCTCTTTGCAGATGATACATCTCTTCTATTTAGATCAAATAGAAGGGGCACTGACGCAAATGTAATTAATGACGCACTAAGGATTGTAAGTAAATGGTTTTGTGCAAACAATCTAGTATTAAATCCACTTAAGACAAACTGTGTTAATTTTTCATTAGTAAACAGAAAGCAAGATAATAATAATATAATATTAATGAACAAAAATCTAAATTTAGTTAGTACCACCAAGTTCTTAGGTATAACATTGGATAAAAAGTTGCAATGGGGACCACATATTACTAAACTAGGAGATAAACTCAGCTCGGCCGTATATGCAGTTAGAGAGGTAAGAAAGCTGACTGATATAGCAACGGCTAGACTGGTTTATTTTGCGTATTTCCATAGTATTATGAGTTATGGCATATTGCTTTGGGGATCAGGGGCGGATGTAAACACTATTTTTATTTTACAAAAAAGAGCTATTAGAGCTATATATAATTTGAGCTCACGAGCTTCTCTACGAGATGTGTTTAATAAAATTAAAATATTAACAGTCTCATCATTATATATTTATGAAAATATTATGCATGTACGTAAAAATATAAATAACTTTAGGAAGCGTTCTGATGTTCATAGTATGAATACGCGAAACAAAGAAAAATTGATTAATTCAAAGTATAGACTACAAAAAACGAATAAAAGCTTTATGGGAAACTCCGTAAGATTTTACAACAAAATTCCTACAGAAATTCTAGATTTAAGTGAAAATAAATTTAAAAATGTATTAAAGATAATTTAATTCAGAAAGCATACTATAGTATTAATAATTATTTGGACGATAAAAATGCATGGTGTCTACCAATAGGTGTGGACAAAACTATTGTAACAGATAGCTCAAGTATTGACAAAGCCCCTGAACAGCTGCAACAACTTGACATGTTATTTTAGAATCCTAGTGTAGTAATTATTGTTGACAAGGCCTCCTTACAGCCGCATCATTATTTAAAATGTGTATTTTGAGGATCTTTTTTATTTTATTTTAATCTTGATGTTATTTTTTTTTTTTTGACAAAGCCCCTATACAGCTGCAACACAAATTATGTTCAGATATTTTATTGTTTTTATTATGTTTTGATTATGTTATACCTATGACGTAACTAAGTGTTCTATAATGTCCCTATGGTTTTAATAAATGTATTGATTGATTGATTGACTAGCGACCCCACCCGGGTTCGCATGGTGTCATTTTCCCGTCGTGCACAGCTTTCCACGACGGGAAAAATGACACCAGTGCGAACCCGGGCTACCTATTAAAACTGAAAATTCGGAAGTCGGTTAAAAAGGGCCCATGCCACGTTTGTGTCTCTTCAATGTTAGATGAAAATGGCTTGCCTTATACACTTACCTACCACATTGGTTCTTTCCAGCGGTTTTATTCAGCTTGCCCTGTTTTATTGTCTGGGTCAAATATTGCTAGCTGAATTAGAAAAACTTCTCCTTATCTTTTATCTATCTATATTGATTCAGTTCTAATTACAACTTTCATTTATTTCGGAACACTATCTATCTAGGTATATGCTCTACTTGTACATTAACTAAGACTTTTGATATGCCAACAAAATTTGCAATTGTTTCAGTATTAGCTCTAGAGCTGATTTCATCATGCTCTGTTAGTTACACTAACGTTCGATTTAGTAATGCTTTGCTTGAGATTTGTAATTTGACAGCTCCCATAGCTCAGCTGGTTAGTAGTCTGCTCTCTGCGCAGGAGGGCGAGGGTTCGACCCTTATATACCGAGTACACATATTTGTGTGGTGAATGCAGGTGTTTGTTCTCTTCCTTGCCTTCGTTGCTCTTTCTTGCCTTGTTTGACAATTTCTGGCTGTGTGTAGTGCCCCATTCACTTGATTTCTTTTCGATATCATCTTCATGTTATCCATCTCTTGTAAATCAAGTCCAAAAGATACCAAGGTAAAACAATCTAATAAATGGAAATGGTAAATTTTATTATCATCCCTTGGATTTGATCAGAATCCTCGAAATGAAATTGAACTGTCTGCTGTAATATTTTTATGTTTTATAAACTTTATTTGCTCATTGGCTCATCTGGGACATCATAGCTACTTTAAAACCATTGTGTCGGTTTGGTTTGCCTTAGATTAGATTAGAAAATACTTAATTGCACAATCTAATCAGCCTTCGAATAGAAGAAAACTGAGCTATTAAATTTAATTTTGATATGGACTTGCGTATGTCCACTTTTTTTCACTCTTCACATCCTCTTACATTCACACACACACCCTTACATATCCCCTTTCTCACTTACATACACCCGGACATACAACCGCTCTAAATAAAAAACGAGTCGGTATACTTAGGACCGTATTCAGAAACAGTGTTTGGTTCTGAGTCGACCTCAAGCATAGATTTTTTGACAGTTTTCTATTGATAAGTGTCAAAAATCTATGCTCGAGGCTCAACTCAGTCTCAAGCATTGTTTTTGAATACGGTCCTAAGTATGCCGACTCGTTTTCTATTTAGAGCGGTTATATGTCAGGGTGTGTGTAAGTGAGAAAGGGGGTATGTAAGGGTGTGTGTGTGTGAATGTAAACTCAACTCCTAAAGAGGTGCAGCGGGGGTTGAAGTTTCCATGGACAAAGCTTAACGCGAGCGAAGTCGCGTGAGATTCCACTAGTTATCTTTACATACCTACATACTTGTGCGAGTATTTGTTTGTTTCTTTTCTTTCCCTTTGAATTTATTTTGTGTGTGTTTTTCTAGCAGATTAAGTGTTGTGTAGTCTAAGTCCGTGGTCTGTACCTATACCCACTCAGCTCACACTCAGATAAAACTGGTTTTTAACCTTTGTTTATTATTATTTTAGTGATTCAGTTTATTGGCGATTATGTATTAGGATGAGAGCGCTATTTTTAAATACATTTTAAAACAGTTTCTAGATAAGCTAATAATTAAAAATACGTGATGAAGTTTTAGTTATACCTAATTGTAAAGGTTTATAGGAGTGTTTCATAAGTAAATAAAAATAATTTTAAACAAATGTTTTATTGTTTAGCTTGACAATTAAAATCTTACACTAATCATGTCCATCACTTCAGCTTTTAAAGCTTGAGTACAAATCAATAAAAATAATTTAATATAACATAATAAATACATAAAATAAATAGCAGAACTTGAGATTCGATGCCTTTGACTCTACTAGATTTGTCCTGCTAATCAATTTACAAATTAGTTGACAAAATGCACAAGAAAAATAGCTTAAGAAGTTCAGAGCTTAAAGAGAGCTTGACAAAGGATGAAGAATTCATGTGTTTTAATAATAATAATTATGCTATTCATTATGGCTGATTTCAATTTTGATAGCGTTTGTCGACAGCTAATGTCTTCTACGTTCATATTCTGAGTGCTTGTAGCTAACTAACAAGTTTGGATTGGCATTTGTCTATTCTGATGAATTAAATAATAATTTAATTACAATAATAATTTTCGCTTGACTAGAAGCAAATACTTAACAACCTACACTTAATTATTAAATGCTTATATTATTTCTAAAAAGTACTAACTATACTAATTAGAAATGGAATAACATTATCACAATTTAGGAATTGCGCAAATTTAATTTACGCCAGCTTAAATTAAATCCTAATAAGAAATACTGAAAGTGCTGTTGATGCCAAAGAACTCTTACTTATCTATTTATAAAATGTAATTAAGTACAATATTTACTCATTATCATGAAGCGCTAATAATTTAAGGGACAGTAATTACCTATTTATCGTGAGGCGGTGAATCAAAACTATAAAATGAACCAAATCATGGAACAAGTGAGGTACTCATATCAAACTTTGGCCCCATAATTCTCTAAAACTAAAATAAATTACTTACGTCTAAAATACTGTTCAGATTCATCGACTAACTTACACAATAATAAGACACATAGTTCAGTCGTCTCTTACGTATACTGTCACGAGTTTATGTCTCTAGTTTTCACAACACATATAAAACATTAATAATTTTCCTGTTTGTGAAATTCTCTAATTCGAATTTAAGTAGTACGCTTCAGTCAGCAGCATAATTTACTTAAACCCACTTGAGTCTGCACTCGATGGGTTCCCGGTCCCGAAGGCACTTCCCAGACGAGTCTGCATCCTGGATTCTTCTTCCACTTCAATCTTCGTACTCCCCGTTTCAGGGAGAGCCAGATTTATAGTTCATGTTGAAAACATTTTGACTGACTTGAAGATTTCTTCATTATTTATGCATTTTTTTCACTTCACAGATGCATTTAGATCGATTCCACCTCATATTCTGGTTCTTCTGTAACAAATAAAAACAAAATGCAAAACATGTTCGTCACGAAAAAGAGCAAATTAATAATGTATAGGGAAATCTAATTTTTTAAACTTTAGAATCAAAACCAAACAAAATGAGAGCTCGTTTAAATAATAATACTTTGAATTTATTGCAGTAAAAAACTGCAGGAAGTTAATAGGGTAGTTATACTCATACTCATAGATCTCAAATTCATAGCAGGTACCTAATAAGAAAATTAAAACAAAAAACAAAAGCATAGTTCGCAAGACAATGGATGTCAGCTTATCGGAAGGCGTCGGTCGCGACTTCTAACGTTACAACATGCAAACAATCAATGAATGCATTTGTTAAACACAGAACAGGCATTATTGAAAGACGTGGCACGTGAAAAAGTTATAAAAGGATCACTTCACAACAGTAAGGAAATCACAACAGAACAAGCATGATCGATAAGCTTAGATCACGCACGATCAGAGTGTTTTAGTAAGCAGTGTCATCTATCGCGATATTAACATTGAACAAAGTGCTGACGCTTTCAAAACATGCAATAGTGCGACTACGTTCAGACATCCACTGTCTTACGAACCTTTTTGAGGCAATCTCTGCGCTGCTCCAAGTTGGGACATTGACAGATGCACTTACGACGATTGAACTCCCTAGGAGATGTGCACTTCTCAGGTTCTGTGGCACAGCAGCCGCAGGTCACGTGCTCTTCAACAGGGTACATGGCGCAAGACTCCTTCCTAGTCTTGGAGTTGTATACTCTTATCTGAAACAATAGATATGCTTATTATGTCATGAAGGGCATCTTTACGCAAGTGTGCAGAACGATGTCAAGGATGCGTAAGATAAAGGTTTGTTTGATTTTATTTACTGACTTGTTCGGACGTTTTTTTTGTGTTATTTAATGTTTTGCTGTGATGGGCCGATGCCACTATGATCAATAAAAGTTGAATAAGAAAAAAAAGATGCAATGCTTACCGGTATATGCCTGGTGACAGTCTTCGTGGCAACACAAGAGCCTGCGGTGTCGAACTCACAGAGGCCAACGCAACGCTTCACCCACACGGCACCCGGACTCACCTGGGGAATTACACACTCATTAGTACCTGAACATTCAATAGACAATGCTTTACATAGCGGATTTTCTCACGCTAATGAGTTTTACGCGGATGTAAACTAGAAATTATAATATTCAAATAACCGAAAACCCAAACGCACTTGTAACGTTGAAGGTGATATTTTTTATTAAAGTAAAAAGTTTATATACCTACAAAATTAAACCATAAATATAAATTTAACAAACTATACAACAAAAAAAACATGGCATAAATTTAAACACTTGCATTTCAACAATTTGAAATTTAAAATCAATTTATTTTCCACACAAATCATATCGAACACTAAATTATTTGTATTGGAATATGGAAATGCGGTGTTGTAGTTAATCTCGTTTTAGCCTAGGTCAGGCGATTGTAGGTGTCATGGAAGTCTCGTGAGATAGCGTCAGTAAATTGATTGATTTCGATATGAGTAATGAGCGCTACAATTGGACTTGGTGTAATATTTATCGTACATTAATGATAGAGGTATTCGTATCAGTTGCCAAATCGGAACGTTTTGTCATCGGTCACGCTTTCAGTGGCCGGCAAATGACAAGTTTGTTTCTAAGAGTAAAAGTGAGGTAATTGAATTTTTTTGTAATCCTTGTAATTTGGCATTTTGATGTGACTTAAAAATCCAGAAACTAAAAGGTACTTGAATTCAAGTCAAGGGGAATCGAAAATCTATTGTATAAAATTATGATGTTCTCCAAGTCAAGTTAGGTATCATTGTCAAATAGTTCATTAAACTTGACTTGTCAATAGTTCATTAAACTTGAACAGTCTTAAATTACAATGATTATGTGAAACGAGATTTAAATTAAACGAGGTCACGCGATAAAAGTATTGCATTACTGTACCAGTATCAGTTAATTAATTACGAATTATTACGTCGATGTCTTAGGTCATTCACTATTATATTATATTGTAATACTTTGATAGCAAAATTGCCTGAATACATTGAAATGGGTTATTGTAAGGGCAACAAAGAAAATTATAAGGTTCATCCTATTTTGTTTTGAAGACGGAATTCAAAAACATAATAGAAAAAAACTGATGCCGTAAGATTAACGACTAGTGATCGAAAGTTTCTTCTAGTTTTGTAAATTGTTAGAATAATTACCTGCTCATTGCCCGATCTAGGATCCAGATGCACAAAGACCGGCTTCGGTACTCCACATTTCGACTGTTCTATTATTTTATTTCTTTCGAGAGCGTTGTCAGGTTCACAGGCAACTGCATAGAACATATAATTAATATTAATAAAAGTAAAACAAGGCCTGATAATAAAAGAAAATTAGTTCTGTTCAAAGAAAAGTTAACATTAAAATATAGAAGTAAGCAAACACAAAAATATCAATATCACTGTCTCCAAAACCAATATATCGTTTAAGTAGGCCAAGAATTGCATCATTGTCATTACACGTGGATGGCGAAAGGTTCAGCGTTTTAGGCAATCCATCATATTCACCTTTTCTATATTCACCTTTCAGAACGGAGAAGGGGTTACTGTGCTCCTCACTTTTAGGAAACTTGGGGTGGCGTCTGTGGGCTACCACCACAGTCACCAACATCACAATGCACAAAACGAACTTGGCCATTATAATTTTTAAATTCACTTTCAGTTACTTAAAAAAAAAATCCTGTTACGGGTTTTCACTTTCAGTTGTCTTATCACTCAAGATCACTGGCTATCTGATTCACTTATCACGATCACTTGATACGTGTTACTGCTTCGGGGTTTGGTTGTGTTCTGTTCAATGTGGTAGCGGTTTGGTAGTATTATAGGTCTAGATCCTGACTCAACCACGCGCACGTGCGAATGTATAAATATGCACATTAGTGTGCGCGGAGGCTTGTCTTCTGCAGTTACGTCACGGTCGCCGCGTCGCTTTCGTGTTTGTACAGCTGACTCTACGTCATGCGAGCTACATCCTTCATAATTTTAGGGAATGCCGAATGACGGGCATGTGCACTCCATAAAAGGCTCCATCATTTCTAGATTTTGGGAATCGCATATTTCACAATTATTTTATTACCACTTCCAAATCTTTTACCGTCCCCGACCATTTAGTCATTATGCTGTGCACGACTATAACTGCACTATTGAAGACCTAAATATAACAAGGAATAGAGATATTGAGGTGGCTACATATTAGTTGAGGAGGGTTTGAGAGAGTATTGACTCGATGACAAGAAGAACCGACAATTTGCCGTTATCATACTGATCCGTTTTGTATTGCGTATGAAACCTAATCTAAAGAGTAGGTAGTAGGTTGTATTTGGAAAATCCGTGTGATACCAATCTCATACCATGCAGGTTTAATCGTATATTGAAATAATAGAGCTCGATAAGGTTGATAACTACATATCTTTGCAGCATGTAATGGATCATCGAATAGGTACTACTAACTTGTAATACGTGAGCCGACGACGAGGCAGCGGCGCCTCTGAATGATAAGGTATCTCATATTAATAGTGAAATAGTTTCTGAGATTAGTATCGCATTAAGATTAAGCATAAATACAGCAGCGCCCAACGTTCATGTAACGTATGAGCTCATAATAAAAACTCAAATCAGTTCAAATTGAATAGCATGAGTTGCCTAATAAGAATTTGCAATCAATTTAATAAAGGTACGACTAATTAGACTGTCTACGCTACGAGCAAAATAAGAATCTCGGCCTATAAATAAATAAATCTTCTTTGATTTAAATCAAAATTAAATAGTCCAATCAATGTCATTATTTGTGTAAATATGTAGGTATATTATTTTCGTATATAAGTTGTATTTTGGTATCGCTACCTACTACGACTAAGTAGGCAAACAAGCATATTATGGCCCACCTCAAGTAAAACGGTTACCGTAGCCTATAAAGCAAAGACTTGCAACGTTAAATTAACTTTGGTTAACATTCGTATGAGAAAAATAAAAAAGCAATAAATGTTCGTACCTATATACATAAAACATGTCTCAACATGAAGCCCTCACGAATGCGCGAATTAATTACATAATTACGTCATATAGATAGTCATTCTCAGAAACATTTCAATAGTTAGAATTCTAGTTTAAACTGAACTTACTATTCGATACTTATCTTGGTGAATTCCTAAACGCTCTAGTTAGCATGAACTTTCAGCCCTAACTATTCGACGAAGTTTTCAAATATTATGAAAAGTTCCTAGAAAGTTAAACACACGTCATGCTTCTATAGGGGTTCAACAATTAAACATGACGTCACCATGACTGACTGTTCAACTTCCAACCCCATTCAGCGGTTAACTACTACAGCGTAAAGAAAACTAGGCTCAAATTTGTGGCCCAATTCACAAGATTCACAGCAAAGTATGACTCTGATGTACTTAGATAATTTTTTTCTTTCGGACTTCTTTGCCAGATTTTTTGCCAATCATTCTACAACTAATAGTGTATTTCGTCATTGCTGTGATGTCAGAATGGCAAATAGGTACTTCCTTCGTGATGACGACTCGTATTAAAATTTGAGCTGGGATGATCATCGATCACCAATAATGGTTCGTTTATTAAAAACCATAAATCAAAGGAATGGGAAGAAGGGCGTCGAAATACTTACTATATGAGTCAAATAAAAGAGAAACTCAAGTTCCTTCTACATAGTATTCACCTTTTATCGTCCTTTCACATTTAAGGACATGACTAATAAAGGCCACCACTAATATTACTGGTGGGAGACTACTAATATCACCTACACTACACACACAAATTAGAAAGGTTTGGATAAATGTTTGTGTCTCAAATAACACTGTAACGGTTGGATCTATTTGGAAGAAACTTAAAACAGCTAGAAGCCTCTAGTTTTCAGATTACCATAGCATTTTATACTAATTACTTTAATTGAGGCTGCTACTTGATCAAGTCAGCAGGTACTCAAAGAAGCTACTGTTCGATACAAAGAGCTCCTAAAGACATCAGTTACGCCATCGGAGGCATATCTCATAAATGTAAAGAAAGAAACAATTCAGTCATGAAAAGTATTGAAACTTCATAGAATATATCGGTTTTCAGGGAGACTCTCTCATCAGCTCCTGAACAAGTGGGTCACTAACGATTACCAGGAATCGATTAGGTACTCAAAGAGAATAGAATCGGTTTTCCATTTGGCACGTCAGCTTCTGTCATACGAGCCAAGTTTGAAGCGTCTACGTGTTTGCATAGTCATTTATCAGTGGCTGTTTCGTGAATGGACTTATCAATCAGCATTGTCACACGGCAGACGGTGTACCACTCTACTGGCCTTGGATCTGCTCTAAGAAGTTTCTAGATTGCGTCATACATTTGCCCTAGAATTGGGACAGAATTTTAATTAACTTTCATCGTTGTGTTACCTTTTTTTATCACATTGGATAAAGTTTTGTTGAATTATTTAATATTCATATTTTAGTACTTTCTTAGAGTAGTTTTATAACGTTGTGCAATATAATGAAATTGATAATAGCATGTATTATCATGGTGTATTATTATTTTAATAGCTCCGTTTTTTCCACATTGGTTGTCTTCTTTGGTATATTATTATGTTTACCTAAAATAAGTATGGAATGTTTGTAGATCTGCGGCTCTTCAATTTTATTGAAAATATATTGTTCCAACAAACCAATCCAGTCACAACCACACAAGCCAGCAATTATGATGATCTTGACTATTTTGTTGCTATTTATGGTTCTCATATCATTTAAGCTAGGGATATTTTAAGAATCGAAGCTATTTTAAGTTTTGAAAAATATATAATGAGTGTTATCTTGTGAAGAGGAAACCGTCTTCGTCACTAGTTTGCACACCTTGCACGTTTTGCCTTATCTTTGGCTCACACGCGGCCGGCGCGGCGACTCACAGCTATGACGTAGGCTACCGTACCGCCGCCGCGCCGCCCCGCTGCGTGCCCGAGCAACAGTTAGCTGTGACGACACGCTTACAACTTTTTTGTGGCTTCACGGAATGTACAGCAGGATATCGATGACCTAATTACACTAACATTTGGCCGATCTATGTTTCTGTTGTGTAATGCGCTGATACTCTTCGTTACAGAAGTGACTCAACTTATGAAATAGCAGCATTTTTTCGCTAAAGATTCATCATCATTGATGTCAAGTTTTTCATTATTTTCAACAATTTGCGACCTTATTAAATTTGTTTTGTTTGTATTTGTAGGGTCGCGAGAAAATGCATTCGACAACCATAGTCTTCAATGCTTAAATCTATCTGATTAATTTAGTTAGAACAAGGCTGCTCAATCCAAGGTTCGCATTCAAAAAGTAGCTAACCAGCGGATTTTAATTTGTTCACCAACAAAAATATAATTTGTGTCATGAGATGATTTAATCAATCATAGAAACCGGTATGTAACAATGTTCCAGAGTCACGCGACCTTGCTTTGCAAATTTGCAGGTATAGCTCAATGCGTGATTTTTGTTTAAGAGCGGGTCGTGCGACAATTTTAGATTTTTAAAAAAATAATTCATAAACTAAGTGACATTTTAAAAATCGCAAAAGGACTAAATTCGAATTAATCTCAAATGTATAGTCTACAATAAGTCCTTTTGCGATTTTTAAAATGACACTTAGTTATTTAGTTATAATTTTTTTTTTTTTAAATCTCAAATTTTCGCACGACCCGCTCTTAACGCTCTTGTTTACCCGCGGCCCGCCTACTTCCAATTATTTATATATGGACCTAAAAAAAATAGTTGGGCCGCTTTGCGACCCCGATAATAGTACATTATGATATAAGTGCGGTAGGTTGAAAATTACAGCCGAGGCGTTATTGAAGCCCGAGCCGTAGGCGAGGGCTACAAGAAAGCAGAGGCTGTAATTATCAAAGCGCACGTATGTCATACGACGTTTTATAACACATTTGCGAGGAAATAAATAAAAATTAAACGAATAAATTGTTTATCACTTGTTAAAGCAGTTAGAGAATTTGAAATGAAATGAAATGACATAACAGATTGTAAATGTCATTTCATTTAATTTCATTCCAATTCATCCCGTTTCATTCAGTTTCATTCGGTTTCATTCATTTTAATTCAGTTTCATTCAGTTTTATTCAGTTTCATTCAGTTTCATTCAGTTTCATTCAGTTTCATTCAGTTTCATTCGGTTTTATTTGGTTTCATGCAGTTTCATTCGGTTTTATTCAGTTTCATTCATTTTCATTCGGTATCATTCGGTTTCATTCGGTTTCATTCAGTTTCATTCGGTTTCACGCAGTTTCATTCGGTTTTATTCAGTTTCATTCGGTATCATTCGGTATCATTCGGTTTCATTCAATTTCATTCGGTTTCATGCAGTTTCATTCGGTTTTATGCAGTTTCATTCAGTTTCATTCGGTTTCATTCGGTATCATTCGGTTTAATTTTGTTTCATTCCGTTTCATTCGGTTTCATGCAGTTTCATTCGGTTTTATTTAGTTTCATTAATTTTCATTCAGTTTCATTCGGTTCCATGCCGTTTCATTCGGTTTCATTCAGTTTCATTCAGTCATTCGGTTTCATTCGGTTTTATTCGGTTTTATTCGGTTTTATTCAGTTTCATTCAGCTTCATTCAGTTTTTTTCGTTTTCATTCGGTTTCATGCAGTTTCATTCGGTTTTATTCAGTTTCATTAATTTTCATTCGGTTCCATGCAGTTTCATTCAGTTTCATTCGGTTTCATTCGGTTTCATTCGGTTTTATTCAGTTTCATTCAGCTTCATTCACTTTCATTCGGTTTCATGCAGTTTCATTCGGTTTTATTCAGTTATTTCATTTTCATTCAGTTTCATTCGGTTTCATTTGGTTTCATTCGGTATCATTCGGTTTCATTCCGTTAAATTCGGTTTAATGCAGTTTAATTCAGCTTCACTCAGTTTCATTAAGTTCATTCGGTTTCATTCGGTTTCATTCGGTTTCATGCAGTTTCATTCGGTTTTATTCAGTTTCATTCGGTTCCATGCAGTTTCATTCGGTTTCATTCAGTTTCATTTCATAAATTTAGCATCTTGATAAACCGTACGTTTTACCTTATTAGAAAGCAACCCGTGCGTTTTACATTACATTACCGCACTAGTGCGTAATGACATACATAACGATACTGAAATTAGTGGAATAAGAGACCCTTTTCGAGCAAATGTGTTATAAATTAATTTTACAACAGTTATTTTCAAATACCAAAGAATGTAAATGAATGGCGCCTGAGTTTTCCGCGTTGCGCCGACACGGCCGCAGCCCACGGCAAATACTTTAGTAATTTTTGATTTATGCATTGTCAATAAATGACGCCACATTTTTTTAAGATTACTCACACCAGCGATGCTCCAGAATGTTCCTTCTTAAACGAAATCCACTAAACATGAACTTATTTGGAGTTTGCTGCAAAAATGTAAGCATTGAATATTCATTTTTATCACCGAATGCCTTTAATTGTTTATTTCTTATGCCTTTATTTCTTTAATGTCTTTAATTTTATTTTATTTATTAAAATAACTTTAAATTAGGTACAAACTAGCAGATAATGTAAGTAGCTGATAGTGCTCCCGTTATTTGAAAAGAATGACTAAAATTTAAGCTTTTTTTAAGCAACACCGAAACCTAATTTAAATAGCTCTATTGAGCTATAAACAATAACTTATTGTTCTTACTAATGAAACCATTGCAGTTGGCTATTAAAAATGCTGTGTATACCTACGTACCGAAATGCGGGAGCAGAAAAGGGTTTCTATTTGCATACTATTCTTGCGTAACTTTCACTTTATCGTCTAATACCCGAAGTGGTTAAAAGAGTGGTCTCTTTGAAGATTATAGGCTTAAGAAATAACCGACATGTAAACAAAATGTACTACGTTAACTATATTAACATGGTATACCCATCTTTATGTTGCATAATTTCAACAGACTGCGATTCCAGGATGTTCGTGCTTCTACCATCTGTTTACCTGTACGGAACCACCCATCAATATGCTGAGCCACAAGTGCTTCGAACTAGTTATGTGTGGCAAACCAGACTACATCGTATACATAAACGTGCTATCAAAGAATCCTTTATTTTACCCACTAAGTCAAAGAAATAAAATAAAATTACACCTCACTCTCAGAAAGCAGCAATTTTATCATGAAGCCCTTACATGGTTCTATAATGGTCGCACCTTTATAAACCAACGCGTTTTTACTCGTGAAAATCTGAGAAGGGCCGAGGGCCCAAGCTAAGCTTATTTTGCTCGTAGTCTGTGCCTATGCGTATAATTAAGTTAAACTTATTTATATGTATAACATTTTCTGACCAAAAATAATGGTGGTATATGTTTCAGACCTTAGTGTGTGTTGTCTGTGGCCTCGTTGCTCCGAAAATGATGCATGACTAAAGCTTCGATTTCGTTGCGGCTTTTTTATTCGACACCATGATAGTTCTGAAATAGTTGTTAGCCAGTAGAAATACAGATTCCTATCAATCGGGGGTTTTAATTTTTTGTTTATTTAACTTGTTCTAAAAAGGGCAACGAACCTTACTATGAATAATAAAAATGAGATTGCTTTATTAGTTTGTTCTTATTTATATGTATCAATCGTGAGAAATATGTCGCTGTATTTTTTAAATTGTTCTTGGGCTTTATTTTCTCCGTGTACAATAAAGTGATATCAGAGAGAAGTTATACAGGTTACAAGTGCCATTCACTTTTAAGCGGGCAGATTATTACGTTATCTACAAAATGTATCACGATTGGAAAACCCCTAAATCTGCTTAATAATAATAATAATAATATAGCATTTTATTTCCAAATCTCTTAAAGTTAGGTTTTACAGTTTGTGTGTTAGTAAAGTATTATTACTCTTGCATTGACATGCAATTGTCAACTCGAGCAAATGTGACAAAACACGGATTAACTAGTCTAACGCTACGCCAGGATTATTAATAACACCCTTAGTGTTTACTTTTAGCCTAATAGTTGTTAGTTTAATGTTAGTTTTCTTAAATCTATAAGGAGTGGACCCCTTTTTGGGTAAAGGCCTCCTCCATCTTCTTCCACTTTTCTCTATCCATTCCTGTGGACATCCAGTCTTTCCCAGCAAGTTGGATTATATCATCAGCCCACCGGCTATACGGTCTATCAACTTTTCTTTTGCCTGGTGGCCCTTTCCACTAAATCTGCTTATATCAGTTAAATTATTGAACAGTCAAGCAGTTACGATAAGGCAAGCATGATATCAACTTAACGAAATATTTAGAAAATCATCCTATACCTATACCTGAAATATATAATTATGTATTATAGTATTGGTGTTTATTCTAAGGTTTTTGAGAACGAACGTAACGATGAATGTTTCATGAAACACACCATAGAAGGAAAAAGAATACCATGGATATGGAATATGAGACAAATAAAAACGTCGCTCACAATCATGTCGTAGAAAGAAATTAAAACGGGTTTCCTGAAGATAAAACAACTGGATGGAGAGAGTACATAAATTATATCTAGAACACAGCTTTAAATCGATAAGAAACATAGGTAATGCGGAAAGAATTACCTTTGTATCGCAAAATATATAGTTCATGCATTTCACGAAGACGCATCCAGTGATATTTATCTGGTTGTAATAAGAGCCAAAATGCTCTAATTGACGCGTCTTCGTGAAATGCATGAACTATACTCAAAAATGTCACAATCTCTCAAAATCAACACTAGTATTGAACGTGCACATAGACTAATATTCTTTCTCTAAGATTCAATGTTTTCCAACTCTATCGCAGTTCGTCGTTCAGATGCAATGATGTAGCTTTTATTTCGGTTTTGTTTGGGTGTGAGCTGTGATTATTGACACAATTGGGTGGGAGGATTATCTGGGAAATCAAAATAAAGTACGCGTAACTTTTAACTATCTGCCTGTTAAACAAGTCTAACCATGCTTACAAAGCATGAAAAAGCAGACGTGTCTCTAGTAAACTTTTGTTTAAAATCTTGGTCTGGAAATGATCGGTACAGCATCATTATTTACGAAAAACAAAACCTTTAAAAATAAGTCATTGTGGTAGAACTTACCTTAATGAGTTGTGTTTTACGTCAATCATTGTTTCATTATAAAATAACCCACCTTTACAAAATCAATAAACATTGTGATGAGCTAATAAAATGAGCTCAGACACGATATGCCTTACAATATAATTGAAAGGAAAATTATTTAAAGAGCCGTCATTATCAATTAAATAAATAAATATATTCTTCTTCTTCTTCTTATCGTGTCAATAGTTCTTTCAAGCCAGTGTGGTGAAAGGATTTTAAGTGATAAATATATTGTGGACTATCCACTCAACACTATCAAGCCCCAAACTACGTAGAGCTTGTACTATGTATGGGAACCAGATAGTTGATATTATAATACAATATAACACCCAGACAGAGAACACACATTATACAGCATACATATTATATTATTGTATAATCGATATTATAATCGGTTAATATCGATTTAAATAAATCTTGCCAGATATTCTGAGAACAAATAATTTTTTTTTATTTATTTCTCGTCGCTGTGAGTTGATTTGTTTTGTTTCTTATTATAGTGATAGGGTAACTAACTACCCACTACATCTTTAAACATTGAAGTCCGGCATTTCCTAGGAACAGTTTAGAGCTTTCTTTTAGTCTTTTCATAATAAACACCGCCAGGTGTTTAATAAGAAAATACACTGTTTTATTACAAGTTCCCACGCGATGGCACGTGTCCCGAGAAAATACCAGATTGATTACTCATTTAATAAAATAGTGTCTCTACAAGATCACCGCGGATAAACTTTTGAAAGGAATTCGTTGAGTATTTGTGGAATGATTACTGAATACTATATCGAGTTTATATTTTATGTACCTGCTATGGACTTTGTAATATAATATTTATAAGGTCTGAAATAAAAATATTGAATTGAATTGAATTGAATATCAAGGACTATCGATATAACCATTTAAAACGACACCCCAGGCAAATGCCAAAAATATGCTTAAACTAGCGGCCGCCCGCGGTTTCGCTCGCCCCGTTCCCGTTAATTATGCGGGATACAAATATCTTGTGCACTATTTCAGACTACTATTATCTACCTCTGTGCCAAATTTCATCCAGATCCGTTCAGCCGTTCGGTGTTATTGAGTAACAAACATACATCCATCCATCCAAACTTCCATATTTATAATATTAATATTTTTGTGAAATTTATAGTTTCAACAGAATTAAACTAAATTCAAAGGGCGATAACGTATAGATTTTAGTAGATGTAAGTTTTTATGCATACAAAATGTAGCCACTGCCTTATTTAGCTAATATTATTTATTATTTGTTAGTAGGTAATGTTTAGGCCCAGAATAAACAATACCACATATTGGTACTACATTGTTTAGGTAAGCTTTAAAATTAATAGATGATGAAGTATAAAGATGATGAACTCAAACAGTAAGAATGCAAATCCGGTACCGGTTCTTAATTATTTTTTATATTTTTAAATAATCTGATCCAAATCTAACTGATTCTACGTAGGAAACAATCAAGCGATTATATGATTTCGCTCGCTGTGACTAAACATATTTTGAAAATGTATTGATGTGTTAAAATAAGCTTTGGCACATTTTAATTATCCTTGTGTTTTTATTGAATAAAATAGTGTTAGGTTACGTAGTCATTACGTAGGTATTATTGTATTATTTTATTTTATTTTTATATTATGATGACATGTAATTTTAGAATTTTCCCAATGTGAATCGAATGAACATTATTAATAAATGGCTATTATGACTATTGGTATGAATATTATTATATTATACATATTTTGTCGCGTGTAATCAGTGTTAAGTACTTACCGACCTATTTTGCTACTTGTTCACATAGGACCTTGTGATTTCAGAATAAAATTAGGTGGTGTTTTATTTTAGGCCTTGATATCACTGTCTATGCAATTTATGCGGAACCTCTTGTATCGGCCTTCAGCTTTCTTAGAATCCTTTGACGTTGATGAATACTGTTGTATCTAAACCTAGACTTTTTACGTCGGGTTTTAACCGACATTGTATAATAGATTGAACTTCTACTGGTGTGAATGTCGTCTTTCGTCTTTCTTAGAATATTTTTGTATGTTGGTAAATCACCGTTTTTTTGTTCAAATGTATTCATATTCATATTCATATTCATTTATTCATTGTTTCATGTGTATTATAGGTCTTAGGGGGTAATAACGTCCAGAACATGAGCCCCGCTGGGGCATTACAATGGCCTTACGGCGAAATTAAATTAAATTATGTAAATCTAGGTAACAAACTTCTGTAGAGAATCTAGCATAACAATAAAATCTTAAATCTATGTATGACTATTTGACTTGGACGGCTTGGTAATATTTAGAGGTAGGTAAGGTGTAGTTTTTAAATCTCGTCTTCCATAAATTCCTTAATGCTGTAGTATGATTTATTGATGAGCAGTTTTTTAAATTTTCTTTTAAAAGTGATATTTTCAACTTCGTTTTTAATTTTATCTGGGATTTTATTAAATATTACTATTGATCTATAGTAGGGACTGTTTTTATACATTTCTAATTTGGGTGCAGGGAGGACAAGCTTGTTTTTCCGGCGAGGGTTTTTGTGCAAATGCACACGGAAGCACCAAGATTATCTCACACTAGACCGATAAATTAAAGGGGACTTCTGAATTTCACCCACTCCCCACTGATAAATAAAATAAATAAATAAATAATGCGGACAATCCACACAACACTACCTAGCCCCAAACTAAGCAGAGCTTGTACTATGGGAACCAGATAGCTGATATAATACTTAAATACATTTTTTTTGTAAATACATACATAGAATACAATATAACACCCAGACAGAGAACAAACATCTGCGTTCACCACACAAATATTTGTTCTCGGTGGGGATCGAACCCACGCCCTCCAGCGCAGAAGGCAGAGCTACTACTAACTGATACTGACTGACTGATGACTGATGTTTGTGCCTCTTCTTGAGAAGGGTTTGTATGGAGCCTATGAGTCACAAAGATAGACACCATTCGCGGACTTGATCACGTAATTCATACTTCGACTTTAATGCCATAAGTTTTCATTTTCAGGTTCAGTCACAGCCCGTCACGGCACTAGCCTGACTCATATTCCAAGAAGTTAAAGTTTTACTGGTTTTATATAGGGTGCCTGCAGGGATTAGGGCAAGACTGACTCACTACTAGCCCACAAACGTGTCACAGTAAGAAATAAATCACTTGTTATCGGGCATCAACCAAATACCTAATGAAAAGTTTGCTACTCTTCGTTCTATTATTTAAAAGTTAAATATAAAAGTTGTTATTCGTACGATAATAAACACCAAGGGGTTGTGAATTTGTGGTTTTAATCATGTAACTCCTGTGAGCTATCTCTCCATAATCTGTACAGACCTCGTAATTACAAGATAAACTGGATCACCTAGGAACCGGATAATCGGTAATGTCCCAAAAGTGAACACCTAGTGTGAGAATTAAAACATCATGAAAACATTAACATCAACGTAAAAAATCACATGATAGTGGAGGCGGATCAAATTCGATATCCAGCATCTAACTTCCCCCGGTTGATGATAATGGGCCTTTGTTAAGTTGACTGCAGTAAAGCTAGTATTTATCATGCACAATAACCTCGAAAACCCCTAAAGATGTGTATTCTACAAGTTAACACAGCCAATAGTAACGCTTACGTTGTAAGGCTATATTTTCAGAATTGTCATACCAAGTGCTGAATTAATCATCCACTAGGCCCGATTGGGGCCTTATACCTACATAATACATACTTATACTCCTGGAATACCATCGTTCTCGTGATGAAATACATTTTCATCTGAGTCTCAAGTTTTCAACAAACGTTTGCTAAGCACTCAATGTTGTCAAAATTGAGGATGGGACATCATGAGCATGGGATGTAGGGACGAGCTGGACGCTTTTGAGCGGGACTGGCAACATAAAGCAGAAGATCGTAGTGACTGGCGAAAATGGGGGGAGGCCTTTGCCCAACAGTGGGACTACAGGCTAGGAAGTAATAGTAATAGTATTGGACATCGTCCACTTTTATTCCAAAATCATTACTCTACCACTTTTCCTCTACGCATTAGTGAACATGCCGACGACTCAATCATGCTTTTCATCTACAAGGTTAGTTAAAAACTGGTCCGATGCGTATGATTTCACTTACAGGTAATTTCCCCGGCGTTTCTGCCCTTGAAGCTATACGCAGGTTTTTGTGACGAAGGGGTAATTCCATCGGAACCTTTCCCCTTCATCGACTAGTTTGTGTACTTCCGGTTTATACAGCGTGGATACGACATGTCAGTCGTATCCACCTTGTTTAGCAATCAAAGTGACTGTATTTGTATACGTGCACTTTAAACATATAACCGTTAACACGTTCGCGCGCGGTGCTCACTTTTTCGAAACTTCTGATGGAGCACTGTTTTCTCCCATACATTTATTTTGACGTTTAAAAACGTTCTTTAGTACCTTTATTTATTTGAGTAATCAACTATGATTAGAACGACATTATACGTCGACGTATGGTCACGTTGCGCAACATTTAATCATTTTTCAGCCTCTTTAATTAAACACAACGTCACGATACGTCGACGTGCA
The DNA here is from genome assembly GCA_939531255.2 of Thera britannica. Taxonomy (NCBI): domain Eukaryota; kingdom Metazoa; phylum Arthropoda; class Insecta; order Lepidoptera; family Geometridae; genus Thera; species Thera britannica. The sequence goes on along the minus strand of OW618040.2, from coordinate 538,320 downwards.
GTTACGTTCTGCCACATTTTATCCTTAAAAACGTATTAAGTTATACAAAACGTATCCGTACGTCGACGTACATATACGTTCTGTAATATTATATATTTCCTAATCTATTATACTACACGCAACGTCTTACTACGTCGACGTATGGAGACGTTGTGCCACATTTAATCTTTCGAAACCTGTTATATTACTCGCAACGTATCATTACGTTGACGTATTAACACGTTGTGCTGCATTTTATCTGTCGTTACCTATCATATTACACGCAACGTCTGATTACGTCAACGTATTAACACGTTGTGCTGCATTTTATCTTTCGTTACCTATCATATTACACGCAACGTCTGATTACGTCGACGTATTAACACGTTGTGCTGCATTTTATTTTTCGTTACCTATCATATTACACGCAACGTCTGATTACGTCGACGTATTAATACGTTGTGCTGCATTTTATCTTTCGTTACCTATCATATTACACGCAACGTCTGATTACGTCGACGTATGAATACGTTGTACCCCATAACGTCTTTTTTTAACTATTATCTCTTGCGCAACTTCTGATAACGTCGACGTAAAGAAACGTCCCGCTTCATTTTATCTTACCTTACTTGATATATTATTCGCAACGTGTCATTACGTCGATGCATGGATACTTTTTGCTTCATTTTGTCTCATCTAATCTATAATATTTCACGCAACGTTGACTGTAAAACATTAAAACAAACACTGTCTTACGTATGTATGTGTTTATTATTATTGAAATAAAGAAAGAGAAATACAAAGCAACTGCTCTTTTGTATTTACTTATAACTAGTTTTTTGAAACTAATATCACAATTTTTGTAATATTAATCATATTAATATTGTTTAAAACATGAAATAAAATGTTTTTTTTGACAAAATCAACATAATTAAAAAAAAACCTTTCTGAAACTAACACAACAAATAAAACAAAAAACTTCTATGCAAACCAGGAAAAAAATCAATCTTGTGATGTAATTTAACTCAAGGTCACCTGCATTTATTTATTATTATTTACTTTTACTTATTATCAATAGTATAACTAGCCTTAAGATAATGACTTAAGCTTTGACTTAGTTTTTACTTTGGGTTTCCCTGTAAAATATAGAGATCGTAATAATCAGTCTTCTGATTTGAACATCTGTGCTGGGTTATACCTCAGCTCTTTTTGTATCTTTCAAACCTGGTTATGCCATTCTTCGAAGCACAAAGCACACAGGGGTGGCTTTTCTTCACATCCTTTGCACCTCAGTCCCGTTTCTCGCCTTATTTTATTTTTAGTACACATTCTGCACTTCATATAATTTGATGTTTTTTTGGAGCCTTCACGAACGGGTATTTTTTCTGGCCAATGACCACCGTTTCCCTGTGAATTTGTGATTGGAGGAAGAATGAACTCCCTTCTTTCTTGTTGTCTATTATCATTTTTATTTAATTGAGACATGACCTGTTCAATTCTTGTCGTTTTTGGTATATTGATAAGACTTCTTATCAATTCTTCGCGGTAACTCAGAAAATCACATTTCTCTTGGCAATATTTTCTGTAAAGAAAGAAGCTGTTCCAAACTGTTAAATCCAGTAAGTGAAAGAACACTTTTTTGTACCATTTAATGGTTTTTCTTGGCGACGAATAATATGAAACCATCTGGTCCGCTCAGTCTATACCGGACATATGCATGTTGTATAGCGATACTTCTTCTGGTTTCGTGCTGGTTTTACCATAACGGTTTGAGACTGTTACAAGTTTGGGATGGCTTGCAGTATTTATCATAAGTACAGGCCGTTTGTCTACCCATTTGGAGACATAAACTTTGTTTTTGCGAACCCACACATGTTGATTTTTTTTCAGTTTTTTTTTAATCAATTCCTTGGGGTTGCTTTTACGGTTAGCACGTAATGTTCCAGTTGTGTGGGTTTTTAAGTTGAGAAGTTTTTGTGAAAGCTCCACGGAATTGTAGTAGTTGTCCATAAACAGCCAATGTCCTTTTAATAAATATGGTTGCATTAGCGTCATAACTATCTTTTCAGTCTTTTTTCCTCTTATTGTTTCGCTATCTGTGTCTTTGCCAGTGTACATGGTAATATTTAACATATATCCATCGTCAGACGTCAGTTCATAAAATTTGATGCCATATTTGGCTTTTTTGTTTTTAATGTATTGTCTGAAAATCACTCGTCCCCTGAACAGCAACAATGATTCGTCTAAACTAAGTTCTCTGTTAGGTTTGTAACATTCCTGGAAATGTCTCGATAAAGTGTCAATAAATTGGGTAATCTTTTCTTTGCCTTTTGAATTGAGTTCGGCCACATACACACAGTTTAATAGTTGCTCAAATCGTCGGCCTGACATCGAATATTGAAATATAGGATGATAATACAAAGGATCACTACGCGTGAAAAGTTTCCGTTTTTGCGGAACGTTAACCTGTCCCATCAAAAGACATAATCCAAGAAATTTGAGCATTTCTTGCCGATTCGTATCTCTGAAATTATAGTTGTTCTTTCTAGTTGGTCTTCTTTTTGAACATAGTGCTTGCCCATAAGCATTCGTTTTCTCAACTATGTAGTCTATAATGTTTGGCGGTAATAACTTACCAAATACTTGTTCAACTGATGAATTGGGGCCAATTTCAAATTGAACTCCTGCAGAAATCTCATCAAATTCAAAAAACGGAATTTCTGCAATTGTTTCTTCCCATGCTGATTCCTGTCGGGGCGAGGCTTCAACGGATGGATCCCCTGCAGGGCTCACAAGATCTGATATCAGAGGCGGCGCCTCACGATGTGGGCTGCTTTCGGGGCTCGCAGAGACTACTATCTGAGGCAAGGGTGACACCCCACGATGTAGGTTGCCTTCGGGGCTCGCAGGTACTAGTATCCGTGGCGAGGGCGGCACCTCGCTATGTGGGCCACCTTCAAGGTCTTCGTAGTCTCGAGTCTGAGGCAAGAACGGAATCCCGCAATATAAGTTGTCTTCGGGGTCCTTAGGGTCTATATTCTGAGGCGATGATGGTGCTCCGCAGTGTGAATTGCCTTCGGGATCTTCAGGGTCTGGTTTCTGAGGTGAGGGCGGCACTATGCAATGTTGGTTACCTTCAGGGTTTGGTTTCTGAGGCGAGGGCGGCACTATGCAATGTGGGTTACCTTCAGGGTTTGGTTTCTGAGGCGAGGGCGGCACTATGCAATGTGGGTTACCTTCAGGGTCCTCAGGGTCGGGATTCTGAGACGAGGGTGGCACCACGTGATATGGGTTGCATTCAGGGTCCTCGGGGTCTGGAGTCTGAAGCAAAGGCGGCATCACGCGATATGGGTTACCTTCAGGGTCCTCGGGGTCTGGATTCTGAGGCGAGGGAGGTACCTCGCGATGTGGGTTGCCTTCTGGATCCTCAAGGTCTGGATTTGGAGGCGAGGTCGGCGCCTCTCCACGTGGGATATCTTCAGGGGCCGCAAGATTCTCCGGCATCATAGACATGAGTGGCGCTCCACGTTGTTGGCTGCCTTCGCAGCTATCAGAGTTCATCTTGGGTGGTAAGGACGGTGTGAGCAATGAAGAAAAGCTTGAAACGTCACCAATATTATTTATAAGGGTAGATGAATTAATAGAGATAGTGTCAGCATCTTCGTCGTCGTTAACTTTCCTTTTTTTGTGTTGACTCTTAGCACTCGTGGAACTATTGCGCTTTCGCTTATTTTTATGGGTATCAAAAATACTTTCATCACTACTTATATTACTTTCTTCTTGTTCTTCGCTATAGTTTTCATTTTCCGAGTAATTAGACCTGGTTTCATCGCTACTATAGTGCTCAGAGCTCCAATCATGTTGGTCCTTTTGGTCACCCGCTGGATCATAATCAACATCGGAAACAGAACCATCAGTAGCATAGGGGTCCGGCGAAGTACCACCAGAGGAAGTTGGCTCAAATATTTTCATTTTTGAGTGGTTTCGTGCTCTTTTTTCCATTGTTATGCCCGAAGAACATGGTTCTGATGGATCCTTGCTTGTTTTGTCACCTTTTTTATTAGTTTTCTTTCTTCTCACTCGCTTTGTTTTGTTCATCTAAAACAATGGAATTTCTATAATAAGAACTAAAATAAAACTACTCAGGTTGCTCAAATATGAAAATAATTATTGTATTCTATATAATACACACTATTATTTAAATCCAGTACAAAATATGTGATAACTTACGATTTAAAAGTTTCGTAACTCGGGAGCTTACTTCACTGTACACGTGCGTCGCGTAACGGTGCACAGCCCGACTGACAGTATGGCGGCGCATACTCCAGTTGACGTCTATGCACGTTCTGCGTTTGTGAGTAGGTGTCTTTGTATGTGTGAGAAGCACCCACAAAACGCTTAAAATGACGATGCTGTGTGACACTACGAAATCAAAATTTTGATATGTTGTGGCACTGTGACGTCACTATAGGAGCATTATATGAGAAACGGACGTTTCCTTACGTTCTGGATGATAGAGAAACACAAAATTTGACGTATCGATGCGTTGTGCGACATCGTATCTCGATTTTTTTACGTATCCATACGTTCTGCACGCGAATGTGTTAAAATTATTGAAATAAAACGTCGAGCTACCTGTAATATTTTTGGGGATTGAATTGAGACGAGGAACTGTTGGAGAAATTACTGTTGTTTTTCATTGCTTATATTTATTTTGTAAGTGTATTTCTTTAGCTCATTGAAATGTCTTTGCTAATAACAAACGTGGATAATGTTCCGACGTTAGGTAACTTTGAATTGTCAAGTACCTTTTCATCGTTTACATTCTTGTGAATACGGTTAACCCCCAAATTAAATACCTATCAACGACTAAGCGAAATTTTTGCTTCGGTGTCTATAGGTTTCATTTCTGGTTTTCACAGTTGCTGATTCATGAATCATCACTTTCAGTTACCATTCTCTACGACGCAAGATAGCACGTGGTAGGTACTTATCAAGCACAAGTCCATATCAGTGATATACTTCATCATCATGAGAATTCACTGATGAATTATTACCAAAGTAAACTACCAAAGGCTACACTATTCACTATCATTTTCATGAATGAAATTCCAATCTACTCAACCCTACTCAACTCCTAACTGACCAAAATGTTTGTCAAAGAAATATAGACTTAGTATCTTTCTTAACACAATCGAATATCTCTTAATGCTTTTACCGTCTAGTTAAACTAACTTTTGATGCAATTTTCAACCTACAACGGACGAAATAAGATTGATGTTCGTTTGAAGTCAGGATTGCACTTGTGCTGTTCTGTGAGTGAGTAGTGGACACGTGCCATGAGCGTGCCAATGTGATTGGTCTAGAGGCGCGTAACCTTATCTTTTAGATGTGCCGACCTGCCGAAACGGTAGTAGGTACACACCTACTCAACACACACTTTTGGACTATGAAGATAGATAACACAGGAAGTATACAAGAATGCAGTAAGAACACTGATGATTTTGACTTCAATCGACAAAGCCACAAGAATGTGTTTTGCCATTAAACATCGTGAGGAAACCGGCATGTCGTAGAACCTAAAAAGCTCGAAAATATGTGTCAAGTGCACGAAAGGAGCCTCGCTGAGGCGCACTTAAAATCCTTTCACCACACTTGGTTCGAAAGAATCAGTGACACGATAAGAAGAAGAAGATTAAACTGTGTAGTCCAAGAGCTTGTTATGTATAGCGAACCGGGCATGGCAAACACATATAGCTTACTTAAATACTCCAGACAGTAAGAATGCTGGTGGCATTGATAAAACAAAACAAACGTGATGTAATCTTTTACTGGCTCTCAGCTGGCAAGGTTATGAACTGCGCTAGGACAATGTGATATTCAAAGAATAGAATTCAACAGAGCTTGGGCTCATAGGTACCTACCTTCACGATATCATAGAATCATTAAATTTAGAGATTCCGGTTCGCAATCACTGAGGATGCGACTATACATACAGCAGCTTGAATATAAAGCGTCAAAGAAATATCCAGACACTCGAAACGTCTCCTCATTACACCACACTGGTTCTTACACCCGGAATAATGCTAACACAAGTATTTTTTGAACCTTGGCCAATTGATTGCTTAGTTCTAAGACATGTTAGTGATCGAGTATGTGTAGCTCTTGCATCAGATTGTGAAAGTGATTCCGAGAACCAGATCTCAATCAGAGTCTACTTACCCAACAATTTTTATGAGGAAAAATGTACATTATCCAGAGCTTATAATTTGTATTATACCGAAACCACAGGCCAATAACATATTTATTTATTCCTGTAGTTTACACATTTTTATTGAGCTCTCCCTTTTTTTGTTCGTAATTTTATGGGTGTAGATCTTCGATCAAAATAAAAATGTATTTATTCCTTTAGATATCAAATTATTCATTTGAAAAAAATCGTTTTCTTTCATCGCAGAGGTAGTTTTTTGGCCTCTGCGATTTCAAAGAATACATACGCATGTATTCTTATACGCCCCCTATCCGACGGATCATTGATGATGATGATGACATTGAGGATTACAGGAAGTTGGTGGATAGAGCAGGCCCAAAACCATTCTACCTGGAAATGTAAGGAGAGGCTTTGTCCAACTGTGGATTTCTTCAGGCTGAGGATGACCTACTTAAGACCCTTCAAGCTTTAATATGCTCAATATTCATCGGTAGGAACAATCACCGTGCCTGGCGTCAGAGGCGAAACACTACCTCGGGCTTTCCAACAAGATAGGACAATAGGATTATATCAGATGACGCAAACCATTTGAAATCATTAAGAATCTGCACACGAATTCGGAAAAAAACTCTTAACAAGTGGTAAGATAAACGGTGGAGTGTTTTGATACGGCTTAAGGGTAATCGGGCACGTACACATATAGTGAGTTGTAATACCTACTGTAGACGACTCATTCTTTATTTATCTAGGTATATGAGTACATGGTGACCCCACGGACAACTAAGGACATGAACTGTTGGTTTGGGCCAACTAACCCTAAAAACTACTACCACAGCCATCAAAAGCAAACCAGCACCACTGTTACCAGAAGAAAAAAATCCTACAAATCAATAATGAATCCAACTATATCAAGTAAATCTATTTTTAACATGAATACATGTCACGTTTCTGGGTCAATGGCCCGTGCATTGTGCAATGCTGAACTTTACAGATTACACCTGCAAAAATTGAGTAAAATAAAGCAACTTATTTTTTGTTTAAACTGTCTATGCAGAATGTTCAAAAATGCATAATTGTGTCGATACACCAAGCGATGTTGTAAATGCTAAGTGGACGAAATACTTGTGACAATAACTAAGTGAATCTAATTTCATCTACGTCGGCAAAATCAAATTGTGTCGAGCCCACCAATAGCGTAGCAACCAATGTAGGTGGGTCGAGGTCCTCTCACGTACCTGTCCTGGGACGGAATCTTAGATATACTTTTAGGGACCGCTGCAATCAAAATCACGGGAGCTGATGGCACTCCGCACAAAATGAGAGGTTGACCAGGAGACGTAGCTGTCATTAATGAAAAATTAAACCATGTGTAGATATGCAATAAATATATTGAGTAGGTATATTGAGTATTGAGTTGATGGACATCGTTTTTCTCCTCTGTGAGTGGCATGGTTGCGTGAACCCGGCAAATGGATTCACTTTGCTTGACGTTTCAAAGTGATCTTTGCAATTCAAATGAATAAAACCCAAAAACTACTTTGACTGACAGCAGTGGCCTTTTCAGAATTACATCATTTTATTATTCAAGCTTATTTTATTTACTCCATCGCTTTCTGAAAGCTCCATTTCACAGGGTTCTCCGATGAGTCAGATCATGGGATCATCCTACTCCCGACTATTTTGGGTGAGACAGTTGGGCGACGACACCCGTCATTACTCTCTTGATCTCGTCATCGGCGTCATTACCGACTGAATGACATAACCCTGTATTTTAAGATCAGTTCATTATTTCTTGGTGTTCCTGAGGAAATGCGGGCTGCAAGAAAGAAAATATGTATATCGCTGTCGCGCTGTCAAGCCTTAGGTTTATGCAATTAGTTTTTGTTTGGCTTGTAATTTAGACCTCAAAAGGTTTAGCAAAGTATAGGTAACTATCTCGTTTGACATAGGTACCTAGGTAATAGGTATCGTAACTAGAAAATCAGAAAACACAAATGGGGTGAAAATTCAAGCGTTCGTTGATACGTAGGTAACCATAATTTATTTTGTTGATATTGTCTACCAAATTACCATCGCCTTCTGTTTTAAAATGTAATATCAAAGTTGGAACTCAGTAGAATCTGTACCCACTTAATTTTAGTTTTGCAAATGGTTATCGATTAGTTAATAATATCTTGAAAGTTTGTTTTACCTCGAATTAGATAAAAAACCTTGGTTGTGGTTAGTCATGACATTCTTCTTGTAATACATAGTTTGTTAGAGTCATGTGAGCCATAATCACCCACATGCGCCGTGATGTGTGCTTTGTGACGTTATGAAAGTTTACAAGGAATTTTTTCATGGCAACTTTTCCACTAACTAGGTACGTAGCAATTTTAACCTTATCCACCTGCTTGACCCTTTGACCCCCGGAATTAATTATACCTATAAGTAAGTACCTATATAAAAATACTTCACAAGACAAGTACCGACTTGCGTGTATCACTATCACTATCGTTGCGGGTAGGTACCTACAGTGGATGTCCTCCTGATAAGGAAAGAGAAGTTAAAAGTCAATACCTAAATATGGTTGCTAAGCGAGCGAACACGACCTTCATTTCGTCACTCAGAAACGTGGGTTCAAGTACCTAAGTATCTGTAATCTCATTCTTGATAAGTACGTGCTTAACCGTTTGCTCTTAAAATAGCTCTGATTTCATAATTGATATCTACAGGAAAATACTATGGGACTGACGGACTTGACTGAACACTGAAGAACACTAATATGAAACTCAAAGCTGCATGTCAACCATTCCATTGCAATCAGTCACCCACCACCATCCTCATCAAAATAGATGGATGGATTACTTTTTATTTGGCTCAAAACAACAGAAAAAGAAGAACAACGAATACAGGTAGGTATATACGGATCTATCGTCAGTGATTTGTGGATCACCTAGCTAGTTATCAAGCAGGTACATAGCTATAAAAAGGTGAACCTAAATAAGTATCTACTACGAGGCTCAGAACCATTAGAGTACGGTTTTTAAGAGCCTCGTAGCAGAGATTTCTTTCCCCTGGCTCAACCATCAATTTCGAAATTGAAAGTGTGTGAGAAAAACTTCTGAAAACATCGAACAGGGGACGAAGAACCGATAAATAGACCGAGCTAGAAGATGGGGATCTTCAAAATGCGTCAACCAATTCCGAAGATTATATGAAGACCAATGAGAAGCGGTGAGGTGAGGCAGATGTAATGCCTCGCTCGAGGGTTACCCGTTATGAAAATTACAGTGAGATAAAAAATATGTCAAGGATGTTGAAGCTATAAAAGTTGTGCATCATATCTAGTAAACAGTCTAAAAATAAATGTATTAGCTCTATATTTCGTAACTGTACAAACATTACAACCTGTAATCTAAGCGTTACACATTGTGAGGCAAAGTTACTTACAAAATATGTCATATCCTGTAGAGGTATGATATGTGTGTGATGGTGGTAGCATTCAAGGGTTTTTTAACATCTTCATTTAAATAGTGGCATCGAAGCACTTGTTGTGCTTCGTAAGGGCGCGCCACATTTTAAATTCTCATCTGGACATGTCCAGATAGAAGATAGAAGGTGCACCTTATAGACCTGTCAATCGTCACCACGAACTTGTAATTAAAAGCCTGTCTATTAGTGCGCGGCAAGTGTTTCCTTTTGACAGATCATAATTATGGCTCCTTCAGTTCTTTCCATCGTGGTCAGTCGTCGCAGTCCTAAGCGGGCCAGCTTGTCTGAGGTAATCTGACCAGACCATCTCTTTCACTGCCTTCCTTCCTTGTTTTTAGTGCAATAAATAACCCCTCTGAAATACCTCTCGTCTATACGAGGGGTCCAGGAATGACGTTTAAGTTGATAGTAAAAAGGGTAGGTAGGTTTACCAGCGTGAGAGATGAGTCAATCCGTCAGTCATCGACCTATCGATGCTGCAGTTAGGTAGATTAGGTACCTAGGTAATTCCAGATAGGCATTTGGAAATGCAATGCCCTGGCCAAACGCACATTGCGATGTCGTGACGTCATACCGCTGAGTCTTTTTATCCGGTTGGACCTTCAAGTAATTTTATGAAGTCATTAAAAGCTCGCCTCGGGCCTTTTTAAAATTTTCTGGGTTTCTAAGTACCTACCTACCTGTTTGGCAGGTATCTTATTATGGTAGGTAGACCACAGTAAGTTATATTTGACCACGTAGTGCCATTTAGGTCACCTGAAATAAAGTCTAATAGGTCTAAATCAGTAACCTACTTAGGTACAAATCCCAGTTTTTCAGGAATTTCATCGTTCGAATTCACCCGTGTTATTTGGCGAACCCTGAAATTTCTACGTCGGCCGGCGTAGGTGAGTAAATAATTCTAAAATGCTTTTTAATAATCGTGATTCAGCGTCTTTACATGAAATGAAAAATAACGTCTGTTAATGTCGGTTGGTGTTTAAATATTGACTGGTAAAAATACTCGAGCAAAAATGTAAATAAAATAGATGTTTGAAGGGTGTGGGTGCCGGTGAAATTACTGGCACGTGAGGCTGAACATCTTTAAGCCTCAAGTTGATGGACGCAAGAAAGTGCATAGTAGGGCACGTCCCTGGCGTGCGTGACCTACGAGACAATGCTTTGTTATATGGCGATGGTTACCACTTAACATCAGGTGGGTCATTCGCTTGTTCCAACAGCTAAATGTATAAAAAAAAATATCACTGAAAAAAAATAACGATCTTCGCTCTGGACTTGGGAAAGCTAGAAGAATTTCTTTTATTATTTACTTCACACAGCGCCATCTAGTCTAGCCCCAAACTCCAAGAGACTTACCCTAACAGGAAAGCCAGGAATGGCTACTATTCTTTTGCCAGCCAGATCAATCATCAATCCGACGTTTTTAGTTTCGCGCACGAACAACGCCATCTTACAATCAAATTGGGAACGAGAAGTTTTTTTTACCAATTATGCATGGATTTAGTATCACAACGTGTATGTCAATAAGACAGTGACAATGACATGACAGCCGCTAAGTTAGGTATAGTATTATCTTATCTGTGGTTAGGGTATGGCTAAAACACCCCCAACCAAATCAGAAAAAAACCTTCGAAAAAAAAACACATTTTACACGTCAAACGTCAAATGAAATTCACCTGTGATTTTCGCTATGTTCTGTTTCTGTATTTATTGCTGAAAAACTATAACTGAGTAATTTGTTGCAATTACCTTGATTAACGAAAACTTGGACAATCATTACATGCACAAAAAAGTGGCCCACAACATTCCATAAACTCAGCTAATGTATTGAATAGGCATAGACTTATCAGAAAATGGGTGAGTGTTTTACCCATCATTTAACGTATTTTTGTGCTGTTTCAGTGCTGTGTATAACGTGTTTATGTATTGTCTTCAAGGTGGATTATTCAGTTACTTCAGAGGCTTGCTGGGGGCGCGGGAAATGAGAATACTGATCTTGGGTTTAGACGGCGCCGGGAAGACCACAATTCTCTACAAACTGCAGGTTGGGGAGGTGGTGACTACTATACCTACGATCGGCTTCAATGTAGAACAAGTCACATACAAAAATCTAAAGTTCCAAGTGTGGGATCTTGGTGGACAGACAAGTATTAGGTATGTGAATGGGCAACAGCCAATACCTAGGTTATATCAGTATAAATCATGTATTGTAAGCACAGTCTTGCTAGACGTGGTGATGGTCGGTGGGGTAAGGCCTTGGTGGTTGAGGTTGGGCCAAAGAAATCTGGGTCGAAAAGCACAATGGGTTGACAACATCGTAAAGGTCGCAGGAAACACCTGGACAAGGGAGGCTGGCAGAAGATGAAGGATGCCTATACCCAGCAGTGGGTGATACCGGGCTGAGACGATGATAATGAAGAACAGTCAGCAACAAAAGCAGATTAACATATTCAGTTAATAAAGTACACATGTTTCTAAATCAAAACTCAAACTAGTTTTATCTTGTAAACGAAAGTTGAACTGTGTTGCTTAAATTCTAAGAAAAGAGTTTAAAACAACACTGAATTAATTAAAGTTGGTTTAGTTGTTATTTTACTATACATACATTCATACAATCACACCTCATTCCCATAGGTAGGCAGAGATCACGGATTTCCACTTGCTTTGATCCTGACACACCTCCTTCTTATTGTTCACTCTTATAACATTCTTCATACATGCTGGTCGGTTTTACTATACCATTATGGTGTTATTAATAATCCTGGCGCAACGCTGGAGTAGTTAAATCGTGTTTTGTCACATTTGTTCGAGTTGACAATTGCATGTCAATGCAAGAGACAAAACACGGATCAACTAGTCCAACGCTACGCTAGGATTATTAATAAGACCCTTAATGATTTTGCATCATTGGTTGTGCAAAATGTCATCTCGGTATTTTTTGCTATAATGAGCAATAAAAGATTAAATGTTACTTTCAGGCCATACTGGCGATGTTACTATGGGAACACAGATGCTATAATTTACGTAGTAGACTCGGCTGACAGAGATCGAATAGGAATATCTAAAGATGAATTAGTGCACATGTTACGGGTAAGTCATATTTTATTATGTTTTGTTAAAATACGTGAAATATGTAGGTATTTAATTTAAAAAAAAAAATTGTTTATAAGTAATTTTAAAGTGTAAAAGATAAAAATCTTGTAGCTCTTCTCTAAGGATTACAAAAAAACTAAAAACTCTAAAAAAAACTTTAAATTTGTATTTGACCTCTAATTCATGATTGCAACAATCCTGTAAACTTATTCTACGTCTCGTTTATCAATTACTATGAATGCCAAACTATTGCCATCTTGGCAACAGCAGTCTTCAGATTCAAAGTCAACATTACTTTTCCATCCATTTGCCTGTCGTTATTGCCTCTTACATATTTCCAGGAAAAAGAGCTAGCGAACGCGATCCTGGTAGTCCTAGCCAACAAGCAGGACATGGCGGGATGTCTCACGGTGGCGGAGGTGCATCAGGCGTTGGGGCTAGACGCGCTGCGCGATCGAACCTTCCAGATCTTCAAGACGTCAGCCGTGCGCGGCGAGGGGCTCGACCAGGCTATGGACTGGCTCTCTAATGCACTGCAGGCTAGGAAATAAATACTTATTGGTAAGCATTATTCCTAGTGACCGTATTTAGGTAGCACAGTGTAAGACGTCCTCTGGAAGTTGGCGATCTGCGAAAAGCCAAGCAACTGCCAAGCAGCTGGCAAGCATTGGAGAACAAGAGATGAGACGAGCGCATCTTGAGAGAGACATTACCTTGAGCAGTGGTCAGCAATGAGCAGTGGCACTGGAGGTTGATGATGGAGTATTCCAAGCTATAGCTTGCCAAACGTGACAACTGTATTAACCCAGGGGGGCTGCCATAGTCACCACGTCATCACCCTCTACAATGTAAATGTGAAAGGATTTGAAGACCTCAGAGGCAGTAAAAGAATTATATATCGATCTTTTATTTATTTTAAAAGATCGCTATAGGAGCTTGTTAAGGTTACGCCAATAGACGTTCTGTGACTTGTAGTTTAGTTTTGTTTTTGTTGTTCCAGGCTAAACATACGGAAGAGAAGCCTTATGGCCCGGTGGACCGGGACGCGATAATAAAGATAGTCATCGTATGGTATAATGCCATTAGTATACTTAATTGAGCGTCGTCGCCGGCATTGTAAACATTAGTCGTTGAATGGATCATATCGAAATAAGTTATTTCGTCAAACAAGTTTGGAAAGGTAAGGAAGTGCATTTTCCCATTTCATAAAACTAGGTTTCTTGGGTCTAGGCAACATCTCGAATCTTTCGAGTTATGTAGTCAGAGACATGTACAATCATAGCATTTACCACATGCCATTTTCCATTAATCCATAAATGTTTAAATTGCGAAGGTTGAACAAAAATTTGACTGGTTACATTCCTTATATTTATTTATGCCTAAAAGTGCAATTTGTCTGGTATAGTATAATTTTACATAATAGTTGTTTTTTGCATCAGATAAAGTGTATTTTTTAGCAGCGATAATACCGCCATTGTTCGGTTCTAAGAATTTCTTCAAATCGTTATTTGCATAGCCTAATGTTGTTATTTTTGTGGAAAAGACTATAATTTTTAAGGGTCGTGAGCACTCCTGTTATGCTGGTATATAGGCAGACGTCCGCAGGTTAGAGGTTTTTCTTCTTTGTAGAGTTTTTTTCTATAATAATGAGTCTACCATAAGTCGATCATATTTCATCTGCGTTTTCATCAGAATGTTGGTAGCTCTATGAATTGATTACCAAACACTTCTTAATTCGGCCCAGCCATTACTTGAAAATATGACATAAAATATAAATAAATAGAGTTGTACATAACAGCTTTGTATCAATACTAAGGTAATTAAAGCTTCATTATGTAACTTTCTATATCTTCCTGTAATGGCTGCCCAACTATCTTTCATATTAATAATGTATTTAGGTAAACAGTATTTTGGCATTAAAATAAGGTCCGGCGACGACGTAAATTGTAATGAATTAAAACAAATTCCGTAGGAAGCGAGAGAAGATGGATGTACCTATACATAGGTTATAATTACATTTTAATTAATATATATTTTGTAACAGTGACGTTCACGAAGCTATTATTTATAATCTATTGCGGTAAGAGAGTTAAGATTATTCCAAATACAATATCATGTATTAATTTTATTGAATTTCTTATTTATTTTGTGAAAGGGTAGACATACGAAAATAGGAAACGGTAGTAAAACATTCCGTTTGAACGCTAAAAGGTATGATTGCCTGTTCATTACTAAAATAAGTCTTCAAGATTAACGAAATATATTTACATAATTATTGATCAATGGGTTAATTTTTTTGGTAATTTTCGAGGCTAATATTCATCAAAATAAAGCTGAAACGTCTTAAACTTAAAACCGTAATAACCTACTTAAATCAACAGAAACATGGTTATGGTAAGGGATTTATTGCTCACATAATGGTAGTAGTTGTTGCTACTTGAATCGAAAAAAAGACCCCCAAGATTTCACAGTCTTTTCGGGCCACTTTTGCTTCTTGGGGTCCAGCTTAGGGCAGGTAGGACAGTTCCTTGCTCCGAGGAACATGTTGATGACGTAGGCGATGATCCCGGCGGCCAGCGCCAGCCCGCCCAGCAGCGGCAGCCAGGATATGAAGCCACCGCCGCCACCAGCAGGGCTCGCACCTGAAGAGGAAACTAGAAGTTCATAAAGCGATGCCAATGGCGATTACTTCTAATTCCCCTGGACGAAGACAATTTGTAGAGGTGGTATTAGATACAGTCAAGAGGTTTGTCGGTATTTAAAATCCTAATTCGAAGGCATACGATTATTGACTATAGGCAAGGTTGATACCCACAGATTCTTTGGTCACTTTATTTTGAAACGAAGGCGAGTTATTTTAGACAATCCTTTTATTTATCAGACTATTATTCAGAAAAGTGTAAGTAAGGTGTTTGGTCGATGCTGTTTTGACAAGATAAATACAAAAAGGATCTATTATAGATGATTTGGATGGAATTCTGCAGGGTCTGTGACAGGTAAGTATTATTAAAGTGTTCAATGTAGAAGTGTACCTGCAACGCTAGCCCCGGCCCTGGCTGGCGGGGCCGACGACGGTTTTTTAGCGCTCATCACAGTTGTGTGTTCCAAGGGGATTTACATCATAGGATATTGAAGTGGTCAGGTTTAGCTGACTGGTTTATCTATTGTATTTGTATTTTCCGTCCATGACGAATTTATCCCATAGATCTAGATCCCAAATCCCATTGCATGTCAGACAAGAATTGTCATCTTCTTGATAGATGACGGTGATGACCGTTTCTGAAAGAAGTTTCTCATTTCCATAGCTGAAGAGAGAATAACACTATCGAAGTCTTTATACAGAAACACAAATCTATTCTGAACAGTCAGCGCTGTCAGCAGTAGTTCTGTAGTTGTCTGTGGCTCAGTTGTCAAAACTGGTCAAAGCAAAATATGGCTGCAAATTCAGCAACATGAAATTATAAATTTATTCAAACAGCAAACCCTCCTTGAAAACAAACCACATAAGTACTTTAGAACCAACTTGCCTCTGCAACTAAAACAAAGAAACACCACAAGAAACCAAGATGAGTTCCGGAGACAGAAGCGATGGCTGGCTCCCGGTCATTGGTAAGTTCAACTACTTCTCTCAGCCATCTTCAATCCGCTGTTATAGTTGTGTCTCTCGGAGCCACTGGCTCTCCCGCCGTTTACAAAACCCACTGCACCACTGTACTCGTACGTCGCTTAACTGGTTTGATATCCAAACGTTGTAGTTAGAGGTTGTCCGATAATTTCATTTTGAACGGCAACGACGAGACTTAATATAAAATCACATGCCAATCTAAGAAATTATTTAACTGTCCTTCAAATGACACCAATTCACACCTCTCCTGGCATAACTGTTCCATCATAAAATGCGACATTCCAATGCTAAGCAAACTGTGACATTCTTGCCTGCCGCCCGTCACAAGCAGCTGTAAGAAGACTCCAACAGGAACCCAAACAGGCGAATAAATAATTCCAAATTTACTATCTACGAGCTCCTAAAACCTTATAGGATAAAAAGATCTATAAAACTTCGTTGAAAAAGCCAGAAGCTAAATGAATCACCGAATTAGAATTATTGTACTTTGTGGTGCGGATACTCGTGCCAAAAAGGAGCTCGCGGGCTTAAATGCAACATCAGCTTTCCAAATTCGTTTTCCTATCGAACTGGGTACTATTCGAATCTTTATTATTAATGTGTGTGGTCGCTTCCAGACTAATGTGAGGCGCCAACCCAGTTGACAGTAAAATAAAAGAAATAGGCTGACGACTGCGTGGTTCAGCTTCTGAATAGACATTTGTTAATTTCCGGCTCTATTTACATACAGTTAAAATTATTAAACTACCAGGTTTTTTGTCACACGACCCGACGAAAAATGTGACCGAACCAGTGTTATGACAAGCGAACTGCAAGACGTTCAAAAGGCAGTGCATCCGTCCTCATTATTCCCGGGAATGCCTGTTGGATGACGTGTCAACCGGTCACAATCGCATTCCGACATCTCCCGATACGACTGTCCAATGCCCATAAACACAGATTGCCATTAATTGCCACTTCAGCACCGAACCAGCTTTCAGACGCTTAGTGTAGGAAGGTGCTTTCAAACGATGGAGGATTTTAAAGCACCCACGGCATAGTTCTGCGTGTGTCGTGTCGACCATGTCTTTCAAAATATCTTGACCTATGATCATCATCATCATCATTCATCGCCAGTCTGAAAAAGTTCACTGCTGGACATAGGTTTTCCCTGGTAGATTTCCAAGTAGAACGTGGTTGAATCTCGCCTATCGACTCCCGCGATAATGTGCCTTGCACTTTGTACTATTTCTTTGATTTTTTTACCGAATAATAACCGAATAATAAGTCATATAATCGTAAATAGTCATAAATTTTCATCTGTGCGATAAAGCAACATGTTAGACATGAATATTATAGGAACCGTCAAAAAGACTAAAATAAGCTAGGTATGACTAAAACTTCGTTCCGTTTACGTAGGAGGTATAGCGGTAGGCGCCGGCCTCCTAGCGCTGATCTACAAGATGTTCTTCGGCAAGCAGCCCTGCATCACCCAGGAAGCGACGACGCGGAAGGCCACTTGGCCGTGCCCCCGCAGCAAGCCTACCCCTTGCGAGACGTCGCATCGGTGACCCTGACGCAACCCTGACGTGCCCCGACCTCATCCCAACCTTGATTCTTTGCTTGGCTTTCCCGGAACTGTCCTATTTTGTAAGTGCTTTTATAAATTAATCTATAATTGTGCATGATTAAATTTTTGCCAGTGTCTTTGGTTTTTGAGTTGTAGTATTGCTTTTAGGCTTGGTACTGCTTAGAAACATATTACCGTAGTCGCAAAGGTTCATCTGGCTCTGTACTTACGTTACTCGTAGGCTTTGCAAATCTATGCCCTGTGGAGTCTAGAGCTTGAGCCCGAACTACATAGAATATAATTAATTGTGACTACTGGATAGCTAATGTCTCTACTTGTATAATTTCGCCATCTGTAAACAGACAGACAAGCTTCAATAAAATAGAGGGAGTTATCAGGGGTTACACCGGAAATAAGAAAGAAACAAAAGGTACGAAATAAATCAGAATTTCAGTTGCTCCAGACTCTTAAGTTTATGGCCGCTGGCAAATTTAAACCCAAGTCATGAAACACGGGAAAGCAGTTCCGCAAACCACTAAACCAAATTAACGACCCAGAAGTTTCAAAACGCTGTCATTTGTTGAAACTGCAATATTGTGTGCAGTTGCAATGATTGCGCTTCGGCAGGTGCATGTCTACCCCTTGTGCGAACTAGCCTTTATACCCCCCTGATAAGGTCCACTATTGCCCGAATTCCAACAAATATGTAGAGAACCCTGCAAGGCATGTCTTGTACGAAATAGCTGATGTGACTCTACCTAATCCCGAAATGAAGGACATGCCAATCATCGATTATCGATTTTAGGTTGTAAGTGGTTATAGTAAGGTGTGTTTTCGGATGTGGTGAGTAAAGTTTGGGCCTGAAGTATGCGGGAGGGGCAGCATGCGGTCTGACTGGTTGCCCGAGCGACGACCGGAGCCTGCGAGGTACAGTCCCGCACACAGCTCCCTCATTAAAAGCCACGTGGTTGGTCGGCTCAGCACACTATCTTGATTCAGAGGAATTTTGAACTTAGCAATCTTTCATCTCAATTTCGTGATGTTTCGCTAAGTTTTCGGAAGTATTAAACACTTTCTTTTGAACGTTTTCGGCGATCTGAAGATTGTTTGTTTTCCCTTTTAACCACATTGCATCCGGTTTAAAATTAATCTAACTAATTTTGTAAATATTTTTCATATGGCTTTAATGGTCGTTCTTGCATCGTTAATGATGAACCATTAGATTTACTATCATTGTAAATTAAGCCCTGTATTTGCATTTTATACCTAACTCTATTATAATCATATCATTATATTCCTTTTTGTTTTTGTGCATTTTTGTTTGAAGGCTGAATTCCAAAAGCTGTTTTTCATTTATTTTAATTCGGATATTTCATTATCCCCACCTCAAAGTATTGATTACTCCGTAAGGGAGCACGCTGGGCCGTTTTCCTCCCGAGTGTACAGGGCCAAGTTCTGGGCACGAGTCTTGTAAAGAATTTATAGGAGAGGCGGGCGCGGCGCGGCGCGGCGCGGGCCCACAGAAGTGGCTCGCACATGCGCATCGCGGCACGCGCCGCCCAAACCCGCGCCGACTCGAACTCAGTGCGATTGTGCAGTGCAGTGTTAGTGCAGCAGCAGTGACCACTGGAATGGATGGCTAGGTAACCACGCCAAACAATAAATACTAGCAGCACTTACTAATGTGCTCGCACTTCGCATCGCACGCCTACCTACCTACCTCTGGGAACTATTGTCCCGGCGAAAGTCTGCGACCATTCTAACTTCATTGTTGATACTTTAATTTGGTATTGTTTGCTGAGATGCGCAGGTTTGTTGGGCTTTTTACAGGTGATTGTATATCAGACGTGGAGTATTACAAGCTTCATCTCACCACGGATTGTAATGATTCGTGGTAATTAAGCATATTATTTTGGCAATAAAAGTTTTAAAAGCTCTAGTAATTAGAAAGCTCGGAATTATTTTTTTAATTTAGTAGCAGAATGAATGCTTCCTCTGTTAATGTTACTATAATGACAAATAAGCAGTTATTTATCGTATTTAAAATAAGGTTTAACTTTGGAAGTTCAAGCTAATTCAGAATTTACTCAATTAAGTTACCGCCAAAAATGTACTACTTAATCTAATGAGATATGTCTTAGATTTGAGTGAAAAATTATAAAGCGTGCTTATGAAGCTTTAAAAATATACCTTCTGAATGAAAATCGATTTTAGACCTTTTTCAAATTTTGTTGGCAGATGAAAATGGCGGTTTTTTTTAAACTACTTCAACATTCAAATTTTCCTGATCGTTAAATCTAACTTGTAGTTCTCGGTTCTGTTGATGTCATCGCCTCACCGGTTTTTAATGAAGCAAGGGTAATGAGGTATTATTATCTACTTGTTGCTTCTAGAGTGAGTCGGCCATGTTTAGACCACGCATTACTTTAGGCGGCAGATGTTGCGTTTTGGCTCGAATATTGGACCACTGTGTTTCGTAATAAGAGTCAATAGCGTCGATTTATGCCGTTTATGCCAAAACAGAATCACAAACGTCAGGTTAGGCCACTGCATGCGACATAGTATGTAATGGAGTTCAGTGCGTAACACACTAATCTAATAGACGGTAGCTACCAAACACGTTTGAACATCAAAACTGTTTGTAAATAGCACGTTGTGGTGCCGCGTGAAACTTGAAGTTCAAAGGTTCTCTTTCTAGGGATAATATGAGGAAATTTTTCTCAAAAACTTTTAAGGGTGGAGCCAAACGAGCGTAATTTTTTGAGTTGTGAGTCGCGTATTTTCGGTCGCAGAAATTCTGCTGCATTCGGTTTCATACAAAAGGCCTGTTTCATTCACACGGCGACGCAAAATGAGTTGTGGTTTTGTATGAAACCGAGTGCAGCAGAATTTCTGTGACCGAAAATACGCGACTCACGACTCACAAAATTACGCTCGTTTGGCCTCAGCCTAAGACAAAAAAAAACACTTATTTTGTAAAGTGGTTAGACTATACTCTGCTTACATACCTTGTGTGATTCTATGATTTTGTCATAAAACTCCGTGATCGCAAATAATTCCCTTGGTCCAGTTTTGGCTCTTCTCCTTTAGGTATATGCATTTTAATGAAACCGTATGTATATTAAAGGGGCATTTATGCGGACTTGGAATTATAGAACATGCGTCCTACCTACGTAAGTAGCTGGTTGTTGGAATGTTATTTTGATTCGTATGTTATCCTATAACCAGTATATAGGTACCGTTCTTTAGAGCACAGGTAATAAATACAAAATATTTTAGGGCACCATATCCAGGCGAAATCTCTTTCGTACGCTTTACAGATAGGTAAACTGCTAACGTTAGTTATAACAGAAATGTTCTTCACAAAAATTGTCCTGAATATATCGCCGATAATAAAGGTTAAAATTACTTGAGAAACCGATTTTGATGAAATTTCTATGGGATCTGGAAATATGTATTAGGTACTATTCAAATAAAAAAAGATTTTTCAAATTGGCTCATAAATTACGAAATTAAAAATACACCCGAATTGAGGACCTCCTCCTTTTTCATTTGAAGTCGGTTAAAAACCAATAAATGTATCAACCTGCCTAAGTAGAGATATTATATTATAGTGTACTGCCCACCCAATCACTAACCTACAAGATCTATTTGACAGCTTTGAATACGCTGTTTGGCCTACTTTCAACACTTACTCCAGTCCTATAGTACCCCAGCAATACTACCTTAATTTACGAGTTACAACACCTAGATTCTAGGTGATTGTTGTGGAATTTTGTACGTAAATTAGTGTACCTAGGTAGCATTCCGTGGAAAGCATGACATGACTTTATAGTATAATAAGTAGTTTATAGTACAGTAGGTACAGTAGTGCCTTAAATTACTTGTGTACAGCCTTTGAGCGACTAAAAGCTCGTTTTGATAAAAAACGGTATAACTATTGGCAGACTTCATAGCAGGTAAATAATAGGTACCTATAACATATGGGTCTTATGTCACTAAAAAAGTACTCCAGACAACGTATTGACTGTAAGAATCTACATGAGATAAAAGGTATACCTAATAAATAAAGAAAGAAGCCTCCTTAAGGCGCACGTAAAATCCTTTCACCACATCGGTTCAAAAGAACTAGTGATCCGACAAGATGATAAAAAGTAACAGAATTTGTTATGTGTATAACAGCCCTTAAGGGCCTACATGAGGTGAAACCGAAAATGTAAAGTAGCATTTTTTTTCGTTGTATGGACGAATCCATTTATTTTTTTTGTAAAATATTACAATTAAATGGTGTAAAAAAATTATGATTAGGCTAGAAATTCTCCTCAACTCACAGGGTTCGATAAAATTGAACGCAAAGTTTGCCAAAAACTCTCAATTTTTTTTGGATTTGAAATGGTTTTTTTCCGTTGCTGTTAGAGCCATTGCAATGAAAGTTTTGTTCCCGTTTACCTTAATAAATACGTAAAAACCTGATGTTATTGCATTTTTCTTAGTTGCCGTAGTTTTTATAAAAAAATAAAATTTTCAAAAATATAAATAGATAGGTTTCTGTACTTACTTCTCAGTACAGCCCGAGCGGCCAAGAAGGTTGGACCTATGTCAAATTTCGTGACATGACATTTCATCTCTGACTACGTAAAATATACCCTAGATTAAATCATAGCTACTACTGGTACTATAAATTTGCCACAGTGTAACATAAAACAAACTGTCACAGTATAACGAAATGACATAAAACCATCTTCATCGTACATTATGATCGATAACCTGTATTCACATCATCATCAGCCTGTAGAAGTATATATTTTATGTAGCATATAACTTATCAAGTACATTCTAGGGCACGTTCCTATCGTGCGTGACCAGCGAAGCGCAATGCTTTTGTTAAATACCTCCATTTTTGTAGTTGCATAAGTAGCTATCTTCCTATCTACCCAGTGCTTTCCGTCATCATCATCAGTAAGTAGAAGTCCACTGCTAGATATAGACCTCCTTTATACATTTCCATGAAAAAACAATTTGCCGATTTCCCACGATCTTTAGAATGTCATCGGTCCATTAGGTGGAGGGGCGCTCTGGTTGCTTAGCACCGGTTATATTGTCGTAGCGACCCGCTTTTTGATTCTAAAGGCGTGTGTTCAAACCCCGTCATGCACAAATTAGTTTATCTGCCAAAAAACCTATGTGCACTATGTCAGTACACTCTAACGGTGAAGGAAAACAATAAATGAAACCAACGTGAAGTAGCAAAACTTTTGAGGCACATTCATAATCCACCACACCAGCTTTAATTTTCTATTGACATGACAAGAAGAAGACTCAAAAACTAGTAGCCGATTTTAGGCCTTTATAAAAATAGTGTCGATTTTGCAAAGAGTTTGGGAGCCCATTACAATGAAAAGGAAGTATATATATATATATATATATATTATGGACAATCTACACTACACTATCTAGCCCTAAACTAAGCAGAGTTAGTATTATGGGAACCAGATAGCTGATGTAATACTTAAATACATTTTGTTTGTAAATACATAGGTACTTGGAAAACAATATAACATCCAGATGGAGAACAAATATCTATGATCACCACACAAATATTTGTTCTCGGTGGGGATCGAACCCACGACCTATGGCGCAGAAGGCAGAGCTACTAATAAATGAGCTGAGAGCCCAGTCATAACAATAATATCATGGGTTTTGAGTATTTTTGATTGCCGTCTTTTAAATCTGGAGGTGCCTGTAATGTCCCGAATTCTGGAACTTTCTGTCAAAGGCTTCATGCACGGTGCGCTCAAATACCCAAATACCAAAATACATGTGCCTATTTCTATACACGCAGCAAGGAGTTTCCCAAGATTTTGCGTTTGACTGACTTTGAAGAGTCAGTTGGGGTTGTCGAAACTCTTTGGTATACCTAATATTTTTAAATGCCGATAAAATACAATAATATAAGTCGAATAGACAGTGTTATTTCACAATGCTTCACTGATCTCCACCGCAATGAGCACCGAAGGCCTAAATGAGTGCAAAGCTTAAAGCCACCCATAAATAATTTCCATTTCAATTCATTTATGAAATGAAATGGAAATTATCTATGCATGTAATGTATTGTATTATGTATATCAGTTATCTAGCACCCATAACACAAGCTTTGCTTAGCTTGGGGCTAGATAATGTTGTGTGAATTGTCCAGCATTATTATTATTATTTATTTCCATAGGCATGAATTCTATGCACTAAGTTATACTTACTAGATTTACATACAGATCTGGAAGTATAACCTTTTAGATAAAAGAAAAATTTACTAAATTGGATCATAAAATTAAATGACGAAGGTATGCAGTAACAAACAATAAAACAAAACGGCTTAGCCGATTTTGATGAAATATTACTTTTCAGAAAAAAAAAGATTAAAAGGGAGAAGACGAAAGAGAAGAAAAAAGATAAGAATATTATTGTACAAAAAAAATTGCCCCCCTTGCCCCCCAGGACCCCCCCTTTTGTGAGTGCTACCGGATGCCGTCGAGATAGGGGGTTTTCGATTAGGGTTTCGTATAGAGGGTTTCTTCCTGAATTGAAAAAACAAAAAAAACACCCCCCTCTTGCCCCTTTTTTCACCCCCCCCTTTCGTATCTTCCAAGCGGAGTGACTTGCAAGACTTTTTTTTTGGGTCATGTAGGGAAGGTGAGATTATTTTGAAAGCAAAATAAATTTTGCCGCCCTCCCCCCTCTAGACCCCTTTATTATTTTTGACCCTTTTTTTCGAGTGGAGCATTGCGGCGAGCGAATGGGGAACAGTGCGGCGAGCAAAGGGAGCCGTGCTGTGACCCCCCCCCCCCTAAGCCCCCCAGAACCCCCTCCTCCTGAACCCGGGGGGAGCGTCGCGGCGAGCGAAGCGAGCCGTGCTGTGACCCCTCCCTCAAGCCCCCAGAACCCCCTCCTCCTGAACCCGGGGGGAACGTTGCGAGCCGCCACGCGACCACGCCCACCCTACTGAAATTTAGAACCCCCTCCTACTGAAATTTAGGGTGTCTTAGGGGTGTGAAAAAATGTTCACTAGACTGAGTTCAAAATTCAAAATGGCGGCTGTGCCACTTCCGGTTTTGCAAAAATCGTCCGATTAAGGTCGTTCAAACGGTTCATTCGACTGAGGACTATGATTGGAGATTGAATTTTAGGTTTTTTAAGGTGTTTGATTGGATCTTCACTTGGTTTAGGGTTCCGCCCCTGTGGGAACGCATTGAGGACGCGAGCTGCTTGCAGCTCGCGATGCACGCGACCCGGTAGTCAACGTTTGGGTTCCTTCCAGCGGTTTCGACCCGTTAAGGGTTTTGGCTTGACGTACAATTTAGGGTTCCGTATAAGGTTTTGATTGGGGTTTTACTACATTGAGCAATTTGATTAAGTGTTCGACTTTTAGGGTTCCTTAGGACTTTGATTGGAGTTTCAACTACACTTAGGAGCTTGATAATGTTAACATTTTTAGGGTTCCTTAGGACTTTGATTGGGGTTTTACTACATTGAGGAACTTGATAAAATAAACAACTTTTAGGGTTCCTTAGGCCTTTAATTGGAGTTTTACTTCACTTAGGACCTTGATTATGTAAACAATTTTAGGGTTCTTTAGGACTTTGATTGGGGTTTTACTACACTGAGGAACTTGATTCACTGATCGACTTTTAGGGTTACTTAGGACTTTCTTTACTACTTTTTGGGGTTTTACAAGTGCAAGTGTAATGTAAAACTGGGAGTAGCACACCGACACGCGAGCTGCTTGCAGCTCGCGCACACGAAAAAACTAGTTAAGGGGCTGACGTATGGAAAATTTTCATACAAACGGAATACCAAAATGATTTCTAATTTAGACAGATTTACACTATATTATTGTAATAATTGTATTTGCATAGTATTTATCTAGGTTCCTCAACAGTTTTTATTTCAAATTACTTACCTAAAATGAAATAAACACCAATCGCATTTTGCACATTTTTATGCTAAACTTATCAAGTTTTCTACCTATTGGTTTCGTACTAAAAACAACAATATCTTACGTGTTTTTTGTTAAGGAACCTAGTTTATATTGTCTAGTTACAGAATAACAATACTATGTAAAGAATAAAAAAGTTTTCAGTCATCATTTTTGGTATTACGGAACACGATCAAATTCATGGCATTTTCGAACGGCTACTATTGCTATCGCGCACGCACGGTGCGGGTGGCGGGGTGCAGGGGGAGGAAACGCTTGAAGCACACGGGACACTTCGGTTGTGTGTGTGAATCGCTCGGACTTCGGACTAGTTAAATACCTACACTGGCATAAAACATAATGCTTAGATATTTGATAATTGTTAGTTTAGGAAGGGTACTAAGTGAAGATGGGAAATACTAAGTACCTAGGTAGGTTGTAGGTTGGGTAAACGAAATTAAGGTGCAGCACTAGGTCAAAAAGTCTGCCGAAATTTCGAAAAAAGCCAACATTTCGACTAAAACAAATTATGAACCATTAATTTCTATACAGGGTGGAATTTTGTAATGCCACCTGGAGGGAAAGTACTCTTAATACTGCAGATAGAAAATTTTACTCAAAGGAAACATTCCTTTATTTTTGGATAGAAAGCAATTTCTAAAATTAAAAATAAAATAATTTTTAAATTAATTTTTTTTTTTGAAAGGAATAAATTTATTCTTTTAAAGAAATGAATTCGTTAAAAGAATAAATTTGTGTATCCAAGAGAATGGAGCCCATTTCAAGCAACTAATTTCAAGTAACTAGTTAGTTAACCATTTTTTGTAAATAATTAAATTAATTTAAGATTTCCTGGTTTTTCTTTCATTTAATTTATCATGTTTGTTAGAGAGATTTCATCCTTATAATTGACTAACGATCGATGCAATAAAAGTACAAGGTATAATTTTTCTGATTTTAGCCGGTTCAATTCCCGGGTGTGAGAGAATTTTCGAAAAACTTTGAATGCAGTTTGCTTTCTATTCAAAAATAAAGGAATGTTTCCTGTGAGTAAAATTTTCTATCTGCAGTATTAAGAGTACTTTCCCTCCAGGTGGCATTACAAAATTCCACCCTGTATATATGAAGTATTGATAAAAGGTCTAAGAAAAATTACAACAAATTTTTTTTTTTTTTATTTATTTGTAGTTCAAAAAACTGCTACCACTTAACGTCCGGTGGAAATATTGATAAAAGGACTGAGAAATACTTGAACAAAATAGTTTTTTTTTATATAACTGGAGCTCAATAAACAGAGTACCGCTCAACGTCTGGTGGAAATATTGATAAAAAGACTTGGAAAAATTTCAGCAAAATATTTTTTTTCTTTATTTATCTGGATCTCAAAAAACCGACTACCGCTCAACGTCAGGTGGAAAGATTGATGAAAGGACTAAGAAAAATTGCCACAAAATATTTTTAGTCTTTATTTATCTGGGGCTTAAAAAAACTGCTACCACTCAACGTCAGGTGGAAATATTGATAAAAAGACATAGAAAAATTTCAGCAAAATATTTTTTTTCTTTATTTATCTGAATCTCAAACAACCGACTACCGCTCAACGTCAGGTTATAATATTGAAAAAAGGACTAAGAAAAATGGCTACAAAATATTTTTATTCTTTATTTATCTGGGGCTTAAAAAAACTGATACCACTCAACGTCAGGTAGAAATATTGATAAAAAGACTTGTAAAAATTTGAACAACATATTTCTGTTTTATTTTTCTGGAGCTCAAGAAATAAACTACCACTCAACGTCCGGTGGAAATATTGATAAAAAGACTGAGAAATACTTTAACAAAATAGTTTTTCTTTATATAACTGGAGCTCAATAAACAGAGTACTGCTCAACGTCTGGTGGAAATATTGATAAAAAGACTTGGAAAAATTTCTGTAACGTTCACTAGAAGTTGCTTCATGCAATCAAAATTGAGTTCTATATAGTAATTGTGATAAGACATAAATATTTTTTTTTTCAGTTTGTTTATAATCATTATATAAGTATCCACCTATAGTAGGTTAGCTTGGTACACTTTTTTCGCGAGTTTTGTGCGAAAGCCGAGGTCCATGTAATTGTAGGTCGATGTTCGCAATCGTTGGTTTTGCGAATGTAAATAAGCAGAATAAAAGCAACCTATTTGCTCAACGAATAAAGTATATTTTTAAATGCAGTCACATTATTAGACTTTCTGTACTTTGGTAAGTGAGCCGCTTTGCGTGTTTTTTATTGCTGTGTGTGTGTGATCGATGAGGTCTGGCGAACCACACCCCACCTGATGTTGAGCGGACCTCCACCCATGATCTTCAACTGTAACGTCATGACTGGTTTTGAACCCACGCCCCCCAACCGCTAGGCCGATGAGGTCTGGCGAACCACACCCCACCTGACGTAGAGCGGACCCCACCCATCATCTATTACTGTAACGTTATCACTGATTTTGAACCCGCACCCTCCAACCACTAGGCCAATGAGGTCAAGCAAACCACACCACACCTGATGTTGAGCGGACTCCCACCCATCATCCTCTACTGGAACGTCATCAACCACAACTCCATCGCTCCGCGCCGGGGTCAATGGCTCTCTCAACTCAACTCGGAGTCAATGGTTCTCTTTACTCTTCTTCAATTTGGTCCAGAACCCGCACAAACCCTACCTGATGAATAAACTCACTCGTATCATGTTAGAGAATTTCCTGGTGTCTTTTCTAAGTGCGTAAATAGCTACTCTGAAGGTTCTTTATCGGTTCAGGAATGTTGTTTTTTTTTTCACTTTATTCTTGCATTCAGAGCATGACCAATCCTTGCTTATTGAATACTAGAAAAGCGAAACAAGCAAGCAATAAGCTTAGAGGGTTAGTCAGGTAATGCAGCCACAAAAAATAAAAACATAAAATTGTAGGGTGCAAAAAGTCAACTCTCTTTGACCAGATTTGAACTCCCGCCCACCTCGTCCTCTCAGTGTGAATCCGCACGCCCTAGCCTATCTGACGCTTAGTAACGTTGACGAAATTAGGCAATGCATAAAAATCGTTATCAGTGGCTGACGCACACGCACAAGCGCGGCACTATGGTTGGATTCACGTATAGAAGTAGCGCGTCACACGAGCGCCTGTGTGTGTATACTACTATTATATATTCCGTGGCGCCCGCATCAAATGAATAGAGATAGCTATATTCGGAGCAATTTTTGCCCGCGCCTCGAATTGAAGTTGCGAGCTGCGTCCGTCACCCTCTTAATATCTAAACTTAAACATTACGGTATTCTAAATCGCTCCATTGACTTATTACAATCGTACTTGACTGATAGAATCCTTAAAGTTGATGTGGGCGGTGAGAGATCTTTTGGGTCAGTTATTGACATAGGGGTGCCACAAGGTTCGATAAATAAATAAATAATAAATAACCTTCCTTTTTTGGTTAAAAAACTATGTGAATCAGTACTATTTGCTGACGATACCTCATTAATTTTTAAAGTCGATAGATAGAAGGCTAATTACGATGACGTTAACGCATCTCTGTCGTAAATACTTAACTGGTTTAATAATCTTTTACTTAATGTTAAGAAAACTCATAAGTTTTATGAAAAAATATTTTTTGAGTGTCAGTTCCAAGTATAAATATCTTAATGCGGTTTACAGAATACATCTATTTACCAAGTTTCATCAGTACATAAAGCTTTTACAGTTTTGTAAGTACCATACTTCAAGCAAATAAATTATTTCTTTTCATTTTTTTGAAAAAAAGTGACTGTGACATACGGATGGACAGACAGACAGACATGACGAATTTATAAGGGTTCCGTTTTTTACCTTTAAAAAATACAAGTGTTCATTCACCGACTACCGACATTTATGAACTTGCAACTCACTCTGGTTTTGCATAATATGAGGAAAATCTCTTCTTGGTGGAAGGTTTTTTTTATTAAATCTGGGGCTATTTGCTTGTTATACTATATAAATTAGACTACTACTACTACACTACTATATAAGTTAGATTTAAAATGTAGCGTTCGTGGTAGTTTAAAAAATCCGCACAGCTTGCCATTGTTATCACCAATCCTGGATGAAAAATATGCAATGGAAACTCTGCGACGGGAATCAGCTAACATAACAATTGGGTTATATTTATTTACTGAATATCTGTCTGTGTTTTTGTCTAACGAAGCGTATTCTAGTCAACACATTGTAATGTCGTGACAAATGTCAGACCCAAGCACAGAATAAGTAATAGTTGGTATCAAATACATGAATTCACAGCTCAGGTCAGGCAACGCCATCTTTATTTTAAATTTTTCCAACTTTCCGGTCGTGTTTTGTTTTTAGACCAGAGTATAGCGGAGGCTTAAATATACCATTTCCGTCTTTTCAAGTCTAAAAATAATGTATCTATGTTTTGAAGTCCACATTAATACACAGATATTGATCTGAATGAGCAGCTTTCGTCACAGCAGTGGAACGTTCGTTGACCTTATCACATGGGTGAACTTTAACCATTCCAATCACATTTGCCTATTCAATGTCTACGGGTAATGCGATACGAAGTAACACCACGATGCTATAAATGCTGATTCTTTATTCAGATTAGATGGTAATATCAAAAAATCAAGAGACACTCTCTGGTAAACAGGGGTTTTAAGGCTGCCGAGGAGCATACATGCCATTTAAGACTGGACTCTGGTTAATAGGCGTTTTAAAGGCTGCCGAGGATCGACAGCTTACATGCCATTTTAAAACTGGACCCACAGAACATAGTAAAACGCCCATGTGGCCGGAAAAGTGTCGCCAAAATACATGCACGTGCTCCTTTCTCCATACAAATTCGGTAGTCATACAATGAGGAATAATACCTTCTTACTCAATAAATAGTTTCCGAACAAAAAGTCAAGCGATGAGTTAAAAACAAAGAAATATTTTCTTTAAATCCTCTTACATTCTATTTTCTTAGAATTCATATATTTCGTGATACATATTTTAAATAAACAGTGATAATGTAAAACTGGCGACAACGGTTCCCACACAAACAGCGCATGATCGCCTTTCTACTCTTTCCTGTATTCTGTGGCTGGACCGGAACGCTCACTCTTCATTCACCCCACCAGCATAATATTATGTAGGTAACATTTCATAACAAAATCTCTCTATCATTCAAGCGCTTCATTAATTGCTTAAAGTAATGGCATGGCAAGAACAGAGCTTTTGTTAATCCCCCTGACGTCATATTTGCACTGAGTCCACATAACTGGGGCTCTTGTTTCTTCTCACAATGCTTTGGTGTGCCCTGAGCTGGCTTGAAGCTCGCACCAACCGTTTAATCTGAGTCCGCGATGGCATGCATGGTGCTGGTTATCAGCACTGTGCAATGATTTAGTGGGCGCTTGCTCAAACCGGCCGGTGCGCGGAGCGTCTTGGCAAGTACAAACCACTGAACGCCATACGCTTCGAAGACCAAAAAATAGCCAGTAATACGAAACGCAAGTACTGACAGCGGCATGGGCTATGTTTTTGTCAGTTCGCTTGCTAATGCGCTTTTGATTAGCGATGGCGTCCAAAAAACCGGGCTTTGCGTAGACGCTGATGATTGGACGGTTTTTGCAGCCTCCTGGCTGTTTGGGGTTTATTTGAACGGTTGCTTGTTCGTGGCTCTGACAGGGTTTTTCCAAAAGAAATGTCGATTGTAGATGGCATTTTTGGTGGCATATCGTAAATTGTTACAAAAATAAACACAAATTTTCTCTTAAATTATATGTATTTTATTTACTTACATGCTTAATTATTTATAGTAGGTATTATACTTTATTTCTTGATTAGTTTGAGGCCTCTGCTCCTACTCCTAACCAATTGACGCAATTAAAGAAAGTTCTAGAGCAGGGATTCCCAAAGTGGTCGATATCGACCCCTTGGGGTCGATATTGGTTTCCTAGGGGTCGATATAAACGAAAACTGATTTTGGGGGTCGACCAGGTCAATAAATCGACCCCTATTAAATTAACACAAGTTCTTATTTCAAAGTTTCAAGATAGGTAGGTAGGTACTGTATTGTTTATGTTGTGTTACGTGTGCTAATAATAATTAATATTTTTGTAGGAAATAGCATTGTTGTAGCAATGTAAAATCTCAAATTCGTACAACGCACGTTTATTTTGTTAAATTTTGATGAGAAAATAAAGTCAACTTTACTCACTTAACCAAGTACAAAGTTTTCCAATTGGTACCTTAGTACCTAGCTATTTTGTATCAATAGGAATAAACTAAAATTAAGCTCCCTTATTCATAATAGTCTGCTAAATTAAAGCATTGCTAATTTTCACTCTGTCTTCTTCTATTGACCTAAGTCGAGAGAGATCTATGCAAAAATAACACACTGTAGCAGCTGTTTTAAGTTAGTTGACTATTGTAAATAAGGGGGTTGATCATAAAAGTAGGTAATTTGGCCATGGGGGTCTCAGGTACCTAACCGTTCATTTTGGAAAGGGGGTCACTTGTCCAAAAAAGTTTGGGAATCCCTGTTCTAGAGCTTCGAGGACCACAATTTAAAAGCATCAGAATGCTCTAGCCGGGTCAGCAAAGTCAATGTCCTTAGAATAATAACTTATGTGACCCATTATCATACGAATGGCTGTTTGTATTAAAATGTTATCACCATCTGGCCGCAGTAAGACCGCTTACGGCCGTCTATCGCACCGCTAACATGACAGGTGACATTTAGTTCGATGTCGCTTCGTGTGCTATCGCAGTCTCCACGAGTTTTCTGCAGTACATATCTAATCGCAAGAAACTTGATGATATTTATATGTAGGTAAGTACATATAATATAAATATAAATAGGAGAGTTCTTCTGAGGAAGTTATGATAATATGAGAACAAAGGCTGAGTTGGAGCGTAGCTTCTTTTCAAAAGTCCAATAAGAAGGAGTTACTTGTACTCGTATTGTCTATGACATGATGTGGAGGCATAGCCAATACAATACAATACAATAGCCAGTTTGCATATACCTAACCTTTTTGTGGTTCGTACTTATGATAATTTTGTGCACTATACGTACCGATATGGTTGTCTCACGAAATGCATTAAAAATATTTTAAGGCATACTTAATACCCACATAAGTTGATATGACATTATCCAATCTCACGTTGCATTGAACATTGCACTTTATTTTATTTTACGATAAGGATGTATTTACATTGTACATAACCGAAGTTATTGTAGGTACCTACTCTAGTGATCAATCATTGTAGACTTTGAGAACCCCTTTATCATTTTGAATGCGTGTTTTTTTTTAATCTTGATTTAAATAATAGCACGCGAGCTTAATACAGTCAGCTAAGTATGATGTAGAGTTGGTTGGTTCAGTGATATGGGTGAACGCAAACAGGAAATATATGCTATCCAGTAGATGTTATCTCGATGTATGATATATGCAATTTAACCTAACCATTGAAGTTGTAGGATTTTCCAATCATCAAACTTCAATAGACCTAGTACAGTCTAGAAATAATCCTACGTTGCCATTTCTTAATTCATCAAGTACCATCATAATATGTAAGTTTTTATCTCTCTACCTAAAATAAATCGGTGGACTAATATTAATTGCCCAAACTGTTGTTATTGTCAATTTCGACGTCGACTGTACCTAAACTGAGTTTATAATTTGTACTTTTTGTGTATAATAATTGTCACATTTTCTTGTGGGAACATCTTTAGTAAAAAGCATGGGATATGCTCACTTTGAAAGTGAAAGCGTACGTACAATAACTACAATGTAACGTCGCGTTGCCGAGTTGAGATAGATGCTCGATTGTACAACATGAGCAGAGAGAGAGATTTTTTTTTACATTTTGAAAATGGAACGCGGATTCAGCGATCACTCAATCGAGCCGTGTTGCCGGAATAGCAGGCCTGAGGAGAGATGCCATCCGTCGCTGAAGAATATACACAAACATATTTTTAAACGACTTCCAATCAAAAAGGAGGAGGTTCTCAATTCGCTTGTTTTTTTTTTAATGTTTGTTATGTTACCGCATAACTTCGTCATTTGTGAGCCGATTTGAAAAAATATTTTTTTTCTAAAAGGTACTGCTTCTAGATTGGTCCCATTTTAATTTTTATTAAAATCGGTGTTGCCATTTTTTTTTAAATAATTTTTTTAATGTTTGTAACTGCATGCCTCCGTCATTTATGAACCGATTTAGAATTTGTTTTCTTATTTGTAAGGTTATTCTTTCGTCTAGATTGTCCCAAACAAATTTCATTAAAATCGGTTTAGCCGTTTGGCAATGAAGTCGGTTTCTCTAGTTTTTTAAACTTATAATTATTTTATATTCAACTATCCTATTTGTAACTTCAGATGAACTACTTCCGCTGTTTATTTTATTATGTTCATCGTCGAAGAGCATTGGTGAATTACGTTGAGTGAGTTGCTGGTTTATTGATAAACTGTAGAAAAACTATGATGATGTATGGGTTTACGGGCTACAAATGCCCATTTGCACCAACCGATAATATACGGGCGATATAAAACCTTAGCAAGTAGAGTAACTGTAGGGAATATTCGCTCTTGTTTTGAGCGATAATGCCAAAATAAAACCGATATATTATTCTTGAGATCGTGGTGGTCTGACCGTACATCTTCAGAGCTACAAAAGCCGCTTCTTGTAAGTTATAACCTTAGCCTTACGAAGGCTGACGGTAACTGCCTACAGCGTCTTGTTTTAGCAAGTAGGTGATCACTTCAGGGGTACAGGTCAGCTAAGATACTATCACGGTAGCTTCCAGGACTGACTTATACGAGCAAGGCTTATACCTACCCTTCTGTGTGTATCAGTAGTTCTCTATAGGCTTTAAATCATATTTTTCGACACAGTCCTTCATCTAAATGATATCAGTCACTACATCATCAGCTCTTACCTCCGCATGTGAGGTTGGCACCACTTTCTCTCATTCTCAAAAGAACAGTCATCAATATCATTCTAAATCAATCAATCAGTCATTTATTTGCAAGTAAGAAATTTACAATTTATAAAAAAGTTAATCACATTTTTACAAGGTCAATTGGTACAATAAAAACAAAAACAACAATAAAATACATAGGTAATTAGCGTTATTACATCAACATTTCAAGTCATGTGCCGAGCTCCCAGGCTTTTTTGTCATCAAGGATTCTATAGTTAGTCACGTCTTCAGATGCTTCGCTTCCTTTTTCTTCAGAATACGTTCCTTAGTCCACCTTCTCGCTATAATTGTACAAAAGGTACCAAAATATAGATACCATCTAATGATAATTTAATATGTGGTATTACGCTCTCCTGCCACAGGGTTGCGTAAATTGTCGGCCGTTGTTTTGTGCTTTTTGGAATACCTTTCTGTCAGGTAGGCTTTAGGGCACACGGAGGATCAACACGGGAACATGCAGCACTCCGGGTTCACAGTACTTGTCTCGAGTCTTGGTATTTGTTTGGCGGAGGACCAAATGTTTGATTTAAAAGTTTATTTTGCGAACATGTCGGTCATTTTCCAAGAAAATTTTGGGAACGCGTTGTTTTTTTTTGCATTCTATTTACAAACGAAATAATCTGTCTAACCACGGTGACTTCAGTACCTCAAGCTCAAGTTTTTTTTATCTTTTCTGGAATGTATTTTTCTGGAAAGTATTGTAAGTCCGAGCTTTGTACGGAGCCTAAAGGTCGGCAGAGCACGCCTCCATGACTATGATAACCGCTTTTCATCAGGTGGGCTGGCTTTTGCGATTACTCAGAAGGTTTATACAAAATAACGAATAAGGCAGTTACATATAGATCAGTGTCAGATACATACCTACCGAACACGAGAGCATGTTTAATTAAATGTGAATGATAAAAAAAGAACAACATGACTTGCCCATAGTTGGCAAATGTACAATTAAATGCTTTTATAGTTTTTGTAGAGCTAATGGTCGTTAGATCAGCACTTGCCCCAATAATTAAAACATACCTAGTAGGTATATCAGAACTTGTTGTGCCTACTACGCAATGTTATCCTTCTAGTAAGTGTTGAATGGAATGTTCTGTTCAGTCCACCAAAATTATAAAAATTGCAAGTTAAAGAAACTTGTTGAAGAAACCGACTTATTTCGTCAACCTGCTGAACTGAGTTTGATGAAATTTAATGGGACCAATCTGGATCTTACGGATAAAAAAAAACTAATCTGCTCTTAAATGGCAAAGTTATGTTATAGCAACCATTAAAAAAACATTTAGTATATTATATGCAACCGAATTGAGAACCTCGTCCATTTTTATTTGAAGTCGGTTAAAAAGTGATATTTTCAATGTCACCGGTTCTGAATCTGAACTGAGAGCCTTTATGTACGAACTTTGACTATCTCGAGAATAGCATGCAACGTCAAAGATAACGCAATAGCCATGGAGTGGAGGTCGAAGAACCAACAATCCAACAATATTAAAAAGATAATAAAACGTTATCGACAGAAAACAATGGTCGGTCCAACGACAAATGGACGCGTATAATAAGCGGCGCGGGCGCAGCCCCCGGCTGATTGATGACGGGCCCGCGCTACCGGTCACTGCGCCGCCGCGCCCCGCCGCGGGCTCCACCAGGACTCACGGAATGTCGACCTTTTGCATAACAGCTTCCTAGTTTTACTTACTAAGTACTTTATTCTATACGTATATACGTATGTTTAAATGACCAACATTTATTCGTTTGCCATAGTATCTCTCCCACTATTACTTTTACATTAGTAGATTGATTTCGATTGGTAGTTTCAGGAAACCAGACGGTTCATACAGATCATAGTAGTGCTTCTTCTTCTTATCGTGTCACTGATTATTTTTGAACCAAGTGTGGTGAAAGGATTTCAAAGAGGCTCCTTTCGTGCACTTGACACATATTTCATAGTGCTAATCTGGATAAAACGAAAATATAAATGATTTAACCTAATTCACTGATAGAATGATGAGAACGCGATGATCCTATTGAGATCTCGTCTAGACCCCTGATGGCTCTATCAACAGACGCGAAGGCGTCTGCCGCTTTTTACTCAGCAAGGATTAAAATAATTCTACTCAGAAGGCAGTATGTAGCACAATCATTCAGCAATTCAAATTATAATGGCTCCCGATTCGGAAACTCAGACCTGCTTGATTGAACAGGACTGGCTAATTACTCTGGGTAATTATTACCAGCATAACCTGTTATCCAGAGTCGTTGGAACAACCACAAGTTTTACTTCTCAAAAGGATCTATAAAATCTGGTTGTAAGCAAGCCGTAAGCACCATTTTAGTCCTGATATCCATCATGTGTGAAACTGAAGAACTGAAGCACGCTTTACCATAACAACAGCTCTACATAATCTGGTCATAAGTTTGATTTGGAAAACATGTTTGGAATTATCAAATTATATTTTTAGGCGTTTTGGTGTGGTTTTTGCAGTAGTAATTTATTAATTTTTAAGAAAAAATGTTGGAATGATTTTTGAGATAAAGTCTAGCTCAGCTAATATTCCGTAAGGCCCCATTCGACAAGAATTCTTTTTAAGGACAATACAAATGAGGACAGTTTAAGGACAGTTTTCAATATAAAAAACACATCAAACTTACTCCGGACAAAAATAAAACCCAGATTATGCAAAATCCATTTGCTAAAAAAATCATCATCCTTGATAGATGACGTATCTTTCTTAATTTCCCCTGGACATAAACGCAGGCTTCGAAGGGCGTGTGAGGAAGTCGCGCCTACTTGCCTGATGGGCCGTGCTGGAGACAATCGGTATTGAACCCTACACCGCCACCGGTCAGGCTTCGATGCGTCCGTTTCACTCGGTTCTTGAACTTCCATTTCTACAATGATTTGATAGCGAAACTGATAGATCGTTTATGTTGTTTTGATAGAATTCCATTTGTTGAGTTGTTGGCCTGACACAACACAAACTTCAAGCCCTCATCCCACGCTAAGAATGTTTTCTTCTTCCATCTTCTATTATTCGGTATCTCCTTTTTCATTCACTCATTTCTAATTGTTGGTCTCAAACACTGGGTGATTTTAAAGCCGGGCTTGTTTTGAGGAGGATTTCTTTCGTAGTGTGCCTACCCCTTTTGCATTTTAAATGCCCTGAATGAACCTATGAACGTATTACGGCGCTTATCTATTATTTATTACAAAAGGAAAACAATAGTGCCCTTTTACGGTGCGCTTCATAACAATTAGTAATTCTTATCCTGTCGCTCGATGGAAGAAACATTATTACCTAGATCCAGTGAAACTCAGTCAGGGCGATTGCAAAAATGCAGTCCACATTAGCTTTTATAACCTGCTTTATAAAACAAGGAATCTTAATATCACACGTCGCGACCCGGCATTCCATTCCTTAGCAGTCTCCTAACATGTACCTACGTGCATCAGTGTAATTCCACTGTGTGTTCGACCGTCCCGGTGGATGCAACCCACTTTGATTGAAGACCTCTACCTGCCATACGCTGAGCGTTGAGCGTGCAAAACGGTAACCTATAGGTAGATAACTATCATTTTGTAGGAAATCTGTCCAAAATGTCAACGAAAACTAATCAAAGAGTTATAACATTCGCACTCGTATGATTATTTCTCTACAGTTTTTTACTTCCGCGTAGTCTTCTCGTTATGCTGCCCGCTCCGCTTATGCCAGAGCATAACCTGCATTCGTATCAGACTCAATGCATAAGGGTACCATTGTCCAGAACCACACGTGCTGGATGCATAGCCTCAATGGCATTCATTGAAGAACCGTATAATATAATCTTGGGATATGAATGTTTAGATATCAGTCTGGGTTTAATTCAAGTGCCGTCTTTACGTAGTCCCTTATAATGGACTGATATCTTTCCACATGCGTTTGCAGATCTTTCTACAGTCTGGCCTGCAATGTTCTATGCAAATCAGTTTGACGGAATGACAGTATGTTCGGACAAACACAACGAGTCGCTCATGTTTAAAAAGCCTTCGCTCGTGCAGTCGACTAGGTATTTTATCTATTATTCCATGATCATGTCAGGTGGAGTAAGGCGCTAACTGCGTCCAAGAACTGGTCGATCATCCTGCAGCAAGATGGGCAGACAATGTGGCGAACATAGCGGGCAAACCTGGATGAGATTAGCACAAAACCGTCAACAATGGCACATACAGAGAGAGGCCTATACCCAGCAGTGGGAGAGGTCATGCTGTGGATGATGATGTCCGAAGACCTGTTTTAGGATACAGCTTTCCTGATAGTTGCATCATTGTTGCAGTGAGGATGCGTGCACGCCGCGAGCGGAGGCCGCCCCGCTGAGCGGTGGCGCTAGCGGTGGCGGTGGCGGTGGCGGTGGCGGTGGCGGTGAGGAGCGCGGCTGTGCGTGCGCAGCGTGGACGCCGCGCCGACAACCCGCCCCCCACGAGATCCTGCGACCCAAGCCTAGAAGGTACGCTCATGTTTATAAAAACAATGATATTGGTGGAAACTTTAGTGCCGTACAGTAGCCACTAACTCAACGACCTTGAGGCCTGCGCACACCTAGGAGATGGCGATCAGCTGATGTTTGACAGCGTTTCAGCTGATCCCCATCGCCAAGATGTGCGCAAGCTTATACAGCGCCAAACTAAGCAAAGCTAAAAGTGTAATTCACTGGAAATCAACTGCTTTGCATCCTTGTCGGTGATCAATACAGCTACCATGAACAGCAACATTTCACTCATTCGCCTTTATACGGGACGCCTGGGTTTTCTTTCGGATATACTTATCCAGCACATACCTTCCTCTCAATTTGGTTGGCCTAATCAACAGGTCTCAATGGTCAATACGTGCGGACCTGCCTAAAAGGTGGGTTTCCTCATGATGTTTTTCGTCACTGTTTGAAAGGACAATCATCACCATAAGCCCAGTCACTTACAGTTGTGAAAAATTACAATGTAAGAATACGCCTTTTTTTCAAATGTTTATGAGTTCCTTCCTAACTTTGTATACAATCTTGTCTCTCAAGTGTTTACGACCTCTTTAGAATAGAGTTGAGAACATGATTATGTCCTGTCGACGTCCCCTATCCCTCGAATTGACTTACAATTGTATAATAGTTAGCTATTACCATTTTAGTTCGAGGCCTCATGCCCGCGTGCCGTGTCACGAAAGACTTGTTCTTATAAGTAAAGGAGGACCACCTTATATTTATCTATTGGACTACTATCTAAAAGACTGGAGAAAAATATCTAACATGCTTCGTGAATAAGATTGGTGGTTTTGGTAAAATAAAGGAAATAAATATGGCAGAATTAAATTATCACCCAAAACTTAAAGCGAAAAATCTATGCCGCTATGAGTTATGATTCGGTCGAAGGTGTAGGTTATTTAGTAAATACCTACTCCGAGTATTGCAGTGGTGGCCTAGTGGTAAAAACCCCGCCTACCGATCCTTATGTCGCAGGTTCTAATCCAGTCCAGTCAACCTATGGATTTGTCTGTTCGAAAAAGTTATGTACATAATGCTAGTGCTCTCAAACGGTGAAGGAAAACATCGTAAGGAAACCCGTGACTTCGTCAGCTCTGCACGTATTAAGCATGTCTTTCCTGTGGATTAGGCTGACTGAGCTGTCAGAAGGTAGGTATAGGTGCTGGGCAAGCCTACTCCATCTCAAATCCTGTTCCAGGCACTATAACGTCCCGCAAGCACGGCTGGAGCAATCACCAGTTGCCCCTGACGCTATTTAAATCATCTACAATAGATGCAAAGGCCTGTTTATTTTTGACGTTTTACTCCGAGTGTATCCACAAAATATATGAGATATTTTGCTAATTCAAGTTCTCAGAAAACCAGAAAGAGGCTTATATCAATAAAGTTGGCTACAATCGGATTTGTATATGGGTCACGTGACCTTGATCGTACATTCCGCTCCGTTAGCTGTGCGTACCCGCAGTGCGGGCGTGCTGGCATTATAGTTTACGTTTACTGTCATTGGATAGAAGTGACATTTTCTGAAGAAATAAATAAAATATAAATTTGATTATCCATTTTATCACGAGCTCCTATCTGTTAGAGTTTCGTTCACATCGTAGTTCAGGGTTGATTGGATTAACACAAACGTGCCATGCATCGTAATCGTAATCATCGTAATCAGAATTGGTTGAGTTCAGCAGTTCTCAAGATGTTTCTTTGCTCTTTGGAGAGAGGAGACATTTGATTCGCACAAACCTTTGTTTTTTTGCGAATAAATTATAAAACAAAGTGCTCTCCTCTAAACGAAATTTAACCTGAGCCTCAAGCATAGATTTTTGGCACTTTTCAATGGAGAACTGTCAAAAATATATGCTTGAGGCTCGACTCAGACTCAAGCATTGTTTCTGCATACGGGTCATAGGGATTTTTCCATCTACAGAATAACGTTATTCGTCAAATAAGAAATGCCTGGTCCTTGTTTTTGATAAGCCTAAAAATCTAAATTTATCTGTAGATTGAAAAATCTGCCTAAATCAAAAACTTATATCGCTCTACTGTCGTGTCGTGTCACTAGTTTTTTCAAACCAAAGGACAAGAACAAAAAGGACTTAAATTCTAAGCATATGCCTCAGATAAGAAATCCTATACCCCTCTTCTCCTTCCAAAAGCACTCAGTCATGTCGTAAGGCGGGCCCGCTACTGCATTTGCACAGAATAGCAGCCCTGATGTATTTGACGGCCGATCCATTTCCAATGAGCCAGCAGCGCTGAGCGGACTAACAGATTTACTACTGACATCAATCTTTAGGAGGTACTTCAATGCAGGAAGAAGGGTTTACTGTGATTCCAAAGCACAATCATAAATCATATCCCTCCTTTTTTTTTGCTGTCAAAAAAAGGCATCATCAGTACACCTTCTGCTAGGTAAAGGCCTCCCTTCGAACTTACGCATATCTAAGCGTTCTGCAGCGGCGATCAGTGAAATGCTGTCATATTTTGTAATATGACAGCTTTTCACTTTAGTTTGTGCCATCTACTAGTAGCCTAACTAACCCATTTATAAGTGGCAACTTTGAAGATGTCAAGGTAACATAATCACATGGATCACTTTTAAATGTCTCGAAAACTTCTCGAATCTTCAAGTTTCAAGCGGCCAAGCCTAGAAAAACAGGCAAACAACTAACGACTCAGTAAAGTAATTAACTACATATAACTATATACACGCTATCGTTACATTTCGACTGCATTTAACCTAAGTGCTCTCCAATTAGGTAACGGTCCATATTTCTGTCGTAAAAAATATGACAAGTGATAAAACTGTTTCCGGTATTACTATCATCTTCAGCGCCCCTATTCTCAAATAATACGCTCCAGAATTAGTTACCTATTACACCTACGAAATAATTATGTAAAAACCAGCATACTATAACGAGAGAAACAAGACGAGTATCGTCTGCTGTTTCAGTTCTACTATTGTTGTTATTGATAAATGAATTGTATTTATGTTCAGCAAAAATAAGCATGAAAACGTTTTGATAAAAGGTATGCCAGATAAAAGCTATTAAATCACTGACTGGCCTCGCAGATCCGTTGGTAGTAGTTCTGCCTTCTGCGCCGTAGGTGGTGGGTTGTATTCTCACCGAGAACAAATTTTTGCGTAGTGAACACAGATGTTTGTTCTCATTCTGGGTGTTATATTGTATTCTGAGTATGTATAATAAAAAATGGATGCAAGTATTATACCAGCTATCTGGTTTCCTTAGTACACACAGGCACTGCTTAATTTGGGGTTAAAGTCCACAATATCTGTATTATTGATTTAAATAAAAGAAGAAGATAATTTTGGTGATGATGCGGCTTCTTTGTGAACATGGGTGTTGTATGTGGCGCTAAGTTTTGAGCATGTGTGCATCTGTGCATAGATAAAGAGTCAATGTCGCGCCACCCCGGACTTTTATTATGTTTATCTTTTGTTAATAAATCAAGGTGACTTATTTCCTAGGCAAGTTTTTAATTATTGGAGAGCGGGTGGACAAACCCTGACAGGTTTAATTTAATTTAATGCTTTTGAGTTTGAAAACTTATCCCTTACGCTTCATGGATCAGTGTTCGGGTTCTATAAATCGAAATTGAAATCGTGGGCATTTTTGTTTGAAAAGCTTTTTTTAATTCCACTTTTACAGTTCGAACTGCCAAAGAGTGGAACTCTCTACCAGCGTCAGTATTTCCGGAACGCTATAATTTTGGAATTTTCAAGACAAGAGTGGACAGGTGGATATGGCTAAGCATGGCTGCATCATCACTTTCCATCAGGTGTGATAGCATCGAAATGCTTAGCTATCTATAGAAAAGCTCTCATCAGATCTGCGTTGACATGTAGGTAAATTATCTGATAATATCTCAAGAAGCCATTGATTACGTTTTACAATATTAGCGGTAACAATGGCAATGGGTCTCGCGTTGCTTTTTACCGGCGCGGCGATGGTAAACTTTCATCTGCGAGGCGATTTCATTCATGAGCTCCAGAATGCACAATGGGTTTTCTCTGGCGATATTTCTTTAGGCTAGTGTGGAAACACATTGGAACAAGTAAAAGTATATCTGTACCTACCCATATTTACCATACCTACCAATTTTTTATTAAATTAAGGATAATTTTTAAATTATTCTTCAATCTACAGTTAATTATACTTATTCTTCAGAAAAAAAATATCCGTCTCTTTTTTAGGCTTGTCAAAAACAAGGACTGTAATTTTTTTATTCGACGAATACAACTATTCCGTAGATTGATCAATCAGCTCTAAGTAGTCGATTTATTTGCCTACTAATTCGAAAAAAATGTGGAAATTGTAAGCAGCCATATTATTACAAAGCCTTTGAATGACCGCGTGAAATTAACAAAAACAATGGTTAAAACGAACTTTAATTAAGCATCACTTTCGCCGGTCCCACTGGTGGGAGTGGGATGGGAACTGATTGTGAACGGTAACGAACAATACCCACCTGTTACTATACTGTTTTATTCAACGAAAGTCACTTGTTTCGCTATTTCACATCGTTTTCGTTTAGTTATGGTCGAAATGTCGTTACTTCATTTACCTGTTACGCCAGTTTCGTTAGCATAGGTCAGCCACCTTGCTCTGGGAGTAATGAAATGACACGTTAAGTACAAAGAAAGGTATGAAAACGGTGACAGAAAACTCTAAAAAAGTCTTGGCCATAACATCTAGACCTAGGCTAGCTTCTGCTTCGCCGTAGAGACAGACTGGTATGACTTTGTAAGTGCATAAGTCTTAATATAAATTTCTACATGCCAAGAATCAGAACCACTTATCAATGAACGAGGTAGCTTCATAAGTAGAGTCCATTGGCATTGGCTTGACCGCGGCGGCGTATTAAGTTATTATTAGTTGGCAATAACTGTGCGGTCATTAAATGCTGCAGCGGAAGTGCATAGTGCTTCTGATAGCGACACATCAAAGCGGACTCTATTACGCAACCACTCGATAAA
Source organism: Thera britannica (assembly GCA_939531255.2). Lineage (NCBI taxonomy): Eukaryota > Metazoa > Arthropoda > Insecta > Lepidoptera > Geometridae > Thera > Thera britannica. The sequence continues at coordinate 493,935 of OW618040.2, read as the reverse complement.
TGTCTCATCTAGATGGTTTTGCGGTGGACGCTTCAAGTACCGCTAAGTCGGAAACCGTGTTAAATAACTTTATTATTGATATGTCGCGTTAAGGTAATTTTTTTCGCCAAATAAAATATCATGTGTAAAAACCAAGGCAACCTGCACAAACCATAGTACGTCTACAAGCTAAGTACGTACACGCACCTGTATTTTTCGAACGATATCCATAACGAATTAAACTGTATGGCACTGCCAATCTATTTTATAGAACATTGTCTATTTTATGGAACATTGTGATTGGACACGCTTAAAAATAGAGATATACGATTTGCGCTAACCATAACGTCCAGATACAAGGCCCTTAATACCGTTTCCAAAATTGAAAACATGCCCAATCAATTAAAGTAGTATTGCAACCGTATTGCATGCCGATTACAGGCATGTTATTACACGAGTGATTCACTAATAGCCCCTTGAGTGAGTACTCTATATTTAGCTTCTACTTATGGTTACGTTCACCTTTCAGATACAAATGTGCAATGTTATGTTTCTTGCACGTAGGTATATTACTTGGTATTATTTTTGGCAACGTTACAGTTAACCGATAATGTATTGTGAACATCTTAATAACCATCCGACATGAACAGTTGGATGTTTCTTGTTACCGATCTCGTGACCTTTCAAAATACGAGAAGTTTTGCGCGAACGGTATCATAATCCGTGGAGAACACGCGTGCCATCGCCGTAGCGGGGTAACAATGATTGCTGGTAACGGGCGTCGTCGCCGGCGGCGGCGCTGCTCAGTGCGGCCGGCGCCTTCGCACAGTCATGCTGTGCCCGGCGCGATGCTCCTGCTTCCTCTGCCGCGAGCTGCAGTCCTGCCGCGCCGCCGACGCGAGGAAACCCCCCAATAAACACAACAACAACATGTGCGACAACTTCATACTCAAGAAATCGGACGCCTGGGAGCCGATGAAATTCATCCGCGGCGCCGCCAGGCTCTCAGTCCGCCACTGGCAGGGCCGCGAGCCGCTTAACTCCAACAAGTCAAGGATCGCTCCGCACAAATCAACCAGCTGCGAACAGCTGTACCCCACCGAGAAGGACGAGGGACCTTTTGCGATGCGCAGAGCTCCGAGCACGGACAGGATGAAATCTCCCTCGGAAAGCAAACCCTTATTCAACAAGCTTCTAGGGAATTCGCGTAGCAAAAAAGTCACCGATCCTGAATCGAAGGTTCGCCGTAGTGTTCTTAACTTTTCAAGGAAGAATGACTCGCCTAGTTCCAAAAACATACATGAAAAATATATCCCTTTGCCACAGTCATCATCGGAACACATCTATAGTGAGCCGAGGCCCTGGAGCTCTCAATTCGATGACTGCTGTCGACCCCCAGTGTACCAAAGTGTTGAGAAAAAGAAGGAAGATAACAAAGCGTCGTCGAGTGACAAGAAACTGTACAACAACAGACTTCCTTGTTACGAGGAACTGACTCAACGACTTTCACAGGAAAAGAACAAGAAAGCTAATTTGCCTCTAAACGAAGGTGGGTTTGCCAATAAAATAACACAAAACAACAACAAAGTTGTTATATATTTTGGTGATTCTATAATTCGGAAGCACAACGAGCAGAAGAAGGAAGAAAATAAGCAAATCGTTGGGGCTGCTGAGAAGGAAGAAGCGATATACGCGAACCGACTCTTGGATGAAACTGGGAATTTGGGAATTAGAGGGCATGCTGACAACAATGGAGGTATTCCAATACCTGAGGTGCAAATCACTGAAGCTATATACTCAGAAATCAAATCTGACGATACCGATATCGTCACTATAAACGACGCGACTTACAAAAAGGATGCTTTTGGGACAGTAAGCTCTGATGGGTTTCTGGTGGTAGAGTTTGAAGAGAACTTCGAGAGAGCTCGTCAACTGGTAGACTTGGTGTATGGGACCAGTGGTGTTGACCATCATGAAGCGAAGGTGTTGGATGAAGACGAGCATTGCGACTGGAGCTTTATTCAGGATTGGAGAAAACGGTAAGTCATCATTAAAACATAACTCGAACTCTTATACAACCATAATTTGCAAAAATAGTAATCCTAAGGGTTAGATTAGAATGTCGAAATCCAAACAAAAACAGTGGTCATGATCAACCACACTGTTTTTCGACCGCCCTGATAAAAGGAGTCGATTCTAACGTAAATCTTTAGAATAATCACATAGGGCGAGGCTGCTTTGAAGTTAGTCTTAGTACTTTGTCGCTGCATCAGATTTTCAGGAACTGACTTCATTTTAGCCGAGCTGAACGCAGGAAGATAGGAAGTACAGTTCCTTAGTTGTCGTAATGCTGTTATATCTGCAGACGACCTGACCCGGATTCCATCCGCTTATAATAACAATCATAACAGTGCGGTGTGAGCTTAGAGCTTTAATTGTCGATTGTTCTGGGAGCTGAACATTGTACAACGTAACGTTAACTCATTTGCGTAATTTACTTTACGTTACATTGATGCCAAAACGCTGTTTTTTTAACCAGACGTGATATCAAAGCAATTGGCAAAACCTATAAAGGAAGCCGTTTCAATGCTTGATTTGACTCAATTTTGCATGAAAGAAAATAAATGAGTGAAGTGCTTTGTAATACTGTTTTAAAATAGATTGTTTTCTTTTATATTATAGGCATGTTTTTGCTACATAAAATCATTACTGTCCTCGTATGTCTCAATCCTTACAAATTGAATTAGTTTCGGTCGAGAATTTTCAATCATGTCCTGTAAGATACGGGCTGCTCAAGTGTCTACATCCCCGATTGTATCATGATGAACGGTATTCCCAAATCTTAGAATGCCATTTGCATTCTGTTCGGCAATTTAATTAGACGTTTGAGCGTTTCTGCGAATCTCGGCATCCGGGAAGACATTCGCATTAATTGCATAGCAATTCGCTGATAACAATCGCTGGTCGACGAACCCGTGCGAGCTTCTGACTCTTCCTCCCGATACCATCTATCAGAGCCGAGCCAATTTCAACCGTATTGCTTTACGTAATGTAGCGTTCTTGGGAGATGGTTAATTCTTATTTAAAGAGTCTTTAAGTTGCTTTAGATTCTTTTGTGCTGTCTATCGCGTCAACGTTTTGCCACCTTGCTTCCTTGAGAATATTTTCCTATAGTCTGGGTGCCGTTGTTTCTTAGATTGCCGATTATATTTCACCTTGCCTATGTTTCATATATATATATACGAAAACATAAAGTGTGCTTGTATTAAGATCTGTTTGTAATATTCAAATTTTGTAATTTTTTTTGTGTTCATACGCGATAGATCTAGACAAAATTTCGAGCAAATTTGGTGACTGCACCTGCATAATAATATTATCCATAACCTGCCCGCCTAACACCTACATAATCATACTTTGGTGATTGTAGCAAATCGTTAAAAAATACTTATGATGATTCAAGTAGGTTATCTGAAAGATTGTTTTTCTCAATTATAAAGAAAGAAAACGTATTTATTTATGACGGCACACGGTAGATGAAAAAAGATGATTATGATGATAATGATTTAGCCGTGGTTGTCTAAAATACATCAGTGCCTTTCCTGGCACTATTGTGACAGTTATAATATTTATAAAAACAACGGAACGTGCTAAAGAATAAAAAAGATCTCGTAACATCGTTTACCTAATTGTTATGAATCTTTGCCTCGTCGCTTATTTTCACTTTCTTTCTCTTTTGGCTGCCTTAGAACCATTATAATTAATTACCACCACAATTTTCTATGCAGAAGTAAGTTGTCTGCAGTTTTTTTTCCTGTTGGGCGCTTAAATTATTAATAATAAATTATTAATTAGTACTCTCAAATTATGTGTAAGCTAAAGCATAAGTAGGTAAAGTAATTTCCATAAAGACTGAAGATTTAGAGATGTCTTAACTCACTTATCTTGATAAGGTAGATGGAAATGAGGTGTTTTGAAACTATAGTTTAAACAAAAAAACTTTGAACCTAATGACAAGGCCATACCTTTAGTTTAGACACCCATTTATTATAAATATGGTTCCATGGTATATGATGTTAAGGTTCAAAGTTAAATAAACTCACTTATTTCGTTAAAACTTAAAACCGCCACATTGTACTGTGTTCAGGCAAGTGTGAAATCATCCTACTGATGATTCTATTGCAGAACACATTCGCTTTTTTGCAAAATAAAGCTAAAGCAATCACACGATAAATATATTTTTACCCGACTTCATCTAAAAACGGAAGAGTTTCTCAATTCTGTGGATCGTTGAACTGGCACCTAGACTCACCTAGCTTAGACGTTCCAAACTGATCCATAAGATGAACAACTGAATAAACGGCTCTTGATTTGACTTTGAAATGTCTGCCATGTGCTGGCACAATTTTGACGAGACCTTTTTGCCGGAGCGCGTTGAAGTCTTTTCTTCGTACGACACGCAGCAAATCACTTATCAAAACGAAAAAAAGATCTCGATTAGAATACACGATATCTCGGCTCTTGTCAGTTAAAACGGTTTCTACATAAATGGTCGTTAATCAGAATAATCCATTCGTTTCGTCCACTGCATTCGATCCGGCCACGCTTTCTTTAGTCTCGCCCTAAAGAACGGTGGACCAACTAGACTAAGCCTTTGATTTTATGGGATTAGGTAGGTAATCTATACATCGTTCCAGATGTATAGATTACCTACTTTTTTAATACATTATTCATATTCAAAGAGAATTAAGTACATCTAATACCTACAAGTATTTGCATTGAGCTGAGCAGACAGTATAGTCATATAAACGGCCCTAGAGATAGCTTAACTGATCCAAATCATTACTAATCGGAAGTATCCCCAAGACGTTTTGTGCATTTCATTACTGTAAACTCCACAAAAGGAGAGGCTCCTTTCGTGAGGCGCAATTTAAATCCTTTTACCACACACGAAGAAGAAGAAATTATAGTGTCAAGTGGCTGTAATTGCCCTAACCAGCGCTCATTCAAATCGGAACCAATGAAAGCACCACTGCTTCGCGGCTTCCCTGGATGAACTCCTGGACAAAAAACTGTTGCACTGGAGCCGACTACGGTCAGATTGCCTATCGACTTGTTACATAATATAAGTTTCCGACTTCATGGCCAAACCGTTGAACTGATTTTGATGATTTTTTTATGCAACCAATCTGAAAGTATCCAATACCTTATTTACTCTATCAGATAAAAAAGGTTTTATCAAATCGGTTCATAGAGGACTAAACTATGCGTTATCAAATATTTTAAGAAATATAAAAAAACCAGCAGGATCGCCAAGCATTGCTAATTTCTAATAAATCTGAAAAGGTAGTAAAAATCTACCCAAAGTATAAAAAAACTTACAAACTCTTACGTGCGTATTATTTGTTTCATCAGAAATCGTCGTGGTAAAGGCAATCTGACTGAACAAATAGATCGGTGGTATGTTTTGTTTGTAAATACAGCGCGCGTATCCGGTAACTCAGCGAACCGCTCGAAGGCTTCGGCTATAAAATAACTTGGCTAGGACGCGGTCGTTAGCTTTCCCTTTCATCAAGACCTGCATCGCAGTGAACAGTTATACCTACGTATAACCTAGGCTAGGTAATGAAGGTGTATCACTGGCATAGGTCACTGTCACAATTTTCTTTTTTATACAACGTATTTTAAAAACAAGCATACCTTATGAAAAGCGGTGACCGTAGCCTATGAACGCCTGCAATACCAGCGGCATCACAAACGCGTTGGCAACCCTTTAAAACTTTCTTATTCTTGTTCTTGTCGACTATTTTTTTCGAAAAGTGTGGTGAAAGGTATTTAAGTATACATACTACTTAGGCTGCTTTAGTGCATTTTACATTATGACATTTGCTACATTAGGTTCATCATATCATCAGCCTGAAGAAATTCATTGACCGTAGGCGTCCATAACTTTTTCGGCATCACATGCTACTGGTCCGTACGCTTAGGTTCTATTCCATTCTAAGGCAAACATTAGTGTAATACGTATGTGATATGTCTGGCTGGGTGTCAGTTATTTTAAGCCCTTAAGGTACAAAATTGACGTAGTTTGAGGAAAGATGACACTGAGTAAATTATTGACCAATATAATTGATTTTTTATTTATAAAACCTTCAAGTCCCACCCTTAGATTCGTGGTCGGCTTTCGAGAGCCTTTATTTCTAAGCGGTAATTTGGCTCTACAAGCGTTTGTTGTACGAGCTTTATTGAACATTGCCACTAGTTTAAAGTGATTTAACTTTTGAAACTATCATGGTTATTAACACTATTTTTATGAACAACGGGATATTTACATGAGATTCAATTTTGTGAGTTTTAACTCCCGATATTTCGGCACAGTGGCATGCACCATGACCACGGGTTGTATTGTACAACAGAAAGTGATTTAACTTGCTAATTCTGTAAGCTAGTGTCGGTGACCTTTCTTTTTCGGATTTCTTAGTTTCGGATTTGTTCAAGGTACCTTTCACCACTAAAATAGAAGTATCCACTAAAACTTTTAGCATAGCTTTCAAAACCACTGAAATGACTGTCACGTGAGGCTGAATCTTATTACCCCAAGTTGATGGACGCAGGGCAGTGTATCGTAGGGCACGTTCCTAAAGTGCGTGACCTACGAGACAATGCTATGTTATAGACAATGGCTACCGGCAGGCTATATCTTGTTCCATCAGCTAGTTGTATAAAAAAATAAAAACCCCATTGCCCAGTTTGAGACTGGCACATAAACATAGAGACACAGAAAAGCTGGAGCTATAATAATCAAAGTAAGATTAAGAGCGTGCGTATGGCAGTTCTAGTTAGGTGTACCGTATTCATGCCGCTGGCCGCGGTGGACGGCTATCAGTCACGCGTTGTAGATGCGCTTTGAGTTGCACAGTACCTGGTGAGCTTAGTTAGAAGAGTAGCGATAAGAAGAGCGACTCGAGGTACGGTTAGTTGTGCTGGTCACTCTGTCAGTCTGGCAGAGTTCGCTCCTCATTATAGATGGATGGAAAAATCATGAATGAGCGGGACCCTCTAACACAGGTATTTCTATACTTAAAAGAGGGTCCCAAACCTATAATAATAATAAATAATAAATATTCTGGACAATTCACACAACACTACCCAGCCCCAAACTAAGCAGAGCTTGTAATATGGGAACCAGATAGCTGATATAATACTTGAATACATTTTTTTTTTTTTGTAAATACATACTTAGAATACAATATAACACCCAGACAGAGAACAAACATTTGTGCTCACCACACAAATATTTGTTCTCGGTGGGGATCGAACCCACGACCTACGGCGCAGAAGGCAGAGCTACTACCAACTGAGCTAGAGGCCAGTCGTAGAGTAGTGTGAGCTATGATAATGTACTATAAATTAAGTTTAAAGAAAATAAAATATTTGTATTTGTAAATATTTCTATTTAATCATAAGACTAGCAGACGCACGGCTCATTACCATCCGTACCTGGTGAACTAACACTCATTCGCACTAAGCGTTTTGGCTCCACCTCCATAATGCGAACCTCCAGGGAATGGAAATCATTGCTGTTGGCTGTTTGTCCTGACCACTTCAAACATCGTCGTATTCTAGAGCATCCTGCTCCATCGTCGGCTACATCGTTACTTACCATCAGGTACGACGATTGTAGCAAAAGGATGGTCTATAAAATATCATTTAAAAAAAATAAGATGGGTTAAGCGATATAATCAGAGGTGACCTGAGGTAAAGGTATCTTGTATCTTGCTCTCAGCTTTGGTTTTACCAATTTTTATGCCTCATCTATATTTTCCTGCTTTTATACAGCTCGGTGAGGTAGCCACAACATGTTATTTTCTTCCGTTCTCTCAGTCATCTCAGCACTCTTTCACCTTTCACACATATCTTAGGCTTATGATTACCTCAGACAGATTCAATGAGGTAGAGCACTTTTCCTATCTGATATATGGACTGAAAAAGGCTTTGATTCATGAATCGCTTGCCGCTATGCTCGTACAAGAGCACGGCCTTTATCCCTACAGATAAAATTATAAGCAGTCATCCGTTACGAAGGTCACAGGTCGCTGCAAATGGAGTGTGCCTGATCGATGTACGTGGGACGGTACTGATCTGTTACTGTTTGTTTTTGGTTGATGCAAGTTCCATTGCCTCACTATTCTGATAGCCTTGCTTTGAATTATCTTTTAGGAAACGCTTGTAAAAATCAGGGGCGGATCCAGCCCTCAAAAAAGGTTGTGGTCACAGCCACCCGAAAGTCAGACAAGAGCGAGTCTGCGTATGAACTTGCTCGTGCATGATCGTTAGAGTACATTCCTACTAAGGAAATGCTTGTAAAAAATGATTGTGTTTGTTTGCACATCACAATGTCATGTTTTTTCATTATGGCATTGGATATAATATTATAAGCCTATCGGTCAAAATAGACCGTAAAAGTGTGACGTCACAGGTCACGTATGAGGGTTGTGGGCATGCCCATCGTGCCCACATCGTTGGATCCGCGCCGGTTGTAAGTAAGGGGGTTATTTCGTATTTAAAAGCTGATGTTGTTTCCCCAGACCATCGAGCGGGTGTCGTCCTGGGGATGAAAGCGGGTGGTGCGCGGGCGCGGGGGGCGCGCGGGCCCTGCGCGTGCGCGTGGCGGGCGCTCCCCCCGCGCCCCCCGCGCACGCCCCCGCGCACGCCGCGCACGCGCGCCGCCTGTCGCCGCCGCCGCACGCGCACCAAGCCACCATGCCGCCAAGACCCAACAACGCTGAACCGGGGAACAAACGTATGTATGCTGCTCATCATCGTCATACCCCCCTCAGATACTTTTGTATGGGCTAGCGGATTATATTCTCCTTGCCGTGTCACTAGCTCTTTTCAACCAGTGTGTGGTGAAAGGATTTCAAGTGCGCCTCTAACAAGCCCCTGCCCCTGCCTTGACGACATGCCGGTTTCCTCGCGATGTTTTCCTTTACCTTTTGAAAATCTTGCAGATAGAAAATTCCATTGGGGCACGACCGGAATTAAACCCTCGACTTTAGCGGCGAGGCGCCACCACTATGTCAACCAGTGCTCTCGGTATTATATTGTGGAATCGTTTCCATTTCCTTGTTAGTTTTCTACCCGTTTTCATGTTCTAAACGCAATCATCAGCTCTGAACCTCAGTTTTAAGGCAGAATTAGCATCAAGTGAGTATTCTCCTTGTGCCGGCACGCGTTATCTTAAAAATAATATGATGAGCAAAGCTAACATCGCCATTTTAGATCCTCTGAAAGCTTTTTATGAGTTAACAAGACCTTCTCGAAAAAGCTTTATCAAGTTTACTGCCCTCATTGAAGTGAAGTCGGTATCTTCATTGCATACAATTGAAAACACTCCACATGCATTTACTCCCTATTTACTTATTGCAATTTGCAATCGGATGAGACTTGAGAATCCATTGTGTATTGCAGACATTGCAGTCCAAATTAAAGTGAATTACTTTCAACATTTGCAATCAATATGCCAGAGATAGGACACTTGAACATATTCAACAAGATGGGTTTATTTATCAGCTCGTATTCAATTAGCTCCAGTCAAATACCTTTGTTCAACAGTTTTATCTTTTGAAACAAATGGATGCACTTATAACAACGAAAGCTGAATTCTAATAATGGACCTACATCTTGTACCCCTTTACGACTTGTTATAGCACTTACCTAATTCGAAATTAATTTCGAAATGCTATTGCGGATTTTATGGCTTGAAAAAAAAGCTGCAAGCTATTAGTATACCAATACCTCTTTTAGGTCCCTTATACCACCATTCTGTAAAAGCCTTACTCCACCTGGCTTTGAGAAGTTTCAAAGTGATTTTTGCGATTCAAATGCATAAATTATTTGTACCTTATCTTCGGCCTGTTGTTGTTCTACAGCTCAGCTAGAAGAGTGTCCCCAGCCGGTGGAAGTGAACACAGCCCAGCTGAAAGCAGTGAGCGCGGTCTCTCAGCTCACAGTGGCGAGCTCGCCGGTGCGCAGTGCTCCGGCGCAGAGCAGCTACGCGCTAGAACGACGGCCCAAGCACGACCATCATCATCGCTCCGTGGAGCCCACTGTCCAGGTAAAATGAGAAAAAAACAAAAGAACGAAAAGAAACGTTGTACGGTGCTCCCATGTTCTTTCTGCAGTCCGATTGAAATTCTTAATCTTTGTGCTGCGTTTGAAAATGGAACCCCGCGGGAAAGAGACGGCGCATCGCCTGGGTCATGCTAAAACTGAAAACACCCAAGGCCGTTCGCGGAGGTAAGGGCCAAATAATTGTGGACATTTGATTACACCGCGGTAAAGAGACGGCGCATCGCTCGATCATGCTAAAACTGAAAACCCCCAAGGCCGTTCGCGGAGGTAAGGGCCTTTAAAAATTTGTGGTCATCTGATTAGAATAAGCATGGCGATGAGGAAAATTAGGCGAGTCAAAAAAATTCAAACTTATCTAAATATCTTCTGACGAAAATGTATTGAATCACACTTTACCATCGTTTTGTAATGAACCCGTGTCGATATACTTTGGATGAAATACATAAATTTTGGAAACCTTGAGTCTATCTTCTAAAGCCTTGCGCTGTCAAATACTTATGACTATTTATTTTACGCACTGAAAACTTAATAAAAGCACATTTTCTTTTATTTTTATTAGTAGCAATTTGTCTTTCATATTGAGCTCTGAGCACCAACTGACGGAACCTCCTCTGTGAGGCCCCTAACAGACATAAAAAATATCAACAAAACCACCAATTCAGCATTTTTACTTTATCAGTTCGACACTGATCACTACGTTAAGATAACGACGTAACTTTCAAACTAATTCCATCTATTTTTACAAAGCCTTACCGTTTCTTAAATTACCTGCAAGCTTACATAAATATGTTTATTTTAAAGCTTAGCTGTGTTGATACTCAGGTCGTGGTCAAGTAAGTGGCGAGTAACGAGAACATGTGTGTTTCTCGTACATGTATCTGACCGCAACTTGCTTTAATCTGCAGCACAACAATGCGGTTTTATTGAAACTACACCGTCAGCTGTGGCGATGATGTTTTTCTACGGTCTCGCCTAGTATGTCGTTTGACGGCAGGAATCAAAGCTCTTGCGGTTCTTCTACCTTTACAGTTGCCTGGACCTATCCGGTGATAAAATGGCCATGTGGGCAGATTCTTAATTCGAAAGAAAACGAAAAAGGAATAGACTGGCGTCTTCAATCTCTTGGTGCGGCACATCTGCCTGAGGAATTAAGTAATAGTTAGGTAATCTTGAATGGGTACTTTGTATCAAAAAGTCTGTCAGTAGGTACTTTTGGAGGTCTTCTGATTCTGAAGTAATTTCGTAATGCGAAAAGGCCTACCTACTAAAATATTGTAGAGATCAAGGCACACGAAAGATGAAGAGTGTGAGTATGGTATATTTGTGAGGTGTTTTTGTAAGACGTTTACATTCGAATTAATGTTTTAAATGCTCGTCGACATAACCTATAAAGTGTTATTGGTACAGAAAGCGTCCGGTCCCGTCGCGTCGGCCCTCATTGCATCGTTTATGGACTCTTGAGTGCCGATTAGCGTCTTTTACAACCGTCATTTTGACACAGACTATAATTTATAAACACATGTCACTGGCTCCCAACGGCTTCGGTCATTATATTATATTATCTTATTGGACGTTTGTGGGCCTTGTAAAAGGTCTACGGTACTTTACTACGGTTTTATTGGTTTTATGGTTTCGGGGCGTTATAAAATAGGTTTTGTTTGATATGGCTTGTGTAAGAGCAGTAGGTAGGTACAATTATTAGGCTAAACCGTGTAGGTTTTTGATAGGCAATAACATATGCATTGTTTGCGATGCGAGTCTTTGACCAGTCGAAATTCTTGCACGGCTCTACAAGTTATCCATTAAAAACTTTATTTATATTTATCTATTATTGCACAGAAAATTAAATACACAATTCGAATATAAAACGAGGAGGCTAACACGTTTTCTTAGAACCCATACGCATGGTGATAGCGATCAGCTGATACGCTGTCAAATATGACAGCAATATTTGACAGCGTTTTTGCTGGTCGCCATCACGATCGCCTATATTATGTCCTATAATGGTGGTATAGAAAAGACTGACATGTGACAAAAGGGCATTGGGTAACTTTGTATGGAGTCGTGGCGTTGTTTTTTTTTAATGCGACCACTGATGCAATGTGTTTTGAATTGAAGTACTACACCTGTATACATAATATCAAAAACAAAAAACGTCGTAACTTATATCGGAGCAAAAATATACGACTTTGAAGTTAGAAGAATAACATTGTCCAAGTATGGGATAAAATGCATTTTATTTAAAAAACTACTATAGTACCTTTGGAATTGGTAAGTTAGGAATAAAAAACATGGATCCCATAAATAATCATCATCATCATCAACCTATATCAATCCACTGCTGGACGTAGGTCTCTCCCAAGACGTGCCACTGAGCCCGATCTTCGGCTCTTCTCCTCCAGTGCTTGCCAGCTACATTTCGCAGATCGTCGCCCCACCTTGCCGGAGGGCGTCCTACACTACGCTTACCTAAACGCGGTCTCCACTCTCGTATTCGTTCATAGCTCAAAGGTTCTCTGTCGGATAACCTCGTTCCGGATTTTATCCTTCAGAGAGACTCCGAGCAAAGCCCTCTCCATAGTTCGCTGAGCGACTTTCAGTTTGTGGACCGACCCTACTGTTAGTGTCCACGTTTCGGCAGCATAGGTCATTACAGGTCGCACTGGATGAAGACTTTCGTCTTCATACATTGTAGGATCGGCGACGAGAAAACCTGACGGAGTTTCCCAAACGCAGCCCAGCCCAGCTATATTCTCCAGTTTAGCTCTCTCTCAAAGTTGTGTCTACCTAACCGCAAGGTTTACCCGAGGTAGACATACTCCTGCACAACTTCGAGAGGCATTCCGGCGTCGGTGATCGGCTCTGGGGTGATACGATCATTGAACATGATCTTATTTTTATCCAAGTTCATGCCCATAGGCCAACCCGTCGTGAGGAAACAGCTAGGCTGTTCAGCATCTGTTGTAGGTCCTGCAACGAATCTGCCAATAATGACGATGTAATCGTCGTCGAATCGTAAGTGTGAGATGTATTCGCCATTGATATTGATGCCTATTCCAGTCCAACTCAGCGTCTTAAACAAATCTTCCAGTGCGCTTGTGAACAATTTGGGGGATATAACGTCCCCTTGCCTCACTCCGCGGTGCAACTAGATAGGTTTTGACTGCTGGTTCTGGACCTGAACAGACATGGTGGCGTCATTGTAAAAACATCTCAACACTTCGATATATCGCCAGTCAACCTGACATCGTTGCAGGGACTGTAGAACAGCCCAGGTTTCAACAGAGTCAAAGGCCTTCTCATAGTTCACAAACGCTAAGCATAAGGGCTGATTATTATATAATATGTACTCTTCAGATTTTTGTATAATCTGCCGCACTGTGTGAATGTGGTCTATGGGATCAAATCCTCCTCGAAACCCAGCCTGCTCCGGTGTTTAAAACTCGTTAAGTCTTCGCGCAAGACGGTTCAAAATAACCCTGGAAAACAGTTTGTAGACATAGCTCAAGAGTGAGATCAGTCTATAGTTCTTCAATAAAGCTTTATTGCCTTTCTTGAAGAACAATACCACGACACTCCCTGCTCCATGCCTTTGGAGTTCTGCCATGTTTGAGAACAGAATTGAAGACACGTTGGAGTTCCTTCAGAACAGGAGAACTACCTGCTCTTAGGAGCTCTGAAGTGATTCCGTCTTCCCCTGGGGCTTTTCCATTTTTCAACTGTGGTCTAGAAATTGTGCCGGGGAGACAGACAGATTTGTTTGGTATCGCCCCCACCCCAGGCAATGGTGTCCTATAATGGCGTATCACCCTTGAACTTCTCGTTTGACTAGTATGTTAACCAAATAGGTTCGATTGCTTATATGTCGCGATTGTATCCTTCCACGTTACAGCCATGTATTGATGCCTTTCATTCATGTCTACTTCAATCATATAAATGCCTTGCTTGATATGTTCTCCATAACAGCTTTGTGATTGAGCTATTTGGTATGTACCAAGGGCGAATATATCAGCAATTATTTGTGGAAATTCACCCATTACAGATACATCAGCTGCAATTGATTGAAAATCGGTTCGTCTTCTGTTCAGATTGTTTGCGATTATGAATTCACAAGACTCCACTGAGCTCCAGGCAGGTTTACAAAAGAGCACGTTATGTTCATGTTATGTTTGTCAACTTCGACTAAAAGATCAGCCGGACGAATCCAACTCGGATGGACAGCGTTCGAGAAATTGCACCACACTTTCTTGTCTCAGATACCGCAGAGCCCCTAGACAAAAGTCTTTAATCAGTTTTACCAGTGATGACTTATGGAAATGAGACGTGGTCGCTAACTATTGGCCTCGTTCACAAGCCAAAGCGCAACGAGCTATGGAAAGAGCTATGCTGGGAGTTTCACTACGTGATAGAATCAGAAATGAGGATATCCGTAAAAGAACAAGGTCATCGACATAGCTCGTATAATTAGTAAGTTGAAGTGACAATCGGCAGGGAAGACTAAACGTAGGGCGCCCAACCACCAGATAGACCGATGATATTGTTAAGATCGTGTGAAATTGATGGATGGAAAGGGCTCAGAATCGTTCTTCCTGGAAATGTGTAGTGGAGGCCTATGTCCAGCAGTGGACTTCTTCAGGCTGATGCTGATGATGATGATGTTATGTTTAACATCACCATCTATTATACTATTACTATATCTACCACCTACGATTACTATATCTTTAGGAAAATCTTATTAATTGGCTATTTAGACGATACTTTTATGAATTTTTGCAATTTAATATCTCGCTTCCGATATACTTTACGCAGTTGCTGTAATAATAAAAGTTGCTTATTTTTTAGAGTACTAATAAATGGCAATAGTTTTATTACTGGTCGCGGCTCTTCAAAAACAACGCCACTTTTACCCAATGCCCTTTAGGGCTAAACTTTTGGCACAAACTTAGTAGGAAATAATTATTTAGCA
Source organism: Thera britannica (assembly GCA_939531255.2). Classification (NCBI taxonomy): domain Eukaryota; kingdom Metazoa; phylum Arthropoda; class Insecta; order Lepidoptera; family Geometridae; genus Thera; species Thera britannica. The sequence continues at coordinate 478,859 of OW618040.2, read as the reverse complement.
GTTTCATGCAACAGGATGTTGTGATAAGTTCATCATCATCCGCAGCCGGACTTAACCCACTGCTGGGCAAAGGCCTCTCTTTGCTCATGTCATTCACCACGAACTTAGTGATGAGTTATTGAATAACAATACAAAAATAAAACACGAAGAAATTTGGCAAACTATGGTACCTAAAAAAAAAGAATTTTCTGACCAAGAAATCTCTTAGGACATGCGCACACCTAGGTCGCTGGCGATAGCGATCAGTGAAACGCCGTCAATCGCCATTGCCAGCGACCTAGGTGTCCGCCGCCCATCAGTTCAATCTTTTAGTAGATACTCAATAACAATGGGCAAAAAAAGCAATAGAAACAACAGCAATGAATAAGATCGATGTCATCGGGTCGTCGGTAACGGCGGCGTTTGCACGCGATTCTAATGGCGTTACGGGATTTTGGAAATTACAACCACGAAATGCAATTCATCGTAACCACCAATCTTAAAATATGTAGTTGTAGGTTAATAACTTAAACATTATAATTATTTCTGTAACGCTGGTAGAGTCACGGAATACCAGCGCTATAAACAGTAGCAAACGCTAGGTACAGCATTTATGCTGAGTGGCATCCAATTTTGATGTCATAGGGGGTTCTCAATTCGGTTGTGTATATTTTTTAAATATTTGGTATCATATTATCTTTGTCATTTGTAAGCCGATTTGAGATAAACTTTTTGATCTAAAAGGTACTTCCAGTTTGGTCCCATAGAAATTTTATTAAAATCGGTTTAGCAGTTGGGCCATGAAAACGGTTTCTCAAGTTTTTTAACTTATATTTTTATATTGTCATCTTTTCTTGTGACGTAAAATAAATAGGTATATTTGGATTGATTTCGATTAGTTGTAGGTAATGGCACAATTTGGGCAGGTAATAGCTTTATAAAAGTCCCATAACCCCATCTATTTTCACTTGACTAGGCACTGGTCATAAACCAGCATTTCTGCTAGATTTATCAGTATATAGTAATTAGTAGTGACGTGATCGCACTATGATAATTGTTCGAACAGTGAAAGTGTTGCCAGAAAAAATAAATAAGCATTGTCTATACGGAGTCCCACGATCTCTTGATAGGGAAAAGTAATCTGTGGGAAGTTGAAAGCGAAAACGTCGGCGACAATGGTAGCCATGTTGGTAACGTGAGTGCTGTGTCGTAAGATTAGCTTGAGGAGCGATACGACGGACGGTAACACTTCTCTGCTTGTGATGTAATGAGAATAATGTAATTTGTATCCGAATCGACAAACGACGAAAGCTATTATAGGACCAAGGTCATCAAAAACTGGACATTGCGTGATGATGATGATTTCTAAAGACTTTTAGTGCATCATCATTTTTAGCGTATGTGGGCTTTGAGGATGAGCTTTGTGTCATTATGTCCTGGAGTTGGTGACCTCTACAATAATTGGGGTCACCAATTTTCACTGAATTCACCAATACTTATAAATAAGGGTATATAAGGGTCTTCTTCTTCTTCCTAAAATGAAAAGCTTTGCTCATAACGGGGATTTGATGCAGTTTTCGCCAATTAAGCCTTTCGAATGCCGCCTCCTTGACTTCCATTTATGTATGGGTCACGTAACATATTCTTGGCATTCTGTTCCCCGTTTTCCTTCAACCTTTCCTACAACGATGTTCTTTAAGTAGCTGTCATGTCGTACCTCCTCCGTCCCAGTGGTGGGCAAAAGCCTCGCTAAAGTCGCTAGTTGTAAGATGGAATGGATGGATGGATGTAGTGATTTTAAATTTTAATTTAAAATCACAGATTGCTGCTTCCTATAGTTGTTGTTCATTTACAAAAATTTCATCTTACAACTAGCAACTTTTGCGAGGCTTTTGCCCACCACTGGGACAGAGGAGGCTGGCATTAAGAAGGCTTATATCCAGCAGTGGGGATGATACAGCGCTGAGATTATGACACTATAGTGAAAGTAATCTTCTAGAATGGCGTCCGCGAATGCAACAGCAGTTCGGATGAGAACCGCTCGTCCGGCCATGCCTCCATGTCGGACAGCGGCGGCGCGGAGGCGGTGCGGGACGAGCCTCGGCGGAGTCGACAGCAGCCGCATGCCAGGAACAAGCATCGCCCGCATAATAAGGTAAACATTCTTCTTATCGTGTCACCGGTTCTTTTAAACCAGTGTGATGAAAGGAATTCAAATGCGTCTCAGAGAAATGAAAAAAAATGTATTTATTCGCTTGAAGTATGGTCACTTTTGAAACACTTATCTTATTAATAATAATGTTAGTACCACATACTTCGTCGTTCGTTCGTTCGTTCGTTCGAGAGGCTCCTATCGTGCACCCGACACCATGTTTTCGAACTTCTTAGATTCTACGACATGCCGGTTTCCAAACGATGTTTTCCTCCAATGTTTGAGATTACTGGCTACTGGCATAGTGCACATAATTTTTCTACAGAAAAACTTGTTGGCACGCAAATGGATTTGAACCCACGACCTTAGGATCAAAAGGTGGGATCAGTACTACTAGACCACCAGTGCTCGCAGGTAGGTAAGCATTGACACTCAATATACAAGCTTCTTCTAGGCTATTGATGTGTCATTCAACACCTTAGTGACTTTCGGAGAAAAGAAGAATTTAGGTAAAGGGATTTACTATGGCTCATCGATGTCTGTGAAAATACCAAAGTTCAAAGTTGCTTAATAACGCCGGAACGGTTGAACGAATCTGGATGAAATTTGGCACATAGATAGATAGATAGATAGATAGAAAATGCTTTATTGCCCACAACAAATTATAAAAGTACAGGTACATAAAAGTAGATTATGTAGTTAGGGTAGCATCTGGCCTTAAACCCCTAAACCAACTAACACCACTTTATTTTATACTTAGAGATTAAAAACAAATAAATCCCACGGGAACCATACATTTTACCGGGATTAAAAGTAGCCTATGTTTTATTTCAGACTATAATCTATCTATGTAAATAGCTTTAAGTATTTTTCTTGAGGATAGTGCAGCAATAAACACATGTTCCAAATACTTATTTATTTTCACCAAGGCTACATGTTCGCACAGTGTGAGCGGGGAGAGACGACTGGCGACGCGACATTGAATTCCTACGCGTCAGCCCGATTCCTGTGGCTAAGTACCTAGCCGCCACAGTTTGGTACACTATTTACAACTCAAGAACGGTTAAACTGATTTGGCTGAAAATTAGTAAAATTGGTGGGGAGGTAGCCTAATACCAGGAGACGATCAAATGAAAAAGCGTGTTGGTTGACTTTCCAGCTGCAGTCCCCATGGCCCGGCGGAGGTGGTCTCGAGGACATCCGGTCCGCCATCAAGCAGCTCACCCTGCGCTCCCGCGACAGCAGCAGCACTGCCACCAGCGGAGCCTCCAGCGCGGGCGGCGGCAGTAATGGGCCACCAGGTATAATACATGCTTGGTTTGACTTGTGGAAACGATTCAAGGGACTCTCTAGCGGTATGAGGTCTGAGGCGGGAAGGGGCCAGGCGTGCGTGGCGGAAAGTTGTTGGTGTCAAATAAGGTGGCTGCTAAATAAATAATAGTAAATATTGTGGACGATCTACACAAAAAAAATTATAAAACGAAGAGCTATAGCATCACAATAGGAAGACGGGTTCTTCCTGTTGTGACGCTATAGCTCCAGAAGGAAGGACATAAAATGCACTATTATTTATTTATTTAGATTGTGGAGGTACGGTTGAAATGAAGTTTTGAAAAAGGTTTTGAGGAAGGGATTCTAGGGACTCTTGAAAGCCTGCAAAGACCCAGACAACTTCTGTGCTTTTGGAACAATTTGAAACTGGCCAGATCAGTTAGCTAGCGCTATGGACCTCCATGTAGTCCTTAATATTATACAGAATAGGAGAACCGTATCTTCTATCGTTCGATCGTTAAGTTTTCACGCCGTCACTGGATGTTTATGTTTTAGTATCGCTTTATTTCGTGGTTTAGGAGCCTATTTAAAAAAAATATCTGAATGGTAATATTTCCAGGTTGGTCCCATAGAAATTCAATGAAAATCGGTTCAGCAGTTTTACCACATGAAGTCAGTTTCTCAAGTTTTTTAAACTACAGGGTACTCCACACAGGGTATACAATATTAGTGCCGAACAGTCTCTAAGAGTTATTCGTCGATTGGGATTAGGATCCGATGGCGCAGTGGTCAACGCAGCCCCGTACCAAGGGTAAGGTCGCGGGTTCAAATCCCGCTCGGCTCTTAACTTTTGGGACATTATAAAAATTATAACATTAATTAGAGTGGTTGATGATAGAGTACACGTGATGTTCCAGAGAGCGGTAGCGCGGCGGAGGCGCGGCGGCGGCGCGCGCCGCTGGTGCGGCAGCCCTCGCTCGACACCGTGTGCACCAACGGCACCAGCGCGGACGAGTTCGTGTGGGTGGACTCGCATAACAGGTGAACCACCATCACTACCAACAACGTCAAAAGGATCACATAATTATGTTGAAGCGTTATTCGTGTCGCCTACGTCTACTTCAGCTAGGTAGCGGGTAGGTAGGCAGGCGATATGAAACAGCACAAATGAATAGAATTTAGGTTTAATGGAGATAGCGGAAGATACAGGAGTTAGAATTAGAAATAGTAAATGAAACTTAGTGAAATGCGTGAGTATTTGCGTCGGTCGCGGGCGAGGAGCGGTACGTGTTCCCCGTCGGAACGCGCTAGGCTAGTGTGTCTGCAGCGCGGGCGCAATGTAGTTTTTAGTAATGTTAGTTTTTTTGCGTGCCGCCACAATGTCTCTGATTATTTTGCGTTGCATCCTGTCTGTCCTGTCTGTTATTTTGTTTAGCATAACGGCGTGCATCGCAATAAGTTGATTATAGTAAGGTATCGCCATCCTTTGAAAATTTTGCAAAACAAAAACTAAAAAACTAGCGGAACGGAAGACCTATCTCGGTTTCAAAAACTGTCGACGAGAAAATATGGCGCTCATCTTACCATTTGACGACAAAATTCAAAAATCAAAATTCGAATTCCGAGTAAATCTTCATTTGTCAGATGATGACGACATAATTAGGCCGTCATCTTAGCTCAAAAGTAGAGATATAGACATATCTCTACTTTTGACAAGATAATGCGACTGTCGTGGTGGTCATCTTAGGCCTACAGACCATGAAAGAAGCCTTGTTATTAAAAAAAACCCTTTCACCATACTGCACATAGGTACGAAAAAAACAGTGACAGGATGAGAAGAAGAACCAGTACCCGAAGTCGGAGTTTTGCTATCACATTTTGGCTACCAAATATTGTTTTCGTGTGAGCACGTGTCTCTCTCTTTTGTATGGAAAATTTATGTGACAGCAGCTCGTTTCGATTGTTTCTACGTAATGTACTTTGGCTGTCTCATCTTTTCCCCATACAATAGAGAGAGACAAATAGGCGAAATGAAAACAAAATTTCGTAGACGAAATGCTGTAAATGATTGAGATATTATTAAAAAAAACTTAAAATCCTTTAATTTGACAAAACCTATGACACGATAAAAAGAAATAGAACGAGTTTACAAAAGTTTGTCTTATGTGCAAGAAGTTTCGTAGTAGGGCTCTTTGTGAAAGATCTGTCTGGGAAATACTACCACCATGCTTAATTCTGCAGCCAAACAGCGTTTTTGTGTTATGAAGAGTTTTGGTGGATGCTGATGTAATTCAGGCACTAATAATCACCCCTGTATGTAGGTATGTCTCAAAGGTAGTGCATTTTCTGGGCCCAACTAACGCTTTTCTTAGAGACAGAGCCTCAGTTAACTGTTGGATACTTTTAAAATATAAATAAATATTTTTCTGTTTTTTCTTTTATTTTTCTGTCAATGTTTAGGCTGGTGGAGCTCCGCTGCGTTCCGTGGTCTGGCGGTGAGATAAGCCGTGCCCTGCAGAGTGGCCGATGCCGTGACCTAGCGCCGCGGCTAGCACCCGACACGCCGCCCAGACTTGCTTATCTACTGCAGAGGTAACCTATACACGGCAGCTCACCAGTGTAATACCCAGGCTGGTAAAGCTCCGCTGTGGGCCGTGGTATGGTGGCGACAGCACAGTTAGCCCTTCTCCTTCTGCTACCTCAATGGTTACCATTGAGACGTGAGTAACGCACACTGGTGACCCCGACATTTGGTCCAGGTTTGCCTATCTGTTGAAGAGTTACCCTTTTCTTAATCTCTCCCCTTATCCAGTCTTATCAGTCTTGATTCCTTAATCAGCTGTTTAACTTTTTTCCTATCGGTGATTTCTTAATCAAAAAGTAATAAGCTTTTGAAGGGTAAAATCCTCAATGATAATGATCAATGGGCTGTACTCAGCGTCGTTAACTCAAAAACTTGAAATCTAACAATAATGCATTGGTTTCCAGAGCTTTAGTCCGGATATCGAGAGAAGCGCAACGCTTGTCTCAAAACTTCAACTTCTGTTCGAAGCACGAAGTTGCTGGCGCGTTCAAAGTCGTTCTGAGTACGCCACTCGCTGATGCCTGTATCAAGGTAAGAAACCCTTAGAACTGCGGCCATTAGACTTCAATCGAAATACGCCAATCCTGGCACGGCCCCACTTGTAACCAAGCTCTATTTGGGTCTATGACGTTCTGTCTTAAAATATAGCATTCTCTCGAATGTCATTAGCAAATGCCTTGAGCTTAAGAGGTAGACCACGGTCGATGACCTTATCTCTCGGACACTTCGAGCTTATGAAAGAATCCTGGCACTCCGGGAATGCCGTTATAAGTGAGACCTTGAACAGTCCCGACTTTTAGCGAAGATTGTCGATCTTTGCCGAAGAGGTGACGGAGAGAGGTGAGGCGTGACGCTGTAGAGTTCATTGGTTTTTTCCCATTTCATAAACGCTCAAGCCCGCCTAACAAAGTTTTGAATCGCGATCAACAAGCGTGTAATCTTTGTGTGTGTATGTGTCCCCAGGGTTGCCAGCGCGCGGCGACGATGTACGCCACTAGCGGCGTGGCGGCGCGGCGGCTGGGCTCGGCGGCGCGCGCGCGCACGTGCCTGGCGCCGGGCCGCTTCCAGCGCTGGATGCTGGACGTGCGCGTCGCTGGCTTCGTGCACGAGTGAGTACTGTAGCAGATATACTTTATAATCACTAGCTTTTTTTATACTTCATAATAATCATCATTATTGTCACTGATATAGCATCATATTTATTTATTTATTTATTTTATTTTCATGGAAAACAAATAGCTTAACTAAAAACGTAATGGTACTTAAAAACGTAACAATAAAACAGTTATTTTTGCCGCTAGTATTTCTAATAATTTCATCTTTGCAGCTGATATACTTCATAATAATCATAATCATTGTCACTGATATAGCATCATATTTGCCGCTAGTATTTCTAATAATTTCATATTTGCCGCTGATTTACGTTTGGCATCATATTTGCAGAAAATATTTCTATCAATTTTCATGTTTGCCTCTGATTTACGCAAGGCATCATATTTGCCGCTGATATACGTAACATTGATCATCTTTGCCGCTGTTATACTTATGTGACAATCATTACCTTCCTGACTTTATCCCATGTCAGGTCGTCAAAACTTTACCCGAAATGTCGGTCGTCATTCTTTTGTTTCCCAGACTACGTTGAACCCATGATATGGCTCTATTAGAATAAGCATTGTTAAAATAAGTTTGCGTTAAAGTTCCTTCGTAGAACATACTTTGGCGCCCAACCATATGATTTCTTTCACTATGCAGCAGTTTACTGTGTAGTATAATAAGTTACTGAGTTATTTTTCCTCACAGATACGCAGCCATCTACCTGTGCGCCGGCATGGAGACGCTGCTGGAGGAGATAGCGCTGATAGCGGGCAGCAGCGCCGGCGCCGCGCCCGTCACGCCGGCCGGCGTCGACCACGCCGTCGCCACCTGCGCCGACCTGTGGGGGCTGCTGCAGCCCTACAGCCATCTCAACGCGGGCAGGCTCGCCTCAGGTACCTACCGCGCTCTATGCTGCTGATAGCGGGCAGCAGCGCCGGCGCCGCGCCCGTCACGCCGTCGCCACCTGCGCCGACTTGAGTGTTCTGGTCTATTCTCTTTGGCTACCATGATGAGCGTTGTCTAATATGTTGTTGTTTATATTGCAGGTGCGCTGTCGTTGTCACGCTGGGAGTCCCTGAGCTCAGTGGGGTCGGGCTCGTCGTCCGGCGTGGCGCGCGCAGAGCATCGCCAGCTGGGGCTGAGCCATGACTCCGGCATCACTACCAATGGATCGGGTGAGATAACATTAACCCACCGGCACTTACTCCTTAATCGTGAAATAGGACTCGCAGCCAAGTCCCCTCAAAACCAGAATGTGACTCAAATCGACTCGTTCTTCTATACTAACTGTGCAATTCCAGGCGGATCGGGTACCTCTGCGGAATCAAACACCAGCGCCGGCTCGGCTACGTCCGCTGCGTCCGTGCTGCTGACGACATGCGCCGGGTCGGCGGGCGAGCTGCGCGCCGTGCTGCGCCGCGTGCACCCGCGGCACCCGCCGCTCGCGCCGCCGGCCGAGGCCGCGCTCTACTACTTCATGCGGTGCTCACAGGTACCTGCACCTAGCTACAACACCAGCGCCGGCTCGGCTACGTCCGCTGCGTCCGTGCTGCGCCGCGTGCACCCGCGGTAAACAGCAAGCCGACGGGCTTGAATTCGTGACTTTCAATCCTCGGGTAACAATGTACTATTGTTGTGTTGTCAGTTGGAGCACGTCGGCGCCGGCGGTGGGGGCGGTGGGGGCGGTGGGGGCGGTGGGGGCGGGGGCGGCGGGTGCGGCGGCGCGGGGCTGTGGGGCGAGCGCGGCGCGGGCGCGCTGCCGCCGCTGGGGGAGTGGGTGCGCGCGGCGCGGGCGCACGCGGCGCTGCGGCCGCCGCCCGCCGTGCCCGACGCCGATGACGTCATGCAGGCCGCGCGGCTACTGCTGCCGCACGCCGACTGCCCGCCGAGACCCATCACGTATGTTAACACTATCTACATGCCATAATGTTCATAGTTTTGAAGTTTTTAGAGTTTTTATTATGGACAACAAACAATTTTTTTGCAGTTGGTAGTAGCTCTGCCTTCTGCGCCGTAGGTCGTGGGTTCGATCCCACCCCCCCGAAATATTTGTGTGGTGAACATAGACGTTTGTTCTCTGTCTCGGTGTTATATTGTATTCTATGTATTTACAAAAAAAAAAGTATTTAAGTATTATATCAGCTATCTGGTTCCCATAGTACAAGCTCAGCTTAGTTTGGAGCTAGACAGATTACAGATAAAAAAAGAAAATTGCACTGACATAAAATATTACAAAAAATGAGTAGATAGGTACTTAGTAGTTTTCATAAAATTATGTTCATTATTTCAGCTTAGAAGAGGCTATCGAGCCGGTGTGGTCGCGCTGCGGGCGGTCCTCCGACGAGCCGCAGCGCGCGGCGCTCGGTCTGGCACACCGCGCGCTGCTCAGCGGACGGGCCGAGGTGGCGGGGGGCGTGCGCGCGCTGCTGCCGCCGGCCGGACTCGACGCCATGGACGCGGCGGGACTCACGCCGCTCATGAAGGCGGCTGCGGTGGCGGACGATCAGATCGTTGCTGTGAGTATGAGCTTCATTCGTTTTATAATGCTAACCCTAGAGAAATCACAAAGATTTTAAATATCTTACAAGTTATGAACCGAGTAGTTGATATCGAAACCTCACGTGATCTCTCAAACAATTTCTTGACAATAGGTAAGTATATCGATTTTAATTTCATGAAATAAGAATCCAGTCATTGTATAAATGCGTAGCGAAGTGCCAATTTGGGCAAGCATCGTAGCATAGTCGATTAGAGCGTTCCTCATATTCAATGGATCATGTTTGCGTGTTCAGATGCTGTTGGAAGCGGGCGCGGACCCCAACATAGAGACGGGCGGCACCGCGGCCGCGCACTGCGCCCTGCCGCTGTCCCCGCGCGCCGCCGCCGCGCCCCCCGCCGCGCCGCTCTACACGCCGCCCACCGCCGGTAACTATACCCGCGCGCTATACCCTCCACACACGAGCTACGGTCGCCTGTGCTGGCCATAACGTGACGCTTGATGCAGGTTGGACGGCGCTGGTGTACGCCTGCGCGGGCGGCGGCGCGGAGTGCGCGCGCCGGCTGCTGGCGGCGGGCGCGCGCGTGGACGGCGCACCGGCGCGCGGGGACGACGTGTGCACGCTCACGCCGCTGCAGGTCCGTACTGTACCTCCCCTCCCCTCCCCTCCCCTCGTGTAGCACTGTGCACGCATGCGCGCCGGCTGCTGGCGGCGGGCGCGCGCGTGGACGGCGCACCGGCGCGCGGGGACGACGTGTGCACGCTCACGCCGCTGCAGGTCCGTACTGTACCTCCCCTCCCCTCCCCTCCCCTCGTGTAGCACTGTGCACGCATGCGCGCCGGCTGCTGGCGGCGGGCGCGCGCGTGGACGGCGCACCGGCGCGCGGGGACGACGTGTGCACGCTCACGCCGCTGCAGGTCCGTACTGTACCTCCCCTCCCCTCCCCTCCCCTCGTGTAGCACTGTGCACGCATGCGCGCCGGCTGCTGGCGGCGGGCGCGCGCGTGGACGGCGCACCGGCGCGCGGGGACGACGTGTGCACGCTCACGCCGCTGCAGGTCCGTACTGTACCTCCCCTCCCCTCCCCTCCCCTCGTGTAGCACTGTGCACGCATGCGCGCCGGCTGCTGGCGGCGGGCGCGCGCGTGGACGGCGCACCGGCGCGCGGGGACGACGTGTGCACGCTCACGCCGCTGCAGGTCTGGCCCTCTATTCCGATTGAGTGATCGCTGCTGGAATTCGAAATTCAAATAATGTCATTTTTCTTAAACATGCGCGGAAATATTGTCATTACCTACTTTTGAATATAGAACACGCGAAGTATCTTTTCTTAAACATGCGCGGAAATATTGTCATTACTTTTGAATATAGAACACGCGAAGTATCATATTTACGTAGACTGAAAACCCAAAATCACTTCCCGGCGCGTTCTCGCTCCGGCAATGTTGTATGAAACGGTGTGCTGTTTGAATTTAGAACTCTTTCATCTATCGTACACATTGCGTTCTCGTGGCTGTATAGCCACAGATGCGTTTACCTTTCGGCAAAAAATGTAAAATAAAAAAAAAAAATTGGCGGTAAAGCGGAGTTCGTTGATAATTGGTTAATAAAAAATAAATTTAATGTGTACTATTTTTTCTTATTTCCTTGCATTTTTTTAAGAAAAGCACTATATATGCCTCGGCCGAAATGGCAATTGCCTGTCTCGTATCATTGAAGTCCTCGCCTGCGGCTCGGCCTTCAAACTCATACTCGACCTGCAATTGCCTATTTCGCTGCCTTTGCAATAATGTACTATAGTTACGTAGACTGAAAAACCAAAATCACTTCCCGGCGCGTTCTCGCTCCGGCAATGTTGTATGAAACGGTGTGCTGTTTGAATTTAGAACTCTTTCATCTATCGTACACATTGCGTTCTCGTGGCTGTATGTCCAACGGTTATTTTTTTGGTGGACTTTTCGCCCTTCGCTCCTTTATGGCTCCTTTTGATCAAACGTCATTCGACGCACCGTCATCGTAAACCGTCATAAAAAATGTTGCCACATCGAGTCTTCGAATTTCCCAATAATTAAGTTTACGATTTCGATTCATAGGTGGCGTGCGGTATCGGCAACCTGGAGCTTGTGCAGTTGTTGTTGTCGCACGGCGCTGATCCCTTCCTGTCGACGCAACTCAACGATGCGCTGTGTTATTCATCAGCTGCGCAGTATGGTTGTTACAGGTACTTAAATAATTATAAAATACAAATCTGTTACCTATTGAATTACAATTATTACATAACCTTTTTTAAATGATTTTGATCAGCTTGACTGTTCGAAACTGAATGCTCTACAGTGATGTCGCGTTAATTAATATTGTTTTATAAATAAATAAATGAAATGTTTCATGGCAGTATGGAGCTCAGGCCAGGTCTATGTACACCAATCTAAAATACAGCTTAGCAATGTAGAATTCGCTTTAAAATGTTATTATTCTTCAATTATACTTCGTTTGGTTGTAGGTACGTGGAGAGATTTTATTGGTCAAAGAGAGCAACACAACGCACCCAAAACATGGCGGACCGACATGACATAGACATGACGAGAAATTGTAGAAATGTCCAGTTTTGAGAACCTAAATTAAAAAAAAAAAAAAAAAAAAATGTAATTTTGACAACTAACTCTGTCAATTTTCATGACACTGACACTTTTTATTTTGTGTCAGTCAATGCTTTAAAACTGTCATGGCGGCGTCTTTTGGTATTCACCACTACAAAAAAATCAACCACTATTAAAAAATGTTGTACAACGTACTTGCTTATTTTGTGAATTTTGTATTTTAATGATAATCTTCATTATTTACTGCATTTTTGACCTAGCGCATTATGAAACATTTCATTTACAAAACTTACTTTCAATATGAATATTCCAGCGCAGTAGCAGTATGCTGTTCGCACGGGCGGCGGGCGTGCCTCCTCGCGGCCGTGCGTGGCGGCACCCGGGGTTCCGGCGCGGGCGCGGTGCTGTCGCTGGAGGAGGCGCTGGCGGAGGGCGCGGCGGGGACGGCCAGCGCGCCCGCCGCCAGCCGAGCGCCCGCATTCACCAAGCAGCAGCAACGGGCGCTGCAGGACGCTATGTACTGTGCCGCTGAGACTGACCATTTGGGTAACATGAATAAATAAATAATGCGGACAATCCACACAACACTATCTAGCCCCAAACTTGTACAATGGGAATCAGATAGCTGATATGATACTTAAATACTTTTTTTTTGTAATATAACACCCAGACAGAGAATAAACATTTATGTTCACCACACAAATATTTGTTCGCGGTGGGGATCGAGCCCACGACCTACACAACACAGAAGGCAGAGCTACAACCAACTTAGCTAAGAGGCCAAAACACAAACAGTAAGCTTACGGTTAAACTGCTAAGGGTTGCTAGCAGCTGAGGGCTCACTCCGAAGAGTGAGCAAAACAACCGAACTTGTCGAGTGATGATTGAACACTGATTTTATTGCACTAATAACATATTATTGGCAAAACTAGGGCAATGCAAGTTATGCTAATTGTTTATTGAGTTGTCACTGAATCTTTGTCGCGTTAGCTCGTACAAAAACTGTTTAGGATTTGAATAGTTTGATGTGTCCCTTCCTTAACAGAGGAACAGATAGAACTTTTTATTCCCATGTGTCACTCTAAGCTAGGATATTACATAAATAAACGCTGTGCTTTAGATTGTGTTGTGCAATGACTTCTTGTTAATTGCATTTATATTTTCAGATATAACTTTAGAATTAAGAGGCTTAGGAGTACCGTGGTCGTTGCATGCGTGGACGCTGTCGCTAGCGGCAGCCGCTGATGCTGCGTTAGACCACGTCATCGACCAACTGTTACAAGATTTCTTACAGGTAACTGTCTCCACACGATGCCAATTTGTTTTATGTTTGCAACTTTTTCTCCTTTTGTTGCTTCTGTTTTTTGCTACAGTTTTATTTGCCTTATGTTTTTAAGCTTTCTCGTATTCTAGGTGTGTCCGTCAGATGATAGCCACTACAGTAAACAATTTATTTACGAATGCCTTCCTCTGCTGTTCAACATTCTCCGATACAGCAAGGTAACCTACTTTACTTATCGGTCTAATTTGCTATCCAATTTTTTACTAATGTCGGACCCTTAATTCGGCCTGCTTTAACTCAGTATCTAATGAAAAGAGGAATGATTTGGCTGTTTCTTAGTTCTGGGGATTATCATAATTATCGTCATCAGCCTGAAGTTGTCCACTGCTGAACATAGAGAGAAACCTTTATTCCCTAACGGTTGTCGGCTCTTCGAGCTATATGACTATTGCCACTTCAATTTCCTAATTCTACGAGTTATGTCGGTGATCTGGGGTCACGTGGTGTTCTGGGGATATCTATCTTAAAATATAAGTTGTGACGTCTGTTATATTATTATCTATAATGGTGGTTGTTCAGAAGGAGGGCACCGTGCTGCTGCTGGCAGACATCCTGTGCGCGTGCTTCGGGCGCGAGGCGGTGCGGGGCGTGGCGCAGCCGCCGCCGGCCGCGCCCGCGCCCGCACGCGTCGACCCTTCCTACGTCAACAACCCCTCGCTCGCTGACGTCACATTCAGGTACAGTGCTGCTGCTGGCAGACATCCTGTGCGCGTGCTTCGGACACGAGGTGGTGTGGGCGGGTTAAAAAAAAAAATTGTTTCTCTTATGACTTTATTTCAGAGACGCCCAACGCCCATGTCTGGTTGTAGACAATAAAAAATATTGCACAATGGCTTTTCTGCTTTCGTAGAGCGCTATCTCTTTCTGACGTACACTACGCTCTATGCCGCTGAAATTAGTCGATACCTTTGTCATACGACTGATGAATTTTAGTGACTTGTCAACTTACCGCTTCGTTTGGTGAAGTTTATGGCACATAGACAAATCCTGATTCCATCCAATCGGCTGTAAGCCTTGCTGCATAAAGAAGCTTGTTGATTGGAATTTAGAATTATCTGTGCTCGGTGAATTTGACCAAACTGGGCAGGGCATCAGTATAATATTCTCTTGTAAGTAGAATAGAAGTGTTATCTCGCGTGGAATCTAGAATTTAATAATTATTTAGTCATTTTGGCTAGAGAGAATGACGCACTATGTCTCCTTGTTTCTAGGTTCAGCGAGGTTCATGTTTTGATTATTTTACAGGGTTGAAGGTCGTCTTTTCTACGGGCACAAGATCGTGTTAGTATCGGAATCGGCGAGACTGCGAGCGATGTTGGCGCCCACTCGATCTTCCAGCGAAGCAATATCAACGGCGAACTCTGCGCCACCTCTTGTACAGATTAATGATATAAGATATCACATTTTTGAGGTTTGTTTGCTTTAATACAACTTTGCTCTCTATGATTTTAATGATTGCTATAACCTTTTAAGAAGATGCCTAAGCTTGTGGTCTCATGTCAATGTTAATTTTACAGCAAGTCATGAAATACCTCTACTCGGGCGGCTGCACGAGCTTGGATATACCAGAGACAGACGTATTGGAAGTCCTGGCTGCGGCGTCCTTCTTCCAACTCCTGCCGCTGCAGAGGCATTGTGAGGCACGAGCTGCCAAATCCGTGGATCTACACAACCTTGTGTCTGTTTATATTCATGCGAAGGTACTATTATTACAATTTTTATCTAGATTTTTTTTAAATCATTAAATGTTCTCCTTGTAACCCTTTGACCACACTAAACTCAAAATAACTGGTGACTCGGCTAGAAGAACCGGAATCGATAATCATGGTGTTTTGTTCCAGGTATATGGCGCCACACAGCTTTTGGAGTACTGCCAGGGCTTTTTACTCCAGAACATGGTGGCCTTGCTAACTTACGATGACTCAGTGAAACGGCTGCTGTTCGGCAAACGGCTGCCCGGTCACAACGTCTTGGGAGCTTTACTATCAACATTACAAAAACGAATCGAAGCTCGCAAAAGCCAAGGAAAGCCTAGGTAGCAAAAGCACATCTATCAGTGTTAAGAGTAGGTATTATTATTGTACATTTCACAAATAACTAACTGTATGTAATTTAACAATTTTGCGTAGTACAAAAATGTTAAGAAAATAAATTCCTAAGTTTAAAGCCAATGCATGTCTATTTTATGAATCTGATCGAACATTATGATGTTTTTTTCGGTGTCTGCCGAATATTACTAATTTAAATAACATACGTAATGAAGGTAAATTGTTTAGTGGTAGACTAACAAACATAACAAAACAATTTATAATTTGATGAATAATCACAAAATGGTTTTATAAACTAAAATAATAATTAGTAGGTAAGTATGTAGATAAAGATATTAGATGTTTTAAATATTAAAAACCTAAGTATATTTATTTTGTGAATTCCCTTTACAATATATTTTGGTATAAAATAAATCGTGGTTTATGTTGATGTTATGTTGTATTTATTGAATTCTAAATCTTCCTTCATTATTTTGTATCAACTTAGTAATTAAATGTAATTATATTGTTATAATAAAGCTTGTGTTATAATCCGTTATTTTTATTGGAAAAATTGTAGTCTTTGTTCGTTGACTTTTCGTGGCGAGCGAGGATTGAGGTAAATATATATCGTCCTCCATTGCAAAGTTGCCTGTTAGAGATAGCTGTTAGCGATAAGGCCGGCCATTTTATTTGTGTGACTCCATTTTTACACTAAAATCTACTTACCTAGCTGTATCCTACTTACTGTGGCGTTTCTGAACGCAACCGCGCGCTTTCGAAGCGATTAGCCAATGAGAAAGGCCAGGATTATTGACAGTTCGGTAGAGAGAAAAACTTTAGCCGTTCGGATTACAATTCAAGTACAATCCTTGAAAAATACCCCAAATTACTAGGTGTCCAGGATCTACTCCTCCATGCTAGACTCGCTACATCCTCTAGAGTCAGAACGTTATAAATCTGATAGTGCTTTGTGTAGATCTAGCACCGAAATCTCGGGCGCTCCAGTGTATCCACTTCCTCCAATAAAACTCTTACTTTACTTCAGTGAAGAACTGTGTTTGGTTTGTGATACATCTACTACCCTGCTATTAGCCACCTCTGGTTCTTCTAAATTGGTGACCCCGACGTGATTTGAACACGCAACCTTCTGATAGTATGTCATGGTAATTTAAATCAATGCTTTGATTTTCTATCTATCAATAATTCTCGCAATCTCCAGTGCAGCAATGTCCAGTTTAATGTGTTCATTTAGGATGCTTTATATTTTATACATTTAGCTAATAGAACACCCACCTGATGTTAAGTGGTAACTATCGTCTATAACAAAGCATTGCCTCGTAGCTCACGCACGTCAGGAACGTGCCCTATGATGCACTGCACTGCCCTACGTCCCTCAACTTGAGGCATACAGATGTTCCGCCTCACGTGCCAGTAATTTCACCGGCACCCACACCCTTCAACCGAAACACATCAATGCTGCTTCATGGCAGAAATAGGCATGGTGGTAGTACTTCCCCGGACGAGCCCTTATAGCTCTACTAGCTAGGTACCAATAGAGGTAAAAAATATTCTAATAATATTCTTGCCTCTGTCACTTTCATACCAACAAAAAGAGATGGCTTCATTCATTCAGGCTTAGCGGGCATTGGAGCATTCAGCCACCAATATGAGAAATAGGAGGTTAGGGGCTTTTTATTTTGCTAAATGCAGGCATTTTTAGGTATTTTTTCTCAGAATTGCCAAATTGCTAATGTAGCTGAATTTCCCCAAAAGAAAAGGGAAATTCTAAAACGGCAACATTCTTTGTCTAGTCTATGGTTTAATGACATTTTATTTTGTTGTCAATGTCAAAATCAAGCGTTGTTGGTTGGAAATTGTCTATGACTTGACACATAACATGACAGCTGAAAAGTGGTGTGATGTGATGAAGTGGTTTTTTGCGAAATTTTGTTAAAAATTGAATTTAGTCTAGTGATTTTTCGTGTTTGACCTATGTGGAAAGTGATGTCGTGATAGTGAACATGCAGTTCTTGAAGGAGAGAATACTCAACGCTGCACAGTTAAAAAGACTAAGTGAACACAAATATTCGTGCACCAGTGCCAGTCTTCTAGATGCATGGCTCCAACCCTGGTGGTGCTGGCTGGTGTCTAAAACTCCTCTATGGCTTGCGCCGAATCTCATCACAATCTTAGGCTTAATAGTTAATATAGCAACCACACTTATTTTAGTATGGTGAGTACATTCGAAGTCGTAATTCTGTAAAAAATTGTGTCAATTGTCGTACCGTAACGACTTTCATTTTATAGATGAACTGTACATTCTAAATTAAATAGCGTACCAGACAAGTTTGAAAATATCTCACTGTTAACAAGGTACTCGCCACCACCTCACGATCAACTGAATCGCGCCTCTATCAAATGATAAGATAACACAGCTGTCTGTCGTGCCTTTACGTCCACTACTACTCCGCAACTCTGTTTATGATCTCCAAGACTTTACTATTTAGAATTAGATAAACACTGTGATGCTTCTACTCATTTTTCACAATCAAGAACAAATCATGTCAGTTGTGGTATGTGTGGTCATTAAAGGGTGAGGGAGCTGGTAAAAATACTGGCTTGTGAGGCTAAACATCTGTATGCCTCAAGTTGATGGCTGCAGAGCAGTGCATCATCATCATACCTGTTAATTTTTGTTATAAAAAGTATCATAAAAGTTTTAAGCTACCTCTCCACCAATTTTCAGCCATATCGGTTGAGCCCTCTTCACACATGATGGGTTGGCCTAGGGAAATAGGGAAAATTTAATGAAAAAACAAGTGGTACCACACTATAAAATGAGAGAAATTACAAGCATGCACAGCCTTGGCAATAATGATACAGAATATCTTGCTTAATAGCTACTTGCAACCATACAGTTGACTGCAGCACCTACAGATGGTTAAATTTTGTGAATTTCTAAATCCCAACATAAACCAGACTTTAGGTAGAATTTCACTACACCTGCCTGCATATGCCCACCTCAACTATCCCATACATGTATGTATAGGGTAGGTTAGGCAGAGAGAGAGCCACACTGCCTTTTCTAGTGTAATCATTTAAAATGGCTTTTGGCGTGCCATAAAGCGCAGGTCAGGTGTAGTCAGTCTCCTTTAGGGCTAGACACCGAGTTTAACAAAGCCAATCACAAGGGGTAAGGCTTAGCAGGGCACAATACACCCCATCGCGGGCCGTCAGTGCAGCACTTATTCTCCCAACACAATTAGAATTAGAAACACAATCACAATGACTATAGGTAAACTGATGTTGCAGGTATAGTCCAGACGCGCGGCAGGACCCGCCGCGATGGGCCTGCGCCCTCTGCGCGCTCGGGGTCTTTATCTACCAGAGCCTGGACGCCATCGACGGCAAGCAGGCGCGCCGCACGGGCTCGCAGTCGCCGCTGGGAGAGCTGTTCGACCACGGCTGCGACAGCATCTCCACTGTCTTTATAGCGCTGGGGGCTTGTATAGCAGTCAAGCTTGGGGAGTACCCCACGTGGATGTTTTTCCAGGTTAGTATCTTACCAAAGCCAACCCTCGATCAGAATGTCTGTCTGTTCTCTGTCTGGGTGTTATATTGTATTCTCTGTATGTATTTACAAAAAAAAAGTATTTATGTATTATATCAGCTGGTTCCCATAGTACAAGCACTGCTTAGTTTGGGGCTAGATGGTGTTGTGTGGATTATCCGCATTATTTATTTTTATTATTTATTATGTCTTTATTCAGAGGAGTCTCAAATAAATATTTTGGACAATCCACACAACACTATCTAGCCCTAAATTAAGCAGAGCTTGTGTTATGGGAACCAGATAGCTTATATAATTTTTTTTTGTAAATACATACTTAGAATACTCTCAAGGCTCATGCTAACTATTACATTAACTGTAAATATATACATTAGCATAAATTCCAGTACTCTAACGGTGAAAGAAAACATAGTGAGGAAACGGAATGTAGTTAATATAAGATCAAAAACATGTTTCAAGTGCACACGAAAAATACCTCTGAGGTTCATTTAAAACACATCTGAGTTTCTTATTTACTATTGAATTGTGGTCATTATTAATTGAAAAAGTTGATTAAGTCTATGTACTTTATACTCATACTCATATTATTTATGGCAATACCTCCCCTATCCGTTTCAAAATCAAAAAAGAATAATTCTAAGCCTTTTTCATCCATCGACTTCCTGCGATCGTAATAATGTTGTCGGTCCATGGGGTCCATTGATTTGCGGTGAATTTTCTAACTAAAAGTAACTGATCTACATTTCTCCTATTAAACAATGACATTGAAGTACATTAAAACGTGAGTCCCCATGGAGGTGTGTCCATTGACATTCAATACGAGCGCTAGAGGGAATCAATATCGGTGGGCAATAGCGTAATGTGATGCTAATGGGTTCACGTCGCGAGCCATTGTCATACCGCTATATTTACTCATAGAAGAAAAATATTACACGTCGCTTTGGGCCGATATATCAAACAAATGCAGTTTTACCATCGAGATATAAGTACTACGTACTAGAGAAGACACCGTAAATTCCTACTTTGTCCCGTTCAACTGCGGCGATCGCGCCGCACCTCACTCAATCGCCTCAGTCGCTCTCTCTCGAAAACGCGTAAGTGCCGTGTTTTACATGGCGCTTAAGACCTTTTTGCCGAGAACAAATTACGAAGAATAGGACAATTCAGTTATTTGACGTAGCTTCTCTAGTACGTAGTACTTATATCTCGATGAGTTTTACACATTTTTGCACGCGTCGAGATGCTAAGCATCCAATAGGTAAATCATTTCGACTCTTCAATTCTGGCACTTTTTCACTTATCATTTTTTCTTTTTAAAACGAAAAGAGTCGATAAAAAGACTGATAATCTATAGTGAAAACGATTAATTAACATAAACATATTATGCCATTACCACTCACGCCATTTCACGGAACTACTTCCACCAAGGTCGGGCGCGTCTATGAATTGAATATTCAAAGCTTGTGGATACTATTTACGGTATAGGTCGAATTTTATAGCTTCTGTGTTGGTATCCAGCTTTTGACTTTTAATTTCGGACCCCTTATACAGCGATAAACAGCCGGTACGGCCTGACGGCGGAGGCCACTGTGCGCCCACCAAAATACAGATTTTGGCTCATGTTAATTTCTAGCCAAAATCTGTATTGTGGTGATTATGTAAGCGAATACATTTGTGAAAGTTGACTTACAAACACACCCTTCTTTGCATGACTGCATTACACATAGGAACCTACACCAAACCAAATACTTAATTTAATAATATCAAGTCTGGTTGGTATGTAGTCTATACCTTAGAGAAGCTTGAATATTCTACTAAATAAATATTAATCACACTCTAATTAATTCAAACTTGATTTTCCCGATAATTGTATTTCAGCGCAAAAAATAAAAATATTTAGCTTATAAAAAACACTGTTATCTACCTAGCACTGAGGCCTTAGCAACCAATATCTTAAGCGGTAGGTACCTTGAACATTCGTGCATTGACCTACGTTACGTGTCTAGTCTAACCTTGAGCACAGAATAAATAACAGTAGAGATTTGAGTCAGACATTTCTGCTATGAGTAGGTAATTTCACCTGCAATCCTGCCGGTTGGGAAAAAGTATGATTCATACATTAAGATGTGGTAGATACCTAATACGGAAACTTTTAGAAAGTCTGCAAGTATACCTAATTACCTTCACTGCACTGACTGGGTGTCTTTTCGTGGAATTTATCGTCGTGGATAACAGATAAATAAACACTTAACTTGGTACTCTCACTAATGGGTAACTTTACTGAGTCCCAAATTCTAAGCAATTCTTTATCGGGGCAAACACTTGTTTCTTGAAGTAATAGCCTTTTGGATAATATGCAGTGTGCATCTTTACAGCTATGACAGTTTATACCTCTTTTAACACCGCACAGATAGGTATAAATACGCGAAATTGGTAGTTGCTGGACTAGTGCTGCTTTGGCGTACTATAGTAAAGCTTCAAATAAGAAATCAAGTTCACAGACAGATCCAGTTCAAATGTTATCGCTTAGCTCCGTCTGCATTGCAAATATTGCAATCGATTGAGAGTGACAGTTGAACAGCCGGGTGATTGTGTAATTATGTTGCTATCTAACGTTTGATACTAATAAATTTATTATACTTACAAGGAACAGCGATCTTGTTGCCATGATTTTTCGATCGCTGTCTATCTATTACTAATTTTACAAAGTTCCTAATTCCTATTCGTCGTCTCATGATTATTACGTCAACATGCGATCTTGCTGCAATCATTCCTAGTCAAAGATAAGTTTTGTTTGTTTCATTTTTTATTGCAATCGAAGCTCAAAATCACGTTAAAAGTGACAGATGCGACTAAGTTTTGATTGCAACAAAAGATCACCCCACAGGCCCCCAGACTAGACTTGTCAACATTACTAGGTACTAGTTCATTGCAGAGTTTACAAGCCGTGTCGGCCCATCGATCGGTTGCACAGTCCTTGCCACACGCCTTGCTTATTCGCACTGTTTCCTTTATTTCATGACTAGGAATTAGGGCATCGGATACTGTGTGTAAGCCACGTTATGGCAACAATGTCAGTAATCGATACTAATTCTGGCGAATGGTTTTCCTTGGTATGTTGGATCGTTCACATTTTTTCGATAATTGTATCTAAAGTTATGCACTTTATAAGCGTATTTAGACGTTCCTCTGACCGTTAGACATCCTGAAAAATATGGAGTACCTACCTTAAATGGCTTGATTCGTATTACATTGATTACCGAAATTCAGCTACTTGAGATGCAGTGTCATTTCAAGAAAAAATACGAACCAATTAATAATTTTGATCAAAATTAAATGTCAGTGAAAATTATTCTCAAGAAGCGAAAAATAATAATCTGCGATTTATTAATTTAGAGAAAAGCCAGATCGAAGAAGTTAAGAATGTTGTAAAAGTGAATGAAGCAAGAGTTTGTATGGACAGTGGCAAGTGGCAGATCCTTGGATTTTACCGCCTCTTAGGACAATCACTGACATAATAATAGAACTATCGGTTCTCGTTAAAAGCTCTTCAATATCATGTCTGTCGGAACTACTCCAATCATGTCGCGTGTTGAAGGATTTGATTATTGACGTGATAACGTCTTATAAATCGATGGAGCCGGCTGCACGCACGAAAAAACATGACTCATGCGTCGTTACGTCGTTTCGTCGTTCCATTTACCTGAGCCCGAGCCCGGGTCGGGTAATGGGTAAGGGTAAATGAGGGTAAGGGTAAGGGTTCAGTCTGGGTCCGGGTCCGGATTTTCATTCAGTTCCATTCAGTTTCATTCAGTTTCATTCAGTTTCATTCAGTTTCATTCAGTTTCATTCAGTTTCATTCAGTTTCATTCAGTTTCATTCAGTATCATTCAGTTTCATTCACATTCAATTCAATTCAGTAAAACTAAAATTTTCTTTTGAAAAATGCAACCATTCCATTATTTTCTTATGACGTTATCACGTTCAACTATCGTCAGTAAACCGACTTTACAGACAACCGATTTTTTTTGTTAACAAATACTCCAGTAAGGTGACGTAAGTGAATGTACCTAATGAATTTTCGGATTGATGGTTCGATCGTACGATTTTATCGCGTGTGTGTACCTGATAATGTTTATCAGCATTTTGTACTAGTAGTTTTTTTACACCTTCGTGTGACCTTAGTGGCGGTCATTCGGTCTCTCAGTTATGTTGCTCTTTATTAACTAGGTATTTCATTTCATTAAAAAATATTTAGCTGCACACTAAAAATGTAATAAATTAACTGCTCGTTTATTTATTGCAACGGCCGGTGGCAACCCAGCAAATCTGTATTCATCTGAAACCTAATTGCTTCTTAATATTTCACAAATCTGTCTGCAACCGCCTAATTATTACTGAAGCTGGTCTTTATTATAAAAGTTTCATTTTGGGAATGCTGCCAACGGAAAATACCAACTCTTGAGATGTCTAGCTGCAGATATGGAGACGAGCCAATACAGTATTTAGTATAAAAAACATGCTAGCGGGTCTAGGGTGGTCCGATGGTGGGGTACGATGACAGTCATCGTAATTCACGGACCACCCTCAGGTGCGTAAGAACCTTGCTTAAGTTTAACAGGGTACTCAGACACGTCAAATATTATATAGTGTACCTTCATGAATAGTGTTTATTTTATATTCTCTTTGGATATGATAGCATTCTATTTCTTGAACGTAATGTTTACTCTGATGAGTACCTTACCTACTGGTAGATGTGTGGCAATACTCCAATATCAACTAAATGTCCGTAATAAATACAATTGATCACCACATTATCAGTACAGTAGCCTCACCAATACAATATTAACAAACACTCAGCATCAGAGTGACTTGCCAATTTTTATCAAGTTTTATCTTACACGAACCTGAGTAATGACGTTTGTTTAGTATGCTTAAATGATTTGTAGTTTGTTTCGATCACCTGTCCTCATCAAAATATTTATACAGAAATGTGAAGATCATGGAAATAAATAGATAGGCTTAGGACTTCAATCTTCATGCACCTTAAGGGGCCGGCGGAGGGTGAATTTTCATACAAACGTAATACCAAAATGATTACTAATTTAGACAGATTTTCACTATATTATTGTAATAACTATATTCGTATAGTATTTATCAAGGTTCCTGAATAATTTTGATTTTAAATTACTTACCTCAAATGAAATAAACACAAATCGCATTTTACACACTTTTTTCATTGCTAAATGTGATTGGCGTTAATTTCATTTGAGGTAAGTAATTTAAAATAAAAACTGTTCAGGAACCTAGATAAATACTATACAAATACAATTATTACAATAATATAGTGAAAATCTGCTTAAATTTGTAATCATTTTGGTATTACGTTTGTATGAAAACTCGCCCTCCGCCGGCCCCTTAATATCCTCTCAGATCTCATTGACAACATAACAAGTAGGTCGCACTCTGATTCGTTGCGGATAGGAAATACCCTGCTTTGTTACAAAGTAGGGTTTTTCCTTCTACAGGTCCAATTAAAGCAATTTACCTCCAATTACTCGTTCATTCGTCATAAATTACCTATCTGACCTGCCAACCAACCGATGCGGAGGAAAATACTGAACGGAACAGCACTTGGCACTTAAATATACATAATAACTAACAGCCTTTTGAGTCGGAGCATGGAGAATTAAAAAAAAAATATTCTTCTGGATTCACATGAGAGACATGGCATGGTATTGTCAGTTTTTGCTGCTGGATTAAACCTGTAGCGGTTATAGGTTTCGGCTACCCCTAACTTATTATCATCTAGCAGGGCGTGAAACAACACTTCTTTTCTTGCAAAATCAGATTGTATCTCTGAAGACCGAAGTCAATGTCTTATGAAAATTGTACAGATCACTTCGATAGGTCTTAAATGAATCAGCAATTCCTGAACTGCTCTTCTGTTATTTCCAGTGTTTCTGCGCAATGACGTTGTTCTACTGCGCTCACTGGCAAGCCTACGTCACGGGCACGCTGAAGATGGGTCGTATTGACGTCACCGAGGCGCAGTACTCCATCATAATCATCCATATGCTGTCTGCCACCCTCGGCTCCGACTTCTGGGGCACTCAGGTAATGCTGTCCCTCTGAAACCTACGTCTTTGTAGAGTAAAGATGGGTTTACAGAAATGCAGCGGCCAAATTCTTTTCTACATTGTTTCATTTGTAAGGCGATAAAAATCAGATATGAATCTATAACAAAGTGTATTATCGGTAATCGTGAATAAAAATCACGGAAATATGTTTAAAATGTGTATACAATCTTTTTTAAAGCAGTTATAGAATATTAAGTTAAACCTTAAATTTCACCTAAGGAGGTACAGAGTAGAACGATTTTAACATAAGTTAATATTATACAAAGTCAAGTCTTGAATTTGGCCGCTGCAATTTCCCATGTTTTAGACAATACTGAGACTGGACATTGAAGATTTAGAAGCAATCATGCTAGATTTCCGTGAGCACAGATAAGTGATGTTTTTCTTATTTTAATCTAAATGCTTCGCTCCAATGTCCAAATTCTCTCTGTCTACTGCGAAAGTTTGACTTGCAATATTTTAAATAAAAGTAGCATGTGTAAACTTTCGCAGTAGACTAGCTGCTGTAGTTTTAAATGTGTGTGTGGTCAAGCACTAGATATGTGTCCACCATCCACGATGTGTGACGTGTAGAGGCTGCACAATGTGTTGCAAAACTTTAAAATACGAGGACATTTACAGTGATGTTTAAAAATACCCACATGACTGTAACCAATAATTTTTCCGTTACAATATACTAACTGTGGTATTATATTATCTAATATCCATTAGTGACCAAGATTTTTGCAAAATTTGACTCACACGTCTAGGCGAACTGTAGAGCACAAATAATTAGACTTTCAATGGGGTATTTGACTAATAAACTAGGTTAGTTATACTGTTGATCTATGTTTTGTATAAAAGTGTAGACTATCCTTTACATACTAACGAATGGTGTAAATGTTAACCAACCACTAATTAAGTAACTTTTTATCGACATTGCAGATATTGTGCAAGACTTATACGAGTCTGCCGATTCTTTTTTTAAATAGCCTTGTTCAATCTCGAAAACGAGAGAAAGCAGGTGAATAAACTGAAAATCCAATCAACTGTTAAGATAATTCTTTATACCAAACTAGATATCAGACAAGCTAAATATCAGCTGACCCTGGGAATTACAGTCATCATATGACGCGTAGTCGGTAAAAACGTAATCCCCAAAAAAGTTCAGTTTTCTATTTAGACTGTTAAGACCTGCAGTCACAAGATTGTAAAAGCATTAAAGCAAGTCAAATAGGCACAGTGTAAAAGCCTAGGTGTGATAGGTGTCTGGCGGCATTGAATGGCGGCACTCGCTGGCGCTGTGCGCGGTCGGCGGCGCTCTGCTGTCCGTCACGGCGCTGGCCTCCGCCATAGGCTGCGGCGGCGTCGGCAAGAACGGATCCACCGTCGCTGTGAGGGTTACCGCTTGTAGCGTGGCGGACTGGGACGGTTCTACTGGATCATACACATATCGACCCTTCTAGGATCAAATGTCGTAAAAGCCAACTACGACATTTGATCTGAATGAGGTGGCTTTTACGACATTTGATCCCAGAAGGGTCGATATATCGCGTGTAATGTAGATGTGAAACGAATGTACAGGCAAATAGTTGTTATACGGTACCTAGTGGTACTAGGAAATTTAGTAGCTTAAGATCAACGCATAAGTAGTTTGAACATAGATAGTAAGGTGTAGTTTATTTGGATGACGTTACACTTATTTGAATTAGTAAGAGCAGTGAATTGCAAAATAAATGTGATTTACAAACAGTTTTACTTGCTAAGAGATTGCTTTCTATCACTGGTTTAAATTAGAAAAAAAATGTGGATTCAATTACTTACTAGTAATAATCGTTTCCTCTTTCTATTAATAACATAACAAATAAACATTCGTATGCGCACCGTCCCAAGCCGTCACTAAGAGCCGTGCGTCGAGTTGGGTTGAATCGTTCTGTCAGTTTACCGGTTGATTTAACATAGTGATCGTTTCTAATGGTAACTCTTTAGTATCTGCTATTTACACACGATCGTCTCCTTCCTAAGACTACTTTTAAAAAGCCAATGAAGGTTGTAAATCACCAAGTATTCAAATCTTTTGTAAATTGTTTATTTCAACTTTGTATTTTAACCTTACCTTTTATTGTGAGTTGATTTCCGTGTGTAAATGCGTACTTATCCTATCGCTTCTTTGATTGTTGACTGAGATACAGTTGGTACCATCGCTTATCATGTGGGTTTTTTTAATAGCATGTATTTACAATACCACAAGTACTTCGACACATTGGATTATGCTCACTGTTTTTGTTTTGTTTATTTCTTAACATGGAGCATGGTCTAGAGCGGTATTATTGTCACCTGTAGGTCTGCCTCCAAGACAAGTAGCCGCCGACGAAACGAAATGCCTTGAATCAATGTACTTACCGATGTTATACATCCACTTTGGTTTCGTATCTTCGACGGGCACATGTACAGAATGGCTGGTATTGTTATGTCTTAGTATTTTTAAGCTGAGAAATGTGGCTGATGCCTCTTTTATTTTGTCCGAGCTGCGTGGGTCTTCTCTCATTTCACATCAATGGACGACCAGCTGCAAGCAACCTATTGAGAGGCTTAGGACTAATTGGCTACCTTTAAATGTGTTACATTAATAGCGTTTTATTGGCGGTACGAAGAAAGATATTTTCAACAGTACGAATGTGTCATTACTAATCAGGTAACATCACAATCATGGAATATCATAGACGAAGGGTGGTTGTGGTTTATAGCAAAATAATCGTTTCAAACGCTTAGGTGTTTTCGTCATTTAAAAATTGATACATTATTATGGTATTGCACTGCTGGTAGCTGTCTGGGGTTGACTGCTAACTCTAGTCAGCGCTTTAACTTGCTGCCGAAAGAAGTCAAATCACTTACTTCCTGCCGCCATGTTAAATCTAAATATTACAAAAAGTAGTCTTAAGCCATGGCATGTCTCTGAGCGGCCTATGTACTCCGTCGTCAAGGACTGCCGGCTTACTTTATGAACGTTGTGTTGGCTTCGTGTATTGTACTAACGGTCCTAGGGTATACAGATCCCGGGACTGACCGTGCCCTGGTGCCTACTAGTCACCACCATGTGCAATGGGCTGCAGTGTTTCTTTATCCTCAACTTCGCGTCTACCTTCCGTCTTAGGGGATGCGGCAAAAATGGATCCACTGTCGCAGTAAGCGCTGTGTATAATCAGAATTTCAAATTTTGGGATAACGGTGCTTAGAGACGATTCAGTCATGTTTCAGATAATGTAGTTGCTCTAAATTAAAGTAATAATTCTCGTAATATAAAAAAACTATCTCTGGTTCTTTCCTGATTTTGTTAAGCTAAATTCTGTAAAGTTTATCAACTTTGCCACGAGGCTCTATTGACATAAGTTCTCGAGCTGTTCCCCCCACTATGCGCACGTATACAACGGACATACAATAAATAGCATGACTGATTCGTCTCAGAAAAAAGTATTCAAAAATTTATAAATTGTAATACCTGAAAATCGCATGAAATCCACGTGTGTCTTTTGTAACGATTGTAAATAAAGACACAAGGAACCGTGTCGTCTATTCATTTGAAACAAACTCAAACGGGTCATTGGTCTCATCTTGGTATAAATGTCACGGAATTCGACTAAATTGTCACATACATTTTGGAGCTCGCATAAGTTCTGGCAATGAGTGAAGACAGCACAGTTAATTTTGTTTCCAGTCCCAGAGTCGGTTCATTCATCGATATTAATGGCATGTATGTGTTTTTTTTCTCTGTGACGGTCGACGGTCGGGCCCCGGTCATCGGACTAACCGCATGACGTCACACGGTCACCACACGGTCTAACACTACAGCTGCCAACGATAAACATCAGTTTGAGCCTATTATCCAACTATGCGGTAGTGGTCCTCACGATCTACCTCATAGTGGGATACGCTACCGTCATTATGAAGGGCGGAGTGGGGAAAAACGGCTCCACGGTAGCAGTAAGGATATTTTTGTGTTATAACACAATAACACGATGTAACAGCTGCACAACTAACGGCGTGGCGCTAAGCTCGCACGAATGCCTCGAGAGGCAGGCTGGTCGCGCTCGATGTCACATCTGTCCGTTCTGTAGTGTTGTGCTGTGTGTCTGCCTCGCTGGAACACTAAGCAACTTATAGAGCGCGTCGCGGGCGCTAGCTATTCATGCGGATGCCGTTTGGACTAGCAGTTGCACCAAACAAGATCAATGCTATAACAGCAATTGTCGTCTCTGTTGCGCTCTGTGATTTCCTTTTTGTCACAGCGAGGCATATCCGCATGATCTATTACTGCACTCTCATCTTCATTAGCTTAGGCTTCTGCATGTTGTCTTGTGCCGTTTGGCTTGTCATTGCATGGTAGTGTAAGTGTTAGAATGAACCCCTTTTGCGTGATCGCTGTTATAACCCTGTAAAAGCTTATTCGTTTGCAATAAAAAGCTTGATTTAAAAGCTTGAATATATTTATTAATATTCTATAAAAAAAGTTAAAATAATTTTTGAAATTACAATCTAACAGCTTAACTAAAATATTATTGCCATAAATGAAATTAAAAATATTTCTTATAAAATATAAAGTTCTATTAAAATTCTATTAAATTCAGTCATGATTTGCCCCGCCCCCCATCCAAAGACGTTGGTACACCTCTGGCCTCCACAGGGCACCAGCATCCTGTCTCCAGTGATTCCGTTCTCGCTGGTGGTGGTCCCCGCCTTCATCATCTTCCAGAAGAGCGAGTCTCATGTGTACGAGAACCATCCAGCGCTTTACATTCTCGCGTTCGGAATGGTTGCCGCTAAGGTTACCAACCGACTTGTGGTGAGTATTCTAATATAACCGCAAAGTATGTATTGTTTTACGTACTAGTTAAATACAAATACAATTGTATAGCAGTGAAGGAAAACATCGTTATGAAACCGTCCGAAAATAAAGCACCGAACTCAGACTTATGATTTTTTTACTACCATCGTGCAATGGTGATTTCATTGCAATAGTATTCCTATCCTATATAACATAAGGTTATGTATCGTATTCCAGGTGGCTCACATGACCAAAAGCGAAATGGAGTACTACGATTGGTCACTGCTCGGTCCCGCCATGCTGTTCCTGAACCAGTACTTCAACAATGCAGTTCCCGAATACATCGTGCTATGGCTATGCACTGTAAGAATAATCAATATTAGATAGATTCTTCAGTCAGTAAGATCTTGCAGGTTGTTTCACTGAAATAAATGAGGTTTATAACTTTTCGAGATCAAATCGGCGTGCTAAAGCCTTTTTATCCAGCAGTGGGAGAAAGCAGAGTGAGA
Organism: Thera britannica; assembly: GCA_939531255.2. Taxonomy (NCBI): domain Eukaryota; kingdom Metazoa; phylum Arthropoda; class Insecta; order Lepidoptera; family Geometridae; genus Thera; species Thera britannica. Next base: position 448,288 of record OW618040.2, on the reverse strand, counting down.
TTAAATACACTCTTTTTCTTATCGTGTCACTACCACTACCTTTCTCGAACCAGAGTATGCTAAAACGATTTTAAGTCCGCATCAGAGAGTCAACCTATTTGTGTTCCCAGATATGGGTATGCGGGGACCTGATCCGCTACTGCGGCCAGATCTGCCTGGAGATCTGCGAGCACCTGAAGATCCGTCTGTTCCGGATTCCGTATCCGCCCGTCTCTCCGGCCGGCGCCGGCGCCAAGCCGCACGAGAGGAACGGTACGAACGCGCGCCGCAACACGCAGCGACAAGCCAAGAGACAACACAGCCAGGCGTAGCCAAACTAGTCGGTATACACTCGGTATAGAGCTGGTACAACACCTTTTTGCAACAATTTTTCGTATCCGGAAATTTTACTGTACCAGCTTGGCAAATATTTTATAGTATCCAAAAGTAGACGTCTGGGTAGAGGGGTCCCTTCGATACGGGGTTGGTAAACATCACCTTGTTAATAGAGCTGATACAACATTTGAAGGTATAGAGTTGCTACAGCACTATTCGCTCTAAGTTGTAAAAACATTTGAACAAATTTTTACTTACGAAATTTATTTAACAATTGACGCTGAGAATAAGTTGTTAAATATTCAAAACTATTAAATATTTGCTGATCATTTTATTCTAAAGCCGTTAATAAAATACAAACCGCTCGGGATATTTGGCAACACAAAGCTGTGGACAACGCTATTCATAAAAAAAAAACATGTTAGAAAATAGGGGCTATTTCTTCTCTACAAATAATTAGCAATAATTAAAATCATGGTTCCCTTCAATAAAATATGAACCTAACATATTTTCGTAACTTTTATTAGTCTTAAAAATTGGTGTGATCGTGTTGTTAATTGACGTCTTGATATTACGAGTATTTGAAATGTCATTTTAAAAATAATTCTTGGTTCGATATCCTAAGTAGTTTAAAGGCCTGCGCACACCTAGTTCGCTGGCGGTAGCGATCAGTGAAACGCTGTCAAATCTCAAATCTGACAGCGATATCGAACTATGATATCGTATGAAGGTGACGTGATTTTCGATAGGTCAATGTGACGATTTGATTTGATACATGCATAGTTCCAGATAGATATCCTTTTTTGTCACTTATGAGGGCAAAATAAAGATCTACAAATCTGCTATATTCCCAAAGTGTGAAAAAACAAGTGTAAAAATAGTGAACAGTGTGAGTTTATGTGGTTATGTGTATCATATTTAAAAGACGTTATATTTATTTTAGGGGCGTATCTTATGTTCGGTTAGTTAGATAAATCTTCTTAGAGAATTACTAATAGTGTTGAATGATTTTGAAATTGGATACAAAAAGTGGTCTCAATTGTAATGTTTATTTATTTTGAGAATTATCCTTCCGAGTGTAGATTAATACAAATAACTAATACATTTTCTTCTTTTTCGGGCTATATTGACTGTTGGAAGCAAAAGCTAAGGGTGCTAGTGCAAACCGGTACACAGCAGAGTATTTGTTTATCGAATCCATAAGATATGATAAAAAATACATTGTCGGTATAACTATTTCCCGTCCACCGGTGTGCGCTGGCCCTAAGACCGCATTTGTAACGCCTGGGCTTATTAGCATGCAAGGTGGTGGAGATAAGGTCCTTTGCACACGAAGGCCGAACCGATTTTTAGCAGTATAGGTGTCTTTTTCGGTAGAATAAAAGTTGTTTTTGTTGTAGATAAGAATCCCGAAAATTGGATATACATAGACACGTCCGAACAGTAAGTGGCGATTCAATCATTTATAATAAGGGTTGGGAAATCTACGTTTTTTAGTGTCACTACTAAAAATTTGTATAAAAGTGTAAGTAGGTTATAAATGTTATAATGTTCGTATGAGCTAGCCTAGGAGTTTTTTAATTTGAGATGCCAAATTAGAATTATTTTCATACCAAATTATATTCTTGCAAACATTGCCGCGGGACGGTGTATAATTCTAGGTGGATTTTGTTAAACACGTTAAAACAAGATAAATAGATGTGATTGCTTAAGTGCTCGAGTACCGCTCGCAACTCCTAAAAGTTAGGTCTATTTCTCTTGAAATATTTCGTTTCTCCGAAATTATGTTCTGGTTTTCGCTAGAGGGTTAAATTGGCTATGAATTTTTAGCTAATTTGTATGTTATGTAAATTAAAGGCCTCTTTCACAGTCTCTAGAGTAACGCTATCCGTCAAATAAAATTAATTCCGTCTCTATAGACTCATCAAATACAAAGATGCTAATATTTTTATCTGACAAATAGCGTTTCTGACTCGAGTTTCTCTTTAGGCTGATTCTTCAGAAATTGCGTTACTTACTGTAATGATGGTAATGAAATGGAAAATTATGTCCGAAGAATCAGCCTTCTTTTGTGTCGAGATCTGGAATGTGAGCCTTAATTTGTGTGTGTTCTGTTAGTTAGCGTGATGCGTGAGCTCTCTATACTGGAATAACTTCAGCAATTGTTTTTCTCGTTTACTTGCACCGGAGGTAGTTTTTGTCATTTTCATTTAAGATTTATGCAATAAGCCCTGTCTCTGTTTGTCATTACCTAGTGGTAAGAGATAGCAATTGTTAGATTATCTTTCGAGGAAGGCACGTATTACGCTATTGAGTACATGTAATGAGTGATGTTGGTAGATTGACGAAATAGGACGGTTTTTAAGTTTATTAGAGTAAATAATTTTATAAATATTCGTGTCCGCGATACAGACAAACAACAATGTTAGTTGTAATTTGCATTGGATGCTGCGTCCTTCTTGTACTAACCAACCATAATCGACTCTATCGTTCGAAACATAGAGCTCATTATGGATTCGGCGTTGGCTGCTACTAACAAACTATCCTTATTCGCTCTTTCTCTGTTCAATGTGTAAATAGTTTAAGTGCTAGGACGCTTGCTACTCTATATAGTAATATATTGCAATATACTTACGGTTCAAAATTACTAGATATCGGATCAGCTCAAATTATAACTTTAGTTGTTCAGTGTCTTAGAATAATATGGCACTTCCACAGAGTAGGATGTTTAGCTTCACAGTTGTTGCGCAAAAAATATGTCTAAAGACCAATTTCCTTTGTGCCATTTCGTTTGGCGGGCACTGTAGATAGTGTACATAACTATGTGTTGGATATTGTACGGCCACAGCGGCCATATGCGTATGTTGCGTGTATTTTGTATGTCAAATATAAGCTAATGTACATTTTGTGTCCCTTGTTTTATTCCATTCCTGTTACACTGACTTATTGCACTGCTATGTATTTGTAGCGTTATATTTCAAAATCCTTAAAAATACTTCTCGAAGTGTAAGAGAGTAGAGTCCTAAATCAAAATTTTATACATTTTCCAAATGCCAATATTTTCCCAAGATTCAACATTATTTCTTTGTTTATTAGCTAATTTTAGAATATTATCCATTCTCATAGACCCTGCTAGATGTAAAATACACACAGTGACATTACAGACACACTTCAGAGTTTGCAAGACTAGGTTTTGGTGTTAGTTGTTCATGATCCTTATGGAGCTAGCAAGATAAGTAACAACACTGACGTTATGCCGTATGACATTATTATGTAGCTTTGTATTGTGCTGGAACCCCATTTAATGCCTGATATTCGTAGATTTCTTCTTCAGGGTAGTATTTTTTTATGTTAAAACAAATTGGGATAACAAAGGGGGTTCCGCCATATTAACGCTTACAATTTATTATTATGCTGGTGTTCTTGTGTTGACCTTTGTTTTCTTTTCTTCTCTGCTTATTAATACATAGTACATATTTCTCGTACATTTAGATTACCTAGAGCCTACACAAAACTTATAAAATTGCATGTTTTTTATATGCCATTATGTAATCTAAATGGGTCTTATTTTTAAGCACATTCTATTGAATTTCAAAATCATTTTGAGTTTTCTTTATAGAGTTTTAGAATAAGTTTTTTGTGTGATCAGAGAATTGTTTGGGATAAAAATTAAGTAAAATTAAATGACATAGCTTATAATTATGTATGTTTCTTTTACAGTGACGAGTGAAAGTGAAGATTCTGACCCCGAAGACTCGGTACCGCTTCTCATCGACAGTAGTATTAGCTAATACTTCTAATGATAGTAAAATACCTTTAAAATAGGCTCTAGAAATGAATAATCGACGCAGTTTTCATACGATTCAACTGGTTGCTACTATTTGAACTCTGCTGGTCAGTAAGGGTGGTGGCCTTGAAAAGTGCCTTTGTGGTGGATGGGGAACGTTCCTCTTGACTCGTTGAACTGTTGACACTAAAGTAATCCTTGCTTGTCATTTTAATATAGAAAGTTTTCTTGAACAGGCTTCTAAGCTAATTAAAATGGATACATTCATACTTTACTGACACATGTTTTGATTAAAATAATTCCAATTTTTTTATGTATATTTCTCATCGTCTAAAAACTAAAGTTTTTGCATACAATTTTGTGAACTTGATTTTTGATAAATAATGTAAATATTTGCAGTGCCCTGTAATATTTTTGGTTGGTATTTTAGTGGTAAGAGAAGCAGTGGCTAGACATCTTGTTAATTATTTTTATTTAATAAACACAGTTTGAAATACTCTGAATTTTGTTTCTTTCATAATAATTTACGTGTAGAAAAACTCTCGCATGCAAATAAAATACATTAGGTAGGTGTAGGTAGGTACCTGCTTTAATTTTTCTTGTAATAACCAGATTAATTATCAGCTGATTACCTACACACATGTCTTTTCATTATCTTCAGATTGGATTGACTAGTCTAGTTTTATCAACAAGCTTAGGTATAATTTATTCTAGACTTGTTACAAACTGTCGATGTCGTCTACACTCTGTAGTTAGTAGGTAAAATCAAGACCATTACAAATACAAACAAAACAGATACACCATTATCTATCCGAGTGTTTACCTACAACACAAGTACCAATAGATAGTACATTCTCGCATCAATTACAGTCATTTCCCGCGCGTAGTGATAACCACGGTCTTTACGAAATGCCAGTGACAATAATAAAGTGAATGTGATACCTACCCATTGTGCTGTGAAGTGTACAAATACCAGCATGCCTCCCTGGAGGATGTTCAGAGGGGAGTACGAAGACCTTGGAGCCACCGGTAGGTTGTTGTTGGAATAATGATTCATTTTACATGTTTGCCTTATCATAGTTTGTTTTATTTTATGGTGTAGCGTGATGTAGAGGGGTGCGGCTGGGATGGTTAGCTGTAAAGCAAATTAGCTAATAGTTTCACAGATTGAAGGCAGATAACCGTTGGTTATTTAAAGTTAGAACAATGTATTAACCTAATTACAAACTCTAGATTAATTACTCGCACTAAAGTGCCACATTTTAAGAATGTAGAGTAGGTGAAATTAAAGGAATTTATGTGGTCTCTTCCCCAAAACCTATATATTATTATGACTAACTGTAAAAAAAGACGCGATTATCTTCTAAAAACTACGGGTGTCGATTCCCGGTTGGGCTCTAGGAATACAGTAAGAAGGAATAAAACCTGACTGTAAGTGCCGACCATCTTATGTTAAGATAAAGGTTATTATCGTTCAATAACCTGACGGCCCTGAACAATCGTCAAACGTATTGTTACTGTTAGTACGTTATTCTAGAATCACCGTCCAGTGTCCGAACCGTCGGCTCTTCATTTCTCCATCACACGAGTCGCTGGTGGCTGTTCATCAGAGGCTACGTGAAGGGCGCCTGGCTGCGGGCCGTAGACCCTTGGCGAGCTTGGACACTAGGTGAGTTTTTTATTATTACGAAACAGCCTGATACAAAACTTGACGACTATATAGCATCTATTCTATATAGGTGATTTATATAGCGTCAGGGACAATTATATAGGTGTTTTATGTTGAAATAAGCCCGAGGAATGTTTTATTGAATAACTTAAAGTTAATGAATAGGTAGTTGAATTTTGTCGCTGGCTATAGGTACTTGCAAATATATATATACATATATATATATATATATATATATAATGTATATATATATAAGTTTAATCATCGAATCGTCAAATAGGTATTATAGCTTACCGGTCCCTCCGATCTAAAAGCACAAGGCCGACCTGGAGGCTCTTTAATATCAATTCGCCACCGAAATGGGGCATGTCACGTTAAAGCAACCATCATCCAGGGTTCATTAATCAACAAAGCCTTTCCAAGTTTCCACGAATAGTCGGCCCCATAACAGTCTATGTAGGGACCTATCTAAAGAGACTTGAGCCCGGTTTTCATACACACCTCCTTCATGTGTAAGTAGGTAGGTAGTAGTAGGTACCTACGGTATTATAATAAATAATATTATTATATTATTTATGTATATATTTAAATATGGAAGAAAGAAAGTAAATAAAATAAGCTCTCAGATATACCTACACGCGGCAGACGGTTTCCTTTGTCCCTATTATCTCGTGGTAGGTACTTTCATAAAGCACCACCTCAAGAATTTTCAAGAACATCAAACGAGGCTAAATAATGCTGGTTAGAATTCTATAAAACTCTAATAACACGCAGTTTCGATCATCATCATCATCGTCAGCCTGTAAAGTCCACTGCTGGCCATAAACCTCCCTAAACATTTCCAGGAAAAACGATTCTGAGCTCTCTTCAGCCACCCAGTTCTGCGGTCCTAACAATGTCGTCGGTCCATCGGGTGAGTGGGTGCCCTACGTTTCTTCTTCCGGTTGTAATTTCGATATAAATCTGCTATTATTACCCCTCTGCCGCGGTGGCTGACCGCGCCACGCCCTTGTTGATAAACCGTGAAAGCTTTGAACTTATCGGTCGGCAGTCGATTTCATGTGTTATTCGACTCACGCCTACGATCGGCTAGTCGGTACTGTTTAATTTTAATATCATCATCATCATGATCATATCACTATTAGTAGTAAACTCTTTTCTGTTAGTAGTAGAGTTCTTTGTGTAAGGCTCGTCCAGGGAAGTACTACCACCATCTCTAATTCTGCCGTGATGCAGCATTTTTGCGGGTGCCGGTGAAAGTGGACGCAGGGCAGTGCATCGTAGGGCACATTCTTCCCTGACCTGTGTGTGTGAGTTCCTACTAGGCAATGCTTTGTTATAGGCGATGTTTACCGCTTAACATCAGGTGGGCCATATCAGTGGTGGTGGTTCCATCAGCTGAAAATACCCTGGAGAAGTAAGTAAGAAGGCATAAGCTTACATTTTCAGTGCATGATCACGGGATACCGCACTATATGACTATGTGAGGTGCCTAAATTTGGTCAGCGTACATCAATTTATTTCCAAGGCTGTAGACGCATTATTGTGGTCTGCCACTATGTCGCAACGTTTAGCGGTCACGTGTCACACATGAAGGCTTAGTTAGTTTCTAGGTATAGTTAATGTAGCCTCGCCCAATATTGCTATGGCACTGCCCGACCACTAACGGTCATTGATTATTACTACCAGTAATCTGCATCCAAATCAAACATGACCATGGTTTTCTAGAAGTTTAACTCGTAGGTACTTCTCACCACTTTTCACTGAGTCCACTGAATCAATATTTTCGAATTAAATAAATGGTTATGTGTGGCCCAGTACGCAAATTATTTTGACAATTTTAAGTTTCAGGCTCTTCTTTCATACAAAATTCACTATGCCATTTTCCTTTGTATTTTGTGGACCCACGGTATCCTAAACATTTTTTTGCATTTATGTGCATCACTCCATCTTAGGCTGCATCCTCACAGCCAAATGCTTAGCTATCAGTAATAAAAAAAAAAAAAAAATGTATGGTAATAAAGTACATACATTGAAAAGGATCCGATTATACAAAACCCTTCAATACAGAGAGAGGTACTACTGTATACTCATGTTATTGAGCACCAGACTTGAATGAATTGTGTCATAAAAGTGCAGATGGCATTTCCCAAGCATAATAAAAATGTCGGTACAAAGCACAATGTGGGCTGACATTCAACGGCTACCTCAGCTGGAGGTAATGGGAACAATAAAAACCGACTAAGTCCGAGTATAGGACACAATGTATCATCTACCTACTATCATCCATACCATCTACTTGTTCCAATATCAATTAATTATCCAATGCCAAATCGGTTCCGTCGTGCTTGAGTTATAAATAGTGTAACTAACACTACTTTCTTTTATAAATATAGATTGAATTGTTTGATCTATCATACGAACGATCTATCCGTCTAGCTATACCTATGTACCTATCTAACCAAGCGCTAGACAATCGTTTTCATTCCTGAAAACCTTGCCGCTCAGCTATTTTCGTATTTGACACACAAGTCTAAAAGTGGACACGCGAATTTTGACCATGGTTTGGACAATCCCAGCTAACCGCGAGGCGACACGCAATGTGCGTGCTTCGTTTATTGAATCAGGGAAATGTTAAGGATGTGATAATCTAGGCATATAAGTGGGTGTTATGTCTATGCTGTAAAAAAACTATTCTTTTCATATAAATTGTCCGTGGTTCAAAAATATACATGGAACATAAAGTACCTACTTATTAGGAAGTATGCCTAATATAAAGCATATAATAAAAAAAATAACTTCATCTAGCTCGTCGTGGCGGCACCGCAGTTAGTTAATTAAGGTTCTTATCAAAACTTACTCATCATTTTCCTCAACATTCTAAGAAGTCCTATCTTCATCTTATATAAGCTTTGTGAAATCTTATTGTGCGCACTGTGCTTGTTTAGGAGACGGGAACAATTTTTTTGTATAATTTTCTGCGGCTTTATTGTCACTACAGGGTCATACAAGCCTATTGTGATACGCTACTTGTGCTAGTGTGCCCATAGTCAGGGCGTTCACATTAAAAGCCGAGCCGACACCAAGTGATGAGAACACGGATGCCAAAGCAAGATGCTTGACGGAAAACGAATACTCATCATCATCATCCACAGCCCGACTTCGTATGTGCCACTGTTGCCGGTCTTGAGCTAATCTCATCCAGGTCTTGCCTGCGATGTTCCCCACATCGTCTGCCCATGCATCTTGCCGCAGGACGACCAGCGCTGGGTACCCAGTTCTTGAAACGAATCCCAGTGACAATTAAAAGGATTGCAGTGCAGAATAAAAGTGTCCGGTTAAATGAACATAATTATTCAGTTCGGTCGCAAAATGATGAAGCGGCGTTCGTGGTTAGCTTTCACAAGCTAACCGCGCTCGAAATTCGTCTATTATCACACACTCTAATTAACATTTCATAAAGCTTATTAAATTACGAATGTGATATTCATGTTTCTGGCGAACTCGAGGCGCACTGACCCGCCTAATTAATATTAGCAACCGTCTGTATATACTATGAATGATGGCGTCACAGTAAAACCTTGAAACCAGGCCCCTGGCTGTGGCTAGTTAGTAACTATATATAAATCAACCCGCCGCAACGTATACGAATCGATGACGCTTATTCGTCATGGTGTGATTTGACTGCTGGCGTACCTCAGGGCGGCGTTCTATCTCCTCTTCTTTTCGCTATCTTTATAAATTCAATTTCTCACAGTCTCTCTTCTTCCTACCACCTTTATGCAGATGATCTCCAAATATACACGCAAGAATCAGTTGGAAATTTGAATTTAGCCATTGACTCCATAAACTGTGACCTGTTGCGGATCCTTGCTTGGAGTAAATCGTATGGCCTTAAAGTGAATCCTAACAAAACTAAAGTTATTGTGGTAGGTAGCTCTAGAATGATCTCCAGAATTGACTGGTCGGTTCTCCCTTCAATTATCTTTGATGGTGTTCCTATACCGGTAAGTGACACAGTGAGGAACCTGGGTGTCTTGATGGACAAAGATATGTCATGGGGGCCTCATCTTGCTGAACTGAGTCGAAAGATGTTCGCCTCAGCAGGTTCATTGCGCAGATTGCGGAATTTCTTGCCTACATCCACCAAAATTACACTAGCACAGTCCCTTTTACTACCTATCCTTGATTACGCTGACACCTGCTATCCCGATCTCACTGAAAAACACCTCGACAAACTTGAGCGCCTTCAAAATGTATGTATTCGCTTTATATTTGGCTTACGTAAGTACGACCATGTCTCTGAATTTCGTAATAAACTCAAGTGGTTACCCATCCGCCTTCGCAGGAACAGTCATATTCTCACTCTTCTTTACAATATTCTATTTAATCCTTCCACTCCTCTCTATCTCAAGGAACGCTTTGAGTATCTCCATCTATCAAATCCTCGCTCACTGCGCTCTTCTAAGACCCTCCAACTGAAAACACCTGTCCATAATTCTACCTTCCTAAAATACTCCTTCACTTTACAAGCTGTCCGTCTCTGGAATTCTCTCCCTTCCCATATCAGATTTGCTAAATCACTCCCTATTTTCAAGAAGCTTTTGTTCAATCACTTTTTACCAGTCTAGTATTTATGTTTATTATTATATTTATTTTCTGTATGTTATTTATTTATGTAGGTATATTATTTTTATATTATATGTATTATATTATATGTATATATTAGGGTTAGGTATATTGTGGTATGTATTATCTATATTGTGTAAATATAATAAGATAATGTAAGTGTGTATGCTACTACTTATTGTTTTTTTTCTTTTTTCTACACCATCGTCCTCTATCGTTCTTTTCAAGTCCAGTCCATCCCAAGGTTGTCTGGAAGAGATCGCTTTTAGTGATAAGACCGCCCATTGTATTCCACTTTGATGTGTTTTTATGTATTCCCTTGTTAATTTTATGTGGTGTGCAATAAAGTATTTTCTATCTTCTATCTATCTATCTATAAATTGTCCTAATAAACTACTTGTATTTAGCTATCCTTAACTTGCTATAATCTTTTTATTTGAACAATCTGTATATGGGAAGTCATGTGATCATCGTTTGGGGGGGAGAGGGTGTATGTGTGTGTAGTGCAACCCGCATTACACACACCCATAACCTTTGAACAAAATAGAGTTGTAGTATGTATACCTACCTATATTACCTGCAAATTACTGCAATTACGGTAATAATTATAATTTATGGAGATATGTTTAGTCAGTGAAAACTTTGTCCTATAATATAATTATTAAAAATCTCTTTACCAATGCCATTAGGCAGCGCAGCGTGAAGCAGGCTGGGCGCCGGAAGTGATGGCTACCTGCCCGCACCCACTTCCGCCCAGCAGCGCCGCCCGCCTTTCGTTAAACGACGTTGTCACGTCAATCACACACGGACTTTATCGCTGACTTTGCTACTGAAATATGGGTTGTAAAAAACTACTGTGAAACACACCCAGCAAAGTAACCACCGAGGCATGATTTTTTAATGGAATTGTGTATATGCCTTTCTTTCACAGCTGTTTAACTTTGACCTCGCGCTTGCAACGTAAGCTTTAATTCAATAAATTATTAGGCTGTTTAGAAGGTCGAGTATTGAGAATTTTGATGATATCTCCTCGAATTCCTTCGTGCACCTATTCTCCTTCTTATCGTGTCACTATAGTTCTTTTGAACCAAGTGTGGTGAAAGGATTTTTAGTGCGCCTTTTTTTATCAATGTAAAACAATGGCAAGTAGCGCCAAATAGAAATATCTTTCGACACACTCGCAGCATTATCTACGAGGCGTAGGGCCTAAGGCACGAATGTTTTATTGTCTAGCTAATAGGCGTCCGGAATGATTCGGACGGCAATTAATCTTTTTTATTCATTAATAACAATGCTAGGTCTTAGAATAATGTAAGGCTTAGGGCGGCCTAAAAAACTCTGCCACTAGAGATAGTTATTAAGCTTATACGAACTTGGTAGTAGAACATTAGGTAGGTATTAGAACGAAGCTATTAGCGATCGGTTTTTAAGTTCATAAGTATTATTAGGCGAAGGACGGCTGGAGAGTAAAGATGAGGCTTTTTGGACGGTGGCCAATACTTACTGAGCTTAGGTATTTACTAGAAAAGAGGCTGATGACAATATTCTCGGAAAAATATGTGCCTACCTTCCTGCCTAGAAGGTAGGTATATTTCTCAGTAGAAATAAATCTTTCTGTGTCATCATCAGTCATAGGGCGGAAATAATGATAAGTTGAAAATAACGAATTAGGAATGTGGAAAATTTTCAGATAAACTTTTTATCAATCTTTCAAACAAATCAAGCAATGTATACCTAATCCAACAACTGACTTTATTTATCTAAAATTTCTGATTAGAGTAACTATACCGCCGATAAATTATATTCCCAATGTCGATTTGTTTGTAATTTTAACAGAGGTTATGACGTTCAGTAGGCCTACCACAAGCTCTGTCTGGATCTATCTCTGGCTCTGGTTTTGATTCTGTGCGTGAGAGTTGACTAAATAAATCTTACGTCGAAACGTCACACACACACAGTATAATACACTGGTGAGCACTCACACAGACTCAAAACCAGAGTCGGAGACAGAGCCAGACAGAGCTTGTGGTAGGCTTACAGCCATTGCACAATTCGATAATGCAATACGTCATACGTCATGTTTGTGTAGCACACATGCACTAGGTATAGAATAGGCAGTTGTATTGAAAATATTGATTTTTGTATGCGGGAGCTGCCTGTCCTTGACTAGGTGGCTATTGCTTGCCGATTGACTGTGAACTGTCACAATGGTGGCCATTGCCACCCTAGTGACTGTGTGGCTTTCATTGGGGGGCCGGAGGAAACTAGGTCAAACGCAAAAATCATCGTAGCCAAGATAAAAAGGTTACCTTGTTATAAACAATAAAAAGCCTTTCTGGGAATATTATTCCTCATGCAAAAGTAACTAAACCCAACTAAGTTAGCTGTCATGTATATGTTCCAGAAAAAATGTGCTCAAAATATTATATTTTATTGTCGCTGCGAGATAAGTTTTGCAAAAATTGAGAGAAAAAAAGCTTCGACCGCGCCGCCAAAACCAGGCGAGATGTCGCCATGTGCCCTGAATATTCCTATGAAACGTGCGTGTGAAAGATATAAAATGCCGCCAATTCAATTTACGGATTTGGGTCATTTGTTTTCTTTGTTTTTTTAACTAATGGCATTCTCAACACAAAATTGTGATGACATTTTCAGAAGAGGATATCGTCACATCGTTTTATACCCATTAGTATACCTTTATAATGTGAGCATCACCGTAAGCCCGCCGCTCGGAAATAAGTAATAATGCATTGGTTTATGCCAAACAGCACTGCCATTCCTCATTCCATTCGTAATGGCGATTACTTTCAAGGAGCACTTCCGATCGTGAGTGATTTGGACCATTTGAGCTATCTCGAGATCGTTGGTGGCATAGATAGCTCAACTATTTGAGGTTTTCTTAAGTTGGTTATATTCTGAGCAACGTTTGCCTAAAGCTTCTTCGCTAATTTCAACGTTAAAATTATATTATATCGAGGTATTATGCTCTCCCTTATCTGATTTACACCGTTGGCCTTGCATATGAAAATAAAGCTCGGAAGTGATACGACGCGGTCAGTGAAAATAAAATAAATACAGTGACATTTTACAATTCAGGCAGCTGAATATTTTCACGTGGAAATATTTTGTAATTTTGCTACCATGTTTATTACTGCATAATACAACGGATTGGTGCTAGGGATATTTTCGGATGGATAACCAATTCAACGAGTGTTTTTATTTTTCATTTTAAAGTGGTAAGTACTAAGCCTTATGCTTATCTAGGCGAACTACGATGATAAAGACATTGATCAGTTTCAGCATAGGGTTTTGCACACACTGCCGTGAACTTTGATAGCATATGTTTCCTTTTACTTAACTAAACTATGTTCTCTTCAATGGTTCTAATAAGAAGACAAAGGCGCCGGCTTCACGGGACTATCGGCTATAAAATGGCTATTCTGCCACACGAGTCGTAAACTCAGCCCACTAACGACATTCTGTTGCAAACTAGAGCTTTAGTCGGTTTACGTGTCTCTTTAGATATATTAGTCAAACAGTCGAATTTATTCGACCAAAGACAAATGGACATGATGACGTCAGTGTTTTGTGATACACGTCACGGGAAGCGCATTGATCATATTCCGATGGAATTGTCTACCGTGCCGTCGTGATACGTCTCGCCGTGAGCCTTTTTAACCGACTTCAAATACAAAAGAAGGTTTTCAATTCGGTTGTATTTTTTATGTTTGTTATCGCATAACTTCGTAATTTATGAACACAACAGATTTTTTTTTATCTGAAAGGTAATTATTTAGGTAGATTGGTCCTATAGTAATTTTATCAATATCGGTTCAGCAGTTTCTAGTTTTTAAATATAATTATATGGATAAGGTTATTATGGTTGTACATCATAATAGGATAAAAGGTATAGAAAACGGGTACTTGAATAACATTTTATTGAGTTTGACTTAGGTACCTACAGCGCTATTTCTTAATTTTCACCATTATTATTATTTTACATACATAGATATGGCACATTGTTACGTGAAGTTAAAGCCAAAATTAATAACGTGATTTAGAAACAAAAGACTTTCCGTTTTTATTACGAGCAAACACACGTACACGTTCCGGCAACAAAATGTGAAACAACTCTAGAATGTGAATGTTATTTATTTTAACCGTAGTTTATTAAACTGTGAGGTTTCACCCTTATCCCAAGTTTACGCAAGTGCTTGCAAAATGTTATAAAGTTCCGAGTAGGTAAGTACTTAAGTTAGAACAATGAGCTAGGGTAGAAAATATTTATAATTTCAACGCTAATGTGTGTTTTTGGTATTTTTTACGATCGTCCTACAACAATAATCGACTGAATGCTACAGTTTTCATTTTGTTGCATTACTGTTGCTAAAAAACTGAAGAATCAAACCCAGAGCTCGATAAAAAGGACTCTCTACTATAATAATGTCCCTGTTAAACAGTGAACAGTACGAATTTGTCATCGAGATTCAAAATACAAACTCAATCAATATTCTATTGTTCCTGGCTCGACATCGAGTCATTGGGTTCTGGAGGTTATTGTCGTGTTTAAATCAAACGAACAAGTGGCATGTTATACAGTAGCTGTGGCAGCTCGAGTGTAGCCAAAGCTCGAAGCTTCAGTGCCGGTCGGCGTGACGCGGAGACCGCATGTCCCGCCCGCCCTAGCCGCCCAACACGATCGGACATATCAAACAAATATCAAACTTTTATCATAATATTCGGAAGAACTTGTCACGTTTCTATGAGTGCTTTTCTGCTTTTCTGGTGAGCTTAATTTGAAAGTCAACCTCCTCTTTGCGGGCATTGGTAGCGATGAATCATTTATAAACTTATTCGGTGTAGAGTTTTGTGGTTTGAATTTTAATACCATATATTATCAAAGTTGCTGCTTTTTAACTGCTTTTGACTGAGCAGGTATAGCTATGTTGTTTATTTGTGATACTAGACTAACATCATGTAGGAAAAATCATAGGGGTAAAACGCTGGACACCGTATGCTGGAAGTTTAAATTTAAAGTTTTGTTAAACCGCACATTCATTAGAGAAACTATTTTGGGGTATATTTCAGCAGGTTCCAATCAGGTACAGACTTTTTAAGCCATTGTCTTGAATCTCTGGGACTATAGTCGTGCTGGTTATGCGACCAACACATCAACGCTCCGCACAAATAAACATAACACGTGGCATAATGTGATGCGGACACCGCCATTTTCAACCTCCCCGCCGAAAGGAGGGATATTATAACTAGGCCTTAATTATGTGTGACTGCGCTCTGTTAGCTCCGAAACTATTATGCTCCTATTTCAATGGTTTTCTGTTGGAAAGCTCAAATGGTTTTAAGCCAAATTTTGACGCCGTTTCATGTTCTAATGATAAGTATTCATCACATTTCATCGGTCGGGGGATTTCAAATTTTGTATAATAACTGTTTCTATCAACTGAACCACGACTTCTACCGTCTAGTAATATAAAGCTAGCAGCTAGTCCTCGTATAACAGCTGCCTTATCAGTGTGACCACGGCTTTAGAATAGGTACCTACTCTCAAGAGTGTGGCACGTGCTACCCATAATAAAGCAAGCGATGGATACTATACAATTCCATGCCCTTGGGTAAAGGGTTTCCGCGTCCACAAAATACTAACCTTTTTCTATTTATTCCAAGTCATCACTTATACCATTCGTTAGCTGTTCATAAATATGCTTTGACTGCCTTATTTGTATAAAATATCACTGAAGGGAAATAGAGCAATATATTCAGAAGTACATCTTTGTTTATGTCCCCAAACACACAATACACACATCCCAAACCACTGCCACTGGTCGCGGAGTCGGAAAGAATTGATATTTTAGACGAGGCGAATCTAGATGTCAGTTCAGTTCCTTTCGTTCAGTGCACAAAAGGAGCCTCTTTGAGTTGCACTTCAAATCCTTTCACCACACTTGGTTCGAAAGAATCAGTGTCACGATATGAAGAAGACTTCACCAAAACCTAAGCCGGGCAACCCCGGTCTAGAAGCTAAAAAACAATTATAATTAGAGCGCTGCCTCGAGCGGAAGGCAAAGTGCAATCTAAATAGTTAGTCAACTCCAATGAACGGTTATTGGATCACCTTTATTAACGTCCGGTGCGGGAACGCTTTCCTGGTAGTCAACTTCATCTTGCAACTCGCTGGAATTGCTTTTAATTTCTATGTCATTTGATATTATGGCTTGAGATCTAGCGGCCGACAAAAATTATTAAATAGCTTGTTATGAAAAAACTTCCGCTAACGACACATAGATACCTATATCTGAGTACTTCCGTGCATTTTGGAAGGCAAGTTACCCAAAGCACAGATGAGATAATACTGCCCAAAGTCAAAGTCTGTGACTGAATGTGCCGACCCAGTAAAAGCTTAAATTTAAATTAAGCTGTCTGTCACAGCTTCAGCGGCAGTTTTGCCATGACAGGGGGCCTAAAAGTTTGATCACCAGAGTTGGAAATCTCTACTAGTTCATGCTTACTAAATTTTATTCTTTTTTGGAGCAAGTTTATTGGTTACAAATAAAATAAAGCTTATCTGCAGCGTTTGCAAAATTTCACAATCATTGAAATTTATAGGCTAAATAAGCACCGAGGTGGAGTCAGCATTATTCAGTCATTGTATATCTCATTTAAAACGACCTCTATTTAAGTAGAACTATCCTTGCCTACGGCGGTGGGCATAGATATCTGATGTTGTTTGATAGTGTATAATTATGTAAGGGGTAGGATGCCCACCTAAAAATTGTTTATTTATTGGGGTTCAGCAGGTCGCAAAGAAATAAAAGGGGTATAGACATTTCAAAAGGATATTTATTCAAGCTTCTTTTATGTAGGTTAAGATTTTTGAATTCTATGTTATAATAATTAGCGTGTTTTAGAATAAAAAAAAGTTTAACAAGATGCGTACAAAATAGATTTTAAGCATCGCAAGATCTGTCTCAAAAGCGAACTAATATTTTGGTTGAATAATAAATTAAAAGCATTACACTTCGTGAAAAGAAAAGGCCTTTGAATTCCTGTTTCAGCTTGTTTGAATATCACAGTTTACCTTATTGTTTACTTCAGTGTTCGGCCACTCTGGCACATTGACATTCATTGATGCAGAGCAAATCAATATGAAACACTCAATATCAGGTGAACCATATGCTTTTTTCATCAGTATTGTTGTATTTAAAACAAAAACCTTTTAACCTTTTCTCTTCGACTCTTTTCCCGGCTTGTAGGTACTCGTGGAGATTGACACCTCGTTATATGGTGGGCTCTGTAAGCCGACGCCGAGAAGTTGCCATTGAACCAAAAAGCTATAAATCCAATGCGCCATTGCAAAAGCCGTAAGCTTGAGCATTAATTTCAAGCACGAATGACAATACATGTTAGTATTTACCCTTTCAACACATAATAAACATTTCTACTATTTGGCTGAAACATACTATGTACTATGTTGTGGGCGTTCCAATAACCAAGTCATTTAGGCATGTTGTAGGTACCTATATCACACACTAGAGTTTTATTTTAAAATGTTGGTTGTTTCCAAGCCGTTTTGTTTCGTTGGCAGTCTTTTAGGCGTGATTGAATGAAACTGTGGAGTTATTTGAGCTTGCCTACGTTTTCGCCGGGTTTCCACTGCCTCGATGGAATTACAAAATGATGAATAATAAATCATGTTTTCGAGGAATAACCTATTTAGAGGATATAGTCGTTGTAAACAACATTTCCGATGAAACCTGGAGAAAATCGAAGGTATTTATCTAACGAACGTATTTTTCACTTATTTTTCTTGTAAGTGGGTAGGTACTATTGGATTAAGCTTCCTTTTTAAGCTACTTATTTGAGATTAAATGTAATAAGCTTTGTTATTGTAACGCGGAGGTGGGTGGTGGGGTGAATTTGGTTAAACGTGCTCCAACTTAGGCTCATCTTTACTTTCTTTACTTTAGTATGTGATAGAAGAAAAAAGAAGAAAAAGATTAGTCACACACAAACAAGAGCCAACTATCCTATAGCTACTTAAGTAGATGTAAATCGCAATTTCTTCGATTTCAACGGCAAACTACCATTTACGCAATACACGCTGTGCTACGCGACATCTACGCCAGTGCTACGCTGTGCGTAGAGGCCAAATTGTTGGGGTTGGGAACCAAAAGTAAAGACATTTTTTTATTGATAGCGTAACATTTGACTCCTATCACACCTAATGGTAAGTGAAAATGCAGCCTAAATCTTCCTAATCCACTTGTCCACCATCTTGACTTGAAAATTCCAAGTTTGCAATGCTTCGGAAATATTGACGACGGTAAAGAGTTCCACTCTTTGGCAGTTCCATTAAAAAAGTTGGAGCTGTCGTGAAACACTTCGTTCGGGAATTACTACCGCGGCTGTCGCCCTGTAGGAGGTAGCCGCTCAACATGAGGTGGTCCATTTGCTTGTTGTATTAATTGTAATTAATTTTATCAAATAAAATACCCCTTCTACTTTCATCAAAACAAATAAGAAACCAGTTGGACGCAAACCCATTCTTGAAATGACTCAAACTCTGGTACTGCATGGAAATCGTAGAGATAAAACCTCTATTGACACGATTCCTTCGAAGACACGTTTGCCAATATCTCGCCGCTCGCGATTCGATAATGATTGGATCTCCTTCCGGGAATATATTACAGCGTATTATGTATCTACCTTCATTTACATACAAAGGACATTATTGCTCTACAACCTCTACTACATAATAGCATGATAGCTTGTCAGTAGAACCTTGCATAATTAACTAATAACATATTGTTCGAGGACAATAAGCATGAATTAGGTACCTAAACTGTGGCAAAAGGGTATTGTTATTAATTAAACATCTTTAACCCATTTTAAGTGAAAATGTACACACAAATATAATATACACTTTAAGTAAATTCATCGTGGGTTCAAATTTCGTCAGTCATGAAGAAAACTTGTTTATAAATTCCCGCAAGCTTATGGCGCAAACAAGCTACAAGTTAGAAAACTGTAGGTATGCGTAAGGAATCCTCACAGCGAAATAAGCTTACAGCACTTACCATTTTTCTTAAAACCTCTGCGAAAAGCTAATTAGGAGCAGCTAATTGAGTGAGTCAGACGTAGTTGGCGGACGTTCCAACGAAATAACTCCATTTCATTTAACTTTGGGGCTTAGAGGAAAGAGGAAAGGGATACTTTCCACGCTAATTAAAAATGCACGCTTTTCAAATACTCAGTATAGTTTTACTGATTATGATGGTTGAATGAATTGGCTGATAAACGCCTCGAATATTGCGATAACAAAAATACATAAAGTAGGAAAAAAACACTTTATTTAATGGTTGGTTTTTTTGATGGAGAACTTTTTTTGAAAAAAAATATTTCCGCATGAAGGCCTACCACAAGCTCTGTCTGGCCCTGTCTCTGGCACTGGTTTTGAGTTTGTGTGAGTGCTCACCTGTGTATTATACTGCGTGTGTGACATTTCGACATAAGATTTATTCAGTCAACACTTACATATACTCAAAACCAGAGCCAGAGACAGAGTCAGACAGAGTTTGTGGTACGCCTACTGGACAGTAAGAAGTGTGTTTCGTTTACTATGAATGAGGAGGAGAAAGAACAAAATGCCAACGTGGCATGTGGCCTAGAGTTCCTACCTTTATTATCATTTTGATTTTATCTGCTGTAGTGTGCAAATGATAATGGTCGATTTGAAATCAAATAGGCTTTACGGCTGCACCTGGCCGCCGCCGCTGCTGGCGCCGGCCCAACAGATGGCTGACTGCTGGCCACTTAGCTCACACTTTAGTTATTGCCACGCTCAAACGTTCTTTCTTTTAGTTTGAGCTATAAATTTTAAACTTTGTTTTGGTTTCTTATTTTACTCACTTTTTGCTCCTTTACAAGATTACTATTAAAAGTTCCCGGCGATAAGTAATACTGCTGAAATCATGAATAAATTGTGTCTTAAAACGCCTACATTCGCAATACTATGTTATTTTTATGATTCCGAAGTCAAACAAGGAGTTTCGCTTTATCCTTCCATCCGTTTATCTGTCTGTCAGTCCTTGGTACCTTTTGTACTCCGAATTTTGCAAGGTTGTACAAATTCGTAACGCGCATTACGTATGAAATAAAAACTTTTGGTAAATTATATTTCATTCGTTTGTCTTTATTTTATTATCGTGTGAAATATCATTGGATATGTCTTTTAAATACTCGTATATTATGCGTTTCAATTGAATGCTTTTAATTCAAAGTTTTGTTTTGTTGTTATTAATGTCTGTCGTCATTGTCGTTACAGTTGCATATCGCCCTATAGACTAAACCGCTCATTTAGAACTCCCGAAAAGTATGCAAAATAATAGCATGCACAATAAAATTGTCAGAAGAATTGTTACAGCCTTGTAGGCTTTCAAAGATTTCGAGCTAAATCCGATTTAGTGAAGCTCGCGCTATCGATGAGTTCTTAGAATGTATCAATACAGAATAAGTCATAGTTTATTAGAAAATTGAGTTTAAGGTTGTTCGATTCCGATACAAACTGAATTTACACAACTATGGGCAAACAAAGTATAAATGTACACTGAAATAGCTGTAATAGAATTTTAAAGTGGTCTTTATTGCCGGCCAGTTATATAAAGTGGGTGACAGACGTACGAGCAAGTACGCGTACTTAAGGCTCACTGACCTTTTTCGCTTGTGTGTCACCGTAAGTACGCGTACTTTAAAACCGCCGCGCAAAATCGTCGGCGATCCAACCGGTCTGAAATCTTGCTCGTAGCTCGTCATGGCTCGAACGTGTGGCAGCATTGCGAGCCGCGAGCCGCCAGTTTGTTTCGCCAGCAAGATATTGCGGCTTTCGTATGTTTTGAAGTCGTACTGACTTTGGAAGCCTTTTATATGTGTGTTCCGGCACGCGCTTTTCAATTTATTGCAAAATATCGATGTCTGAGCAATTAGTACCTACCCAGTGTAATCTAAAGTCTGACGGCATCCTACCTTGTCTGATCTAAACATGCATGACCTTTAGAATCTGGCCTAGTGAGATAAGATATGAACCTGCTACCCGGAAAGAACCAATGGCACCCCTTTCTAAATCAGGGTTCGCCAGCTCGCCTGCGTAGACCTCATTACTGGTAGGTTCTATGCCTTTTAGTTTAATCATCCCTGGTCGTAAACCAGGGGAGCGCCTGGGGTTATGTCACTTGTAAATGCCGTAGGGTGACCATGACTAGGTCAAAAATGTAGGTCATTCATCTTTTATAATCACGTTACTTCACTCCGTCGTTAATGGTGTCCGGTTATGCTTTCCTATGAATAAATTAGTATTTTTAATATTAGAAACAATATAAAATGATATATTCTGTCATATTTAGAACTCCCACGGGTATTCGAGCCTCCGCTTTGCTTGGACTGGGGTAGCCATGAACTTTACGGTGGTATTTTTGTTTGATAACTTCCGCTAGTGGAGGGCGTGACGTGTCCATTGTGTTGCCCGCTATAGCGTAGCTATAGAAGCAGTTCATTCATTACTTTATTGATCAGTCTGTTGGTGCTACTTCTAAATAGATTAAAATAGAGTAGGCGTAGGTTTTTGTAAAATAACAAGCGGTAATTATGTGCTGTCCAAAACATCGTGTAGAAAGTAAATGGAACAACTATTAACTGTAGCCAATTATAAATTAGTATAGTATCCGTAGTGTTAGTATATTTTGATGATTCAAATTTCTCTATATCTCTTTAGTTAGTGGGTGATCCGTTGATGATGGTGACCGTCGGTTGATCGCCTTCTTCGATCTCTCGATCTCTTAGAGTCAAGTACCAATACAGAGGAGGGTATCGGGAAATTATAGACGGAGACGAGCTTGTTGCAATAAATAATAAATCCTGCCGCAGTCAGTAAGCATGGCCAGCTGCGGCGAACGCCTTGATTCGGTTGATGCTCGTATCCATGACGTCACGGATAACCGCACCTAGCGTCTGCCTAGCGGGCAGAACCGGGAATGCCTGCTATGGAGATAAATCTATTATTCTCCCAGTTTTTTTTTAATTAAATGCGCTCCTAGTTGTAATTGTACTCTTTTCTATAATCATAATCTTTTCCATAAATTAAACACGATATAAAAGAACGTATTTCCTTCTTCCAAGAAATAAAAATCTCAGAAGCAAATCGAAAATCTGTCATTTTAACCTGTCCCACTTCAGGACGAAGGCCTTTCTGTATACCCAATATGAACACAACAAGAAACTCAAGAAATTATATTATTATAGATCGATCTATACAAGACTGCTAGACTTAACATTTTGTAAATACCAGTAGGTGTTTCTTGTGTAAATAAAGGTTTATAAAATCTTTGATGAAGAGACCTAATTACTTTTTACATCCCATTCAGTTTGATATTTTATATGTGCGCTGCAATGGAGCCAGGGTCTGTTCCTAAAGCCTAGGCAATTAGTTCCAAGACAATAACGGCAGCCATAACATAGTGATGACCTTAGGGCGAGCTTACAAGTATGGTCGATTTTCGCCTTGCGGCTAGCATCCAGGAAAATCGTCTTACGGAGCTCCTCCTCCAATTCAATTTTCGCCCGTGTCAATTTCATTATTATAGACCGAGGCTAGAGTTATTACAACGTGTAAAGTAGCTTATTTGATTTATTCTGCCCATCTTGATTGTGGTCACTTCACTCACCTTCCGACCAATAAATAAAAATCTCAGGAACAAACCCAAAATATGACTTTTTAATCTGCCCCACAGCAGGGCGAAGACTTTTCTTATTTTTTATTTTGGCCGTAAGTGGAGCGCCAATCTGCGTTCAGCTTGAGTGCCTTGTTGAGACCATATTGGGTAGAGTAGAAGGTACACGTTTCTAGAAAGTCGTAATATTAGTAATCAATCACAAATGTAATTGTAACTTTTCCTTGAGCTTTTTGTACGATTTCCACAGACAACAAATAGTATTTTAATTAAAATTGATCAGACGAGTTCTATTTACCTGACTGTAGTAGGCCTACCACAAGCTCTGTCTGGCTCTGTCTCTGGTTCTGGTTTTGAGTCTGTGTGAGTGTTGTCTTAATAAATCCTACGTCGAATCGTCACACACACTGTATAATACACTAGTGAGAACTCACACAGACTCAAAACCAGAGCCAGAGACAGAGCCAGACAGAGCTAGTGGTAGGCCTACAGACTGGTTCTCAGGCTCTCTGGAGGATTGTAGACTCTGTACTAGAGTTCTCTGTAAACAGCGGTGTCTTCTAACTATTAGTAGAAAGCGTCCTATCTTATCAATATAGTATCTGTGCGGGAACCTCTTCACTTGATAACAAACTTACCTACTTTAGTTAGTGCTTAGTGTTCGGTGTGTGTTCCGGTTTCACACTGCGCTAGTTAATTGTGATAAATAAAATTGTTATGCGTGTTAGATTGCAACAGACTTTAAATAGATAGGTCCTTACTTTACAAGTCTATCGACAGTTTGACTGCATCTTATTGCGTGAGTAGTTGAGTGAGAGATAGTAAGTAGGTAAGTACTAAAGCTTTGCGCACATCTAAACGTTCTGCGGGGGCGATCAGTGAAACCATTTCACTGATCGCCCCCGCAGAACGTTTAGATATGCGCAGAGCTTAAGAAACATCAGAACTATAAGTTCAAACCTCAAGTTTCCTCAAATCCAACAAATTAATTAAATGTAACTTCAACCGTATTTACATGCGCTCTACATTAAATGCATTTCTGCAAACATTTAGGAACACGCGGTAAATATTTCCTCAAGAGCAGTAATCTGAGCAGGGGCGGACTAAGGCGCATTCACGGGGTTACTGGTTAATTCATTAATTTATGTAAAACTAAGAAAATGCGATGAGATCATGACTTGAAGTGTATGAGTAATTGAGTACCTACCTACCGAGACTACTAAGTTCATGGTACATGGATAGATTTATAAAAAAGCAGCCACGTGCGAGTCGGACTCGCCCATGAAGGGTTCCGTACAAGAACCTTTATATTATGTTACTTGATGTAACATAATAAGGTTCTTGTAGTTCGTCGAAAGGTAAATTGCGGTTTACGGTTTATGACGTATAAAAAAAAAACTACTGACTAGATCTCGTTCAAACCAAAAATCGTTGGAAGTTTACATAGTAATGTACAACATATATTTTTTTTAGTATTATCATTCTCTTACTTTAGAAGTTAGAGGGGGGGGGGGGCAACTTTTTTCCACTTTGGAAGTGTCTCTCGCGCAAACTATTCAGTTTAGAAAAAAACTACGTTAGAAACCTCAGCATCATTTTTGAAGACCTATTCATAGATACCCCACACGTATGGGTTCGATGAAAAAAAAAATTTCGAGTTTCAGTTTCAAGTATGGGGACCCCTGAAATTTATGGTTTTATTTTTGATTTTATGTTAAAATCTTAATGCGGTTCACAGAATACATCTACTCGCCAAGTTTCATCAGTCTAGCTCTTACGGTTTCGGAGAAAAATGGCTGTGACATACGGACGGACAGACAGACAGACAGACAGACAGACAGACAGACAGACATGACGAATCTATAAGGGTTCCGTTTTTGCCATTTGGCTACGGAACCCTAAAAAACGATTCTTAGAGTACTCAATTTATGTTCTCGGTGGAAGTACTCTGTAAGGCATTTACTTTTTAAAGCTCTTTTATCATTACTACACTGAGAAGAAGCTTACTATTGTTGCTTGCGATGTTAACAGTGGCTACAAAGCGCCTTGTGTACTTAGCCAATCAGCTAAGTACACATCTCATACAAGCTTATGTACTAACTTATCGACTCTACGACCTGAGTACACACCTGTGCGCGAACTCTTTTGCATAATCCGTACAAAGTGAACTCAACGAAGCTTACTATCTCAACTACGGTATTAGCCGTTCTTTACCTACCTACTTGATAGCAGTCACCTACTTTGGTGCCAACATTTCAAGCCCTGCAAGTTGGGATGGTGTAATGAGTTAGCAGACTTTAGTAGCGAACTTCGTCGCCTATCTAGGACTATTCAAACCGCTTAGTTTGAGCTTAATTTGAGCTTAATATGAAAGTATCTAACGGTAATTTGAAATCAGAAATCAGAAACGCTAAATTGCGATAATGTCGGCATTTATCGTTGATTGAATTTAATCTATTAGTGAATGCTAACCTAACCACTTGAGAGCTTAGGTATGGGGTTATAGTCTTCATTATACATAAAAAGTTTTTTCTAGACTCAACTACTGAATAATTTATTATGCTGTAGCGTGACTGACCATCAACTAGACATTATACTAGGTACAGCCTGATTTATCAATTTGTTTCTTTAGCAGTAACGTGTACGTTTTCACACTGACAGTTTTGAATTTTTGAGGTTTGAGGAACTGAATCGTATGTTTGTTCGGTCTTGCCTGTTGTGTAGAACTGGCACCAAGGCTCACCTAGACCTTTAAAAATGATCCTTGCGATTCAACTGAATAATGTCTAGCCCCAAGCTAAGCAGAGCTTGTACTATGGGAACCAGGTAGCTTCTTCTTCTTATCGTGTCGCTGATTCTTTCGAACCAAGTTTGGTGGAAGGATTTATTGGCTCTGAAAAAGCATCTGAGTGTAGGTAACCATCGCTATCAGTGCCCAGCAAATACAAGTGCAAAGCTTTCTTCAAACTAAATCCAAATCAAAATACATATTTTTAATTTGTTTAAAAATCCTAGTACTTATAGCAACATACAGCTTAGGCGAAATAAAAATAGACTAAATATTCGGGTCCAGCAGTCTGGTGAGGACACAATGTGTGTAGAGTGCAGTGAGATTGTGTAGGTGTGGTGTGGTGGGACATGAGGTGCGATGGCGTGGCCTGGAGGCACGGAGACGGTGGAGCTCCCGCTGCATCAGCTCAGCGACGAGCTGGACCGCCTGGAGGTGCCCGACGCGGAGGTCGTCAACGGAAGGAAGAACAGTGAGTACCTGCCCTTCTTCTTCTTCATGCCCTGTAGCTTCTTCTTCTTGGCCGAGCCAGTCATCAGATTTTTGCACCCATTGTGCAAAAGGCATGACGGACAAGCGAGTACGTGTGGCATGGACTGCACCTGGACACCACACTAGCATTGCGTGTCGTTTTTGGCAATCATCCCCCGTGTGCTCAGGTTACTCCTGCAACGGCCGACTTGGGTTCGGATTCTATTGAGGCCGATGTAGCTGATGAATGTTTTTATGGTGAGGGCAATGGTGGTCTAGTGATAGCGGCCTTCCGATCGTTTCCGGTCGTGGGTTTAAACCCGGCCTATAAGTTATTCTCTGCAAACAATTTTAGAGAATCACTTAGCAAAAAAATCTTTGTGTCTTCCTTACTGTAAAATCAACAAAAAATATAATTATAGCGACACGACCGACACAACACGAAAAAAATGTTGTTATGTCCAATGAGAATGAAAATAATTATGTCAAATAATTAATTCACTTTTTATGCTGACTGTACTTACTGCTTACCAACAACAAATCTTAAACTTACACATAAGTTAATTTACGTACCTTACCTACTAAGGTACGCACAGTGTTCATCAAAAGTGGTGGATTACCTTACCTACGCTTCACCCCGTTCAGTCTAGAACAATGCATATATGTATCTTAGCTATTATGCTGTGTGAGAATTGCCATCTGGCCGTGTCATACCTACCTACTTAATCTACTTATAGTTAGAGACAAACATGCATACCCGGGCATGCCACATAGGTGAAATAGTGTAGGTACCTAGCCTAGGTACATAGGAATAGTGTACCTAGTCTAGGCCACGTACACTGTACGTGTGTAGGCACTGAATCAGTAATCGGAAACCACTTACGAAGACATCATAGTAAGGGGAATGTAGGTATTGTTTAAAGCTGTATAGTGTTTGTTGAACCACAGTCGTAGATTGAACTAGATACCGCAACGATTTTTGGGAGTGTCGCGTGGAACTGGCACCGCTTTAAAGACGTTTCAAAGCATTGATCTACAAATACATGGATTTCGGGTCCGCGCTCAAAAGTGTCCACTGAACTTATGGACTAAAACGAAATATAGATGACAATCCCGCCCCATTACGCATTCAACCTCGCTACCGCTCGCACGTTACAATGCCGTACTGTGTTGTGAAAGATTGCAAGAATTACTCGGCAAAAGTTAAAAAAAAAGGATGGAATATCATATTATCGGTGAGTGAGTTATCTTTTATTCCAATTTATGTCTATATTTTGTCTCAAAATACGATATTTTTATAGTATTGAATAAAAGTTTATAAGATAGAAACAACAGCAGACAATATCTGCTATCTCTTTTCTACGCTCACGTACTCAGCAGAAAGAAAGAGACCGGCATTGTTTTAGCATCAACCCAAGCCGACGATAGTTGCGGAACAATAATTCTCAAAGCAATGGAGTCGCTTGTTTGTTTTTTTATTTGGTATGGTTTCGTAATTTGTAAAGAATTTTGTAGGTATTTAAATAGTAGATTTCAAACTCAAATTTATCGTCATCATCATCACCGATGCACGACCGCTGATTTTGTAAGAATGATTATTATGCTGGACCACGCAAGAAGTAGGCTAAGGGTAAATAGTACCAATAATATCATTTATTTCAGATTTCCTCGAGATCCAATACGTTTTTTAGCTTGGACAAAGACAATAGCAGAATACAACAATGACAAGCATTTTAAACCAAAACAGGCCAATCACATTTATTGTTCTGACCATTTCAAAGAGTCTGATATGTACATCACATAAATGCAGAAGAAGGTTGTTAAAAACTGCCACACCCGATTTAACAGTAAGTAGTTTTATTTTCATTTGAGTAGGTAGGTAATAGTAGATAAGGTATGTACAGGTTACTTGAGTACCAAATAAAACACTTCTTGAGTAACAAACCACACATCCGCCTGGTGCGGCAGTCTGACAACCAGTGCCCAACAAACGCATGTTTCGTACGTCAACTGCCTAGAGTGTCTAGTCAGCTACACCAGTCGGTGCGGTATTCTTTAATACATTACATCTACCTTTTACAAAAAAGAAAATAATTAATGTTATCTTCCACACGCTCGATCTTAAATTGTTTAGCTTAAATCATATTAAACAATATTCATCAGTTAAAATCAGTTACCTTAAACATAACTCAATACAATTCAATTCCCAAAATCATAGTAAATAATATTGATCAATTTTAGGTATAATAAACAATATTCATCAGATATATTATATCAGATATCAGTATTTGCTTAAATACATTTCAATACAATTCACTTCGCAATTACTGTTATTATCAGTGCATAAATCGCTTAGATCCCTACTAACATTCCATCTTCCTTCTACCCGTTTTAAATGAAAAATTTAGTTTTTCTAAAATTCTTTCATGTACACAGTTAAGCCATAAATGATTCTGATTCTGAAGTATAATCAAAGTTGTCGACATAGCCCAAGGAACTAGCAAGCTGAAGTGGCAGTGGGCCGGTCATGTTTGCCGAAGAACCGATAATCGCTGGGATAAACGGGTTCTGGAGTGAAGACCGCGTTTAGGCAAACGTAATAGGACGCCCTCAGACTAGATGTAGCGACGACTTGCGCAGGGCTGGCAGCAACTGGCTGGCAGCAACTAGAACCATAGACTGGCTCAGTGGCGCCGCACGGGAGAGGCCTATGTCCAACAGTGGACTGCAATAAGTTGATGATGATGATGATCTGTCAGTTTCTTTCATTTTCTACTACTAAATCACTTTTCCCCAGTGTGGTCTATCATTAAATGTGCTTGATAACTCGTTTTCCTTTTCTATATCTTTTGTAGTATATACTTTTCCCCAATTTCAATTGTATTTTCTGTGCTAGCCTTTCTTGTATCAGCACAATCTGTTCCTTTCGCTTTCATTTCTGCATCCTTGTCTTTTGTTTAAAAATCAGAGTGTGCACACTCGATATCTATGATTGAGGGTAGTTTCTCTCTAAGTTGGCGTCTGTAATAGAGCTCTGGTGAAGGTTTACCGGTGTATAACCTAAGAAAAACAATTCCTTCACTCTGTAGGCCATGTGTGTGGTGTCAGTGACCTTAGTTATTTTATTTTTTTTATCGTGCCACAATGGAAGGATTTTGAGTGTGACTCGGAGAGAGTCTTTTTGTGCACTTGACACAAACACGTTATTTTTAATTTCTTTGTAGCGACTGAAATAATCGACAGTGACAAGTAGGTGATGCCCACTAGGCAATGGACTAAGAAAATCTAAAGCTACACCTATCCAGGGTTACACAGGTAGATCTCGCCTTCGCATAAAATTGGGAGTGTTTGAAGTAGAATCAAGAGTACAGCCTTTACAAGGCCTCACATAGTGCTTGGCATCTTAGTCAATCTTGGGCCACCATACTTTGATTTACAATCGAATTTTCATAGCGACCATTTCAGAATGGCCCTCATGAGCAGCGACCAGTACTTTATACCGTCAACTTGATTATAACACCAGCTTATTACCACGTACAAGTAAGCTGTCTTGGAACCAAAGTTCTGGAGCCAAATCTTTGTAAATAGCCACACTCGGATACCAACTATCATTAAAGACACCGAGTAGTTATAGTGACTCATCTGCCTGGCAAGCTTGCTTCAGCTTATTGCAATTGGACGAGATTGACCACTCACTAAATGTACAATGTACATAGTTGTCATCACGAAACGGCTTGGGTGCTGTAATAATTTGACACAAGCGTGACAGTGAATCAGCCATATTGTGTTTAACGGACTACATAATATGATTTTAAATGTAATTATGATTGCAACCATAACACCCAATGTTCACTCTTGTGCACGGTTTTGAATTTGATCTTAATATTACTTCTAGCAGTTCATGATCGCTCACCAATCCAAAGTTATTCTTCCCAAACAGATACATATTAAATTTTCCTACCGCCCAATTAACCAAGAACCTTATTTTTCTGTTTGGCAATAACGTTTTCCACGATCATTTAAAGCTCACCATATGCAATGATTCTCAGCCCACTGGCCTCATGCTGAACAAGGACAGTTTCTAACTCAACAGGACTAGCATCAGCAAAAACATGCGTCTTATTAATTGCATCATAGTAACCCAAAGTTTCAATTTTAGTAATTGCATACTTCAACGCAACAAATGCTTTTGATTGTATACCCTCCAGTACGGGGTAATGATGACACTATTTTAAGTTACTATTTGCGTTATGGATCAGTGAATGTTGTTAAATTAGGGATATATTTACTTAGATAATCTACAAATCCACTAGGATTTGTACTAAGCTCTGCACCTCCTCTACGGTTCTAGATTCTTTAAAAGACTCAATTGATTTAGCATATTTGTCTTGAGGTTGGACCCCATTACATGTAAGTTTGTGACCATAGTAGTTTACTGATTAACCTTATGCATGTATTTACTCACATGAAGTAGGTAGTACATTGGTGTAATTTAATGCTAAAACTTTGTTTAGCCTCGCGTCATGTTGAACCAACATCATAATCATCAATTACAACGATATCATCCATAAAATTCACTAAGATTTTATTTTAAAATATTTCCGAGCACACAATCAGATATTCCCAACATGGGACGCTCGTATCTAAACACCCTTTTGCTACATATTATGAAGGTGTTAAATGTCTACTACTTTTATTTTTTAGATTAATTTTTGGTTCCCACAGGGTTGGAACTCTACGGCACTTGAGAGACTGGCTTGACGATTCATCGATCGGAATATAAATATTTTTAAATTTAGGAAATTTACTCTCTTGAATTGTTTATATTATCCTAATCCTGCCTTAAGAACACCAAGCTCAATTTCAATATTTTCCTCTAACAGATTTCTTGTGCCATCTTCAACACAGAATGTCACCATTTTCTCTTGATTTTTCACCTTAATCACAGTGTCAAATAATCCCATAGCCATAAGGTTATATTTACTACCTTAAAACTTGGATTCTTTGGAAGGATTATTCGTCTGATTTTTCACCTGAACATCACAGCTTTTGAGTCTATTCCATGTATCATCGCTTATAATATGCCATTTACTAAAAGAATATAGAATCATTTTTACATTAGAGGTTTAGCTAACGAAATCATCGTCATCTCAAAGGAATATAATTATAACCTCATCTGAATTTTGATTTTTTTTTTACTTATTCCTCTATTTTGAATGGGACGGTAGCTTGTCGTTTTATCACTTGCGTTCGACAATACCGACGGAATGGCCTAAATAGCCGCATTCCATACATTTTCCTGGCAAGTTTTGCTTTCTGCCGTACGATTCTCACCACACCGTAGACAGGTTAGATTTTATTAGGTACGGGGTTTTCCTTTATAAGTTCCGATTTATTTATCAATCAATGTTCATCCACAAAAGTAAATTTGCATTTTAAACTTTGATACCACAGTCTGACCATGAACTTTTCAAATTTTTCTCCCACATCACATGACTTTGATTTGGAGAAAAATTCTCGTCTTGCTTGGTTACTGCAACTAACCAAACATCACCCGACTCATCAGTTAATGAGCACTCGGTATATTATAATAAACCTCTGAAAATGTGAGTCCAGTCCACCCATATCAATAGCGTAGTTGTTTTATGGCTCTAGCGTATTTGTGACAATTCTGTGTTGGACCTATCTGTAAAGATAGTATTTTTATTTATTTTTAGGTACCGTTCAGATTTATCCAAACTACCTATAGAAAACTTAATTTGATTTTTCCCAGGTACTGTTCGGATTTCTCCAAACTACCTCTTGAAACCATAATTTGGTCTTTTAGGTACCGTTCAGATTTCTCCAAACTACCTCTTGAAACCATAATTTGGTCTTTTAGGTACCGTTCGGATTTCTCCAAACTACCTCTTTTGATACCGTCCAAACATTTCGTCGAACTATCACTTGTAACAGCCGTTTTACAGGTACCGTTTGGTAAACCAAACTACCTCTCCAGTGAAACCTCAATAGTAATTGGGAATCGACATAACAACAGGCAACCGCAATCTTCTATGCTTTAATTAAACATAGATTCTCCGATCTATTATTGATCGAAAGTAAAAAAAACATTCATGTTTACTTTTCTAAATCCTCTTTACTGACAAGC
The DNA here is from genome assembly GCA_939531255.2 of Thera britannica. Lineage (NCBI taxonomy): Eukaryota > Metazoa > Arthropoda > Insecta > Lepidoptera > Geometridae > Thera > Thera britannica. The sequence continues at coordinate 415,744 of OW618040.2, read as the reverse complement.
GTTTATGATTTACCTCTTTGTTGTTGTTGTTGTTTTTTTTTTTTTTTTTTGTGATTTGTCTCTTTCTCTCTTTCCATTTTATGGTTAATTCAGTACTCACTTCAATGGTTGTAACCACGATCCTGGCAGGGTCGCCACTGTACAGGTTACTTGAGTACCAAATAAAACACTTCTTGAGTAACAAACCACACATCCGCCTGGTGCGGCAGTCTGACAACCAGTGCCCAACAAACGCATGTTTCGTACGTCAACTGCCTAGAGTGTCTAGTCAGCTACACCAGTCGGTGCGGTATTCTTTAATACATTACAAGGTACTAACTATATTATAGTAGATAGTTTTTCAAGATATACATTTGCATTCATTACAGCAGCCGCCTACTTTCAATCACAGAATAAGTTTATTGAAAGCTGTGATTGAAAAATACATTGATGTAAGATTGCATTATATTGGCAAAAAAGAAACGTTTGACAGCAAAAAAAAATCGAAGAGACAACTATACAATCATTTAAATTTATTTCAAGGCAATTAATATACATCCATGATTATGACTGTGTAAATATTATATCAATAAACATTTAAAAAGGAAGCGTTTTCTTGTTCTTTCCCGATTGTGTCTGTAAATATAAAGTTCTAAAACATACATATTTTATATCATTCTAGTCAAGGCAAAAAAAAATAGGAATAAAAGCTACTCCATAATTTCTATGTTCTGTTATCTTCGCTAGAAGTGCGTCATGCGATATGCTGGTAGTGTTGCAATCAAAATTGAGTTCTGTGCTAATTGTGATAAGACATAATTTTTTTTTTTAAGTTTGTTTATACAACGTGTATCAAAATATGTGTACTATCCTGAAGGGGGGTGAATTTCCACCCCCCGGGGAACAACTTTTGTTCAACGACTTTTCGAACTTCGGTTGGTATCTCTGAAAAAAACTGCAACGAAGTTTCAACATTAACAGCTGACTTTATACAAAGTGACAACCCTAAACTCAGCTACAGAGGTAGTAGGTAGTAGTAGTAGACCTACAGAGGTAGTAGGTAGTAGTAGTAGACCTACAGAGGTAGTAGGTCAAGGGGTCAAGGGTTTACAAGGATAGGGTTGTCAATTTATTTAGGCATTATGAAATTAAATATTTTTGTATGGGAAACTGAAAATAGGAAATTTTAATTATCTCCCCCCCACAACTGATCACCATTGTGGTCTGAAACCCCCCACCTTCGCATAGTACACATATTTAGATACACCTTGTATAATATATATAAGTATCCACCTATAGTAGGTTAGCTTGGTACACTTTTTTCGTGACTTTTGTGCGAAAGCCGAGGTCCATGTAATTGTAGGTCGATGTTTCAAAGTGATCCTTGTGATAACATTGAAAACAGACATCTGTGTTTTTATTTTATTTTTTCGAGTTGATTATGTGTAGAATTGTAAAAACTAAACTAGTTAAGTATACATTATCCTACCACTTTTATTCGACGACTGAGCGCACGTAATTAGTAGTAGGTAGGTATCTAGTTCAGTCTATAATGTCTGTGTTGAGCGGTAGGTAATTTCAAACCAATCAATTCTCTGTCAAAGGAATCAAGTCTATCTACCAACATCAAAGAACAACGTACCAACATAAACCTATAAGTATACCACAAAAACGTTGCAGACAATTATTTCATTTCTACACTCAGAAAAAAATATTGTTGGCTCCAACAATAAAACTTTAACAGGGGAGAGCCCACCATGGTGTATAGTCCGTGCGTCAATGTTTTTATTGTCATGGATCAAGTTGTCAGTACAACAATATTTCTATTGTCAAGAAGTAAATTGTCATTGCAACAATGTTTCTATTGTCAAGAATTAAATTGTCATTGCAACAATGTTCTATTTTATCAATAAGGCGTGTTTTGATACTACAACAATGTATCTTTTGTCAGCGGAACTAATTTCGAAAACGAAGGACTAAAAATGTACAACTAGTAGGTACGAAAGACCCCAAGTGTGAGGGGTAAAAAAAGAAGATTTGATAAAACCGAAGTTGATCCGATGCATTCATCGGATCAACTTCAGTCATATCAAATCTTCAACGGATTCATTAATCCGTTGAATACAATTTCATAAAACCACTTCTACAATATAAGGAAACGCCGTGCGTTTTCGTCAGCGCGTTCTAGGATCGTTACAATTTTAGTCACGCCATCTAGTTCTAAATTTAGTAAGCAGCTTTTTTGTTAGTTTACTTTACTAACAATGTTCACATTGACACACTTGCAACGTTCCATTGTCACCTCAGCGACATATTTATTGTATGACAAAAGGTAGTTGAATACTACGACTATAGTTATTTTGCTACGTTGTTTTACAATGTTCACATTGATACACTAGCAACGTTCTATTGTCACCACAACGACTTACTTATTGCATGACAAAACGTAGTTGAACTTTACGCTTTAGTTATTTTGCGAAATTTATTTACAATGTTTACATTTACACATTTGCAACGATCCATTGTCTTCACAGCAATATATTTGTTGTATAACACTGGCCCACTTCTACTCCAAATATTGCTATGCCCTAAACTGAGGGGTTATGTATTCACCATTTTTAACTTTAAAACTTCACCATGTTACATAAAAATGGCAATAAAGAATATGAGTTTGAGTAGCCCATGCTCCGACTATAGGTCTTTTGTTAGATTTATTAAAAATGTTCGCATTGACACACATGCCAGTTCCATTTTCATCTCAGCAACATATTTGTTGTATGACAAAAAGTACTCAAATGCCACAACTATAGTTACTTTGCTACGTTTTTTAACAACGTTCACATTGACACGCTAGCAACGTTCCATTTTCACTACAGCAACGTATTTATTGCATGTCAAATGATAGTTAAATGCTACGACTATAGTTACTTTGTTAGATTTATTAACAATGTTCACATTGACACACCAAAAACGTTTTATTGTTATATAATCAATTTTTTTATTAACTTTGATGTAAAGACAAAGCTAAATTGTTCCTTGCACATTAAACGAATGAAAATCAGCCGACAATAAAAAAGTTGCTGAACTCAACAAAGCTCTTTCTGCTAAAGTAACAGAGTATTTAGTTGCTCCGACAGGAAATTTCTGACAATGCATTTATTGTGACTTTGTTGACCCATTTTTTTCTGTGTGTATGTTTGTCAGGTTTCCATTTGGCTCAGAATAGTAATATAGATAGGTACCTATATCATAATTCTGAGCCTTATTTGTCAAGAGATGGCAATATTGGACGTTTAATAGTATTCTAAGAGTCACGTCATGCATTAGGTATTAATTACGCATGGTTGCTTATTAATCTAAGCATTACAACCAAATTGAATGGTGAAAATTAATTAAGCTAGTAAAAAAGCGCCAGCAAATATACAGTTTCAGAATAAAAATATGAATATAACTAGATAAAACCTACTTAACCTAGAATAGCACTCGTTTTCATTCTTCGCAATTACTGAAGCTTATGGCTTTCTTTAGATATTTTCTGTGCCGGTGTTGCGGGATCCTTTCATCAAATAAACAAAGGCAACACGGCTGTAGGACGGAGTTTCGTTGTTTTTATTCCATTTCTTAGAACCAACACGTTAGTAAACAGCAACAGCAATGTTTACCACATCTTTGAGGAAAGTATGTTAACTATCGTTTAGTTGGTAAAGAGTACAGATCATAAAAAAACAAGTGCTAGCATTAAAAAATAACTTTGCAGTTCAGTTTTTCTACGCAGCGGCGCGCGGCCTAGAGGCTCTACAAAAGTAGTAAGAAGGCCGGCGTAGAAGTGCTACGACGTAGAGCTTTTGGGAAAAAATATTTGATGATATTTTTCTCCCTCAACCTAGTCATAGAGATGCTTATCAAAGGTGCCTCTTACTCACCAACCTACAGGATATACTAGAAAAATCAGTAGGGGTGGTACACGTCACGGAACTTATCACAGACTACCACCGGTATCTACTTACGCAGTTAACTAATCTGTGACGTCATTATCGCATTACACTTGACCATACCTTTACGTAATTCACATTCACCTTGCGTGGAGGGCTTCTCGACCAGTTCTGATCCATCGTCCAAGCACGATGCTCGTACAAATCATGGTGGGTAATTCGGAACCTGATGACAACTTGAGAATTCATCGCATTATGCTGGAAGTTCAGCAGAACGTGTGTAACATAATAATTATTATTATTTTGCTATTCGGACTGGACCACCATGATCATCATCGTTATCCTGCCTCTATCCCACACTAATGGAGTCAGCACAGCAGATTTTCTTGCACTATCATCTTCCATTCGTCATCTCAGACCATCATGCACCATAAAGTTGTGCCACCAGCCCCTATATCGTATGAAACACGTTCTGCTGAAACCCCTGTTAAACTAAAGATCAAGCTGTCGTGGACTACCAGTTGTTATCAGGTAACGTACATCCCTAGATCTTCATGTATATCGCGACCTGTCTTCTGTTCTACGTGGCGCATATCATAGACTATTACTGGACAGCCATTTGAGAGTTAAGGCGGCAGGAGATCAGCGATGTGGAGAGCGCGAACGGCATCAGCTTGGTGATGGTACCGTGATGCTGCGAGCGCGGAGCCACTGGGGACGGGTGCCGTTGAGGGTGCGGGCAGCCTGGCAGCGGTTCAACAGACTCAGTAAGTCTTTCTTAGTCTTGACTAGGACTCTAGCTGTGGTAGCTATGGGCTATTTCTATCAGGGTCAGTGACCACCACCACGATACCTATATCATCAAGTTTCTTTGTGCTGTCGTCCTGTAGTATACTTAAATACTCCGACAGTACAGAGAAACGCTTAATTTTTTATTCAACTTGCTGAAAGAACAGGCATATGGGCCACCTGACGTTAAGTGGTAACCTTCGCCTATAACGTGTACCTACGTGTTTGTGTGTAGTAGGTTAGTACACGATGGTAGATACAGATAAGGTACTACTATTAAGCAGGTAGGTAAACACTGTACTCGTCGTCCTTCACCTCCCACCTACTGATTAAAACCTTAAAAATGTAGAGCCAAAAACTTTTATGCTTCAAGCTGACGGCGGAGCAATTTTGAAGCCTTTTGATTATCTATATTTATAAAAGAAAGTCGTGTTAGTTACACTATTTATAACTCAAGAACGGCGGAACCGATTTGGCAGAAAATTAGTGGGGAGGTAGCTTAGAACCGGGAGAAGGACATAGGATACTTTTTATCCCAAAAAAGCAACGGGAACGGTGTGTTACGGGAACGGGCGAGCGAAGCCGCGGGCGGCCTTATCTTAGGCCCGTATTCCGAAACCACGCTTGAGTCTGAGTCGAGCCTCAAGCATAGATTTTATGACAGTTCTCCATTGAAAAGTGTCAAAAATCTTTGCTTGAGGCTCGACTCAGACTTGAGCATTGTTTCGGAATACGGGCCTTAGGCCCGTATTCTGAAACAGCGCTTGAGTCTGAGTCGAGCCTCAAGCATGGATTTTATGACAGTTCTCCATTGAAAAGTGTCAAAAATCTGTGCTTGAGGCTCGACTCAGACTTGAGCATTGTTTCGGAATACGGGCCTTAGACTGTGAGTCTAAGGCCCGTATTCCGAAACAGTGCTTGAGTCTGAGTCGAGCTTCAAGCGTAGATTTTATGACAGTTCTCCATTGAAAAGTGACAAAAATCTGTGCTTGAGGCTCGATTCAGACTCAAGCGCTGTTTCGGAATACGGGCCTAAGAATTAATAAATAAACATAAACAATAACCTACCGAACCTCTAGCGAAAAAAGTAAAGAAACAGCAAATTGAAATATAAATGGGTAAAAACAGGAAGGAATAAAGCAAGAGTAATTCGATTGCGGTTCTGGGAATAGGATGGTGGGTAAATTGGTAATGAATGAGCAATGGTGGCCTTGATAATAAGTACCTACCTAGGTAGCTATAGCTAGCTAGTACGGTAGGTACATAACAGCTTATATATTGACCTATTAATTATATCGATTGACGCACGTGGCCCTACCGCGAGGTAGGGAATCAAATCATTGTTATTTCTACTTGGACCTAAAACCACCAACCTGCAGCTAGGTAGGTAAAGTTAAGAAGAACTCGCCTTGTAAACAGCAGAACGACAGAATAGGTTGTAAATAAAGGTAGATGTCCAATGTTTGGGGAAAAGAAAAGGAATGGCTGATCTTGGGAGTCATTATTTTCAAGTTGGCAACTCTAATAATGTCAAAGTCAAACATCACAGCTGACTGCTATACTTGAAAAGCTGTAGATGGCGCTACAGTGACAGTTGACTGACTAGTGATGCGATATGATGGTATGTAAAAAATAAATTGAAACTTATCGATAAACACAACATACCTAACTTCCCCTCAGTTTAGTGCACAAAAAATGTTGGCAGATTGCTGAAAATTGAAGTTAAGTCTGTGTTTTTCTTTTATTATTTATATGCAGAGAAGACTCAATACTCAATACATTTATTGCCTGTTTTTATTGGTTTCTTAGTTAATATTTATTGTCATCTCCGAAGTTTTTTTTTTATGTTTCTAGATAGCTAAACATTTGACTGCCATCACACCTGGATAGAAGTGAGGATGCAGCTTAGGATGGAGCATGCTTAGCCGTAATCCACCTGTTTTAGTTTTATTTATTTTTAAGAATAATGTATGTAGGTACCTAACTAATAATGTGTGTCCATATTTTATTAGTACCTACCTATATTTTATTTAAGTTAACTTATCTAACGCATTGAATTTATCTGTTATGCTTTATTTATTTACTTTAAGCCTTAATTACAGATGTACTTTTATAACTAAATTTTATTTTACACTACGACATCGACACTGTCACTATTTGTTTGCCCTTTTTTGGCAAAGGTCTCCTCCAAGCTCTTCCCCTTCTCTCTATCTCTCGCTATCCGCATCCATGTTTTCCCTGCAGTAGGTATACTTTACCTGGTCCTCCCATCTTTACAATTGTCGCCCCCTCTTTCTTTTGTTGTATCTTGGGAACCAATTCATCAACATTTTGCTCCATTTCTCTTTTTCTCCATTTCTATTTAATCAATCTTATAAAGCAGAAATTGAGAAATGTTATGCTTATAAGATTGATTAAATACATTGAAATTGAATTTTAGTGTTAGGCAAAAATATCGATGAATTTTCCAAACTTGTGCCACGCGCGCCCCTCACTAGTAAGTCCTTCCTTCCCCTTCGCATCGCATCGATCGCGAAATCGCGAAGCCGCTGTTTGTGATGACAACATGTATTTCTACGGCATTTACTAATTTTTCGAACGATTTGAACGAATCAATGGACATAATTTTACTACAGCACTTACGCTTCGCTTTTATAGGAAACGCTACAAAAAATGTCTCAGAATGAACACTAATTTCTATTTCATATTCTCGTTTTCCTCAGTGATATTGCACGGTGATAATGTGTGTCAAATGTAGTGTTTTATTAGTGTATAAACAGTATTGACTCTGTTTGTGAGTGGTGTTGGAGCAGGCAGTTGCGATGGCTTTGAGGGAGTATTGGAACAGCCTGATGCACAGGCTTCGGGGCCACAACGTGATGGCGCCTTTCTCCCGGCTGTACCGGGCGATGGTGCTTAAGATGAACCAGCGTAAGTCAGCCTTCACATCACACTTACCACCACACTCACTTTATTGTGATAATGCGGTCGTTCTGCAGGACCGAAAATTATTGGCATTGGTATTTTTGGGTATCAAACAAACTAAGAAGCCTCGATCTTGTAAGATTGCATAGTATGCTACCCATACCTATTTCCTTCAGCAAATGTTTATAAATAGTGTGAAAGCAATCCATGTAATGTTTGAATAAGAATACGAAGCAATACACCTGCGTGCCTACTTACTTTACTTTATTTTTTATTATTTATGCATGCTTTCATACCGCCCAATATTTCATGTCTCATTTGCGGATAACGGGGCTGATTACACTCTAAGAACTACTTAGTATACTTTATAATTGTTTTGTAATATGTGAGTGCAATTGTTTGTTGTCCTAAATAAAAACTATAAAACTATAAAACTATTACTCATTACACACACAGGTTCACGGATGAACACGAGAATTCAACTATCGCGAGCAATACCGCATTTAATTCTCTTGCTATGAGCAAATACTATGCATACAGAGTGTGTCTGTGATCAACAAAAGTCAATATTATTTACAATTTCTTTAAATATATTTGAATCTTTCTTACACTATGGCAATTGCTCTTTTAAGCATAGAAATAGGTACCTGTTTTAGAGAGTTCTGCTCTTCCGTAGTACATTTTATCATGACTAAGTCTATTAAACAAGTTATTTGCTACAATATCAACAATTGTTCCATGTTCACATTCTTGCTGTACTTATAGAATTATAAATACTGTAATAACAATAAAATCATGTAAGGTATTTAATAAACAATTTACGAGGCCTGCGCACATCTAGGTGATAGTGATGGCGCACTGATCGCCAACTGTCAAATATTGCTGTCATATTTGACAGCGTTCAACTGATTGCCATAGTAGATCACGTGATAGTGTGCAAGGCTTAACTCAATCATAGATCTGATGAAATAAATCTGGCAGGCCTAACATATAACAATCAATGTCTATTTAGTGTAAGTATGAGTTGTATCATAAATTATGCATGCTATTAACTAATAAGTAGATACATATAAGTGGATAGGTACTTATAGTGTGAGATATTGATTAATCTATTCTTAGTAATGCCCTTGAATAATTATGAAATGTAGGTTATGAGTTATTTAATTTAGACATCGTAACTTTTATCCTTATTTCCTCAAAATCTTAACTACCACTTTCCTTCCCTTACTTACCACTGGGCTACCTTTAAGGCACTCACATATACGGTTGAGCTGGAAATGTTGCCGATTTGTCTCACTGTTTTCTATATAAGTCCTATTGTAACCCTGCTACATACGTTCAATTAGAATGCCTGAGGTTCTTGTGTGTGGTGTGTATTTGGAGGCAGAAAGAAGCAGCCTATCATCAATACTCATTACATTTATTGCATGTGTAAACATAGTTTAGTTTAGGTACATACATAGTTCTTAGGTGTAAGTCAGTAGGTATCACATCAACAAGTCTTTGTGACATACGGTTTCAGGGAAGGACTATATACTTATCAGATAAGGTTCCCTGTTCATATATTAGAGAGCACTGGTGGTCTAGTGGTAGTGGGCCCGCCTTCCGATCCGAAGGTCGTGGGTTCAAATCCACTTGAGTACCGCAATGAGTTTTACTGTTGAAAAATTTATGTGCACTTTGCCAGTACTCTCAAGGAAAACATCGTGAGGAAACCGGCGTGTTGTACAACCATAAAAAAGTTCGAGCAACACATGTCAAGGGTCACGCAAAAAGGGCCCGCCAGCGGCCTACTTGCGGAAAAACCTGCCGAACTTGCCCTGTTCAGATACTTATTTTAGAGGTAGACGAGTAGTATGAGTAGGTACCTTACCTATCCAACTTAGGTAGTGGTTCACTGTTTCCATTGTTTTAGTTAATACCTACCAATTTATAATAGTGTTAGGTATAATTATTTCTGTTGATAAAGTTTTATTTCGGACCTTGTTATCATTAAGCCGTTTCCTTTCCACTCAAAGCTGTTACCAGTACAGAAATAGTCTAAATCTAGTTTTGTTGGTATGAGTTTTATGTCAAAGCTAAAAGGCATATGAACTGAATTATCATTAGCCAGAAGAAGTCCAGTGCCCATACATTTCCGGGAAGAAAGTTTCAAAGCTCTTTCCATCCACCGACTTCGCCCGATCAAACGATGCCTTCGGTCCATCGGTGTGGGCGTCCTACGTTTTGTCTTGCGCTTCGTGGTCGCCATTCGAGAACAAGTCGAGAACCTTTATTTCCCAACAGTTATTGGTTCTTCGAGTTGTATGACCCTGAGGAACTGAATACGGCAACGTGTTTTATTTTTTAATTTGTCGTAACGGCCACCCATCTAAAAGCGCAGGGCGTGGCGCTAAAGGTTTTTAGTTTAGTCTGCTATGAATGGCAATGGACTGCGCTTCATGGTCGTTATCATGTTGATACACAAAGTAAATAGGTACCTAGATGGTAGTCTACGTCACCTTTTGCTTATTTACGATTAGGAATGTAAACAGAATCGCTTGATCTTGGAGAATTTATGGGCCTGTTTAGTGCTGTGTTAAAATGAGCTACAGGTAGGTAAGGTACCTTGCTCTAGTCTAGATAGTCGTACACTGTGCCCAACATATCAGGCTAAAGGACCAAACATTGACAAACATTAAGGCATGTTCCCGCCATCAGTGGAGAACCATGGATTTCTAGAAAGAACGATCTGGAGCCTTCTCCATCCACCGAATCTCGTGATATTCGTGACAATCATACTTAGATATAAAAATAGATTAATATACCTACTATGACTATCCAGTAGTTTCAAAATACGGTAGAGTACCATGGTTCGTCAAACAAGTTGGTTATTTAAGGAACCACGTGACTAAGTAGCGCGAAGCATATTTATTTATGAATTTTTGTTCTGCGTAGCTCACGTAGTTCGCCATTTACCTAATAAGCAAATAGGTACTCGTAGACAGGTGCTAGTTTAAAACTCCGGACGAAATTATGTACCAAACTCATACCGAAGCTGTGATTTCATATGTTTAGGGTCTCTGATGTCATCGATGAGTTATTTATTCACCATAGGATCATCAACATCATTTAAAAATAATTATGACACAAAAATCACCTTGCGGTAGCGGAAGCTGTTATGCATAATGTGTGCAGGTGCAGCCTTGCCACACAGAACAGACTGACTGACCTAAACATGACATGTATTTTTGGAAACTGCATCGAATTGCGAGTTAAATGCGGCGATGGAGAAACTCTTGCTCATAATTTTAACAAATCAGAAAAGTAAAAACCCATCTGAAAAACCAGATTAGTCTTACGACTCTTATCCTTTCACCACGCTTATTTTGAAAGAACCAGTGACACGATAAGAAGAAGAAGACACGTTAAGATATCCCCTCAAATCTGGTACCGAGATACCGTCGCAAGATTCATTGCTGATGTCTAATTGTGGTAGTCGGAGGTAAGTACGTCGAAATCAAATCGATGCATTTTTTGCCATTTGACTTTGCCACGTACTAGGTAGGTGAGTACCTTACCTACTCAGTACTTACTCACCTACCTAGTTCGTATTCCTTCGTAAAGTATCTTGAGAAGTTTCTATATTAGGTAAATAATAAATAGTTCCATGTGAAGCCCATAAAGACGTAATACATTCGATTTGATTGATCATATTTCGAGCAATGAAAAATGCCTAAAACAACAACAACATGTAATTTAAAATGAATGGTAATGGACTGTAATGAGTAGTTTTTAGTCATCGTAACTTCAAACGTTTCACGTTGTTGGCTAAATAGCAAATCAATAAGTAGGTATTATATGAGGCAAGCAAGGCCCATTCTTCCATTCTTCGGCATAATAGATGGGATTAAATATTAACCACAATTAGCAAAGATTTTAGTGACGCCTTCATCTATAATATGTAATACGCTATTATAACTTACGTTTCTTTAACATAGGTTTAGGTATCTGACACAATTTTTTCTTTTATTTTATTCTGTGCTAAGAGATATTATACCTACTACATTGTTCATTCGAAAATTACGCAGAGTAAAACTATCAAGCCGGCAAATTTCTAACAGACTGAAAATGTGTATTGTATGTGTATAATCATGTCGTCTATTTCCAGATGAGGATGAAGTGACGACGTCGGGCGTGACGGACGGCGGCGCGGCTGGCGACCAGCAGAACAGAATCATCTTCGTGAACCGACCGCAGCCGCAGAAGTTCGTCAACAACAGAATATCCACGGCCAAGTACAGGTGAGGATGGGAAACCATTAAGTATTTGGATTATACACAGGTACAGCGGTTAAACATAGAGAAAACTGCTAAATTATGTATATAGCATGGTGAGAAGATATGGTGAGAAAGAAGTGATTTGTAAAAGAATTGAATTGAATAAATGAAATGATCGAAGTCGTAAGAAGATTAGCTGATTGAATGGTAGCACACGTGATATCCTCGGATGCAGGTTAGGTTGGTCTATCAGTAGTCGTATTGCAACGAAGTTATTGATATCACTATGTATTCCATAACTCTAAATAAAACTAGCAAAGCAGCGGATAATTTTTGAAGGTGGTGGCTGGTGATTTCCATTTTTGGTCTCCTTTTCTCATGTCCATTCTTCCATTCCTTGTCACTTGCGGTATAAAACTGAAGCTCTACTTTGTTAGTCGATCTAGCGAAAATGCATTAGACTGTTTAACTTTGTAGGTTGTTAGTTAGCCTTTCATTTAGTTAGGCACTAATTAAATCGGCCATGGCGATGCCCATTTCCCGTAGCATTGCGAATGCTCCTAAAATGGCCGAAGCGACTTCATGTAGGTACCTAACCAATAGTAGGACGAAGCGACGAAGTCCTATTCAGTTTTATTAGGAAATGGAAGGTCGGTGCTGCCCATCGCCCGCTCCTGACGAATCGTTGACATTGATATTATACTAATGTAGTTGACACTGTCGTCACTGTTTCAATAGTTGTCCGTATTCGATACTTTGATGGGGGGTTCAAGGTATTTAGAACTCTATGGTCATGGGGTTCAAAACCAATCTTGCACCAATGAGTTTTCTGTCCAAAAATGTATGTGCACTATGCCAGTGCTCTCAAACGGTGAAGGAAAACATCATAAGGAAACTGGCGTGTCGTAGAACGTAAAATGTTCAGAAGCACGTGTTAAGAAGGTACGTAGTAATAATACCTCAATGGAGTCATTTAAAAAAACCTCGGTCTCTTACTATTGTAGTGCTATTGTAGTTCACCACACTCTGGTTTGAAAGAACTAGTGACACGACAGGAGGAAGAGGAGTACCTACTCTGCGTAGGAGTTAGCAGCATGAACAGCTACGAATACGTGGAAGGTCAACGCGGCAATTGTTTACTCATCATAACATAACATACCTAGTTGTCAAACTTACAACAGGGCTACGAAAAAAACTGTTGTTCTCTGAACTTTATCACGATGGCAGTAGATTGCAATTCGTCAGATGGACAGATTGCGCGGCGGCGGCATTGTTTACGCGCGGCGCGATCTCCGCTTGGCCGCGTGCCCGCTGCGACGGCGACGCCCGCGCCCGCGCCCGGGGCCTAGGGTGGCCAACAAATGTGAAAGTACGGAGTGTGACATCATTACTTACTTTCACGTAATTTTGGCTTGAATCGGTTTGTGAATCAGTATAAAATACAATAAAAACAAAGTATGGAGTTGCTCTACTTTCTTAACCAGTCTGTTTTTGATCAACTAAGCTTGCACATAGATTTGTAGAGTCGAACCGGTTGGAGTCCGATCTTTAGAAGCCATTACACAACAGTATGATTTGGTGACAGTAACATACTGCCGACCTCTAATTGGCCGGAAAATTTAATGGGCCTGAGAAAAACTGGGAAATGCCATGTCCTAGTTGTATGGGATGTTTGGGCACCCTACCATAAACATAACCTGATGTCATGGGCATGAACAATAATTGCTTAACATTACACAGATACCAGTATTTCGGAGCTACATACCTACCTAAATAATTATGAATGAATTCTCTATTAGAGATGAAAATGACAGTGTGATCTCAGGTTTAACCTTGAGTAATGAGTAGATATCATTTGGTTTGAAATTGTCTATTGATATAATAATATATCAATTATTTACCTACGTTTTATAGTCTTGTCTCATAGTTGGCATCACTAAAGCAGATTTGAATAGCACCTCGCACCCCTCGCACATACTATATTCTTATGTTATTAGTTTTACCTTATTCCACGTCGCAGAAGAAAAAATACTTTACTATGTGTATTACGCTAGATCTAGAAATAAATCGGCTGACCTAGGTCATATTTACGGTACTAATTAACCCAAAGGCTATCTATAGAAATGTTCTGGTCTGTTTGTTTTAATTGCTAGGTTAATTTGTCTGGGGTTTATTTCAAGTATGTATACCAAAGTATTTAGAAGATCATTTTAATTGCAATGCATATTTTCTAGATGCTATCATACTAACTTGGAGCATTAAGTACAGTATAATGCGATGGGTTAGCTGTTAACTGGGTTATAACCTTCTAAGCGAGCACAGGTGTGGTGCGAGTGAATTCTTTTGCATGCCTATTATGTGGTGTGCCTGTTATGGTCACAGAGGAAACTTCCAATGAGTCATGTCGGTCAGTTGTGTGTGGATGTTATCTTTGTATTGTTGCGTATGAGACCTCTTTACAAAGTTAGTCACTGCTATCCTGAAGGAAAGTATCTTAATAAGCCAATGGCACCTGCTTATAATAGGCCTTCTCAATAATATGCGTCGAGCGGACTAAGCTCCAGGTGAACGCATGATGTTTTTCTTTGCTGTTTGTAAGAGGCACTAAGATAGGTATTTTTTCGTGATAAAAATAATCGGAGTAAGTACTATTTAAGAAGATGGAAAAACATAGATGGGAGTGAAGGTTTAATCCCTGTGCGATATAGAGATACTATCTTACTACGTTAGCGCGCTTTATCGTATTTGTTTTACTGATTGCTGCGCTAGTCTCGTAGTTTTCAGGGTTATTACATCAAGTCTCTTTTATATGGACTACCAGACAACACAACCTGATCTTCCTATAAACCAGAGTCACAAAGAGGAAAGGATGCAATAGAACGAGTCACGTTCAGCGCAATTTAATTCGACTATAGAATCATTGCAACAACTTTTACTAAGTGAACCTAGACGTCAGTTCCACGCAACCGAGCTAAGAAAAACTGGCTCGAAACTTTTCCGATTTCAACCATGTTTCTGCATTATTCTTACAATGTAACAAGAACAGTGGTTGTCTCTTCCAGCGTGCCGTCGTTCATCCCGCTGTTCCTGTTCGAGCAGTTCCGGCGCTACTCCAACTGCTTCTTCCTGCTGATCGCTCTGCTGCAGCAGATCCCGGACGTGTCTCCGACGGGGCGCTGGACCACGCTCACGCCGCTCATACTCATCCTCAGCGTGAGCGCTATCAAGGAGGTGGTCGAGGACTTTGTAAGTTACATTTTTTTTACAGGACGATAAGAGTAATGGTTTTAATCCTTTTAAGCTTATCAAATTGTCTTCTACTCTCTATTGTTAAGGCATTGGTTTCCTCACGATTTTTTGCTTTACCAAACGGTGATGCAAAAAATCGGTGAACAGCCAAAAGCACCTCGCGATGTCACGGCCTATGTCAAGGTCAATAATTGGTTTGGCATCATTCATTGATACGCATAACGCATAGCGCACCCATTTGATTTTTTATTTACATCATACATGCTCAGTAAATAGGATTTACTTTAGCACAAAGAGGCTGTGAAAGTAGGCGTGTGCAGCCCAGTGCATTGTAAATGCGTTCCATTTTCAAATAACTTTTACCGTCACACTATGCTTGATACGTAATGGTTCATTAAAGTTCAAGAGCTATGCAAACCTCCTTGGTGATGGTTCATTACAGTTCAGGAGCTATGCAAACCTCTTTGGTGAAACAATCTCTTTTCTTACAAAATGATATGAAAACTTTTTACTGAAAAGATATAGTAGCTCACAGATGTGTGCTTAAGTGTGCGTCTACGACTGTTTTAGCAGATACCTACCGGTACAAATATTTTACTATTAATTTTAATAAAATTAATATTATAATTATAATAATACTTATATTATTATTGTAGTTTTATTTTTCTCAAATTAAAATTACATTTCGTCATACCCGTATAAATGTTGTGTTATTGTTGTATTGTAAGCCTATTTCTGCCGAAAAGCAGCATTGCTGTGTTTCGAGTTGAAGGGTATGGGTGCCGGTGAAATCACTGACACGTGAGGCTGAACATCCGTATGCCTCAAGTTGATGGTCGTAGGGCAGTGCATTGTAGGGCACGTTCCTGACGTGCTTGACCTACGAGGCAATGCTTTGCTATAGGCAATGGTTACCACTTAACATCAGGTGGGCCATATGTTTGTTCCATCAGCTAGTTTAAAATTTACCTCGCATGAATGATGTAAAGTAGAATGCTTACCTCGGTCATAAGTAGCTATTGCACCCTCGAACTATATTTGCCCTCGCTCGCTTTGCTCGCTCGGGCATCTAAATATCTCGGGTACACTCGATCCATTAGCGCCCTTTGCGAGCTGCGCTCGCACGGGCGCCAAAAAGGATCTTGTTCTGCAAAAGCTCACTTACTGCCCTTGTATAACAATCTACTATTGAACGACATAGATCGTAGAATTAGTAAGCTGAAATGGCAATGGGCGGTCATATAGCTCGAACAACCGACAACTGTTGGGGAATAAAGATTCTCGAATGGCGACCACGAACCGGTAGACGAAACCTAGGGCGCCCACCCACCAGATGGACTGACGACATTGTTAAGATCGCGGAAATTCGATGGATGGGGAGGCCTATGTCCAGCAGTGTATCTCTTCAGGCTGTTGTTAATGATGATGATTATTAATTGATAATGTCACGGTTGGCTAATTTATGTGCGTGGCCCAGAAACGTCACCGCGCGGACGATGAGACGAACCGGCGCAAGGTGGAGGTGCTGCGCTCGGGCGGCTGGGTGCCGGTGCGCTGGGAGCGCCTGCAGGTGGGGGACATCTGCAAGGTCGTCAACAACCACTTCTTCCCGGCGGACCTCGTGCTGCTCGCCTCTAGGTCAGTCAACCAACATCCTGCACTTACTCTTTGGTCAGGAATAATACTATCTCGGCGTATAAGACCCGAAGTGAGTTCTAGGCCTCTTACACAATAGAACGCAAGGCCAATCTAATTTTTCTTAAACATGCGCGGAAATATTGTCATTACTTTTGAATATAGAACACGCGAAGTATCATATTTACGTAGACTGAAAAACCAAAATCACTTCCCGGCGCGTTCTCGCTCCGGCAATGTTGTATGAAACGGTGTGCTGTTTGAATTTAGAACTCTTTCATCTGTCGTACACATTGCGTTCTCATGGCTGTATAGCCACAGAAACGTTTACCTTTCGGCACAAAAGGTAAAAAAAAAAAAAAATGGCGGTAAAGCGGAGTTCGTTGTTATTTGCGGTTAATAAAAAATAAATTTATTATGTAAATTTATTTTTAATTTCCTTGCATTTTTTTAAGAAAAGCACTATATATGCCTCGGCCGAAATGGCAATTGCCTATTTCGCTGCCTTTGCAATAATGTACTATTGATGCTAACTAGTAGACTAGTGCTTGTAGTTTTCTTTTATGCCATGTTTCTGTAATTTTTTTGGTGTACAATAAAGTTATATTCTATTCTATTCTATTCTAACTGGACATGCTCAAAATGTTTTTTTTTTTGTGTATATGTTCGGTGGGATAAAGTGCTTTCGCTGTAATTTGAACAGCTTTACCTTTGGGCTTTCATAGTGTTTTATGCCATCGAATCCTACAGTTAGTTTTATTTTTGTGGGGTGATTACGTATCTTTTGTTGCAATCAAAACCTAGTTGCAGCTGTCAGTTTTAACATTATTTTGAGCTTCGATTGCAATGAAAAACGAATTGTAACAATACTTATACAAAGAACGATTGCAACGAGACTGAATGTTGACGTAATAATTTTGACATAGCGAATAAGAACTTCACTTTCCAAAACTAGTACGGCAGCAGATCGGCGAATTCATCATTATCCGCACTTGACGTGCGGACTGCTTTCCGCAAGTAGGCCGCTGGCGGGCCCTTTTTGCGTGACTTTTGACACGTGTTGCTCGAACTGTTTTTGGGTTCTACGACACGCCGGTTTCCTCACGATTATTTCCTTCACCGTTTTGAGAATACTGGCATAGTGCACATACATTTTTTGAGAGAAAAACTCATCGGTACACGACTGCATTTGAATCCACGATCGGAAGACCGGGCCGCTAGCACTAGATCACCAGATCCCTACGGCAGCAGATAGATAGTGGTCCAAAAATGATGTTAACAAAAATGTGATCGCTATCGCAGTTAGTATCAAACGGTTGATTGCCCAGCTGGTGTGTGCAATTAATATTGTGTTTGCCAGCGAACCGCAAGGCATATCGTTCATCGAGACGTCGAACCTGGACGGCGAGACCAACCTGAAGATCCGGCAGGCGCACGCGGACACGGCGCGCCTGCTCGCCCCGCCGGCCCTCGCGCGCCTGGCCGCCACGCTGCAGTGCGAGCCGCCCAACAGGCATCTCTACGAGTTCAACGGCATGCTGAAGGAGAACAACGCCAAGTCAGTACACACACACACACAGACACTAACACACCACACCACACGCAGCGAACCGCAAGGCATATCATTCCGTAACCAAATGGCAAAAACTGAACCCTTATAGATTCGTCATGTCTGTCTGTCCGTCCGTATGTCACAGCCATTTTTTCCGAAACTATAAGAGCTAGACTAATAAAACTTAGCAAGTAGATGTATTCTATAAACCGCATTAAGATTTTTACACAAAAGTAGAAAAATAACAAAAAAATTGGGGGGATCCCCATACTTGAAACTGAAACTCAATTTTTTTTATCAAACCCATACGTGTATATACAATATCTATGAATAGGTCTTCAAAAATGATGTTGCGGTTTCTAATTGATCGAGTGAGCGAAGCGAACGAGATCTTACAAACAACTTGGGCGATTTGGCATTTTATGTGCGTATGTATGTATTTATGTATGTTTGTCCGACGATAACTCTCGAACCGTTGATCCGATCTGCATGAAATTTGATAGGTCGATAGCTTGTACTTGAGAAATTTTCTGGTAAGTATATGAGTAAAATCTGATGAGGGGTTATTAAGATAATGGGGTTTTATAAGGGTGCAAAAATAAAAAAAATTACACAAAAACATCAAGTTCCATGAAAGAACTTTGCTTGGGCATTCCAAAACCGTTTTTATTTTTTTTCTAGGACGCTCCGTTTTTGCTATACAAAAAAAAAGCAGCCAAGTGCGAGTCGGACTCGCCCATGAAAGGTTCCGTAGCACGACGAACTACAAAAACCTTTATATTATGTTACTTGATGTAACATAATAAGGTTCTTGTAGTTCGTCGAAAGGTAAATTGCGGTTTACGGTTTATGACGTATAAAAAAAAAACTACTGACTAGATTTCGTTCAAACCAAAAATCGTTGGAAGTTTGCATAGTAATGTACAACATATATTTTTTTTAGTTTTATTATTCTCTTACTTTAGAAGTTAGAGGGGGGGGGACCAACTTTTTTCCACTTTATTTATTTATTTATAAAAGTCACCAACATCGTATACACCAATTCATTCATAAATTATATAAAGAAAATCAAAAAAACATGTCAAGTGCTACAATAATTATAGGGACAGACTGCATGCAATTAGAATTAGAGCTAGAGCGAGTTAAAATATAATTTAAGTTTAAAAAACTTGAGAAACCGACTTCATTGTCAAACGGCTAAACCGATTTTAATCAAAGGGCATTGGGTAACTTTGTATGGAGTCGTGGCGTTGTTTTTTTTTAATGCGACCACTGATGCAATGTGTTTTGAATTGAAGTACTACACCTGTATACATAATATCAAAAACAAAAAACGTCGTAACTTATATCGGAGCAAAAATATACGACTTTGAAGTTAGAAGAATAACATTGTCCAAGTATGGGATAAAATGCATTTTATTTAAAAAACTACTATTATTACCTTTGGAATTGGTAAGTTAGGAATAAAAAACATGGATCCCATAAATAATCATCATCATCATCAACCTATATCAGTCCACTGCTGGACGTAGGTCTCTCCCAAGACGTGCCACTGAGCCCGATCTTCGGCTCTTCTCCTCCAGTGCTTGCCAGCTACATTTCGCAGATCGTCGCCCCACCTTGCCGGAGGGCGTCCTACACTACGCTTACCTAAACGCGGTCTCCACTCTCGTATAACCTCTTCATAGCTCAAAGGTTCTCTGTCGGATAACCTCGTTCCGGATTTTATCCTTCAGAGAGACTCCGAGCAAAGCCCTCTCCATAGTTCGCTGAGCGACTTTCAGTTTGTGGACCGACCCTACTGTTAGTGTCCACGTTTCGGCAGCATAGGTCATTACAGGTCGCACTAGTTGAAGACTTTCGTCTTCATACATTGTAGGATCGGCGACGAGAAAACCTGACGGAGTTTCCCAAACGCAGCCCAGCCCAGCTGTATTCTCCGGTTTAGCTCTCTCTCAAAGTTGTGTCTACCTAACCGCAAGGTTTACCCGAGGTAGACATACTCCTGCACAACTTCGAGAGGCATTCCGGCGACGGTGATCGGCTCTGGGTTGATACGATCATTGAACATGATCTTAGTTTTATCCAAGTTCATGCCCAGGCCAACCCGTCGTGAGGAAACAGCTAGGCTGTTCAGCATCTGTTGTAGGTCCTGCAACGCATCTGCCAATAATGACGATGTCATCAGCAAATCGTAAGTGTGAGATGTATTCGCCATTGATATTGATGCCTATTCCAGTCCAACTCAGCGTCTTAAACAAATCTTCCAGTGCGCTTGTGAACAATTTGGGGGATATAACGTCCCCATGCCTCACTCCGCGGTGCAACTGGATAGGTTTTGACTGCTGGTTCTGGACCTGAACAGACATGGTGGCGTCATTGTAAAAACATCTCAACACTTCGATATATCGCCAGTCAACCTGACATAGTTGCAGGGACTGTAGAACAGCCCAGGTTTCAACAGAGTCAAAGGCCTTCTCATAGTTCACAAACGCTTAGCACAAGAGCTGATTATTATATAATATGTACTCTTCAGATTTTTGTATAATCTGCCGCACTGTGTGAATGTGGTCTATGGTGTCAAATCCTCCTCGAAACCCAGCCTGCTCCGCTGTTTAAAACTCGTTAAGTCTTCGCGCAAGACGGTTCAAAATAACCCTGGAAAACAGTTTGTCGACATGGCTCAAGAGTGAGATCAGTCTATAGTTCTTCAATAAAGCTTTATTGCCTTTCTTGAAGAACAATACCACGACACTCCCTGCTCCATGCCTTTGGAGTTCTCCCATGGTTGAGAACAGAATTGAAGACACGTTGGAGTTCCTTCAGAACAGGAGAACTACCTGCTCTTAGGAGCTCTGAAGTGATTCCGTCTTCCCCTGGGGCTTTTCCATTTTTCAACTGTGGTCTAGAAATTGTGTCGGGGAGACAGACAGATTTGTTTGGTATCGCCCCCACCCCAGGCAATGGTGTCCTATAATGGCGTATCACCCTTGAACTTCTCGTTTGACTAGTATGTTAACCAAATAGGTTCGATTGCTTATATGTCGCGGTTGTATCCTTCCACGTAACAGCCATGTATTGATGCCACCAGGGTTCTGAGGATGAGTTGGTTTGGATTCAAGTCTACTTCAATCATATAAATGCCTTGCTTGATATGTTCTCCATAACAGCTTAGTGATTGAGCTATTTGGTATGTACCAAGGGCGAATATATCAGCAATTATTTGTGGAAATTCACCCATTACAGATACATCAGCTGCAATTGATTAAAAATTGGTTCGTCTTCTGTTCAGATTGTTTGCGATTATGAATTCACATGACTCCACTGAGCTCCAGGCAGGTTTAAAAAGAGCACGTTATGTTCATGTTATGTTTGTCAACTTCGACTAAAAGATCAGCCGGACGAATCCAACTCGGATGGACAGCGTTCGAGAAATTGCACCACACTTTCTTGTCTCAGATACCGCAGAGCCCCAAGACAAAAGTCTTTAATCAGTGCGTTTTACCAGTGATGACTTATGGAAATGAGACGTGGTCGCTAACTATTGGCCTCGTTCACAAGCCAAAGCGCAACGAGCTATGGAGAGAGCTATGCTGGGAGTTTCACTACGTGATAGAATCAGAAATGAGGATATCCGTAAAAGAACAAGGTCATCGACATAGCTCGTATAATTAGTAAGTTGAAGTGACAATCGGCAGGGAAGACTAAACGTAGGGCGTCCAACCACCAGATAGACCGATGATATTGTTAAGATCGTGGGAAATTGATGGATGGAAAGGGCTCAGAATCGTTCTTCCTGGAAATGTGTAGTGGAGGCCTATGTCCAGCAGTGGACTTCTTCAGGCTGATGCTGATGATGATGATGTTATGTTTAACATCACCATCTATTATACTATTACTATATCTACCACCTACGATAACTATATCTTTAGGAAAATCTTATTAATTGGCTATTTAGACGATACTTTTATGAATTTTTGCAATTTAATATCTCGCTTCCGATATACTTTACGCAGTTGCTGTAATAATAAAAGTTGCTTATTTTTGAGAGTACTAATAAATGGCAATAGTTTTTTTACTGGTCGCGGGTCTTCAAAAACAACGCCACTTTTACCCAATGCCCTTTGTTTGGGAAAATCTGGACGTAAGAATAACCTTCCAAATAAAAAAATAATTTTCTAAATCGGTTCATAAATGACGGAGGCATGCAGTTACAAACATTAAAAAAATTATTTAAAAAAAAATGGCAACACCGATTTTAATAAAATTAAAATGGGACCAATCTGGAAGCAGTACCTTTCAGATAAAAAAATATTTTTTCAAATCGGCTCACAAATGACGAAGTTATGCGGTAACAAACATAAAAAAAAACAAAAAAAAAAAAAAAAAAAAAAAAACATACAACCGAATTGAGAACCTCCTCCTTTTTGATTGGAAGTCGGTTAAAAATAGTTCATTAATACAAAAATACAAATTAAAATAACATTAATTACAAATTAAAATACAATGAATAAAAAAAAAAAACACTAACATTAAATCCATAAAATAGTTAATTAATAAGAAAAAAATACAAATTAAAATAACACTAAATCCATAAAAATACATTAAAAATTAAAAATTGAGAAAAAGTATTTACAATTGAGATGGAAAATAAGTCAAAGAGATTTGGAAGTGTCTCTCGCGCAAACTATTCAGTTTAGAAAAAAACGATATTAGAAACCTCGACATCATTTTTAAAGACCTATTCATAGATACCCCACACGTATGGGTTCGATGAAAAAAAAATTTTTGAGTTTCAGTTTCAAGTATGGGGACCCCCGAAATTTATAGTTTTTTTTTTATTTTTATGTAAAAAACTTAATGCGGTTCACAGAATACATCTACTCGCCAAGTTTCATCAGTCTAGCTCTTACGGTATCGGAGAAAAATGGCTGTGACATACGGACGGACAGACAGACAGACAGACAGACATGACGAATCTATAAGGGTTCCGTTTTTGCCATTTGGCTACGGAACCCTAAAAATAGGTTAAATTAGGATAACCAACGATCCGAGAGCCCCCATCTCTAAGAATTTCATCATGACATCAGGGTTTTTCTACTGGTCAGCCAATTATTTTGCTTTTTTTTTTTCTTGAAATAAAAAGGAGTTACTCAGCCGTCAAAAAATGGTGAAAGCGGTCTGGTCTGATGATGGAGCCAGGGTCTGTCCAACGGAGCTCTTCAATCAATTGGTCAATTGAGTTAAAACTTGTTTACCATACAAAGTTAGTGAGGTAGTGAGATAGTCAGAGGCAAGGTTGAACAGTAAATCTGGACAGAAATCCTTCTCAAAGTAGATAAAACACAATGCGTGATGGCGGCACATTTTTTCTGATTAGGTATTTATTTAGGTAACTATGTACTTAACTTTTCAGAGCATTTGGATCGCATCACGAGATCTCAGTTCGGGGCGAACTACTAGTATAGTTTTTTTCTGAACTGAATAGTTTGCGCGAGAGACACTTGTTGAGAGAGAAAATGTTGGTCCCCCCCTCTAACTTCTAAAATAAGAGAATGATAAAACTAAAAAAAAATATATGATGTACATTACTACGCAAACTTTCAACGATATTTGGTTTGAACGAGATGTAGTGAGTAGGTTTTTTTTTATACGTCATAAATCGTAATCCGTAATTTACCTTTCGACGAACTACAAGAACTTTTATATTATGTTACTTTTTGCTAGGGAACTCTTCATGGGCGAGTCCGACTCGCACTTGGCCGCTTTTTAAAAAATGCCTACATTCCGAAAATTTAGTAGACATGGATGTTGCTACCTTTGCTTCTATATGACTCAAATGTGTTGTGTTGTGTTGTATTGTGTTGTAGAACGATCCCGCTGGGGCTGGAGCAGATGTTGCTCCGCGGCGCCATGCTGCGGAACACGGCGTGGGTGCACGCGCTCGTCATCTACACCGGCCACGAGACCAAGCTCATGAAGAACTCCACCAAAGGTTACCTCATGCCCTCCGTTACAGCGGTACCGCACTCATTTCCTCATGCCTTGTCCCGTGTCAGAGAAGGAGCGCACACTAGCAAAACTGCCTGTTCTAACGCATACATTTGACTATATTCCATCTCTTTTTCCGCGCGGTTTCGTCGATCTGCTCCGACGCCAGCCACACCTCCGCCGCCCATAGCACAGGTTTACAAAATGTATCTTATAATATAATAATATAACTTACAGCCTATAGCAGATTTACATATTTTTTATCTAAAGAAACAAAAAATAAACATACATTATATCAATTGGCCTCTCCTCAGCTTAGTTGGTAGTAGCTCTGCCTTCAGCGCCCTAACAAAGCAGAAATAGGCATGGTGGTAGTACGCACCCGGACGAGCCCTACACAAAGAGCTCTACTACAACTAAACTATCTTCCCGGTCCTGTGCTGTGGAAGTCCAGCCTTCCATAGACGAGTCAAGATCGTTCCGCCATCTGAGTCTTGATCTGCGAAGTCGTCCACCATTGTTGGGGGCCCATTCTGTTATACAACGTGTATCAAAATATGTGTACTATCCTGAAGGGGGGTGAATTTCCACCCCCCGGGGAACAACTTTTGTTCAACGACTTTACGAACTTCGATTGGTATCTCTGAAAAAAACTGCAACGAAGTTTCAACATTAACAGCTGACTTTATACAAAGTGACAACCCTAAACTCAGCTACAGAGGTAGTAGGTAGTAGTAGTAGACCTACAGAGGTAGTAGGTCAAGGGGTCAAGGGGTTACAAGGATAGGGTTGTCAATTTATTTAGGCATTATGAAATTAAATATTTTTGTATGGGAAACTGAAAATAGGAATTTTTAATTATCTCCCCCCCACAACTGATCACCATTGTGGTCTGAAACCCCCCACCTTCGTATAGTACACATATTTAGATACACCTTGTATGTTTGAAAGTGGTCGTATTTCCCCAGCGCCCCTGAAGCGTTCGTCGATAGACCGTCAGACGAACACGCACATCCTGATGTTGTTCCTCATCCTGCTGGTGCTGTCGCTGCTGAGCGCCACCTTCAACGAGCTCTGGCTGCGCTCGCATAAAGACTGGTACATCGGACTGGACGGTACGTGCTATACGACATCATCATTTTTTTTATAACTTTATACCTGCGCACATCTAACCCATGGCGATGGCGACCAGCTGAAACGCTGTCAATTATGACAGCGATATTTGACAGCGTTTCAGCTGATCACCATCGCCATCGCCTAGATGTGCGCAGGCCTTTAGGAATCTGACTGAAGCTCTTTTAGTTTTTCTGGTACATAATTTATTACAGACATAATTTATACATTTTATACGGGCCTTATATGTTATGGGTACCCATTGTGATACTAAATTGTTATAACTACCAGGGACGTTATTCACTATGACATTGGAGATTCCGTGCCCAAAACGTGTGACGTCACAACGTGATTTAAACACCAACGCGATTCTTATCGTGCCTTGGTGTGGAATCGAAAAATGGTATTCACTAAGCCACAAGACTAGTTGTCTATGCCCCACGTTTTATTTCACATGATGCGTTCAAACTCTTACGTCTGATCCACTCGGAAAATTATCGGTTTTTAAATAAATTAGCAGGATAAGTTTTTGTTTCCATATTTTCAACTCAAATAATAAATATTTTGAATTATAAGCATGCTAATCCATCTATTGTTGAGCTTACAATATTCTATAGCGATTTGAAAATTTAGAACCAAACATAATTGATAACATTATATGACATTCCGTCACCTTTGACTAGTTTCGGAACGTATGTTTTGATTGCGTGAAATTATTTACCAATGTCCTTCATCCAAATAAACCACGATCTACACTTTGAAAAGGCAAAAAAACAAAGTGGATGTTATTCTGCGAAGATAAAATGGATATTATACTGCGGTCCTACAAGGCTACCAAAGAATTATGTATATTCTTTCCTCCTTGAGATCTTTGCAAGCAGGATACAATGACTCCTCAAAGGTTTACCAGCATAACACCAAGTAAGTGCATCGATAAAATAAGAATACTACGGTACTAGTAGCAGTGGTAGTAGGTACCTAGATGCCTGCCTTCAGCAGTGGAGTGGACCATTTCAGGCTGCTGAGGTGAAGTGGATGAATGTACCTACCTACTTGACTGGCTCAGTTGGTAGAGTAGCTCTGCCTTCTGCGCCGTAGGTCGTGGGTTCGATACCTACCGAGAACAAATATAATTTGTGTGGTGAACACATAATATGTTTGTTCTCTGTCTGGGTGTTATATTATATTCTATGTATTTACAAAAAAATATACTAAGTATTAATATCAGCTATCTAGTTCCCATAGTACAAGCTCTGCTTAGTATGGGGCTAGATAGTGTTGAGTAGATTGTCTACAATATTTAAAGGTTGATATTGATTTCAGGACCTCATACGTCCAAAAATGAGGTCCCGAAGGAGTAAATGGACGTATGATTGCAGTCTGGTACCCTAGAGATGGAAAACGCAACAGAGGGCGGCAGTTGAAGCGTTGGGAGGATGAGCTCCCTAAGGAGTGGCGCAGAGCATGTCTGGACCGAGCCAAGTGGCAAACCCTGGAGGAGGCCTTTGTCGAAGGACAACCCGACCGACCTATGTAGTACCGCCACGTCGGTGTCATACATAATAGAAACTTTTGCTTAGTTAGTATATTTAGTAAGTAGGATTAGTATAAGTTAGGTTAAGCAAAACTGTTTTGGTCAGAGAAATAAAGGCTTATTTTTATTTTATTTTATTTTATTTATTGATTTCAGGTAAAGTCGCTGTGAAGAGGAAGTTGTTAATGCCCTCAATGAGCTGCTTCCAATCTATGTGAAATTTCCTACCACCGAACAAGAAAGGATGTAATCAAACAAGTGTATAATTTAATTCTACTAAGTATTTGTTTGAAATCTCCATACAATCCTGTAAAAAAAAATGGTTTCAATATTATAAAAGCTAAGCCACACTACTTTCATTGTTTTTCTTTATTTTATACCATGTAGATAATTGTATGATACTTTGTTGATACAATGATAAACAACTTTCAAACATAACCTCAAAAATTTCTATAATGTCCCAAAAGTTAAGAGCCGAGCGGGATTTGAACCCGCGACCTTCCCCTCGGTACGGGGCTGCGCTGACCACTGCGCCATCGGATCCTAATCACACTCGACGAATAACTCTTAGGGACTGTTCGGCACTAACGCGACCGTGGCTCCATCTACAGTTTTGACGTTATAGTCAATTAACCTGCTCGATAACCGAAGTTGCATTCAGTTGAATCGACGAGAGATGTCGCCTTGCGTTTTTCATAACTGTTTATTAATTTTATAGTGTTTACTACACTTAAGGAAATCACAAAGATTTTTATAATGTCCCAAAAGTTAAGAGCCGAGCGGGATTTGAACCCGCGACCTTCCCCTCGGTACGGGGCTGCGCTGACCACTGCGCCATCGGATCCTAATCACACTCGACGAATAACTCTTAGGGACTGTTCGGCACTAACGCGACCGTGGCTCCATCTACAGTTTTGACGTTATAGTCAATTAACCTGCTCGATAACCGAAGTTGCATTCAGTTGAATCGACGAGAGATGTCGCCTTGCGTTTTTCATAACTGTTTATTAATTTTATAGTGTTTACTACACTTAAGGAAATCACAAAGATTTTTATAATGTCCCAAAAGTTAAGAGCCGAGCGGGATTTGAACCCGCGACCTTCCCCTCGCCGCGTCGCGTTAGTGCCGAACAGTCCCTAAGAGTTATTCGTCGAGTGTGATTAGGATCCGATGGCGCAGTGGTCAGCGCAGCCCCGTACCGAGGGGAAGGTCGCGGGTTCAAATCCCGCTCGGCTCTTAACTTTTGGGACATTATAAAAATCTTTGTGATTTCCTTAAGTGTAGTAAACACTATAAAATTAATAAATAACCTCAAAACATGCTCAAGAGAAACGAGCCATACTAACTTTATCAGGAACACGCTAATCTGTGGCGTATCGCGCAAGAATCGAGCGCGTTCATTTGACAGATCTAACCGTGCCCAAATCGTACCGTGCCGCGCTATGGAATGACAACTTTGGCATAGGGAATACGATTTTAAGCGATTCCACGCCGATGTCTTATCGTGTTCACGTAACACGCGTGGTTTGGCAATAGTGAATAACAGCCCAGGTTGACTCACCTAGCTATAAGACGTTTCAAAGTGATTCTTGTAATTTTAATGAATAAAATTTTATTGAGTTTGAGTTGTATATACCTAATTACCTACCAATGTAATGACAATAATAATATTGATACATTGTACGGAATTTTTCACTATCAACGCCAAAAACTGTTAATTCACAAAGATCACTTTAAACGTCTTATAGCTTGGTGAGTCTAGGTGCCAGCAACCAAGCTTAGAAAAAACTGGCAACAAGCTATGTTTTTCCATCTCTAAAAAAACTAAAATAATTATCTTTTTACTATTTTTGTACTAAAATATACTTTTACTATTATTTATGTTTGTTTTTTTTTTTGTTGCAGAGGCTCAGAATACTCACTTTGGGTTCAACTTTTTGACGTTTTTGATATTGTACAACAATTTAATACCCATATCGTTACAAGTCACCGCGGAAATAGTCAGATTCTTTCAAGTAAGTACCAAAACAAACGATTATTAAATGCTGATTAAGAAACAATGTGTAAACGATCGAATGCCTTAAATGAATACAATTATGATTATGTAGAGATAACTGCTTGAAACCTCA
Source organism: Thera britannica (assembly GCA_939531255.2). Taxonomy (NCBI): domain Eukaryota; kingdom Metazoa; phylum Arthropoda; class Insecta; order Lepidoptera; family Geometridae; genus Thera; species Thera britannica. The sequence goes on along the minus strand of OW618040.2, from coordinate 386,656 downwards.
AGCTTGTTCTATCACTTTTTCTAATAAAAATTGTGTTTTTTTTAAATTATCTTTGTTGTAAGTAAAAGCAGTTTTGTCACACAGTGATTATGACACCCCCTGTAGGATAATACACAAATAAACACCCTGATAGAAGAAGAAATAAAAAACAAATGTCTTACTACCTGCAAATAAAGTTTTATCAGCATATTCTTCGGAGAGTGGAGAAGTCAATAATGCTATTGCAAAAACCTGCACTGTATGTATACATAAACTAATTTCCTGACTTCATCTTCTTCAACATCACATTCCAGACAATTGGGGGATTCTGAAATGTCAATAGTCTGTAATGTGAATAGAGTGCTGAACTAGTATTGATAGAGAGGTCCCCCCCCCCCTCCCCCCGCAGGCTAAGTTCATAGCTCAGGACGGCGAGATGTACCACGCGGAGAGCGACACGCCGGCGCAGGCGCGCACCTCCAACCTCAACGAGGAGCTCGGCATGGTGCAGTACGTGTTCAGCGACAAGACGGGCACGCTCACCTGCAACGTCATGGACTTCCACAAGTGCTCCATAGCGGAGGTAACACAACTACTCATTTACTCATTCAACTATTATTTATCTTTGCCCTAGGCTATGTCGTCCCCCTACTGGGATAGTGGGTGCTAGTGCTCTCAAACGGTGAAGGAAAACATCGTGACGAAACCGGCGGCTTAGTCAGCTCCGCACGTATTGACCACGTCTTTCCTGTGGATTAGGCCGACTAAGCTGTCAGGATAATGTAGGTGCTGGGCAAGCCTATTCCATCTAAAATCCTGTCCCAGGCACTATAGCGTCCTGCAAGTAGGGGCATGAGTGATCACCAGTTGCCTCTGACGCTATATAAATCATCTACAATAGATGCAAAGGCCTGTCAATAGATAAAAAGGCCTGTTTACTTTTTTTTACTGGGGTAAAAGCCTTATTGATCTTGAAATAACAGTCCAAAGACTCTTTCATCTGGAAAAATATTAGCATGTTATTATACGCTTCTCTCCATCCAAAGGTTGTGTACATTACTATATTTGAAATTTGTTGTTACTTATTTTCCAATTTTAAGGTGTGCAATAAAGAATTTGCTATATGCTATCTATCTAGCTGTGGCACAGACGGTAATCTTACAAATTCCACAAGTCAAGTCAGGTGAAGTGATAGCAAACATGCCCATTTCGGTTGCCACACACTGTTTTCGTGTTTAAAAAGTCGCGGGCGTCCGTATATCATACCCTAATAAACAATACTGATGAAGCTACAGCTAGGCTAGTTTATTTCAGCTACTTCCATAGTGTTATGTCTTACGGTATCCTTCTCTGGGGGAAAGCAGCTGATATTCAAACTATATTTGTTTTACAAAAAAGGGCCATACGTGCCATATATAAAATGAAATCTCGAGACTCATTGAGAGAGCGATTTAAGGAAATTAATATCCTCACAGTAATTTCACAATATATATATGAAAACTTATTGTACACTCACAAACACATCTGTAGCTTTCAGAAAAATTGTGATTCACATAATATTAACACTAGAAATAAAAATAAACTTTATATTCCCAAATTTCGCCTGCAGAAGGTAAATGGGTCTTTTATGGGGAACACTGTACGCTTTTATAATAAACTTCCGGAAAATGCAACTAAGCTTCCTATTCGGAAGTTTAAAGCCTATGTTAAGAATAATTTAATAAAGAAAGCGTACTATACTCTAGATAGCTATATGAATGATAAAACTGCGTGGCCCAATGTCCCGGTCACTCTACCCATAGGAAGCTAACATGTCGATTTGCAATGTCTGTACCTACTATTTCGTATCTTATTTTTATATAAGCTGTGTAGATACTATAGTATAACTTTGAAGCGTAGCGTGTGCTGTCTTTGAAACTTTTGCTTTTGTATTATTGCATTGCATACGTCTGACTAAGTGAAGTGGCACCACACTGGAACTTCACTGCTATTATTTTAGACTATTTTTGATTTGTAAAAGGATCATATAAAAAAACAGTAGGAACCGAGACGTAGTTTGTTGCCTGTTCTTCTACGCTTGGTCGCGTGGAACTGGCACCTAGACTCACCTAGCTATAAGACGTTTCAAAGTGATTCTTGCGTCGTAATGAATAAAAAATTATTGAGTTTGAGTTTGATTAAAATTGGTTTTTGACAGATAATCTACAACAAACCGATGCCAAATGAGAAGCTAGAAGACACGCTACTGCATCAGAATCTCGAGCGGAACCATCCGACTGCGCCAGTTATAAAGGAGTTCCTCACCATGCTAGCCATCTGTCATACTGTCATACCGGAGCGGAAGGACGGCAAGATCAACTACCATGCTGCTTCACCTGGTATGTTACTATCTAGGTTTAATCCATCCGACTGCGCCAGTGGCAAGTTTGAAAATAAAAAAAAAAACCTTGCGAATCATTTGTGTGGGATTGGCACCTAGCCCTTAGACTCAGCTAAAACTTTTACCAAACTTGTTGTAGAATGTTTGTCAACAATTCATGCAGTACTTTAATAATAATAAATAATAATAATAATAACTTCTTTAGGCGGTCTTGAGTTTTTTTTGAGTGGGAATAACACACCTCTTCGGCAAAAGGTGGGGGTGGGAGGGTGATTGTTTTAGATTTCCCTTCTGTTGGCATTACCAGAGCGCCACGATATTTTTTTCTTCAACACGATCTTTAAGAGAATTTTAGGTAAGTTGGTTGCGAATTGTTAGAGACAATGATGAATGGTAAATGATTGAATGTGACGTCTGTGTTGTGTCTCTTCTAGGCTTGGTCGCGTGGAACTGGCACCTAGACTCACTTAACTTTAAGACGTTTCAAAGTGATCCTTGCGATCCTACTGAATAAATACACTTTTCATTACTCATACTCTGAAAGTAGGTCTGAAGTTGCCTGAGGGGCCTAATTGAAAGTAAAACTTTCAGCCCTAGGGAGAATCGCTTTCTACTGACAGCTGTCAAATTATAAAAAAAACAAGTTCTATTTTATTCAACCATGTTCCAACTTTCTAAAGTCTTTCTGACTGCAAAGAGGTCGTTGAACCAAATTCCAACTTTTTATTCAGCAAGTAGGTTGGAAACCCATTACAACGGTAAGAAGTTTAAAAAGTCTAATTAGAGCGCAATATAAAATTTAAATTTAAATAACATAAAGATAGTATTAAATAAATAATATATCTTCTAAATTACTTGATTAATATATAGCTTCAACTATTTATTTAAAATAACATAGATTTGAGCAAACAATTTACCATTTTTTAAATTATGAGAATGAAAACAATGGCTGAATAATGCTGGCGAGCCGTAGCCGAAGGCCCGCCAGAGAAAAAGAAAAAAAAACCGGGAAGGCGGCAATTCAATCTTCATTTTCACAAATTTTTCTTTCATGTTTTTATTTTTACTTTCCTTGTATTCGTAATGAAAAGCACAGTGTTTACCTCGGGTGAAAGTCTTTTAAGTCCCTCAAGCTCCATTGGCGCCCTCGCTTACGCTCTGGCGCCAAACCCGTCTCGGGACTCAAAAAACGTGACTTTCAACACTCAGGTAACAATGTACTATTACATCTCTCATGTTCGGTAAGTAGGTTCTTATTGTCAAACATGATTGTATGATCGTTCATGAATAAATGATATGATTACCTCCAAATGGGGATGCATTCAGCCCAATGACCAAAGAGGTCGCTTTGCTATTCAACCTTGTCTTCTGTGTGAGTCATCAATTTTAAATATCGAACGGCGAAGCTCAATTTCGTTCTTGAAAAAAAATGTTTTATTCCTATAATACCGGTTTATTTCTACTTACCTCACAATCGAGATGTAAAGCAGAATGATTAGCTCGGGTGTAAGCACCAATTGCACCCTCGAACTATAGGCGCCCTCGCTGCGCTCGTCGTAAATATGTTGTCGGGCTGCAGTTGATGCCTTACAGCCCTTGGCTACTAATGTAGTATTTGTAATGTTTAGACGAGCGCGCGCTGGTGTTTGGCGCGGCGGCGTATGGCTACGTGTTCGAGACGCGCACGCCGACGTGCGTGGAGATCGACGCCAACGGACTCAAGGAGGAGTACGTCATACTCAACGTCATCGACTTCACCTCCACCAGGAAGCGGATGTCCGTCATCGTCAAGACGCCTTCAGGTGCCTACTGTAATACAGATCCGTTCAACCATCCATTCATACAAACTATAATAGTGGGATAGACTTAGGCATATACCGCACATCTTTATGTCCTTACATTTTAAATGTGTAATATCTTCATTTAAATTACATATTCTAATATAATTGGCCATATTGATCAATATGGTATTCAAGGTACTTAATGCTGTATTGCTTAAAATCGCTTCGTAAATAGGTTATTATTTCTCGTTAAAAACTAAAATGATTATTGTGAGTTATCCCTAAAAGATAAATATATACCATCGCGGACTTAATTGTAGATCTTTTTAAGGTGTACAATGTTGTAGTACATGATTTAGATGTATCTCGTAAGGTTAATGTGCTGTGTGCAGGAGAGATAAAGCTGTACTGCAAGGGCGCAGACAGCGTGGTGTACCCGCGCCTAGCGAGCCCCGCCGCGCCGCGCTACGCCGCCGCCACGCTCGCGCATCTCGAGCACTTCGCGGCCGAGGGACTGCGGACGCTCGTCTTCGCAGTCGCCAACATACCGCACCATGTCTATAAGGTACCGCTAGTATAGTGTACTGCAAGGCGCAGACAGCGTGGTGTACCCGCGCCTAGCGAGCCCCGCCGCGCCGCGCTACGCCGCCGCCACGCTCGCGCATCTCGAGCACTTCGCGGCCGAGGGACTGCGGACGCTCGTCTTCGCAGTCGCCAACATACCGCACCATGTCTATAAGGTACCGCTAGTATAGTGTACTGCAAGGCGCAGACAGCGTGGTGTACCCGCGCCTAGCGAGCCCCGCCGCGCCGCGCTACGCCGCCGCCACGCTCGCGCATCTCGAGCACTTCGCGGCCGAGGGACTGCGGACGCTCGTCTTCGCAGTCGCCAACATACCGCACCATGTCTATAAGGTACCGCTAGTATAGTGTACTGCAAGGCGCAGACAGCGTGGTGTACCCGCGCCTAGCGAGCCCCGCCGCGCCGCGCTACGCCGCCGCCACGCTCGCGCATCTCGAGCACTTCGCGGCCGAGGGACTGCGGACGCTCGTCTTCGCAGTCGCCAACATACCGCACCATGTCTATAAGGTACCGCTAGTATAGTGTACTGCAAGGCGCAGACAGCGTGGTGTACCCGCGCCTAGCGAGCCCCGCCGCGCCGCGCTACGCCGCCGCCACGCTCGCGCATCTCGAGCACTTCGCGGCCGAGGGACTGCGGACGCTCGTCTTCGCAGTCGCCAACATACCGCACCATGTCTATAAGGTACCGCTAGTATAGTGTACTGCAAGGCGCAGACAGCGTGGTGTACCCGCGCCTAGCGAGCCCCGCCGCGCCGCGCTACGCCGCCGCCACGCTCGCGCATCTCGAGCACTTCGCGGCCGAGGGACTGCGGACGCTCGTCTTCGCAGTCGCCAACATACCGCACCATGTCTATAAGGTACCGCTAGTATAGTGTACTGCAAGGCGCAGACAGCGTGGTGTACCCGCGCCTAGCGAGCCCCGCCGCGCCGCGCTACGCCGCCGCCACGCTCGCGCATCTCGAGCACTTCGCGGCCGAGGGACTGCGGACGCTCGTCTTCGCAGTCGCCAACATACCGCACCATGTCTATAAGGTACCGCTAGTATAGTGTACTGCAAGGCGCAGACAGCGTGGTGTACCCGCGCCTAGCGAGCCCCGCCGCGCCGCGCTACGCCGCCGCCACGCTCGCGCATCTCGAGCACTTCGCGGCCGAGGGACTGCGGACGCTCGTCTTCGCAGTCGCCAACATACCGCACCATGTCTATAAGGTACCGCTAGTATAGTGTACTGCAAGGCGCAGACAGCGTGGTGTACCCGCGCCTAGCGAGCCCCGCCGCGCATCACTGTACTGGCTATCAGTTCAAAAAATATAATAACGTGTATTAATTTGTTCCCCAGGACTGGTCAAATACGTACCACAAGGCGAGTATAGCGATACAAGATCGCGAGGAGAAGATAGAAGAGGCGGCGCTACTCATAGAGAACAACCTGCATTTACTGGGAGCCACCGCCATCGAGGACAAACTGCAGGTTCGATTTGTACTATATTGTAAGAGATTTCTCACAGTGCTATCAGAAACGATCTGAAAACGGATGCGCTCGGAGCCGATCGGTTACACTCGCAGCCGATCGGATGCGCTCGGAGCCGGGTGGATATAATATAATTATATCAGAATGCACGCAATCGCAGCCGATCGGGTGCGTGAGCGAGAAAGAGCATAAGCGCGTTCAAGCATTCTTAATGACAATAGCAGTGGAGATGCAAATATAAACCTTACTACAAATACTAAAAACTCTGTTTTCAACGTGATAAGAATCTGCTCTCCTCTCTGAGCCTGTCTGTGTGAACGGCCCCTAAGGCGCAGAAGGCAGAAATACTCCCAACTTAGTTGACAGCTCAGCCTATTGATATGGCAGTTACCCGAGCCTGAAGTCGTCCCTAATATTGTAATAATGTGTTGTGTTGCAGGAGGGCGTTCCGGAGACGATAGCGGCGCTGCTGAAGGCCAACATCAACGTGTGGGTCCTCACGGGCGACAAGCAGGAGACCGCCATCAACATCGCGCATTCCGCCCGCCTCATACACCCGCACATGCCGCTCATCCTGCTCAACGAGGACTCGCTTGACGTCAGTCACATCACACTTACACTTACACTTACCCTTTATACTCATCGACTACACTTCTAACTACCCTGCGGTTATCCGCAACTCAGCTAGAGGTTTGACTGGCCTCTAGCTCAGTTGGTAGTAGCTCTGCCTTCTGCGCCGTAGGTCGTGGGTTCGATCCCCACCGAGAACAAATATTTGTGTGGTGAACATAAATGTTTGTTCTCTGTCTGGGTGTTATATTGTATTCTAAGTATGTATTTACAAAAAAAATGTATTCAAGTATTATATCAGCTATCTGGTTCCCATATTACAAGCTCTGCTTAATTTGGGGGCGGGGTGGTGTTGTGTGAATTTATTTATTTATTTATCTCTCTGACAACCCAAAGCTGTCACCGGCGAACAGGTGGAGAATAAAGGCGAATTGTAGGAGGCCGCACTACCTGATGGATATTGTAAAGATCGCGAGAAATTAGTAGCTGGCTTGTTTTAATCGTTTATAAATTTAATTTGCATGCCATTTAGGTAGAATTTCGTTGCAATTTTATGATTAAAAAAAAATCAGTGGACTTACTTAGGCTGATGAGTGAATCAAACCGTATGTTGACATCCTCAGGGTACGCGAGACAGTATCTCCCGACACGCGGCAGAGTTCGGCGACAGTCTCCGTCAACAGAACGACGTGGCGTTAGTCATAGATGGCAAGTCGCTTAAGTACGCGATGGGATGCGACCTCAAGAAGGACTTCCTAGATCTTTGCGTGTCCTGCAAAGTTGTCGTGTGCTGTCGGGTCTCGCCCATACAGAAAGCAGAGGTAAGTTTATCTAGTGGCAGTCTTCTCTTTTTTCTCCGTGTCTATAATACTTTGGGAGACGGTGTCATCTGCCAAAAACTTGCCTTTCTCATATAGTTTCTCGTATATGTACGTAGGTTTTTAACTGAAGATTAATGAGACTGCGACTTTTATTAGAACTGTTATTGGCTCTGTCATATTCTCTGATTGTTTTTGGAAGACTTATTCGACTACGAATGTAAAAAACGATAGGAAACAAATAATAATGTTTTTGTCCCTAACACTAAGATGTTCAAAGCGATCCTTGTGAGTTAACTGAATGCCCTAACTTTGACTATGAATGTGAACGTTAATCTGTTGACTGCGGTGGTTTTAGATTGTATAGAAACAGGCAAAGAGTGAGTGGATGAGTGTTTGCAGGTGGTAGACATGGTGTCGGTAGCGACGGGCGCGGTGACGCTGGCTATCGGCGACGGCGCTAACGACGTCGCCATGATACAGCGCGCATCCGTCGGCGTCGGCATCTCCGGCGTGGAGGGGCTGCAGGCCGTCTGCGCCTCCGACTACAGCATAGCACAGGTTTGGACACCTACACACGATAATGATAAAAAACTTTGATAAAAAAATTGTTTGATTAATAATTCCTTTGAAAGAACCAATCTAGAAACGTAGGTCATATACGGACTGCACTCGGTAAGGTCTGTTATAGAATGTATGGTCATTGAGAGACAAAAATAGAGCATTACCGGTCAACTTGGATATAAAGAAGGCATTAGATGTCTGTGATTGGGTTATTCGATCGAAATTTGAAGGCAACCATCGTGCAGACGAAGATTTGTACAAGTGGGTTGCTAGTTTTTATCCTGGCGAAGCATGCGAGCTATAGTAGACGACGGTAGCTCTAATTTCATGGATATCTACGATGGTGTTTCGCAAGGCTCTGTATTAGCTCCAACATTGTTCCTTCTGCACGTCAATGACGTTGTCCACTGATAACAGTCATTTGCTATCTGCAGATGGTTCATACTCACACCTCGAAAATAGAGTGGTCGCGCACCGTTCACTTTCTTAGGGTTTCAAGCAGAAAAAACATCGAGATTTTTGATAGTTTTCAGGGGAACTGTCAATATTTCTATGTCTGAACTTCCTCTTGCCTTCCTAATTAGTGGCATCTATAATTATAAGCGCTGTATTGTCCAGTTCCGTTTCCTGCTGCGCCTGCTGCTGGTGCACGGCGCGTGGAACTACTCCCGCATCAGCAAGCTCATCCTGTACTCCTTCTACAAGAACATCTGTCTCTACGTCATCGAGCTCTGGTTCGCCATATACTCCGCCTGGTGAGTAACACTATTTATAAACTGATCCCGAAATTAGTTACTCTAAGTCTTGTTTGTTCCTCTATGCTTTTTAAGCTGTTTCTTTTCTCCACATTATTCATTTCCTTCTGTCACTTTTTGTTATCATTTTAAATAACTTTCTTCTTTGAATTTCTAGAGCCTTTTTTATACTCCAATGTTTATCAAATCCTCAGGTCTGGCCAAATCTTGTTCGAGCGGTGGACGATAGGTTTCTACAACGTTATGTTCACTGCGCTCCCGCCGTTCGCGATAGGACTCTTTGACAAGCTCTGCTCGCCTGAAATCATGCTAAGGGTAAGCACACTGGCATCAATATAAAACTATCCTTCTCATCTTTGTTACTAATTTTAGCTAATTTATCCATCTCTAGATAATCCGTCAGATTAAATATCCGTCTCTTTTATAGGTTTAACTAACACTTTATTTGACAAATAGCGTTAATCCGTTAAGATGGTAAAATCTACCGTAATAATATTTCTTTAATGCTGTTTTTATTTTTATCCAAATTCAGCTTATGAATCCTACCAAATTTTTTCCATATGTTTATTTAGGTTTTACCACTGCCCCTCGCAACAACTCTTCTGTAATGTATTGTATTGTAATGTCCAGCACCCAGTGCTGTACATCCCGTCGCAGCAAGGGTTGCTGTTCAACGTGCGCGTGTTCTGGGTGTGGGCGGTGAACGCGCTGCTGCACTCCGTGCTGCTGTTCTGGCTCCCCGTGGCGCTCGCGCAGCACCACGTGCTGTGGCCCAGCGGCAAGGACGGCGGCTATCTCGTGCTCGGGAACATCGTCTATACGGTCAGTGCTGCTGTTCTGGCTCCCCGTGGCGCTCGCGCAGCACCACGTGCTGTGGCCCAGCGGCAAGGACGGCGGCTATCTCGTGCTCGGGAACATCGTCTATACGGTCAGTGCTGCTGTTCTGGCTCCCCGTGGCGCTCGCGCAGCACCACGTGCTGTGGCCCAGCGGCAAGGACGGCGGCTATCTCGTGCTCGGGAACATCGTCTATACGGTCAGTGCTGCTGTTCTGGCTCCCCGTGGCGCTCGCGCAGCACCACGTGCTGTGGCCCAGCGGCAAGGACGGCGGCTATCTCGTGCTCGGGAACATCGTCTATACGGTCAGTGCTGCTGTTCTGGCTCCCCGTGGCGCTCGCGCAGCACCACGTGCTGTGGCCCAGCGGCAAGGACGGCGGCTATCTCGTGCTCGGGAACATCGTCTATACGGTCAGTGCTGCTGTTCTGGCTCCCCGTGGCGCTCGCGCAGCACCACGTGCTGTGGCCCAGCGGCAAGGACGGCGGCTATCTCGTGCTCGGGAACATCGTCTATACGGTCAGTGCTGCTGTTCTGGCTCCCCGTGGCGCTCGCGCAGCACCACGTGCTGTGGCCCAGCGGCAAGGACGGCGGCTATCTCGTGCTCGGGAACATCGTCTATACGGTCAGTGCTGCTGTTCTGGCTCCCCGTGGCGCTCGCGCAGCACCACGTGCTGTGGCCCAGCGGCAAGGACGGCGGCTATCTCGTGCTCGGGAACATCGTCTATACGGTCAGTGCTGCTGTTCTGGCTCCCCGTGGCGCTCGCGCAGCACCACGTGCTGTGGCCCAGCGGCAAGGACGGCGGCTATCTCGTGCTCGGGAACATCGTCTATACGGTCAGTGCTGCTGTTCTGGCTCCCCGTGGCGCTCGCGCAGCACCACGTGCTGTGGCCCAGCGGCAAGGACGGCGGCTATCTCGTGCTCGGGAACATCGTCTATACGGTCAGTGCTGCTGTTCTGGCTCCCCGTGGCGCTCGCGCAGCACCACGTGCTGTGGCCCAGCGGCAAGGACGGCGGCTATCTCGTGCTCGGGAACATCGTCTATACGGTCAGTGCTGCTGTTCTGGCTCCCCGTGGCGCTCGCGCAGCACCACGTGCTGTGGCCCAGCGGCAAGGACGGCGGCTATCTCGTGCTCGGGAACATCGTCTATACGGTCAGTGCTGCTGTTCTGGCTCCCCGTGGCGCTCGCGCAGCACCACGTGCTGTGGCCCAGCGGCAAGGACGGCGGCTATCTCGTGCTCGGGAACATCGTCTATACGGTCAGTGCTGCTGTTCTGGCTCCCCGTGGCGCTCGCGCAGCACCACGTGCTGTGGCCCAGCGGCAAGGACGGCGGCTATCTCGTGCTCGGGAACATCGTCTATACGGTCAGTGCTGCTGTTCTGGCTCCCCGTGGCGCTCGCGCAGCACCACGTGCTGTGGCCCAGCGGCAAGGACGGCGGCTATCTCGTGCTCGGGAACATCGTCTATACGGTCAGTGCTGCTGTTCTGGCTCCCCGTGGCGCTCGCGCAGCACCACGTGCTGTGGCCCAGCGGCAAGGACGGCGGCTATCTCGTGCTCGGGAACATCGTCTATACGGTCAGTGCTGCTGTTCTGGCTCCCCGTGGCGCTCGCGCAGCACCACGTGCTGTGGCCCAGCGGCAAGGACGGCGGCTATCTCGTGCTCGGGAACATCGTCTATACGGTCAGTGCTGCTGTTCTGGCTCCCCGTGGCGCTCGCGCAGCACCACGTGCTGTGGCCCAGCGGCAAGGACGGCGGCTATCTCGTGCTCGGGAACATCGTCTATACGGTCAGTGCTGCTGTTCTGGCTCCCCGTGGCGCTCGCGCAGCACCACGTGCTGTGGCCCAGCGGCAAGGACGGCGGCTATCTCGTGCTCGGGAACATCGTCTATACGGTCAGTGCTGCTGTTCTGGCTCCCCGTGGCGCTCGCGCAGCACCACGTGCTGTGGCCCAGCGGCAAGGACGGCGGCTATCTCGTGCTCGGGAACATCGTCTATACGGTCAGTGCTGCTGTTCTGGCTCCCCGTGGCGCTCGCGCAGCACCACGTGCTGTGGCCCAGCGGCAAGGACGGCGGCTATCTCGTGCTCGGGAACATCGTCTATACGGTCATTGCTGCTGTACGCCCTGGCTCAGAGATCTGGTCAGACTGCACTCTCTCCTGTCGGTACAATAGTTCATTTTGTAAATGCGCCTCGAAGAGGCTTTTTTTGCGTACTTGACACCATATTTTCCAACATTTCTTATTTTTTACGCCGGTTCTTTCATGATGTTTTTCGAGAATACAAGTTTGGATTTCCCTAGTCTAGTGTGACGCGCATTGAATTGACCAGTTCGCAGTCTTTCCGCGTCATTCCCACACCATCCACCTGCCCGGTTCCCTGCGTCTCAAGTCCCTTAGGATCATAAAGGGATGTATAAGTAATATGTGGTGTGATGTTCCAGTACGTGGTGCTGACGGTGTGCCTGAAGGCGGGGCTGGCGACGCACTCGTGGACGTGGGTCACGCACTGCGCCATCTGGGGCTCCGTCGCCATGTGGTTCCTCTTCATCCTGCTCTACAGGTCAGTTCTACCGCTGCAAGAGCAGTAGCTCCTTTGTCCTCAGTTGCAGTGGCCAGGGTATATAGCTCGTGGACAACCCACAATCGCTGGGAGATGATGCAACCGGAAGATACCGTAAAAGAAGCCCAAGGGCATCGAGTGAGGTACCACATACGAAAAGTCGGATGGATTTGAATCAAAATCGGACCTCATCAAGCTAATGAAAATATGTGTCTTACACCACCTTCGGTTTATGTTATAAACGGTAAGGTTGTATGCTCTGGTACCTTAAATTCCTATCGTCACACAGCTGGCTTGCATACCTTCATTCTCGCAAACCGAGTCATTGAAGTGTCCGTTGATATGTGGGCGGGATGAAGTCACTTTATTGGACTATTTATCAACGTCTAAGTAAAGTCTAAAGAAGACTTTACTGTGTTTTGTTGTGTGTTGCAGCAACATCTACCCTCTGATCGGCATCGGCGCCGTGATGCGCGGCATGGATCAGATGGTGTTCTCGTCTCTGGTGTTCTGGCTCGGCTTGGTGCTGGTGCCCGTCTGCACGCTGCTGCCCGACCTCATCGTCACTGTGTGAGTACCCACCGTGCCTCATGTGCCGGCTCATTCATGTCTCTGGTGTTCTTCTAGGCTTTGTCGCGTGGAACTGGCACCTAGACTCACCTAGCTGTAAGACGTGTCAAAGTGATCCTTGTAATGCTACGACTTTGAGTTGGGTTGTGTTTCCTTGTGTCACGTTCGTTATAGGTTGTCGCGCTCGCTGGGCTACGAGCCGTACCACTCGCAAGGCATGCTGGCCGCCATAGCGCTGGTCGAGGCGCGCCGCCTGTGGCCTTGCCGCCGCCTCTCCGATGCCGCGCCTCCTGCCATCAACACTGTTATTATTACCCTTTATTTGTGTTTAGAAATCACTTTATATCAAGTATAGTTCGAACTATAGTCAAATCAATAGCGAATATCGTAGGAAAACTTGTTTGCATCGAAATAATATTTTTGTAATGTTCTCTCAAACATTGTGGGTTACGAGTTTTAAAAGCTTACTTAGTGGTTTTTTATTTTCAAGAATGTTAAAATTGCGAGTGAGAAATTGTATAACGGTTGTTTGTGCGATTAGTTAACTTATATTTAGTTTGACAAGAGAATAGTTATATAAATCATTGCCTTTGAGTATTTGTAGTTGTATCGTTGACTGTAATATTTGGGCTATCACTTAGGGTTAATTTGGATTGTACTTAATTAAAAGTAATTATTTTATCGTTAGCCAATTGAGCGGCAAAATCAAACGTTTCCTATTGCATTACAGCGTGCATAACTCGGCATTCAAGACGGTGACGGAGGCGGTGCGAGAGAGCGAGATAAAACAACGCGACCCGACCGAGCTGCTCGCACAGCCGCGACATTCGTGAGTACTGGCCCTTTCTATCACAGCACACTACTATTGCAACTAGCTAATTATATGAAACATACATACAGATTTTATATTTAATTCCCCAAAACGACTGTTGATACGGAGATTAGTTACCGCTTTGCCATCGGCTCTCAAATCTATGTGATTTCCTTATGAGAACGTAAACACTACAAATCTAAAAAAAAGTATAAAAGTTGTCCGGGTTTTTATCAAAAAAGTAAACAGGCCTTTGCATCTATTGTCGATGATTGATATACCGTCAGAGCAACTGTTGTTTACGCATACCTCACTTACGGGATGCTATAGTGCCTGGGACAGGAATGTAGGTGAGATAGGCTTGCCTATTCCATCTACATATTTATGAACTCCACCCAGATAGAAGCACCAAACGACCAAGCTTAGGATAAATAGCAACACTTACGTCTTGGTCTCCATAACAAGTAAAAACAAAGTCATTGTTGTATGTCTTATGTTTCATATATTTCTAGTAAGCAAAGGAATCGAAAAAACGCAAACCTACTTTCTGTTTTGAGGCATACTTTGGGGTTTTCAATCTACAATTATAAAATAAAAGCCTCTGGGTGTTATTAATAATCCTGGCGTAGCGTTGGACTAGTTAATCCGTGTTTTGTCACATTTGCTCAAGTTGACAATTGCATGTCAATGCAAGAGACAAAACACGGATTAACTAGTCCAACGCTACGCCAGGATTATTAATAACACCCTCTAAGTTTGTCCTGAAACTTCAATGTAGTAAAACGAAATAACATCATTTCATAATGGTTTCAGGCTCCTTCAATAGTATTTCAGTTTTAACTCTTCCATACATAGACGACCCTCTAGGGTAGTGCAGAAAGTTTAAAAATTACCTTAATACATATAATTAGAGTGCATTATTATTTGTGTGAATGATCTTAAAAATGGAATGTGCGTGTGGAGTGTCCCTAATTTTGCCACTGTTTGGAATGACGTGCATATTAAACCTTATTATAAATTTCATTTATTAATTATTTAACCTATTCTAGCGCACTCAGGTGTAGGTTTATTTACTTGACACATAATATTTAGATTATTTTGTTATTTAATACAAATATTTATTAATTTATCCATTACTAGATTAGCAGCTCTGACGTAAAAATATACAGATAGAGTTTATAAAATATTATTTCAAACATAAAACACTATAGTAAAGTATATTGTGTATTTTTAATGTATGTAGTGTATATTTCTGAAAATGTATATCAATATGTAAATATGCAGATCACCTTTTTGTACATCTTGGTGTAATAGATATGACTATATTTCTCTTTAGTGTTTTGAAACAATTCGAGTTCAGAGCATCAAATGAGTTGTAATTTTTTTGTAGCATCATTTAGAGAAATATGGTCGATTCCACATCGTACATGAGTTCAGTAGCGAGCACCACATTAGTACGTTATTGTTGAGTACGCTTTGCATCTCCCCTCCCCCCCTCCCCCCTCCTTGCACCCGTACACCCGTGCTGCGTTACCGGCGGGTACCTACGTCACGGGGACGCATGTGCACTGTCGCCACTGCGATCTGTTCCGTCCTGTATTGTATATCGCTATCGCATTATGTATAGCCACCGCCTCGGTATCCAGGCCTCATTCCTAATAGTTGGCTAAACTCAAAACAAAATGGCCGATCAATCAGCTGTCACCTCTAAAATAAAGAGAATGACTATGAAGGCTCTCGTTTGCATCGATCGAGGTTGACGTGTTTAGGTCGGCGCGGCGATGCTATGTGATGTCGGGGTAGATGCGCCAGGTACTGTCGGCACGGGTGTAGCGGGCGGCGCCGCGCTCGGTGTGTAATGTGTGGTTGTGGGGGCAGCAAGCGGCGGCGCGGCTCGCCGGTGGGGCTGCGCTGGCGGCGCGGCGTGGCGCCCGAGGAGGCCCCCGCGCCCTCGCGGCGTCTCACCGACGCCGACGCCGACGCCGACGGGGGCCCGCCGCCGAGGGACGGCGCGATGCAGAACGGCGGCGGACACCGCGCGCGCCCGCCGCGGCTCCGCGACTCGCACGTCATATGACACGCCACCGTCGGCTGAGCTCCGAGCCGCTCGATGCCCCAATTTGTGTTTCATGAGGGATTAATCTTTGTATTATATTTAACAGGCGTCGCGGAGTATTCGCATTCGAGATGCGATGTCGAGTTGAACTCGATAGTTTTAATATCGACTGAGTATTATTATATCGATGGTAGATTTTGTCTAATGTTGTTTCTCGTTAGTGTATGACTGATTAGTAAATCTCATCCGACCGCTAGGTGGCGCTGTCTTGACGTGACGGACGGTATATAGGCATTGCTGTGTCATTTTGCACGGTTATCTCGATTGCCTATTTTGAAAAAAAGTATTTCCTTCTAATAATATCTTCCTAAGTAATTGTTCCTCTTAATGTTTTGGGATAAGAACACATTACTACATAATGTATCTACTTATATTCTACTTACGATTTACATGAAGCTAGATATCATTGCTTATCCTAATCTTAAAGTCTTCTCAAAGTATTTTTATACATATTTATTGATTACTAAAGATTATAATAATGTTATTTACTAGTTGGACTTACGTGAGTTATATAATAAGAGGAAAGGCCGCCGTAAGATGGTAATTACTATTTATATAGATGTTTATAGTGTGTGCTAGTATATTACTGCTCAATACACATCCTACCACTCGGCTGAAGAGTATTCTGGTGCGTTTAACGCTTGTACTCATGTCGGATGTTGACCAGTCACCCCATATAATTATGATGGATCGGGGTTCCTGTGGGGGAAGAGTATGGCGCGTAAAACCCATAATAAATTATACATTTTCATGTACCTACAAAAAAATCTCCAATACGTCTGAAGTCAGGGGTTAGAAGCTGATGCTGAATGTCGATTCTATTCGAAAACATTATTTAAAAATAAATAACACGTAATGTCAATGTCATGTCCAAGTTGCCGGAAATGAATGAACATTCATAGACAATATAATCACTTTTGGCTGAATGAATGATGGTTTTTGGGGGACTGTTCAACACCGACTATTACATCCAGTGTTTGGAATTCCATTTGTTTAGACTTCTTTTACTACTATTACACTGTGTGATCTTTTGTCATCATTGAAATGTTTGCATTTCCTGTCACTATGTACATTCCTGCCTGCCACGGCTATAATCTTATAGTTTTTTTAAGCGTGGATATTTCCATTAATTTATTCTAGATATATTGTTCCTACATTCCACATTTTTAGATATTTAATCGCGTGTGCCACAATTTAGGCTGAGTAAGCCTAGTTCAAACAAATTACTGAATGTTATTCAAACTAAATTAATTTATATCCGTCTTCAAAAGGCTATAATTTGTTACTTAAATCGAATTCTGATTGATATTGTAGATTTTTTACTAGATATTGTGTGTAGCCATCTTTTAGATGCTAGAGAGCTTCTTTCATCATTCACTTATTTTTTTACCCGCCCTCTGGACTTCCCACGAGTTCAAGCTAATTTCTATTGATAAATTCAGATTATTTGAAAATAAATGCACGGCTGATAATTAATTGGTGAACGATGAATGAAGCATAGTTTTGTCGAATTGTCGTGTGTATAGTTTATTTGTATATTCGATACGATTGTAAAGTGAATATTACGTTTTGTATATTAACATTATTAGTACCGTTGGCTAGTTCGTATTCGTGTTCGTGTTTATTAATGTACAATTACGTATTGTAAACTGTACGTATATTTTTAATTTGGTAATATTTAATATTTGATCCGCCATTTTCAATGAAATTAATTGGATGTACTCATTATATTAATAAAAGAAAACAGATTATTAAAAATACTAATTTATTTAGTTAGTTGATGTTTAAAACTGTTTTAAATTGTTTGCAATGTGCTAATGTTTAGGTAAATTATTAGAAGTACATAAGCACAGTACATGCAACATGTGGTTATAGTCTCACACTGTCTGACAACAGTTTCTTCCGTCTATTCAATGTAAATACATTAAAATAAACGAATGTATGCAAACTCTTGTATTACATTACAAATATCCTTGCTATTTTACTTTGCTTTCAATTACTCTGTATATACAATATCATTTAAAGTTTATTAAAATCATGTCAATTGTTCTCTTGTACATATTCCTGTTAGTATTTGTTTTTTTTTGTATAATTTTTTTTTTTAGAGTATACCATAAATAAACCATTTCTTAAACATATGTATATATTTATTATTAAATGACAATTTTTCGGTTAAAATGGTATTGAAAAAACTGTAAAAGTGTTCTTTAGTAATTTAGTTTTACTCTCATGAACTTTAGAAATTATTCGTTTTTGTGGAAGTAAACAAAATCATTGCTATCCTACATTAAACATAGCTCCATAATAAATGTACAAAACATTTCCAAACTTTATTACTTATGTAACTAATATTATTTTTTATTGTGTTGTAAATAATCACAACCATGTTTTAATATCTGAATTAATTACCTCTGTGTATAGTCAATCATATATCATAATTATCTGTCGTTTGTGTACATTATCAATATTCGCTTCCATATCTTACCTGTATGTAACTACGTAGACATATTCCAGTCTTCAATTGCGCGTTCTACTAATTAATTCAAAGTAAAATGTTCTCTATCTAGTAATCATAAGGATCATTTTAAAAATCTTGTATTCAGCGTTATAAACATGCGAGAAACGTGCGCAGATTCAAGACTGAAATATTGCTATTGCTATCAAATAACCGCTATTACAGTATATTGCAGGGTATAATAATCTGATGTCTTCCAAATGTTGTAAAGTAACCTGACTCATTTCTTGCAAGATTCTTTTACTTACAGTATTACCATGTTTGTTATTATTAACATGTTTTAAAGAAGCAAAAGCAGGCACACCCCATGTCTTCACCAATTTTGTCACATTTGAATGCTCCATCAACTTCCTTGATCGATTATTATGTTCTTACAGAAACCAGCTTAAACTTAAACCAAAATTCTGTTTTAAATTGAGGTTTTACAGCATCATCGTAATGTTGTCTACCGTCTTTTCAGTACAAATTAGTGTAACTGCCTTTGATTCTATAAGTGTGTAAAGTCACGGCTACAATGCCTAGCAGAGTGTTGTAAGGTAGAGCAATGTTGCAAGGATATGCGTAGGGGCTATCGGTAATGGTAGGTGTCGGTAAGCTAAGCTCACTAACCTGTTTCTGGTGACGTCATGCAGTGCGGTGGACGCGGCGCACGCCCTCGTCAGGCTGGCCCAGTGTAAGTACTGTGCGGACGGCGCCGGCGGACTCATCGCGACATGACGCTATACCCTTCCGCTTATACTGGATGATTACCCTTGGGGAATGTCAACTATTATAGTCTACTAGTGAAACTATCCAAGGAAGGGTTACAGAAAGTATTCGCAGAAGGTAAAGCGGCTTGGCGCGTACGGTAATGCTTGCATGGCTTCGCATGACGCTTGCTTTTCTTCGTTAGAACGTAGAATTGGGCACACCGCTGAGATGTATGAGCAAATCCAAGTGTACCCAGTTCTACGTGCATGTTTCGGACGAGCACGATACTGGTATCCTTTGCATCCTGTTCTAACCTCACTTTATATTCTGCTTCTGCAAATTGACGGCTCACTAGGCTCGTCACCTCACCCGTCACGTAAGACAAGTGAGCTTTTATTTTGGATTAGCACCATCACGCCTCTTTTTTATGTTGGGACCTACTGGAAAGACTATGTTCTGTCTTGTTTATTTACGATAACGTCCATTTAAAACGAATTTTAGGTCGAATTGGGAATACACTGCAAGTCTACCGTCGCTGCTAATGCGTCGTGACATGAGATAATGTTATTTAAAGTTGGAGTTGATAGTGTTCCCAAGTCGAGTGATTCGTTGGGCGTGGTTGTGTTGTCTCGGCGCGGCGCGCGCGCGGGTAAGAGTTGCATAGATAGTGAGTGCGGGCTCTGTGTGGCAGCCTCACGGAGACGGCGCGCCTGCTGCACAACGTGCGCAGCGTGTTCACGCGCCGCGCCGCCAACCGCGGGAACACCGACTTCGAGCTGTCACGTGAGTATACACCTCCCTCCACCGCCCCTCTCCCCCCTCCCTGCCCTGTGCCTGCCTAGCCAAGACCGGCCCGACCAACACGCCCACATGTAGCGAGCGATCCGCTCCTGTTGCCCGATACCCTTCCCCGTAGTGAGTTGCCAGCCCCCCCTCCCCACACCGCGCACTGCAGCGTCCTAGACGCCCACGGTACACTGACACTTTGCCAGACTAGCGTTGCAATCGGACTCGAGGTATCCAATTCCATTATTTAAATCATGAGTTTTACCATTACACTGTGCTAGCACACGATTAGTTCCGAGTTTGTTCGATCAATTTTTTTTCTTATTTTGGTATTTGTTGAGAGTGTGTTTTAATTCGGTTGTTGTGTGTAGATGGGTTCGCTTTCTCGCAAGAGGAAGGCGGCAGCGTGTCGCAGGCAGACGTCATCCGCGCGTACGACACCAGTCAGCCGAGAGCGGCGCGCTCCTGAGCTGACGGCGCCGGCGCCGCGGACGGCAGCGAAGCGACATCGTTTCTCACACGTACAAACTCTTCTAACTCTAAGATATTTATTGTAAATCACATGACAATGTTGTAGTAGTATTATTGTATTACGTTGGTTCCGCTCGTATGCGTTGCGACCATGTTATACCTAGTGCGAGTTTATCTACTGTTGTGTAATGTTAGTTCGGTCACAGGGATTGCTGAAGTTAACACCAAATTGCTAATTTGCTTTAAAGGTTATTATGTTTTTAAAACTGTGACTATGTACTCATGTTGTTTTGTATGCATAAGTTTTTAATGTAGCTAGTTTTAATAAGTTAAAACCATAGATGCTATAGTTGACGTATTATCTTGGAGATAGATCTTAGATCACTTACCTATTGAATAGGTAATTGTATCGATTTGATTTCGAATTCGAATTTTTTTAAACATTTAATATTTATTTAAGATAGAAAAATGCTTGTGTATTAGTTGATTCATATTCGCAGTTATTGCTTGCTTGCTTAGCACTGTTGTATGTATCAAAAATGTAGATATAATTAATTATGATTGAATTTACAAAGTATATCACCAGTTAGTAATGTAACTTAAAACTACTTACATTTGTTGGTAAGGTCGCAACCAAACTAAGAAACTCTTTTTGGTTTCAAATGAAAATATGCAATTTATCTAAGTAGCGTGTTGTTCAAATGAATATAATAACCTAATATTCATAGATATTGTATATTTAAAATCAATTTAATAAATAATTACAATGAGTCCTACTTTCCCCACACAATCGTATTGTCGTTTGCGGTTACACGATTACCTTCGATTCGATAACATGATGTTTTTTTGTTTTTTTTTTCAAAGCAATTACAACTGTAGTAGATACAGTTATATAGATAGATAGAACATTATTTATTGTACACCTTACAAACTAACAAAAAAAGAATTTAATAACATAAATATTATTCACTAAAATAACAAGTACAATGGGCGGTCTTATCGCTATAAAGCGATTTCTTCCAGACAACCTTTGGAAGAGAGGAATTAAAAAATATGGAAGATTGGCTGGGTGCACTTGAACATAACTTTAGTAAATTTTACTAAGTACAATAATACCTATTTCTCTATAAGTTGTAATTGTTTTGAAAAAAAAAACTGTACATGACAAGGAGCGGCGGGTAGGATATTGTACCACGGGTTTATATGCATACCTGTAATCTGTATACAATGTAATAAATGTGCATTCTGTGATGTCGCTTCATATTAGAATAGAATAACAAGAAATATATTTTAAACTTACTTAGGTAAAATAAGTATTTATTCTACAATATGAATACTGATGACCAGTGAATAATTCGGTGCGTTAGCTAAATTGAAAATCTCTTCTACACTAAAATATATTCTAAATTAATGTATGTACTTACACATGTAGTAAATCAATATGAAGAGATCTTATTGCACTGAATTCCCACGTTTGGATTATTATATTGGCACAATGTTAGCAATTAAGCAAAATACAGCCAAAGACAACTATTTTCAAACCTAGCTAAAGCTTGTAATCAATGTATTGGTCTGTGGGTAGCGTAAGACGACATTATCCTAGGCACCTCTTGAGTTCTGTTGAACAACATAAGAATTGAAATACTTTTCCGGGACTCGCTTACTTAATAGATAATAAAGCAGCATTATTCTCATATAAAAGTCATCATTTTTAAACAGAGTGAATTTTGTTTGCAGGTAATCTATTTATTTACTTTGCGCTACTCACAAAATAATCATATACAATTATCGGAATGTGTTTAAATTAGATATATTCTTATACGAATGAGTTTACCATTTTCTTGATTATCTTGTGAATCCTTCAGCAGGCAGTTTTCGGCATGAATGTACTCGGTCAGTTCGGGACTTGTTCCCATGAAGGATATGGTAAACTGGGTTTGTTTACTTAATTCATGTGATACAAAATATATGAAGCTAAATTTTTCAGAGTCTTTACAAAAGTGTGTTAGTGATGTTTTGGACTACTTGTATGTAACTGATGTAATATTATGTATAATGTAACACTATACCTCTTACTGTTTATTATTGTTAACTGTTCATTTACTAAGATTCGGCGGCGCAAGGTGGGGCTTCTTGAATAACAGAAAATATAATTTCAAGTTTAACTAAAATATTGAGTTTCATATATTATTATTTTTAAGAAAATATTAACATACCTACCGTATATTAAATTGAATGATCAATGTAAAATATTAAATAACAAATATTATTAGCAAATATCTGAAAATAAAATAAGCCCACTAAGTAGCACACTAAAAAAGCCACTGCTTTCAAGAAAAAGGGTAAAGGTGGGAATACAAATGTGGCTTGTGTTTAGGAGCCACACAGGAAAGCTGAAGGGCAATGTGGATCCCCTCGGCCTCTGCCTCTGCCCACCGCGACGCATGAGGTCCTCTCGACTAAGTACTCATTCGAATCACCATAGCGGGACCAAGCGGCTATATCATTCATCACAAAGATTTGATGCTCTGTTGCAGTGGGAGAAGGTTCACTATCGAACATGCCATGCCCCATCTTGCGCCTGCCCCTGTAATGTATTAGCGAAGTTGTGAATGTAACAGTAATAAATGTTTATTTGTTCTCGTTCTATAAACTGTAGTTTTATTTTTTCTTTGTAGATGGACTAGATTTTGGTAGAGTACTTTTTTTTTGAAGGGTGGGTGCCGGTGAAATTACTGGCACGTGAAGCTAAACATCTGTAGTACTGTACTTCAAGTTGATGGACGCAGGGCACGTTCCTGACGTGCGAGACCTATGAGGCAATGCTTTGTTTTAGGCGATGGTTACCTCTTAACGTCAGGTGGGCCATATGCTTTTTAGTAGTACAACAATAACACAATAACCATTAACTGAATCTTTTCTCGTCACAACAAGTCATAATGTTCCGTCTGAGAATGGAAAATCTTTGAGATAGCTCGTTCTTGTGCTGTTAACAAGGTGTAATTGTTCGCGTGCTAATTGGACTGACGGCCGATAAGTGAGTTAGATCCGCAGAATGCTAACCTACCGTCCGCGCTCCATGATGTCATGTAGCATTGAACATGACGGATGTCCTTGGCGGGTACAGCACTTCTGGATGAGTAAAAACTGTAGAAACCAAGCCATAGTCTAATCAAAATCAAAAGTGAATTTAATCAAAAATGTAAGTATTTATTCAGTATAGAATCGCAAGGATCACTCTGAATTGCCTTACAGCGAGGTGAGTCTAGGTGCCAGTTCCACGCGACCAAGCCTAGAAGACCGGGCAGCAAACTACGGCTCGGTTCCTACCGTTGCTTTATGTGATCCTACAAATAAAAAAAACCCGTTACCTAATAATATAATAAAGTTTTTGAAGTTTGAAGTCTCTTCTAGGCATGGTCGCGCGGCAACGAGCACCTTGGGTCACCTAGATTTTCACGTTAGTTGGTCCTTGTGACAGTAGACTGGTCCTAGTGAAATTATGACGTAATTTACGCCTTTTTAAAGTTATAGGAGCATTTAAATCAAAAGAATCACATAGGTACCTACATTTTCACAACATAACTATGAGGTTTAAGTCAAAGTTAAAAATAATATTTTATTTACTTGCACCGCAACGTTCCTTGAACCCTTGCCTTACCTTTGATGCCGATGGGGTGAATTGGTGACCCTGACACTGACACTGTGGCACAGCACAAATATGTTGGCATTAGGCAGTTGGTAGGTAAATTCACTTATGAACAACACGTGTTAGTAATGTAGAGATGGTGCACATTGCGGTTTGCGGTCTTTATGAACCGTCAGTTCATAAAGACAACATTTTTTCGTGGCAACACTGCTTTGAGTAAACAACTCGTTCTATTTATATTATTTTAAAATATTCAAAATTAATGTTAAACGTGTCTAAATTCGCGATTTAACAGTGTTTAAAAGTGGACATAGTGGAAAGCTAAATCTGTGAATGTTTTCACTTGGAATTATCAAGGATTTTTGTGATAAAACTCTAATTTTACAAAATTACCGGGAAAATATTTGAATGTATTTCACACCAGAACTGCCTGTTGGGTTAGTTCGAAGATCTTCAAGGACTACTGGATTCATAGTTCCGACTTGGTTGAATGTTGCAGACGTTCAGGTAACCTACCGATTTCATAAATCCTGTAAGTGCAAATAACATTTTAAACTGCCACTAACGCCACCGCTTCGCCGCGTCGCGTCGCTTCGTTGACCTCACCACTAGTTTTTCAATTACAAACAGAGATGGCGCCAGTGAACTATAATTGTAACAAATGCAACCAGCCATTACCGCCAAAACATTACATGACCTGCACAATTTGCAATATTAAACTGCACCTTGAGACATGCGCTACGGTCACTGAGGCTCATTACAATTATCTGTCAGTTAAAAGTAGAGCCGAATGGAGGTGTGGGACTTGCATCTGGAATAAAGCAAAGGCTATTACCACACCACTCAGACCGGCGGATGTAGGACCTCTACATTTAAACCGCAATAAAATAACTAACTCATCGAAGTTAAACATGACCTTCACCACCTCAACCACAAAAAAAGATACATCCCAGACATCCATACCGCGACCGATTGTATCGCCATCAGTGGACAAACCAACAACGGTTGCGAAGAAAAAGGCGGTAACCAACATAGCAATCATGAATGAACTGTTAAATGTCAGTGACCATGTCTCCAAACAATTCATGTCTCAGAATGAGAGGATAAATGACCTTGTTGTGATTCTAGGAGAAATTAAGAAGTGTGTTACGGAAATAAATACGAAACATAACACACTAAGAGTCGATGTAGGTAGATAACATCTGTGAGACCATTGATGAAATAAAAGATAACCAAGGTATGATGACCAACACGATAGAGTGCGTCAAATCTAGGTTGCAGCAGCTGCAGTCTGAAAAACACGCAATTCAAAATGATTTAACTACAACCAGTATTAAAGTAGCATCACTGCTAAATAGCGACCCTGACAAAGATATTGGTATTTCTAGCAAAGCAGATAAGCAAGGTAAAACTAATAGTGGAACGGCGGGAACATTAGTCTCCCCCTGTAAAAGTGGCACCACTGCGTTAGTCGAAAGACCGAACATAGTATGCCTTAATAACCCCATAAGCCGTGAAATTCAAGCAACGCGCAAGGATAGGATCTCATCACAAAAATCCCCCTTTGTTGTGATACCGCAGGACATTGAGAGTTTTATACCCTTGCCGCCAAAATCAAATGTGATACCGCCAGCAGTAGAAAGCGTAGATTACCAACAAGCTGAAGACCTCATACGCGATGACCCCTGGCAGATTGCACAGCATAGACGCAAGAACAAGCGCCAAGGCCTCGTAATAGGGAAAGGGCAACAACATCATCAACTGCAAGCTATAGAGAGAACCAAAAAAATACACGCCTGCTTCTTACAACCTAAAACATCTGTTGAAGCCATGATATCGCACATGGAGAAAATTGCCAATAGAAAAGGATTTAATGCATACAAACTTACATTAAGGCATGACCACTACGCCTCCTTTGTTCTAACAGTGCCTGAAAGCTCTTGTAATTTGCTGCTTACTCCAGAAGCCTGGCCAGCTGGTACAGAAGTGTGTGAGTGGTTTCACAGAGGAGTCAGGCGTGAGCACAATAGTCAACCCCGCACACCTGGCCAAACATATTACGGGAAGGACGACACCAGTATTGCCGGGAAATATCTCTAAATGTAGACTAAATGCTGTGTACCAAAACGTTAACGGCCTCAAAACTAAATTGCTTCAGTGGCGCCGAAACGCGACACTGCTCAACTGTGACTTTATTGCAGTGACTGAAACAAACCTGGATGATTCGGTAACTGACGCTGAAGTTACACCGTACGGATGGAGTTTGGTCAGGCGAGATAGAGGTTCTAATGGGGGAGGAATATTAGTCGCAGCTAGGCCAGGCCTTGAACTCTCACGTCAGCATCATCTTGAGACAGGACACGGTGAGGATCTGTGGGCATCTTTCTGCTATAGAAATCGCACAGTAATGTGGGTGTCGTGTATATCAAACCATCGGCTAAGGAGGAAGAATACATGTCTTGGTACAGCAAAGTGGAAGAAAACATGTCTTCAGTACTAAAGAGTTCCACTGTCATTATACTTGGAGATTTGAACCTAAACAGTGCTAACTTGAACACTAAAAATTACACTCACTATTTTTTGAATTTCTGTGATTTTGTAGATAGTAATAGCATTGTAAATAGAACAGGGAGTAAATTAGATGTAGTGCTAACAAATAATTATGTAACCGAGGTAAGTGTGTGTGAGGCAGACGGCGGTTTGGTGGATATAGTAGATAAATATCACCCACCTCTGGATATAGCACTTCATGTTGGGGTCATGGAAAAAGAACCACCTCTGGAACCTAGCAACATTGAGTCAAGTCATGATTGGAATTTTGGGAAGGCTAATTTCATCTTGCTATATAAACTCATAAACGAGATAAGTTGGTACGACGTGCTAGCGGAAACAAATGTAGACAGCGCGGTTGATATTTTTTATTCTAAACTCCAGAGCAGTTTCAACTTAAGTGTCCCAAAGAAAATCCGGCGCACAAAACCTACTCGCAGATACCCTACCTGGTATTCCAATGAAATTATTAATAACATAAAGGTAAAATGGAGCTTACACAAAATTTGGAAACAAAGTAAGGACCCTCATATCTACAGTTTCTTTACAGCAATCAGAGCATCCATAAAGCATGAAGTTACAGTAGCACAATATAAATACACAATTAATATCCAGAATAATATAATAGCAAACCCACGCGCATTTTGGAATTACGTTAAAAGCCTTAGAACAAAAGGAGGATTTGATCCCTGTATAACTCACGAAGGCCACAAATACACTGGCCAGGCAGCTGCCGCAGCGTTTGCGAATTATTTTAGTAGCGTATTTCTATCTCAGTCCCCCATTCTCAACCCTGACCATATAAAACTAAACATTAACGAACACTCCTCAGTAAGCGTTTTAAATTTTACTGAAGCAGAAATAGAACATTTTGTACAAAAACTAAAACCCAAAAGTTCCATAGGTCCTGACAACATCCCACCGTACATAGTAAAAGCCTTCAAAACTCAATTAACATCACCAATAACTCATATTTTTAACCTTGCTCTCAAAACGTGTACTTATCCCAAAGTATGGAAAGAATCGCGTGTAATTCCAATTTTTAAATCAGGAGATAAGACATTAGTAAATAACTACAGACCAATCGCCATCCTCTCATGCCTAGCAAAACTGTTTGAGAGTAGTTTACAAGCAAAATTGTATAGACAGGTAGAACCATTCCTGCACGATGCCCAACATGCGTTTAGAAAGGGCCGCTCCGTTAATACAAACCTACTCACACTCGTGGACTACATTTCATGCAATCTGGACTATAGCACCCAAGTTGATGTAATCTACCTTGACTTTCAAAAAGCATTCGACCAAGTAGACAACGATGTCCTTTTAAACAAATTAAGCTCGTTTGGTTTCGCCCCAAGTCTGCTGAGGTTTTTTGCTGACTATCTGCGTGATCGAAGACAGTTCGTTCGGCTTGGCTGTTATAATTCCAAGCCCTATCACACCAGATCTGGCATTAGCCAAGGATCATCTTTGGGTCCTTTGTTGTTTACACTAATGGTTGATGATCTTGCTAAGACACTTACACACGCAAGGTGCCTGCTCTATGCAGACGACCTAAAGTTATACTATCAAATTAAATCTGTGGACGATGGCAGCGCCCTTCAGAAAGATTTAGAAGCAATTCAGTCATGGAGTACACAGAATAGTCTTAACTTAAATATTTCAAAATGCCAAGTTATGACTTTTAGCAGATCAGAACATCCAATTATTATGCAATACAATATAGATGGAGGTATATTATTAAGACCACAAGTCGTTAAAGACTTGGGCATCATCTTTGATTCACAGCTAACCTTCCATAACCATATAAGGAAACTTGCAGTAGATACTTTTAAAAAACTAGGCTTTGTTACCCGTAATTGCAAAGAATTTACCAATATTAGTGCGATTAAACTGCTGTACACGTCTTTAGTCAGGTCGAAATTGGAATCAAGCGCCTGTGTCTGGAATCCCCACGAGGTGACGTATACTCTGATGTTGGAAAAAGTGCAGAAAAGATTTCTGCGCTTTCTCTACAAAAGAGTGTACGGCTACTATCCGTTTATGTACCCAACCAAATATCTTCAGGGTACACTGGGATTCCATTCTCTTGAAACTAGGAGGCTGTATGAGCAAATGATTAATATCTGTCGCATTTTGCGTGGGATCGTCAACTGTCCTGACCTACTTCATGAAGTGAGCAGACTATGCGTGCCAGATCACTGCACTAGATTCCGCCCGGGTCGAGTACCACTGCTGGCTCCAAGAAACGCGCGTACAGTCGCGCGCCAGCAATCCGCAGTCTGCCGCGCACAGCGACACCTAAATGCTCTAGTCACAAGGAACGCAGATTGCGATATTTTTTATGATAGATGGCGAACGCTGGAAAAGGCATGTCTAGGTTACTGTGAGGAACCTAGTTCCTTGCTACCGTGGTAAATAGCGTCAAGTAGTGACACTTACACCGATTCAGCCACTCTCTAGTCAGAAGTCATAGATAACTATATGTAACTTAACGTGTTAGGTACTCAAGTAATGATTTTTATATAATATAAGTAAATTAGTTAGAATTCTCTCGTTAAAATAAGAGTTAAGTATGTTTTTATTTTTGTTTTATAGGCTTTGCCCTTATTTTTTATTTCTTGTAAGTAACTTCTGAATGTTTATATTTTTGGTTCTATGGCCTTGTTTTTCATGTGTAATATTATAAGTTTATCTTAATTTCTAGATTTAACGCATTGGACTCTGTATCTGTCATGTTATTTCTTTGTGAATAAATAATTTGTAATTTGTAATTTGTAATTTGTCAGTTGCACCGCACCGTCTCACCCTCACCCATCTCACCGTTCATGGTAGGTAGGTATAGGTACCTACTGAAGGTGGCTCTATTATTATTGTTATAGTTTTTTATTCAAGACAACTTAGATAGTCCAATAGTGTTAATAAAACTTAAGGCTAGGGGTTAGTACCTACTTAATAACTAAAACAGATTTGGTCCTCTGGGCGAGCTTCCACACCAGAGGACAGGCATAACTGGATAAAATTTCTTTTAAGATGCTGTTGTCTATGATGAATTAGCCATAATTATCAATATCTGGCAGAAAAAATTGCTAAAATTTTGAAATTTTCAGAAATAGTATTTCAATTTCTTACCGATCGATATGGGCACTGGACAGGCTACTCAAGCTTCATTCTAACTTGTTATAGCCGATATTGAACCAAAAATAAAACTACAATTTTTGTAACTTATCGTAAAAGCGATGCCCCGCGACAAGGCAGTAAACCTCGGTAGACAATGGTATCGTTATCAGTGATGTAACCGGCACGGCACACCCCCATGCCACCACTACGCCACAACACGCGACTGCGGCCGCGGCCGAACTCTGTGCTTCAGTCAGTCCTCCACCGTGCCTCCTCCACGGCGCTCGTGCCGCACGAAACTCTCGCAATTTCAACTTTTAAATTACGACAAGTTTCTCGGCTGAACCTTTCTCTTCCCTCGAGCCCTTCAGTTTGAATGAAAACTTGCGACACCATTCAGAGCTGTTTACAAACAAATCTTGTGATAGAAAACTGTTTCTTTTCAAACTAAAAAACACACATAGGTCGCAAAAACCATTAGTGCCGGATGCCTGGTGTTAGCTAAAGCAGCGTGACTGAGATAGAAGCAGTGTGGGTTGGTGCAGTGGCTCCTGACGATGTGAGGGCGGAGTGCAAGGCAGCGGCAGCGGCAAGCATGGCGCGCTCTCCGCGGAGGCTGTCGGCGCAGCGCCGCGCCCGCAGCCAGGGCCGGGAGCTCACCAGGCTGAGGACTCAGTTCAACGGAAAAGGTGAGTTTTCATGTCATCATCAACCAATTGCAGTCAACTGCTGGACATAGGTATCTCCCATAGCGCACTACTAACCCCGTCTTCGGCTCTTTCTAGCCCAGTTCCTGCTCGCCACCTTGCGCAAGGCGTCGTTTTCACATGATGTTTGAATATCACACATGAAAATATATTACCTATAGACTTATTGAAATGTTCTGAAGACTCTTCCTATACCTACCTAAGCACTAGTATTCAAGTGGTAGCTGAGTTTATACCTACCACCGCGTATTTTCTAATGAACAGAAGGAATCTGATCCATAGGAGGCAATACTCACTTATTTTTAACGATAATCAAGCTAAGCTAAGGAGCTGAGCCATCAGCGGAGGTAGGTATGTACTTAAGGAGTAAGCTTTTTTCAAAACTGTTTTATAAACTCTACCAAGGCAGTAGGTAAACACTATAATCTCCTACTGTATTCATAGCAAAGATGCAGAGTGCTAGGAAGGTTACTCGCACTATGCATGCATAATGTGTAGGAAGATAAGCATCTACACTACACGCTCTGGAAAACATCTCTCGTAACAAGAGCTATGTTTATTTTCAAGTATTAAACTATGTTATTTAGCATGAAAACACTCATCATTTGGATAAAGATTCGCTGAATTTTTCATTCCAAGTAATGAGCATATAATATTGTTAGAGTAGGTCTGTGTTTTTGTACCGGAAGTGAACAGTTTGATTAGGTATTCCAAGTGATGTTTTATAAACATTGTAAATAATATAAAAAGGTTGATATTGATACAATAGGAAAAAACAATATCATAATTTCTAAACATGACCTTTCTATTAGCGCCACTTTTTTTTTCATTTATTAAAGAATCCCTATGAGTATTATATGAATGTTAATGAGTTTCGTATCGGCTAATTAGAGCTGTTAAGTCACGAAAATGGGAATGACCTTATGAGCAACGTGCTGTGCTTCGTGTGAACCCACGTTTATTTCTCTAGTTTATTTGAAAGGTGAGTTCAATCAAAGAACAAAGGTGAAATGGAGGTGGACTAGGTGGAGTGGAGTGGTGCGTGCCACCTTGACCCACCTCTACCCTACCATGGCACTGCTTCACGCATATTTGGGCCACGGCCGGCATAAACACTGCAGTTTCGATGTTTACCTACTACAATTTATACATTTTCATATAAACAGTTATTTTGATAAGAACTTCAAGAAAAAAGTGGGTGTTGTAATGGTTATTTAAATTTAAATTTTACATTGCGCTCTAATTAGACTTTTTAAACTTCTTACCGTTGTAATGGGTTTCCAACCTACTTGCTGAATAAAAAGTTGGAATTTGGTTCAACCTCCTTGCAGTATGAAAGACTTTAGAAAGTTGGAACATGGTTGAATATAATAGAACTTGTTTTTTTTTATAATTTGACAGCTGTCAGTAGAAAGCGATTCTCCCTAGGGCTGAAAGTATTACTTTCAATTAGGCCCCTCAGGCAACTTCAGACCTACTTTCAGAGTATGAGCAATGAAAACAATATTTATATTGCTCAATAGTATGTTATCATATCTATAACAAGTAGTTGTGTTTCTAATACTAGGAATAATAATAAATATGCATTACTCTTGATAAGATAAGATAAGTAGGTATAGGTAATGTACACAAGGGTACGCATCAGACTATACACTGCTAGCTCTTATGTCCTTACGGTAAGCGTCATTTTTCTTTGTTTTTAGGTAACTTGAGCTGTATCCCACTGTACCAGCTTGTTTAGCTTCACATTTTATGCAAATAAACAAATCAAAAGAAATGAGTAAAATACCTTACAAGTACGATACCTTTAAGTTTCCTCGACAACTTAAAGTTTTAGGAGAAGAAAATCCTGTTCAAATGCTGAGGTATTTTTTTTATAATACTTAATCACTTTTTTTAAATATATCTATGTAAATTGTAAAACTAGTAGTAGGTAGGTTAGGTAAGTTATAAAAGTAGGTATCTATACTTAAGCTTGCTTCGTCAGCGAATCGGCAGAGAAAGTAGAGTCGTGTGTACCTACGTTGTAAAGTTCGTGAACCTATTGCATAACTTTTATGTTAGGTAAGTCTGCGATAGATATGCAAAAAATAACGCACAATTTTGTGAGAATAATGAACTAGTCGTGTAACTAGATAGTTAGGTATCTGCCTGAATGGTACCTAGATATAATAACTTTACCTATCTACGCGCTTGTTGATACAAGTGTTTTACGTACCTAGTAGAAATCCTAACAGTGCGACCACATAATGATGGCTAAAAATAAACACACAGTTAAGCGACAACTATCATCACTAATACACATAATCAGGAAATTCCTGCATAGCAAATTAAAACTAAAAAATACGCAATACTTATAATCTAACCTAGCATAAACTCACTTACATACACCAGGGAAATAGTTCATTGTTACCTGAGTGTTGAAAGTCACGTTTTTTGAGTCCCGAGACGGGTTTGGCGCCAGAGCGTAGCGAGGGCGCCAATGGAGCTTGAGGGACTTAAAAGACTTTCATACGAGGTAAACACTGTACTTTTCATTACGAATACAAGGAAAGTAAAAATAAAAACATGAAAGAAAAATTAGTGAAAATGAAGATTGAATTGCCGCCTTCCCGGTTTTTTTTTTCTTTTTCTCTGGCGGGCCTTCGGCTACGGCTCGCCAGCATTATTCAGTCATTATTTTCATTTTCATAATTTAAAAAATGGTAAATTGTTTGCTCAAATTTATGTAATTTAAATAAATAGTTGAAGCTATATATTAATCAAGTAATTTAGAAGATATATTATTTATTTAATACTATCTTTATATTATTAAAATTTAAATTTTAAATTGCGCTCTAATTAGACCTTTTAAACTTCTTACCGTTGTAATGGGTTTCCAACCTACTTGCTGAATAAAAAGTTGGAATTTGGTTCAACGACCTCCTTGCAGTTAGAAAGACTTTAGAAAGTTGGAACATGGTTCAATAAAATAGAACTTGTTTTTTTTTATAATTTGACAGCTGTCAGTAGAAAGCGATTCTCCCTAGGGCTGAAAGTTTTACTTTCTATTAGGCCCCTCAGGCAACTTCAGACCTACTTTCAGAGTATGAGTAATGAAAAATTATTTATTTCTATGTTTATAAGATTCGATCATGAGAGATAGATAGTGGGCAAAGATTTTGGATTTGAAGACTTCAATAGAGGAGGCCTCGCGACATTGATGTGGGATACCATTCCAGAGCCGGATAGCCGTGCTAGTGAAAGAATCTGAGTAGCGGGATGAACTATGCTGAGGAGTCGACAACATCAGATTACGAATAGGCCGAACAGGGCGATCTATCACACGCAAAGGAGTGAAGCGTTCCTTAAGGTAATTACACATAATAGAACAAAAGACACAACATATGAACATCCCGACGCTCTCTTATCTCAAGCCAATTCAGTTGCAAGCGATAGGCGGATACATGGTCGTACTTACGTAGACCATAAATGAAACGGATGCAGAGATTTTGCAATCGTTCGAGCTTGTTCAACTGATCTTCTGTAGCATCAGGATAGCACACATCAGCATAGTCAAGTATTGGAAACAGCAACGCATTCACTAACGACTGGGGCAAAAAGTTCTTCATCAGCTTAAGAGAATGCATGCTTCCATACATTCTTCCACTGACCTGTGCGATGTGACGGTCCCAGGATAAGTTACTGGTGATGTGTAGGCCCAAGTTTTTGACTTCAGTGCAAAACTGTAGTGGATGGCTATCATATTCTACTGGAGGGAGACTGCTAAGGTTAAGCCTGGAGATGTAGTAGCCACCACCAACCATCATGACCTTGGTCTTGCTAGGGTTTATGAGGAGTCCAAACTTTTGAGTCCAATCAAATATAGCACTGAGATCTCTGTTCAAAGAATCAATACCGTGAAGTACTTTGTCAGGCTCAAAACTCGTGTACAGCTGAACATCGTCAGCGTACAGGTGGTAGGAGGAAAAGGATATTGACGGAACAAGGGTATTTATAAATATGGAGAACATAAGTGGTGAAAGCACACCACCCTGGGGGACCCCTGCTTCAACATTGCACCAGTCTGAAGAAATATCGTCAACCCTAACACACTGCTGACGCCCACTAAGGTACGAGCCAAACCAGAGTATAGTTGATTGTGAAATGTTTAAGGAGCGAAGTACAGCCAGCAGTATGTCATGGTTAACGCAGTTAAACGCGTTGCTAAAGTCTAGCAAGGTAAGAAGCGTGAGTTTCCTATTGTCAATAGCCGATCTTATGTCGTCTGTTATTTTAATGAGGGCAGTGGAAGTACTATGCGAAAAACGGAAACCAGATTGAAAAGAAGAAAGAAGGGAATTTTTTCGAAGAAAGGAAGAAAGCTGGCGGTATACAACCTTTTCTATGATTTTTGAGAGGAAGGGAAGAATTGAGATGGGACGGTAGTCTTTTAATTCCAAAACTACAGATTTCTTTGGAATGGGGATAACATAAGCCTTCTTCCATTCGGACGGAAAGCAACTATTTTCTAGAGAAAAGTTTAATAAATGAGTTATGTATGGAGTGATCAACTCAAGAATAGGGAGCAAAAGTTTGCGACCAATTCCATCGCATCCTACTGCCTTGGTACTAGTGGTCATAACGATCTTCCTAACTTCGTCCACGTCAGCGGGTTCAAGGCTAAAAGATGAGTAGTTGCCCAGGGGCAACCGTGACACCTGTGCAATTGTTTTATCCTTAACGAGATTGGCAAGCGTATACGGGACTGCTGAGAAATGGCGGTTTAGCTCGTTAACGTCGACAGATGGGTCAGCAGCGCGCTTACTCTTTCCAAAACCCAGGTCATGAAGAACCTTCCAAACGTTATCAGGGGTACAGTTTTCAATCTCGCTATGGATGTTACGACGCTTTGCGTTTCTTATCATCTGGTTGCAACGGTTCCTTGCTCTTTTAAAATCCAAAAAAGTCTCCTCGTTGGGAGTTTTCCTATACCTGCGATAAAAGTAATTGCGCTTCGCCATAAGTTTGCGTATGTCATCAGTCAGCCAAGGAGCCGGTGGTCTCTTCATACGCACTGGTTTATAAGGGGCATGTTTATCGTAGAGCGTAGTAAGAGCAGAGTTAAAGAAACGTAAGTTTTGCGTCGATATCACATGCAGATAGCAGTGGTGACCAGTCAAAGGCATCCACATCCAGGCGCAGCAGCTCATGATCAATAGCCGCAAGGTTTCGCTGCATCACAACCTTAGGTTTGATCTTAGGAGACTGTACCTAAAAAAACGTACGAAAGTATGTAGGTGTAGGTACTTATGTCTAGGTACAATTATTTTGCTTTTTATTCGTAGACCCTCTACGTATTAGGGTCTACGAGTCTACGACATACGTTCCAGAAAGTTGTACAAATGAATCTCTGTGGTGAACGACTGTAGTAAATTGATGCAATTTTATTAGCAAAGTATTTAGTATCGCTACAATCAGTCTACTCCCTCCCACCTTTACTGGCTACTACCCAATGGATGTAAAGATTGAATCTAACATTAGCAGTATCGTAAACTAGCCTTCGCGGATATGAATGTAATAATAAATAACTGACGTCTAGGAAACTGTTGCTGGCCACAGGTTCAAGCATCTACCACTTGAAGAAACGAATTCCATTGCACGAGAGGGCCATGACTCATCGATCATGAATGAAGAATCAAATTGCAAATACGAATTGATTGGAAATTGATAAGACGAATTGACAATCGAATTATTCCATATGAATGTCTGATATAGCTGATAGCAGCATTAACATTATTTCATAACATTAGCAAGTATTGATCTTGTTATCTACTGATGCTGATTGTCTCTTGCCTTTAACTGACTGACGATGACGTGACGATAGCTCGTGCTGTGAAAGAGGTGATAATGTAACAGTATTGCTCTACGTAATATGTAAATAAAAGCTACAGTAATGTATTCATTTATCAAACCTCCGTCTATACCAGGATCCAGGGTAAAATAAATGCACCTTCGTAATTACAGTTGGAGTTCCTCATCTTCCAAATTGAACTGTTAGCCTCTCTGCGCCTTGGGAAAGCGTGATTCACGTCAAATACCTCGTTCTTGATTTATTAATAAGATGTCTGCCTTTATTTACGTTCGGTGTATGTAGGTATACGTATGCTACCTGCTTGTCTAATCTTATGAATGAAAACATCACCGATTTTTAATAAAAAAGCTATTTTGTAACGTCCTCTTGTAGAGAGAGAATGCAGTCAGAATGTTTTGGATTGTTCGTTTTGTTACTAGTATAGTACAACTGTGGTTTGCATAAGGCTTTGAAAATAAATCAAAATTGACGATGTTTATTTCAGTAAGGTGTCGAACTCGACGTGCAGGCACGCGGCGCACGGCGCGGCTTAGATCAAAGGCACGCATGTCGGCTTGTAAACAAACTCACCTACTGGCTCGCATCGTAGCTTTACCCACGGATTATCAATAGCTAGCTATATTTTGTAATATTGGTTGGTCGTCACTCTTCTATTCATAGTTTGCTTTATTTCACAAAGATCCCGTTCTGTAACTTATTTTGGCTGTCACGGTTTAATGATCTTAGATTTACTATGAGGCAGCAATTAGGCATCTCATTTTTATTAGACTTCTAGTAAATATTAGTGGTACGTGGACACGGTTCATTGAAAGGTGCGTGACTTGTCTTGTCTTGTGCGTTTTTGTCTGATTCCGCATCGCGCACCTTTGTGAAAGTTGGCCCTACACTATACAGGGTTATTCATTATTAGCTGCAAATACTCAGGAATTAGGTTCAACAAATAAAATAAAAAATATTTATGAAATGATTTTTTTAAGTTTTGTTATGAAAATTCCGAGAAAATCGCTATAGGAATCATTGGCGCCTGACCTATTTTGACCTTTGATCCGCGCCCGCGCGCCGTGAGGGACACTCTGCGTTCAGTCACCGCCTGGGTGGGTCATTGTCCTGTTCTCCGTGGCAATCATTATGCAATAGCCGTAAAGAAATTATTAAAAATAAAATTTTGATACAAAAACTTAAATCAAAATATAAATAAAATCATGTCATAAATATTTTTTATTTTATTTGTTGAACCTAATTCCTGAGTATTTGCAGCTAATAATGAATAACCCTGTATACACTACGTACGGCGAAAGGTCCGTCACATCAGCACTTTCTATTTGATGCTATAATAATTTACGACCACTCTGTTGGTAGGTGGGTACTTTTTTTTCTAGGGTTTACTGTTGAAAAGTCAACGCTAAAAGGCTATACCTAAATGCATGTTATCGCAGCAGACAGTTCCACTGTAAGAAAGTGAAGAGCAAGAAGACTTGTAGATAGATACCGACGTAACCCTTGCGCATATCTGAGCTTTCTGCGGTATTTGATAGCGTTTCATTGATCGCCACTGCAGAACGCTTAGGTGTGCGCTTTGAAAAAAATAATACAAAAATTTAAATTACTCAAACACCAACCAACGTACATCGACTCATCAAAGTGTAAACAAGTAGATGGAGTACAAGGTGGAGTGATGATACTTTCAAACAAAGGTATCGATCTAATAAATCGCATTACCAGTGCTACAATCCATGTAGGTGGGCTATTGTTTACAGTGGAGTTCACTCCAACCACTCCTGCGCAGAACAACACGCGTGCATGCTTGCGCACATCCATTAATTGGATTTCAGTGGTATTCCTTTGAAGATCTGACAGTGATGAAGCGTTAGTAGGTAATGCATATTCCACGAACATGTTTGTTATGAATATGTAGACTTTGGATAAGGTTCATTAGTTTCTAATCGAGAACACATTGCAATATAAGTATTCTAGTCTGAAAAGTACCACTTATAAAGGTTTGGTCGTTTTTAACTTCGACTGATTCTTCTTATCTCGATGGTAGTCTGACAAAAGTACCGATTTATTACGCTTACAAATCGACTTCTGTCATAGTAGGTAAGTAGGTATATCGAGGCGACTAGGAATCAACTTTTGAATCGGGAAGTCAGCTGACGTTCCTAAATTTTATTTCAAAAAAATATAATTGTGTTCAAACAATAGACATCAACGCGCTACTTATTTTTACTAGCAAAATAACATTCACCTATTCTACAATTTTTATCTTCCATCTATGGTTATCAACATCCAAACCACAGCGAACTGGGACCTACATAGCACAAACCACGTAATTCGATAGCCTAAGTAAACTACAAATAAATCTGAAAACTCAAACACCAAGCCACCGTTCACACGTCGCTCGGTCGTAGCGCCACCCCCCGGTACCATTAGGCGTAGGTAACTTGGGTAGGAACTTCTATCTGACGGTACAATCTGCCGGCCTTGACCCCCGGGGGTGGGCAGTAGTGGGCACTGGCAGCAGCGGGGTGCGCCGGACTCCGACAAATTGGTTCGCCGATAGGTTAACTGATGAGGAGATGGCTCTATCTTTACCTGTTGAACGGCAGATTTTAAATTGGTAAAGAAAAAGTTTTAGTTGAATACCTCATCATTTTGTTGGCGTAGGTATTTTTCTAGTCCTTAGATACATGTTTAATTATTTACATTGTTAATTGAATGTAACGCTCACACCTAATGGAAGAGCGTATGTACGTGCCTAGTATGTAACCAAGGTAATTCAATATTGACTTCAGATCAAGTTTCCAAATTATTAATATTTGAGTTATTGAACCTGTCCTTACTTATTTGACCATGGAGGTGCAAGTGGTACTAAAAGATATAAAATGAGCCTTATAAGCCATGCCTGAGCCGGTCACGATTTCACAGTAAACGTTGGTGGACCTTCGCGGTGCGTTACGTTGATTCGTCGAACAACTGTTGTGGTGATTTTGGCGCTAATATTTACAATTTAGCAATAAACTAATATCCGCATACAGCCAAAAGCTAAAACAATATTTAGCAAACCGCACGTTCTTGGACGTAGTAGGTACCTTCTTTATAACATTGCATGACATACTACCAGCATCTCACACGCCCAAGCCTAATCTAATCAATCATGCATGCAACAGCCGTTTCATATCAACTAAATAGGTACTTGTTTAGGTATAAATAAAATCTAGT
The DNA here is from genome assembly GCA_939531255.2 of Thera britannica. NCBI lineage: Eukaryota > Metazoa > Arthropoda > Insecta > Lepidoptera > Geometridae > Thera > Thera britannica. The sequence goes on along the minus strand of OW618040.2, from coordinate 347,301 downwards.
CGAATTGTGCTTTCTCCAAACAGACCAGGATGACTCGCACCAGAGCACACACAAGGGGCAGAGACACACAAGGTGAGCAAGGTGATGATAAACGAGGCTCGCTATAATCTTCACAGGTCTAGTGCTTAGGACAGGACACTTTGATCAATTTGTGCGCGAGAAATAGCCACGATGATCGTGAAGAAAAGCTTTCAGGTATGATAAAGGTGACCTAACAAAGGTCCCTGCGTCAATGCCGCACCCAGCCCAGCAGACAGGCCGGTGCGCCGTTTGTCGCTCAAACTGAAACGGCGCGCGTTCACGCTAACCGGCTAGGTCACGCTTACCTTATGTCAGGTCCGATAGGTCAATTACATAATGAAATGTTATGATAAAATAATGAACCATTCATTGGAGCTTATATTTGCTTATTTATTACAGCTGCAATATTTACTCATTAAAGAAAACCTCTAATTGGTAGAAATAAATTGCTTTGAGCTAGAAGTAACGCCTGCAAAATGAGCTGAAATGCCATCACACAGTGGGTAAGGAACCCCACGCCCGTAATATCGTACTCTGCCCCTATCTAAAACTTCATCGACCGGCTACCTTCTATTATTTGGGTCATGATGGCTCTTTTGTGTGCAAATGCCCTAGTTATGCTTCATTAGCAAAATTGTAAAACCTTTAATTTATAAATCAAGCGACAGACGAATATGTAGGTACCTGTCTCTTGTAAATTATATTTTGGAGCTAATATTTAAATCTACAGATAAATTCATTCTTTAAAATCTATCTGTTTTTAGCCTAAACAAGGACTAACATTATAACATTGTGCTTAGTGACCTGCCTGTTCTGGTCTACTACACACTCTGAGTAATATAGGTAAGAGAAGATAAAAAAATGTGTGTACTAAACAAATGCAAAGTGTTCTGGGTCAATAAACGCTGTCATAATATAATAGGTTTGGCTATTACCATAATGAAGCCGTCGCTCATACCTGCTTGGTAATCACGCGCAGAACACAGGCGTTCGCGGTTGGACCACTCCGTAACTTGACATAAACACAACCAGGTTTTAACGTTAAGACTTAAAAAGAGTACCTTTACTCTACTTACTCTTAATAATTGTGTTCGAATACGATGAACCCCTTATTATTTGTAATTGTAGCACGATTTGGATGGGCTATGCTCAGCAGCCGCATATTCGAAAGACCTAGGGCGAAAACAGCGATTCTAATGCCATTGGCATCCGAAGAAGGTTTTGGTTCGGTATGCGCGAAGGCGTGGCGCTTCAGATAGTAGTCTGTAGCCAAGCACACCGACCTCTCGCGTGCTGTACCTGCCTACCTACCTAGTACCTACCTAGCCTATCCTCAGTAATTTAGCTGTGTGCTTAGGCATTATATTATCTAGGGGTAGGTACCTACCTGACCCGACACACGTAGTATTTTCCAACTTATTCTCGACCTGTCATTTAATAAAAATTTTAGAAATCGTTAAAACAAAGTTTGGGTTCTTGCAAATTGGTTTATTTATTCTCTTAGGCCACCGTAATCCGAACGATTTCGTAACCAGTAAATATGCGGTCGTAACCGATAGCCCTTCCCGCTATATCCGTAGTGTAGGAAAACACCGGCTATGTGGGCCAAGGGAATCTTGCACGCCCAGTCTCTGGAATGCATTCACTTATGTTCCTGACCGACTGCAGCTATTGTTGGCTGTTTGCTTTATACACAGTAGGTACTCTACCTACCAACCTACAAGCCAAGCTTTTATAGTTTATGTGTTCTAATAATCATTGAGTTAGGTTATAGTTACCAAAACAAGATTAAACTATCACAAAAAATCCAAGGTACCGACAATGAACTGGTGGTGGCTTAGTTGGAAGTTTGCGTAGGGTTTGCGATAGATGCGGTCTTTTTGTCTAAGTCTTGATTTAAAGTTTGAGTAATTCAACTAGTCTTTTTCTCTGAAAAGTGGTTTGGCCGGCGGCGGCGCGGCGCGGGCGGCGGTAGAAACAGGATCCTGTTTGCAAAAACCTAATTTAGCAATTCGACTAGCTCAAACATGGAGTAGGCTGGTTTTGTTTCCTTTTAATAAAACCACAAGGACTACCTATTACCCCATACTATAGGTACTATTATACTATTTTCCCTGTTATTTCTTTTGTGTGTGTTTACTGTCTTGGCAAATAAATGATTTATCTATCTATCTATCTATCTACCTAAATGTGAATGATTGCATCTCGACCACATGGATGGAGTGATGGTATTTCCTGGTATTTCCGCTTGTCGACATACCTACTCGCTACGTCACGGCTGTTACGTCACCGTCTGAGCGCACGCTCTGCGTCCACTTTCTCCCGCGGTCACGGTCACCACCGCAACCAGACTCGGAACCAACATGTGTTTCCGGCTTTAGCCGTCAATTCAATTCTATGAAATATTTATTCCTAACCCTTTTTCATTTTTATACAACATGCAAAGAGTAAAGAAACATTTGAAAACCACATAACTTTTCCACTATCTAAACATTTATGTATTGATGATTTCTAATAAACTTAATATCTTCCAGAATCAATTATTAATAGCTGTTTAATGTCTCGGATACCTTAAAAATCAAGTAGTTATCATTACCTACTTCCGTTCTGTAAGGGTAAGGGGCTAAGGGCGCGATTAGCACGCGCCGCACATCCACATCACCGATGTTGCACACGCATGCTTCTACTGAACTGATCGATTCTGTTTACTTTTCAATACAAATGGTTATTGCTTTATTTAACTATGATATGATAGATAAACACATAATCGGTAACACTACACACGCACGCTATGGATCTACGGCTGACTGCAATGTATCGGCATCAGTTAACTAGACCTATTGAATGGCTATTTTTTTATTCTAATGAAAATAGTTTTTCATTGCAATTAAACAAAGGTGACCTTTTTAGATTTCACTTGAATTCACCTAGAAACCACAACTATTTTCATTAGAAAAAAATAGCTATTCAATAATGGCCTAATAGTTAACTGCTTGCTGCCTTAGTTAATAGACTTAGCTATAAACTAAAACAATAAGTTTACTATTGAATACCTAGGTAACAAGGAAAATGACTAGGTCGTTGAGGTCACCATATTACGTTGTTTTGGATGAGACCACAGTAAAATGATATTGTCTTAGCAACGGGCGGCGGCCACTGGCGGAAAGTAAAAGGTAACGACAGCAACGTCCTTGTGCCGCCATCGCCATCGCCATGCGCCAGTGGAGCACATCGATATAACCACCACTCTGGACTTCTATTGCCTCGCCAAGCTTTTTGGTGCTATCTGCATAAAATATAATATATTTTTAAGATTTTCGCAAGATGGTTTTTAAGACTATGTTCGACAGGAACTCTAGTATAGGGCGACCCACAGAGCACCAAACACGCTTTTGGGCGACCTAACCTGTTTGTCGTTCCTAAAAATACAAACATCACTGCTTGGCGGTATACCTACCATACATACGACTTTTGCTGAATATCCAGTAGATACAATCATAATAATAGGTGATATTCAACGAGTGTCGTCCGCGTCGCGTCGTCCATGCGTGGAGGTAATTCGGAAATGTCACGCTCATTGGCCGGACAGTTTGGGCGATGGATCCGTTCGTGTAATTATGCTTATATCCGGCGCTCCGGAAGGTCATGGAGACTGCTATCAGATCGCAAATGGCGAAGCGCTGTCCCGTGAAATCGCTTCGTTCGATCAAGATTTGCGTTATTCAGCATCTAATGGAATTTTGATTGACGTTGTTTCATTTTATACTTTTCAATGTTCGTGCAGATCGCTTATCGTGTTACCATTTTCGAGTTAATTATACAATGCCTGCTATACTCATTACCTACAAACGGAAGTTGAACTGATGTTATGCAATAGAAAACAGGGGAGAACAAACCTGTATATAGGAAGTTTGCAAAGGTAGACAAGGGGTTGCGTTCGATGACGTGCGAGATGGCTCTTCCTCGCGGATGACGTCACGTATCTTATTCTGCAGTTGAACGAAGTACCTATACCTACTGTTGAAATTCTCAATAAGTGCAGAAAGTCGAAGCTTACAAACAACTTCTTTAGTAAATCATTCCAACCTTGGCTTCTTTTTCGTAGAATGGACGGAGCATGTAGTACCTACTTATATATTTACACGTTGATATTTTCAAAATGCGTATCTTTCTGTTCTTTACACGACGGAGCAGCCTTGGTTCCAAGGCTCGTTAATTTTATCCTTTAGGTATCAGCTTTTTTTTGTCAAAAGTATATTTTAATGATTAAACATAAATTGGAGATCCCAGAACTTCCTGGAAAACATTACAACCTCTCACTGTAATGACCTCAGTCACGACTTCACGAGGCAGCAAAAGCGAAACAATAAGGAAGGTAAACGTAGATAATACAAGTTTCCTACTCATTGTGTGAATTCTTAATCTTAGCGAAGAAAACAAAATCAGCAGACCAAACGCAGTTCCCTTATATTTGGGTTTAAATAATTATCTGCGTTACTGGCTGTATATTAGCTCAAAAGAAAAATGTTAAGTAGGTATTAGGACTGGCTATCTGGCTAGACTGTAAAAAATGAGCTGACTACCAAGTGGGAAAAAAACCTAACCGATCGACCTCCACACAACACGGCCTAAAATACCATATTTAGCGGTCTCACGTGTTAATGTGCGTATACTCGACCACAAACAATAGTTGACTTCCTCTAAGAGTATGAGTATTAATGTCTGTTCGAGTGCGCCATCCGCAAACTATACCCTTCGTTTTGATGTAATTAGCGCACAGATCACCTCATGTTGATGTTTGAACTATTATCAGTTGCATACGTTCACATTTACTAATGAATGACGAAAGGTAATTCTCAAGTTCTCCTCGCTAATCAGCTTTGTTTCGAGATAGTGAGTCATGTCGAGATGTAGCTAGGTAGAAGACAAGTACTAGTTGTAGTACATACTACATGAGGTGGTGTCGGCCCTGAGAGGTCGTTGTCGAAGCCTGTCCGACTGGTTCCATCGCACGGCTGCACTAACTTAGTACGAGTAAGAACTGCCGTGCACTAACCTGCCTTGAACATTATTATGACCTGCACTCTCAAGCATAGAATTTTTGACAGTTCTGCATTGAAAAATGTGAAAAATCTATGCTTGAGGCTCGACTGAGACTCAAGCACTGTTTCTGAATACGGGCACTAGGTAGGTACACTATTCTTCATTTAAATATCATTATTATTCTAGAACACACAATATATTTGAATAAGTTTGAAACATAATATTTTGAAATAAAAGCTGAAGCTATTTGATCCAATTGTTTTTATCTAGGGTGAATGAACTTTCAGGCAAAAGTAAATTTTATTGAGCCATATTTTAAGAATCCAGATATTGTAATGCTTTGAAATTCAACGATACTTTGGAACTAACATGCACGTGCCAGACATGATTTCTTTTTATTGGGGCTGGCTATAGTGAGAATCTCAAGGGATTAATATCCTACTAGGTATCTATGAATCGTACTTACTATAGGTACGATCCATGGTGACACGAAGAACACAAAAAACATGAGTTTTGCTAATCGAATTACTGCTAGGGTAACATAACTCTATATTATCGGTCACACCGAAGGTAAATGATGTGCCTATAAGAAAAAGATATAAACAAAATATCGTCGTTGTGGTGCGAGAAGTAACTAAGTGCAAAAAGCTAGTCTCGAGATAATCGCGTTTTAAAGTTTTTTTGTTCTTAAAATGAGTGTAACTTATCAACACTTATAGTTACAAAAGAGGTTTCTTCATATAAAGTATAGATAATTTTACCTTACACACTAACTTTCAACAAATTAATATAAGTAATTATATGGTTACTAAGATACATAACAAAAAGTAAGTTAATTAATTCTGGCATACGCATTAACGTAATACCTTGATTAAATATTACTTAATTATGATCTGTTGATGACTCTTACCGACAACAGAATCTCATTTCATTCAATAGCTTTTTATCTGCAAGAAATCACTAAGTGACTTTAGTGAGCAGTGCAACCCCAAGACTTGAAGAATATTGTAAGTAAAGTGATTGAATTAAACTACTTAAGAACCCTTAGGTGATTTTTGTAGACAGATTTTTGCCTCTACGGGTAGTTATGCACTTCTGACATTCTTGTATTATCTACAATTTTAGTAAAATCTACTCTTTTACATTCTGAGAAGGTACATAATGGGTTTCAAAACACTTTGGCATCAATAACTCATTTTGGCAAAAAATGTCACTTAGTGACTTCTCGCACCACAACGACGATATAACAATATAAACTTCAAGCATTTATTAGTTACACTTTGGTATTCTAGCCGAGTTGTAACCAAAGTAGAGTCGCGTGCGTCAGCGCTATTCATTAAACTATTTTCTAAATAACAATCCAGCAACAACAAAACATTACCTAGTTGGTACCTAGTTTACAATCTAAAATACTATTGATAATAGCAATGATAGTCAACGAGATTACAAATGCCTAGCCAAAGTCGTTTAAGACGCATTAGATGGCAGATAAGTATTTCGATATGTAACACAAATAATAGGGGACATCTATTGCCAGTAGTATTACCTAAGGAAGTTAAATAATGCCTAGTTCGGGTGTACAAGTAAAATTATAAAAAACATAGTAAAATTGTCTATATCTAAATGGAATGATGATATGAATGATTGGAGTCTAACAGCTTCTGTAGCACCTTCTCCTCTTGTTGAGCGGACGGTCGCAGGCGCCGGCACTCGCCTGGCTCTGTCGACAACAACACTCTTTAACAAATGAACTCAAACTCTTGCTTAATACTACAGCTACAGCAGAGAACACTTGAAGGCAGCGGGCACACTGGCACGGCGACAGCGATGCAACAACGCGTCGCCGTCGGTGGCTTTGTTAATGAAAACAACCTTTTACAATATCTAAATAACATCTGTAGGCCTACCACAAGCTCTATCTGGCTCTATCTCTGGCTCTGGTTATGAATCTTTTGACTGAATCAATCGTACGTCAAAACGTCATACACACAGTATAATACACTGGTGAGCACTCACACAGACTCAAAACCAGAACCAGACAGAGCTTGTGGTAGGCCTACTGAACATGTTTTAAATTCTAAAGACATGTATGCAACTAAATCACTTTTGATATCTGTGGTATAAGCTTATATTATTCTTATACTTCTTACTATTGTCACAATGGCTACTAATATCTAAGATACTTGAGCATACTACCCCCTAGTACGTAGCCAGGCTTACGAACCTACTCGGTAAGCTATTAGTTTATTTATCTAGCGTGACTCGGAACTATATCTCATGACATTTAATCAGAGCTTAGGCTGGATTGATTGCAAGTAATTACTAATAGTCAATTGATAAAATAACCGACGATCCTAAATCATGATTCCACCCCCGCGGCATGCGGCATCGCGATATATTAATAGAGGCTTTTATCGCGGCACATTTATAACAATAATTTACAACGTTGCCGTGAGTAAGGCAATTATTCAATACTATAGACAGGGTCACGAATTGAACTTGAATGGAATACCCTCGACCCTGAGCAAGGACCTCGTACATTACCTCCTAGGTACGGATCACTTGACTCCTGCGACTCTTAATTGGGACAAACTCCTGACAATTTAAATCGCATTCAATTCTAATTTTGTCTGACATGTACATTAGGCATGGGTGTGGAAAGTCACGGCCATTATCGACCAGACAGGAAATCATTGCTTCACCAAACGAAGACTACCTAATGTCAACTCTACTCTGTGACTCTAAGCGCATATAGATGCAAGACTTAATGCGATACGAAAGGAAAGCAAGTTTACTTTTACTTTTTAGATAATGTTCTGTGTGACTGAATTACAAGTAAAGCAACTGAATTACAAGTAAATTACAAGTAAACATAGGTGAAAGAAATAATTAGCGGCCACTGAACCATTCAATCCAGCCCGTGTGTTTACATATAGTTTTATACTTTTTAACTTGAATACATTGCAAGGGTGAAGACCTTCCGAAGGTTGTATTGGCTATGATAGCTATTTGAATGTGGTGTCAAGGTAAGTATCGATCCCCCCGGGCCCGCCCCCTGCAGTCTACTCTGACAGCTCACTTGGACGTCGCTATCACTGGCCCTACCATAGCTATAGGGCGACAGGTCAACTCTGACCAATTATATGTGAAACGATTGACTCACTATCACGGTAACCCTGTCCCAATATAAAAAGGTCACTGGAATATCTAACTTATACAAAAACTTTGGTAATGTTTGATGCGCTTATATGACACTGGTAGTACCCGGTACCGACTGTTTGAGTTTTATGCAGTAAAACACTGATATTTATCAGCGCATAATATGTATTTCTGATCATCTATGAAAATGCAAAAAATCATCATTTGCTAAAAATAAGCGATAGGCGCCTGCTAGATTATGAATGGGCGATAAATTAAATGTATTTTATTTATCAAGTGTGTGTTCTATTCTGAACGGGCACGCATTAGAAATAGCCGTACTATTTGTGTTTTACGATGATATCTTCAGCGAGGGCTCAGGGCGCTGACATTTATTCAGATCGTGATGACCCGCCTCACGGCTACATTTTATATTTCAGCTGTTAATATTGTTGATAAAAAGGTGATAAAACTTGTACAGATTTTTTATCTCAGTAAATCTAAGTCTTGTAAAACTTGTATGTTATAATAATAAAACGGACAATAAAGAAATAACTAAGTCTCATGCCCCTACCCCTTCACAGCAATGTGTGAATCTGCTCGGCGGCGGCAGAAGTACTTCTTTAGACCAAGTGCTTTACTACTAGCGGTTCTTATACTAACGTTACTACTACTAGCGGTACTTCTAGTAGTGGTATCCCTAGCGGTTTTACTATTAGCGGTCCTCATGCTAACAGTACTACTACTAGCAGTACTACAACTAGCGATACTACTGCTAACGGTACTGCTACTAACAGTCATACTACTAGCGGTACTCAACTGGCTGTACCCCTACTAGCGGTACAACTATTAGCCGTCCTCATGCTAACAGTTTGACTACTCGCGACAGGTACTTCTACTAATGGTAGTTATTAGCAGTGTTTAAGATAGTAGTAGCGGTACAGCGCTAGGTACATAGATATTTACCAGTACAGTCCGGCTGCGCGCCTGGGAGCCCACGCCGCACGACACGCTGCAGCGGCTCCACTCGCCCCAGGCGCTGTACTGGCACCCGCCGGCACCCGGATCTACCACAATCACTATTACACTGGTGGACATTCATACAGTGCTACTAGCCACTAATTAAGCAAATCTTGTTGATGCCGATGTGTCGAGTGTTATACGGGTTATTTATTGCGCACCCTTATTCCGAGTGGTTGTGTATGTAAATATAAATTATAAATATTTTGGACAACCCACACAACACTATTTATACTATAAATCGAGATTTATACTTCCAACCACATCCCCAGACGTTTAAAAAAAATCGCTCCCCAGATTTTTTTCTAATTAAATGTCTTCCCTACTTTAAGCAGTGCTTGTACTATGGGAACCAGATAGCTGATATATAATAATAGGTAAATACATAATTACAATACAATATAACACCCAGACAGAGAACAAAAACTTCTCAGTGGGGATCGAACCCACGACCTAGGGCGCTGAAGGCTGAGCTACCAACTGAGCCGAGAGGCCAGTCAATATCATAGCTAATAATATAGTATGTTTATTTTGTATAGTGATATGGTTAAGAGAAACACCCCTATATAGTGTGTTGAATAGGTAGGTATGTGGCTTCATACAAAACCCAGAAGGCAAACTCGCTTTTCACAAAAACTAGTGATCGAAAGTCTGAGTCGGTTATTATACATAAATATATCATACTTAAACATTAGATTTTTTGAATGTTAATATGTATTTTATTTAATTGTATTTTTACCTACTTATTATACCCAGACACAGAACAAACAAAACACAAATGTGTGTCCTTGGTGGGGATCGAACCCATAATACAGCGCAGATGGCAGAGTGCCTACTAACGAAGCTGTAAAAACAGTCAATAGTAATGTGTACATGAACGACGTCTGTCTGTTGTGTTAGTGTAGTGTAATGTATGTTTGGGTCAGGGCCGCGTGGCGCCGCATGGGGGGGAGGCGGGGAGGGGGGGATAGACGCGCCGCACACACCTCACCCTCACATGCTAGTGCTCCCTTTGCATTGCACTCTTACTGCATTATGTCGTCTTTTTTATTATGTACCCATTTTGGAAGTTAAAAAACCAGTTTGAAAAACCAACTCGAATTTAATTCCAGCTTCTGATATTAGTTCGCGTCACACAAAAATAACTCTGGAAGAAGTTGCAAGGGCAGTGTTTGAACATGCAAAGCCTCATGCATAGCACTCATTTGGGGTGGTATTAGGTGCGAGTTCAGCATGCGCAAACTCCCCCCTCCACATTTTTATAGCGTTATTTTGATGTCTATCATTATTATGATACAGATGAAATGATAATAATAATGAGTGCAGCTTATAAGTGCAAGTGACTTACCGTTGATAGTGTTGGGCAGCGGCACGATGGAGGTGACGCTGAGGCCGGGGTAGTTGGAGCTCGCGGCGGGCGCCCGCGGCTCCACGCCCGCATCTGAACAATAACAATAACAACAATCAACACTACAATAACATTTTAAATTGTAAGGGTTCAAACATTTTATCTCATGAAATAAAATTGATTGGAAATCCGGTTTAGTTGAAAAAACATTTTATATTTCCAAAACTAAGGAGTACTCTAGTAAGTATTATACCATTTTGGAATCCTGGATAAATGCGTCAACTTTTAAAGTTACTTGCCATGATAATGTAGTACATTTTTTTTGCGGTACAGACGGTTAAAGTTGGGTGATGTAATTATCTGAAATGAAATGTTGGCCAAAACTCCACGATTTCATTAAAACTTGAGTCAGTTATGGCTTAATTTTGAATTGTTATTTACAGAAGGGTTATTCATACCTACGTTGCAGAAAAAAGTATCATGAAAAGTTAATATTTGTAGTCACAGGACTTAAAAGATCATCACAGGGTGTCAGTTTTTCCTGTTTTTAGGGTTCCGTAGCCAAATGGCAAAAACGGAACCCTTATAGATTCGTCATGTCTGTCTGTCTGTCTGTCTGTCTGTCTGTCTGTCTGTCTGTCTGTCTGTCTGTCCGGCCGTGTCACAGCCATTTTTCTCCGAAACCATAAAAGCTGGACTGATGAAACTTGGTGAGTAGATGTATTCTGTGAACCGCATTAAGGTTTTTACACAAAAATAGAAAAAAAATTATAAATTTTGGGGGTCCCCATACTTGAAACTGAAACTCAAAAAAATTTTTTTCATCGAACCCATATGTGTGGGGTATCTATGGATAGGTCTTCAAAAATTATGTTGAGGTTTGTAATATCGTTTTTTTCTAAAACTATAAATTTGGGGGTCCCCATACTTGAAACTGAAACTCAAAATTTTTTTTTTCATCAAACCCATACATGTGGGGTATCTATGGATAGGTCTTCAAAAATGATGTTAAGGTTTCTAATATTGTTTTTTTCTAAAGTGAATAGTTTGCGCGAGAGACACTTCCAAAGTAGAAAAAAGTTGGTCCCCCCCCCCTCTAACTTCTAAAATAAGAGAATAATAAATCCAAAAAAAATATATGTTGTACATTACTATGTAAACTTCCAACGATATTTGGTTTGAACGAGATCTAGTCAGTAGTTTTTTTTTATACGTCATAAATCGTAAACCACAATTTACCTTTCGACGAACTACAAAAACCTTTATATTATGTTAATTGATGCTACGGAACGGAACCCTTCATGGGCGAGTCCGACTCGCACTTGGCTGCTTTTTATTTTAAAATACTCATAACTCGAAAGTTACATAACAAATATTTTTTTTTATATTTTTCTGATAACTGTCATGACTTGGCGCATCACCCGTTTTCGGCTGGACGTTGACTTATGGGACACCCTGTATAATTATTATATTTGTACTATTGTTATATTTTTTAAGCTAGAATATAAATGGTAGGTAGGTTAAAGTTTCAGAATATTTAAACATTATTATTGTAACTTGATCACAGCTGAGCAGGAAGAAATAAAATGTTTTACAACACTACAACAGTGGGACACTACAGGCTAGTAGTAATAGTAATAGTAACAACACTACAAAAACCCAGGAAGATAGCATTGAAATGTTTATTGCATTATAAAATCAACAAAGTAGTCTATGGAACGAAATCGACAGAAAATGCGTATAACAATACCAGGATTAGCATCTCTGTCTCTGGCAAACAGTGTCGGCGTCCAGATAATCGAAAGCTATAACTACGCTTTGAAGTTTTTACGATCCATGGCGGATTAAGATTTTACAGCGAGACGAGAAACCGTGGCAATACAAAATACGTCATTTCAGTAGTTGATACATAACATACCAATTTATTAATAACAAAATATATCGATCTGTTTGTTACATAATAATATCACGGCTAAGCCACTGAACCGATCAGGATGAATTTTAGTACAAGGATAGTTTACACTCGGGATACGGCGATAGGCTTTTTATCTATATTGGTGCGTCTTTTTATAGAAATAACCCTGCCGGATCCGCTAGTGATCAAGTTAAACCTTTTCTAGTAAATAACTGTAAGCTCTATGGCTGAGATTCATAGACCGCACTTTGCTTTAAAGCAAAGCCGTCTTCGCAAAGTAAGCTTTGTTTAATGAAGTTTCCTATCAATATTTTGAATAAAGAAGAGCTTGACAGAACTTTGAAATATAATTTTGGTTGAAAGTTGAACTTTCCATCAAAGTAAAGTCAAAGTTCGGTCTATGAATCTCGGCCTGAGACTATAAGTAGTTACTTTGGAGAATATTTAAATTTTTATCGTTTACGGTCGGGCTGTAGAGTAACACAGTGACGTGATCGAGTGCGATGACGTCAAAGCTGAAGTCATAGCAAATCAGATTATTGTGATTAGTACACGAGCGGTTCACTTGTTGACGTGCGAAGTGAGCTGATTATAGGATTGTGGACGATTTCTAGCTCAATGTCAACAGTTTGATTGACAGCATGCTTGCTGTAGGTATATGATTATGGTGGAGATGGACACTTATTACCTAGACATACCACTATTGTACGTACATGTGTAAGTCTCAATAGCAAAAGGTTTTATTATGAACGCAGGTTTTCAGTAACATAGCTGTGTCTACTTAAGATTTTTCGCTATAAGATTTTGAGAAACAACTAGTCTTATAAATTGATTTGGCTGTTATAAAGAGAGAACACCTGGTGTTGAGCGATTACATCTGCTTTTAACGACTGCATCGCTTTACCGAGCCGTGCCCTATGTGTGATTGCCCTGCGTCCATCGCCCGGAGGAGTCAAGGCCCGTTATTTTTATTGCGTTTACTGGGAAAGAGAATTCTGCTAGGAAACTGATAATAAGCGATGGGAATATAATATTTTATTGGTATATCGATTGCCAACTGACCAGTCAGTCAGCGTTGGCGTTTTCTAGTGAAGCCAAGAAACTGTATTATAATGAACAGTAGTTAAATCAATAATTTGTACAAAAATGTATTATTTCGGTGCCAAAGCTTTTAAAATGATAAATGACTTATTAAATGCTACTTTGAACTGTCATTATCGCCTCACGCTGCTGAAATTACTGTATGCCTAATATTACTGGGGTTTTTAGTTTTTTTTCAGCATTATCTTTTCTAAATAAAATGTCTATAGAACAAAGAAACCTGTTATTGCAATACAGATGACCACTACCTGATCATTAAGCTAATGGATTTACCTATACCCAGCCGACTCATTCCTTGTACCTACCATTCAGGGAACTTTTACTCATATTTTCTTAATGATATACTTGTTTATTTTACTCTCTCTATTCCAACACCTTTACTTACAGGGTTAATTATGACTCTAAAAACATCGAGCCCTAACATCTGATAATGTACATGGATTGCATAAGCAAAAATACATCCTACAAATAATAAACGCGAAAGTTTGTAAGTTTGTAAGTTTGGATGGATGGATGGATGGATGCACAAAGTTTTACGAATACGAATTCGGCTTGTATCGATTATTTACTGAGTTATGAGCCTTGACCCTCTTATTGTGTTTAAGTATTACTCTAGCACATGAAATCATGCTCTAATTACTTCACATTGCGTATGCTAAACAGTTCCAAGTAATTCATTAATATTTAGCATAAAACGAACACGAAGCTTATTATTCAAAAGCTGTAATAATACGAAATTATAAATATAATGGTTTAGATGTTTTAGTGTTTATGACTAATCATAACCACACTAGAACCGCTGAACTGATTTGGATTAAACATGAAATAGTTCGTGACATGATAAAAAATACAGGCTGCTGTATAACTGGGTACACATCGAGTAAAACCGTGAAGCTAATAAAATATAATATCCAAACGTTTAGTTATGTACTTGCCGTTGGTTTAAAGGTTGTTAATGGTAACAAACTATAAAAAATCCACAGAATACAGAAAGAGTAGAAAGGCGATCACGCGCCTTTTGTACTTATATTAGGAACCGCTCGCGGTCGCCACCTTTGCATTTTCGCTGTTTTATTTTACTATGTTCTGTACACAAACCTGCCAAAACATCACTAAAATCCGCGCAAGACAACTTGATAACGTGTCGCAAAACGTGAGTAAACTGAGCTGGAAATACAACTTCCGATCACAAAAATTCATGGGAAAAGCATGCGTCTAATGCAAGTTCATAATTGTGTTTTGGAGATTATTTCAAGTTGTTTCAAGTCATTTTCCACCATCTGTTACGCGCAAAGTTATCTTGAGCGGACTCTTGACTAAGATTTGAAGGGTGGAGGGTCCCATTCGTCTCTGACGTCACCGTGGAAGGGTATGACGTCAGGTTACGTTATCTGTGTAGTGGCTTTGTCAACTTACTTTGTGTGGGTCAGTGGGGTGGGGTGGAACGAAGAATAATAATTACTATAAGATAAATGTATTTTCTCTATAAGTGAATTTGTAAATTCTTTTGAGAAAATAAATGTTTAAACCTAAACCTAATGCAAAGTAAACCGGCCTCGGCCTTTGCGTCTATTGTAGTGCCTGGGAAATAGAGATGCAATAGCGTTTGCTTAGCAACTGCTGTGCCTAAACAATTCTTTCTGCCTATATAGTCGGCCTTATCCACAGGGAATACATGTCTTTCCCGTGGATCTTTTCTGTAAAATTAAGGGAGAAGCTACTGGTTCCTGAAACACAGTTTTTACTAGTTCGGGAACCTATGGATTCAATCATGTATAATGTTCCATGTTTATGTCAATAAAGTTATTTTGTATTTGTATAAGGCCGACTTAGCTAATCAGCTCCGCATATCTGACTATGGACAATAACAAGTTCTATTTTATTTTATTATACCTACTTATAAGTTTTGAGAGCACTAGTAAGCTAGTGGTAGCAACCCCGCCTTCCGATCCTAAGGTAACGGGATCAAATCCGGTCGTGTACCTGGTAATGCTCTCAAACGGTGAAGGAAAATATCGTAAGGAGACCCGCGGCTTAGTCAGCTCCGTACGTATTCACCATGTCTTTCCTGTGGATTAGGTCGAATAAGGTGTCAGGATGGTATAAGTGTTGGGCAAGCCTACTCTATGTAAAAATCCTGTCCCAGGCACTATTGCGTCCCGTAAATAGGGGCATACGCTATATAAATCATATGCAATAAATGCAAAGGCCAGCTTACTTAAAGGTTTTAAACTTATTTGAACCATTGAAGGCCGCTGTTGAATCTACATAAATTATTCCGAGAAATTAACTTAAAATAAAAATAATTGCAATGAGAGACATTTAGATAGGTATCTATTGTCAGAATAATGGATGTCGTGTTGAGGTGGCGAGGGCGCCGCGCCGGGCGGGTGGAACACCAGCTAATAAAGTATTCCATTGCCATCAGAGACCACCCTGTATAATGGCCGGCATGGATTAATAACTTTATTGTGTTCATTAGCTGTAGCTTTCATAGTGCATCCACAGATTACGTGACAGTTGCTGGAATTTCCTCTAACTGATAAAGTAGGTACGTTCTGAAATAGACTATAACCTTTCTATCTAAAACACAAAATTATCTCGCATACTAAAAAAGTATTTACTTAAATTTTAACTAACTTATTATTTATTTAAATTTATTTTAAAAACATTAAACGATATTTTATTTTAAGATCCATGATGGATCTTTGTTTAACAATAAGCCGTTTTAGTAATAAATATAAATAAATAATAACTGACGCCTCAGCTCGGACCATTCATTAGATCCCTAAGTTGTCTGCTATACATTTTGGGATCATGACGTATAATTATTTATTGCCTTTTATTCTAGACTTTGTCACATGGAACTAGCATCTAGTAGACTCACCTTTATGAAGTTTCAAAGTGATTCTTGTGATTCATGATGTTTGACTTCGAGATGAGCCTCTTTATCTGTTAGCACGGTTGGTGTGGTGAGCGGTAGGTAAGGTAGGTACTTGCCTGCCGGCTGTGCGAGGATGAGCTTGCAGGTGTTGATACAGTCGTCGTGCGTGAGGAAGTTGTTGGCGGCGCCGCGACAGCCGCCGTAGTGGAAGGGCACGCACATGCCCTTGGCGGCCACGAACGTCCAGCGCTGGTACAGGCCGCGGCACGGGCCCACCTCCGCCGGCTCCATGCAGATACCTGACACACACATTACTATATTATACGTCTATATTATGCAGTGGCAGTGGGCCGGTCATGTTTGCCGTAGAACAGACAATCGTTGGAGTAAACGAATACTAGAGTGGAGACCGCGTTTAGGTAAGCGTAGTGTAGGACGCCCTCCGGCAAGGTGGGGCGACGATCTGCCAAATGTAGCTGGCAAGCACTGGAGGAGAAGAGCCGAACACCGGGCTCAGTGGCACGTCTTGGGAGAGACCTACATTCAGCAGTGGACTAATATAGGTTGATGATGATGATGATGATATTATGTACAGTTTGGTACCCTAGAGATGGAAAACGCAACAGCGGACGGCAGTCGAAGCGATGGGAGGATGAGCTCCCTAAGGAAGTGCGCAAAGCATGTCGGGAGCGCGCCTCGTGGCAAACCCTGGAGGAGGCCTTTGTCGAAGGACAACCCGACCTATGTACCGCCACGTCGGTGGCGTAGATCATTAAACTTTTGCTTAGTTATATTTAGTAAGTAGGATTACTATAAATTAGGTTAGCAACACTGTTTTTTAAGTTCGGTGAATTAAAGGCTTCTTTTATTTATTTATAACACACACAGTTTTTGGTTTTGGTTATCTGTATTGCAAGCCCGCATTTTGAATGGAGACCCGATAAGCGCCCCTATCGGACGTGCTGAGACCTCACGCGTCTCAACTGGTGAAGCTCGCCCGGAAAAACAAAATAACTCCGACTTGGGGTCTGAGTAGGTACGTGAGTACGCACCGAACGAATCTATTTCGCCGAAAAAAATTATAACTAAATAAAGAAACACGCGTAAAAAGGGTCAAGCTCGGTAAAAATAACCCTTGGGCATTGCATTTCAGTGATTTAATATTTGCAAACCAACGATGAAGATTCACGGAACAAAATGCTATGATAGTTGCTCAAATAGGAGCAACGCCATCATACCTTACCTATTAAGGCTGGATAGTACCTCAGTGGTTTGCAGATGTTCCATTATCATGGCTTACTTACCAACTCATTTACTTTGTTGGCTCTTAATATACATCTGTGTGATGTATTAATATTTCCTCAGAACAACATCATGTGTAGTCTCATGTCCGTCACCAGTAACATTATTATGTTTGTAATAACTAATTTATTGTTTACATGAATTTATTTGAGTTGTTTATAAATGTTCGGATATTAGCGAGTTGCACGAAGGCGTGCGGGGTATTATTGCTACACCAGGGACGGATGTAAGTAGGATTCTTTTAAGGGGCGAAGTAATATACCAAAAGAGATATGCTATCGTCTTCCCCTGACTGCGGCCCTGCCTGCCGCCATCGTCCTCGTAATAACACGACTTGTTTTGGCCCGTGTTTAGCACTTTTAGTACACAATGCGTGGCCTCGGTGTAGTTATTTAATAGTTTTAGCACGATTGTCAGCTTGAGCTGATATAAATAAACAATAAAATATTTATAGTTAGTTTAAAGCTTAGGTATTTTAATAGCTGACTTGCAAAGATAATAAAAACTTGATAAAAACATTCAAGAGCGACCTTTGTATAAAGATTCATTTATATGAGTCGGTAAGGTAGACGGCATTCGTGGTAGAAAAAGAAGAGTCAGCCTTCCCAGTGAATGAATAACATTTTCAGTAAAACAAGGTCGCCTAACTCTTCATTAACCCTAGCGTATCAAAGCACATTATCCATCGGCACTGTGCTGTGCTGTGCTGTGCTGTGCTACATAGTGTATAGTTACGTTTGGCGGTGAGCATGTCGAGCGCGCAGTCGACGCGCTCGGTGCAGGGCCGCTGCTGCATCAGCTCCGTGCGCGCCGAGCACTCCTGCTGCCGCTCCGCCGGCACCAGCAGCAGCCGGGTGCGGAACCTATGCCACACACAAAAAGAGGTTATTTATAAACGATTCACTGTCATGCCGCTCGGGTTGCCGAGCGCTTCGGTTGTTTACATGCGGACTTCAAAGGGACAGCAACGCGAGCGGCAAGATGCGTTTACATATTGCCATCCTGGTCCCTATCGTCTCACTTGTCATTGAGCGGCCGGTACGAAAGCTTGGCTCCGTCTCTCTGCGAAGTATGCAGACACCCCGTCGGCTACAACATTTCCATCAACTCTCAAGTGTAAGTGACATACCGGGGGGAGGGAGGAAGGGGGTGTGACCTGACACGCGGGGTCCGTGGCCGCCGCCTGCAGCTCCTCCTCGGGGCACGCGGGGGGGAGTGGGGGGGGTGAGTGCTACCTGACGCCGCGTCCGCAGGAGGCGGAGCACGGCGACCAGCCGGCCCAGTCGGTGGCGGGGCACGCGGGGTCCGTGGCCGCCGCCTGCAGCTCCTCCTCGGGGCACGCGGGGGGGAGTGGGGGGGGTGAGTGCTACCTGACGCCGCGTCCGCAGGAGGCGGAGCACGGCGACCAGCCGGCCCAGTCGGTGGCGGGGCACGCGGGGTCCGTGGCCGCCGCCTGCAGCTCCTCCTCGGGGCACGCGGGGGGGAGTGGGGGGGGTGAGTGCTACCTGACGCCGCGTCCGCAGGAGGCGGAGCACGGCGACCAGCCGGCCCAGTCGGTGGCGGGGCACGCGGGGTCCGTGGCCGCCGCCTGCAGCTCCTCCTCGGGGCACGCGGGGGGGAGTGGGGGGGGTGAGTGCTACCTGACGCCGCGTCCGCAGGAGGCGGAGCACGGCGACCAGCCGGCCCAGTCGGTGGCGGGGCACGCGGGGTCCGTGGCCGCCGCCTGCAGCTCCTCCTCGGGGCACGCGGGGGGGAGTGGGGGGGGTGAGTGCTACCTGACGCCGCGTCCGCAGGAGGCGGAGCACGGCGACCAGCCGGCCCAGTCGGTGGCGGGGCACGCGGGGTCCGTGGCCGCCGCCTGCAGCTCCTCCTCGGGGCACGCGGGGGGGAGTGGGGGGGGTGAGTGCTACCTGACGCCGCGTCCGCAGGAGGCGGAGCACGGCGACCAGCCGGCCCAGTCGGTGGCGGGGCACGCGGGGTCCGTGGCCGCCGCCTGCAGCTCCTCCTCGGGGCACGCGGGGGGGAGTGGGGGGGGTGAGTGCTACCTGACGCCGCGTCCGCAGGAGGCGGAGCACGGCGACCAGCCGGCCCAGTCGGTGGCGGGGCACGCGGGGTCCGTGGCCGCCGCCTGCAGCTCCTCCTCGGGGCACGCGGGGGGGAGTGGGGGGGGTGAGTGCTACCTGACGCCGCGTCCGCAGGAGGCGGAGCACGGCGACCAGCCGGCCCAGTCGGTGGCGGGGCACGCGGGGTCCGTGGCCGCCGCCTGCAGCTCCTCCTCGGTGCACGGCGGCTCCATGCACTTGCGACTTTCCTCTGCACAAACATTCAAAGCGTTATTCTAAGCCGGACAGTGTCAGTATTTCCGGAACGTTATAATGTAGGATTTTTTAAGTCAAGAGTGAGCAGGTGGATTGTGGCTAAGCATGCTCTATCTTAGGCTGCTAAGCTAGGTAGGGTAGTGTAGTGACCGAGGTGCACGGTGGGGCACTTCTTGTTCCCCATGCGCTGCAGGAAGTGCCGGCGCCGCACGCTGACGCCCGCGCCGCACGTGGCGCTGCACTCGCTCCACACGCCCCACTCCGACGTGGCGCACACGCCGCCCGCCGCGTCCGACGGCGCCGCGTCCTCCGCGTCCAGCGCCTCGGGGGCCTTGTCGCCTCTGGAAATGTGAAATGTAACATGCAATGAAAATATTGCTGTCCACATTGTCTACGCTAGTGAAATCACATAAGTGTGTGAAAGAAAAAGCAAGACTTTGACGAGGATGAGAAAGACAGGTATATGCCATTAAGCCGGAGTTTGTTGCCCGTTCCTCTAGGCGTGGTCGTGTGGAACTAGCACCTAGACTCACCAATTTTTAGAAATTTTAAAGTGATCTTTGTGATACAACCGAATAAACAGTATTTTGGACTTTCATTTAGATAATGCTAGTGTGAACTACGACGTGCCCAAATCAGTTGCGAGCGGTGCGTGCGTTTTGGGGGCATGCCGGTTTATGGCATACATTTTTGGACAAAAAAACCCATTGGTCCACGATTGGATTAGACTCACTACCCACAGTCTGTAGTGTGTATGTACTCGTATGTACTCACTCGCAGTCGGGCAGTGGTGCTTGGCACATCTCCTTGGAGACGAGCTGCCGGTCGCAGAGCAGCACGCGCGCCTTGTCGGGCATGCGGTAGGCGCGCGTGCGCATGCGCAGCCCCTTGCCGCAGCTCGCCGAGCACAGCGAGAACGCGCTCCACTCCGACACACCGCATTCCGCTACCCATCATAACACTATTAGGTACAACCAAATACACCCGAGACAGAAATATCACTTAAAATCAGGCGAGATTACAGTCAAGCGTTAGCCTATGAATTGTAAAATACACAATAATTTACATTTAAGAACCCCATAGATTCTCGTCAAAGGGAAGGTAACTGAGGCAAGAGTAATTTAGCTATACTCGGATTTTTAATTAGACGAAGCTAGCTGACGTTTACTGTGTTGTCAGTTTTTGATGAAATAAAAATAGTGTTGTGACAAAGTGAATGATTGAAAAAACTCCTGAATGAATGAAATTACCTCGTTTTTCTAGTGAATAGTTAGTGTGCCAACTTGACTTGACGTGCTTGGTTGAGGATCCATATCGTTCGCGCGAAACAATATAGCAACAAAATACACAACAATTACCACAAACACAACGTAACTAAAAACTTTACAAAAACCATAACTAAACAGCGTGAGCGCAGAAAAGCATTCGTGCTATCAGACCAGAGGTTAGAAGCCGAATTACAAACAAAATGGTGGCGTTCATCGGTGTTGGCACTAGTCGCCACGCCGCGCTTTGTAATAAACCGTCAAAAAACTGATTGTACCTAGTTACATACTACAAGTAACTTATATCAGAGCACTTTTATACATTTTTTTACAAATTTCAATATTATTTTATAGTTTGAAATGATTAACTATTCACTCATTGTTCATTCATCTGATTGAACGAGAACTGAACGCAGCACTATTACTTTAAATGTAGCAACATTATTTTACAAAGTGACATTAGCTACTGTCAGTCGGTATCGTCTAATTAAAAATCCGACTATAGACCGCAGTCAGATCAAACAGTAGTGTGAACTTACGCCGGTCGGCAGTCTCCGTATTCTCATGTTCTTCGGTGACCTGAGCCAGTAGCACCTCCTCGTCACAGGACCTGGATAGATAGATAACACTTTATCACCACACACAACAACAAGAATTACACATTTAGCCAAAATGGCTATATACTAAACTACTCAGTGAATAATGGATATAATATAATAATATCGAATAATAATGAAAACATCGATATCGATAGATGCGGTACATCCTCTCGCGGGGATTAGTCTCCGCGTGTGGGGACTACAAGCGACATGACTATACTGCACCTGGATATGAGTGCGTCCCGGGTGAGAGAGAGGCGCGCCAGGGGACGCAGCTCCCCCGCGCCGGGGCTGTAGAAGGGGGCGCGCGGGTCCTCCGGGTACATCGGCGTGATGCGGTACATCCGCTCGCGGGGATTAGTCTCCGCGTGCGGGGACTACAAGCGACATGACTATACTGCACCTGGATATGAGTGCGTCCCGGGTGAGAGAGAGGCGCGCCAGGGGACGCAGCTCCCCCGCGCCGGGGCTGTAGAAGGGGGCGCGCGGGTCCTCCGGGTACATCGGCGTGATGCGGTACATCCGCTCGCGGGGATTAGTCTCCGCGTGCGGGGACTACAAGCGACATGACTATACTGCACCTGGATATGAGTGCGTCCCGGGTGAGAGAGAGGCGCGCCAGGGGACGCAGCTCCCCCGCGCCGGGGCTGTAGAAGGGGGCGCGCGGGTCCTCCGGGTACATCGGCGTGATGCGGTACATCCGCTCGCGGGGATTAGTCTCCGCGTGCGGGGACTACAAGCGACATGACTATACTGCACCTGGATATGAGTGCGTCCCGGGTGAGAGAGAGGCGCGCCAGGGGACGCAGCTCCCCCGCGCCGGGGCTGTAGAAGGGGGCGCGCGGGTCCTCCGGGTACATCGGCGTGATGCGGTACATCCGCTCGCGGGGATTAGTCTCCGCGTGCGGGGACTACAAGCGACATGACTATACTGCACCTGGATATGAGTGCGTCCCGGGTGAGAGAGAGGCGCGCCAGGGGACGCAGCTCCCCCGCGCCGGGGCTGTAGAAGGGGGCGCGCGGGTCCTCCGGGTACATCGGCGTGATGCGGTACATCCGCTCGCGGGGATTAGTCTCCGCGTGCGGGGACTACAAGCGACATGACTATACTGCACCTGGATATGAGTGCGTCCCGGGTGAGAGAGAGGCGCGCCAGGCGACGCAGCTCCCCCGCGCCGGGGCTGTAGAAGGGGGCGCGCGGGTCCTCCGGGTACATCGGCGTGATGCGGTACATCCGCTCGCGGGGATTAGTCTCCGCGTGCGGGGACTACAAGCGACATGACTATACTGCACCTGGATATGAGTGCGTCCCGGGTGAGAGAGAGGCGCGCCAGGGGACGCAGCTCCCCCGCGCCGGGGCTGTAGAAGGGGGCGCGCGGGTCCTCCGGGTACATCGGCGTGATGCGGTACATCCGCTCGCGGGGATTAGTCTCCGCGTGCGGGGACTACAAGCGACATGACTATACTGCACCTGGATATGAGTGCGTCCCGGGTGAGAGAGAGGCGCGCCAGGGGACGCAGCTCCCCCGCGCCGGGGCTGTAGAAGGGGGCGCGCGGGTCCTCCGGGTACATTGGCGTGATGCGGTACATCCGCTCGCGGGGATTAGTCTCCGCGTGCGGGGACTACAAGCGACATGACTATACTGCACCTGGATATGAGTGCGTCCCGGGTGAGAGAGAGGCGCGCCAGGGGACGCAGCTCCCCCGCGCCGGGGCTGTAGAAGGGGGCGCGCGGGTCCTCCGGGTACATCGGCGTGATGCGGTACATCCGCTCGCGGGGATTAGTCTCCGCGTGCGGGGACTACAAGCGACATGACTATACTGCACCTGGATATGAGTGCGTCCCGGGTGAGAGAGAGGCGCGCCAGGGGACGCAGCTCCCCCGCGCCGGGGCTGTAGAAGGGGGCGCGCGGGTCCTCCGGGTACATCGGCGTGATGCGGTACATCCGCTCGCGGGGATTAGTCTCCGCGTGCGGGGACTACAAGCGACATGACTATACTGCACCTGGATATGAGTGCGTCCCGGGTGAGAGAGAGGCGCGCCAGGGGACGCAGCTCCCCCGCGCCGGGGCTGTAGAAGGGGGCGCGCGGGTCCTCCGGGTACATCGGCGTGATGCGGTACATCCTCTCGCGGGGATTAGTCTCCGTGTTCGGGGACTGCACATAACATAAGATAAGATGGTTATTCACAAGACGAGGGGTTCCACAGGGATCGATACTGAGACCTAGATTTTTCATTATATTCCTCAATGATCGCTTTGAACATATACGTAATTGTGTACCCGAAATCAAATCAGCAATTTACGCAGAATCAGATGACACCAATGCAATCATTCCATCAACTAGCATGCATGATCTGGAGAGTATCTAAGGTTCACAATACCTTAAAGGCATTTAATAAATGGTTCAGTGTTCATAATTTAACACTGAATGTAAAAAAAACCTAATGCCTTATTATTAATTAATTTAAATGTTTTATTGTATTTAGTAGCATTTTAGGTTAACAGTCAGGCACGATATGTATCAGGATGAGAGTAGACAGGTACCATGTAAGAGATGCCGCTGTCAGTGCCGGCGTCGTACGGGTAGAGGTCGATGACCTTGGTCTCCGCCCACGAGCAGTCCTTCTGGCACAGCTCCAGCCCGCTCACGCCGACCACCCAGTCGGGCGACGGACCTGACCAACGGACAACCAACAACATTGTACTATCTGTCGTCATTCCCCCAAGGAAACGGCGCACCATTGAAAATCAGGACATTTTTCAATTAACTGATTTCTACCAAACATGAACCATCTAAAAACAGCAATCTAACATAAAAATCGGAGCTTTTAAGCTACGTATAGACAGACACTCACACTAAAGCCTCAAACTTGGCCAAGTTGCATCTATCATTTTCATTTCAAATAAGACCGACAAGAATCTCTCTTATCTGCTGTGGAACTGTAACTTCCTCACCAAACATAGAAGCCAAAGACAGCAGATGTCGTTTCCTGTCGACGGTGAAGCTGGCGCTCGTGTTGGAGTTGACGTGCGGGTAGAAGAGGCCCTGCGCCTTCACGATGGAGCGCAGCAAGCCGCCGTGCTGGCGCAGTTCCCGCTCCAGCAGCCCTACCGAACCCCACTCTGCTAACGATCTGCAATGCACAAGCTCGCAGCTCACTAAGGACTCACGTCTCAATCTCAACCGCATCATGACAAGCTACAACTCTCTATTCCAAATCAACAATAGTCTCCATATCTTCGGCCTCAGTCTGCCTGCATTCAAAACAGCGGCCCTCTACCTTATCCTTCTCTTCTGTATGCCACTTTTAGATTATTCTTTTAGAAGGTTTTTCCATTTCATAATACCGACATTTTCACTTTTACCTATGTAGTATACCAACTTCCTTACATGCTTTTTTTTTCGGTCAATGATGTAGTACACGCCTGTTACAAACAGTGCATGTAGTCTATGCTTTTACATTTCAATGTATCTAGCTTTGTGTATCGACATAAAATAAATTAATATACACTACCGTTTTCAAAATATTCAGCTAAACTTCATATTTAGAACAGAAGATACTCTTATGTAGAAGCTCGCTTCGCTCTCTTTTGATGTCCACGGTTGGACACGGGCATCCCGCATTTTGCAGGAAAACTATTTAACGCCCTTTCACAATCCAGAAGGTCTAGGAATCGTCTTGAAAGAGAAAGAAGCAGTTGCATAGTGTGTACCTGAATCCATCGCTAGCGATGACGCCCTCGCCCCAGAAGGAGAAGTTCCTGGGGTGTGTGGCGCCGATGACGTCAGAGAAGTGCGTCAGCCACAGCGCCTGCGTCGGGAAGTCCTTGGGGTGCGTCTGCGGAGACCACAGCCCTTCGAACACCATCTGCAACGGAAGGCACGATGCATTGCCTTTTTGTTTATCTTTCTTTATATTTTATCAATTAGAGAAACTTATAGCTAGTATGAAAGGAAGGGGTATTAGTAAAACCTATAATTAAAAAGTATTTCTCGAGGAGAGACAGCTTTCACACAAACGCATCCCTAAGCTGCCCTAAATGTTAAGCTCATACCTTGTACTTGGCATCGTCGCAAGCGCAGCAATCGCCCGCTAACAGCGAGGTGTCCTCACAGACGCGTTTCGTCAACTGGCCATCTTCTGCGAACCAGCGGCTCTCGTTCTCGTACACCATGGCTCTGGAACAATGACGGATGAACAGATGAAACCACTCTACATGCTAGATACGGAAGCGTTTGACGCTTTTGAAACGTAATTATTATGAGGATGAGTAATTATTAACCCTTTAGTAATTCTATAGTTGGCTCTACTAATAGCCTTTCTGCGATGCTTAGTGAATTTCATACAGATTATTGCCCTAAGCATGTACCTACATAACTTTAACAATGTCAGATCTTAGGACTAAGTTTTAGAATGAATATTGAACTATGATAG
Source organism: Thera britannica (assembly GCA_939531255.2). Lineage (NCBI taxonomy): Eukaryota > Metazoa > Arthropoda > Insecta > Lepidoptera > Geometridae > Thera > Thera britannica. The sequence goes on along the minus strand of OW618040.2, from coordinate 320,909 downwards.
TTGCCAGGGTAAGCGATAGGCTAGTGTGGGTATGTTACTTGAGCAGCACGCAGCCGGAGCCGGAAGGCGGCGCCTTCCACATGACCTGCACCTCCGTCTTGGGCAGGTCGTCGGCCTCCAGCACGGAGTTGGTGCACTCCTCGTCGAACTGCGTGAGCGTGTCCGCGAACAGCTGGAACTGGCCCTGCTTGGCGGGCGTGCGCTCGGCCGCCGGGTCCAGCGGCTCCAGGGTTATCTTGAAGCGCGTGAACTGCTGGACCACGTCGTGCGTGCGCGACCCCACCAGCGTCACTGCAACATGCCATCCGTCACATACTGCTGCCGGCTCCAGCTTTGGCATTGACGAAACGTTTAGGTTCGTCGTCCAGGATTAAGCATAATCATTTAATACCTATGTTTTTAAGAGTAGAGTGAACAGGTATCTTCTAGGTAAGCGTGCTACACCGTCGACCGCATCATCACTTAACAGCAGGTGAGATAGCGGTCAAACGCAAGCCTACTAAAAGCTCTACTATTAGGTTTGGTCGTAACAGGCTCTTTAGTGGTGTTATAGGTTACTCTATGTATAGAGTTTATTTATAATTATGTTCATAGGATATGAATACCACGATTTTATTGCCATCGCAATGTAATGAATGCACAAAGGCTATAAAACTTCAGATTCTCGTGAATTTATGATAAGTTTCGAGGAACTGGTAAACATTGTTGCATTCGTTCAAGCGGAAGATCAATTATGAGTTTTAAATTGGACTACTCGGTCCCAGACTAAAGGTTGTTTCCTCATCAAAAACTAGAGACGGGTGATGACTACGGTAGTAGTGATATTAGATAGGCTTGCTTACCGACGTATCGTGCCCCGGGCGCGTACCGCTCCACGTCTCCGTTGACGACGAGGCGGTAGTAGTTGTCTCCGTGCGCCTTGGGCTCGGCGCTGACGCCCGCGCCCGCCGGAGCCAGCGAGCAGGCCCGCACGCCGCGCGCCAGCAGGCACGCCGCTACGCATAGCGCCCACGTCGGTGCCATCGCATACATCTGTAGGTACATGTGCGTCACTCTGGCTTAAGAATTCCTTCTTGTCGTGCACTTGCTCAACTCTACTCTACTTTTATGCAACTAGCTGACGGAACAGGCGCAGGTATGGTCATAGCCTATTGTAAAACATTGCCTCGCCGGTCATGCAAGTCTTTAAACTTTTATGCGAACTTAAATAAATAAATATGACAGCATCCGATTTACTTTTGGTACCTATTCAAAATTAACATGACAGCTTATTCGTAAATTATTAGCAGGTTACAAAAGGTCATGATAACACTGATAACACAGTCCCTGGCAGTTGAGGTTTGAGCCCAAGTCTCATACATAGCCGCTTTACGTGGTCAAAGCCAATACTAAACGCACAAAGCGACCTGAAACCCACGGGCTGCCTAAGTAGGTATGATGGCGAGCAGCTCGAAGTAAAACAAAGAACAGGGCCAAGGCGTAATTATCAATATTTTATCACAACATCTTTACGATTAAAAACACAGCGATGAAGAAGTACTTAAACAATTACAATTTTAAGTTACAAAAACTTTCTAAAGCTGCTAAAGTGTTACCTACTACAAAACCAAGTGTCCCCGTGTTCCAAATGGCAAATAAATAATATGACTATAACTTTTGATGTATTTAAAAAACTCATAAATAGTGGTAACTCACCAGCAGCAGTTGGACGCAGAATGTGGTATCGCTTGCGATGGAGTCAGCGAGCTGAGATAAAGGGTCAGATGTCACCTCGCGCTCCCAATACCTCGTGATTACTGCGCGCCTCTCCGAACTAACAGTCAACAATCATTCGCTGACAAATACATACAATCTTTTACATTAATTAAATCTACGTAGGTACGTGTGTTTTATGAACATCATAGCCAAAATGACGGATGCCTAAGGGCTTATTTCACAATGTCCAATATTTAATACGACACGCGCGACTAGGCAAACCAACATTGGCAAGTTGAGACCCCCAGATATTATGTGAAGGGACTAAAGCATTTTACTAAATCGAAACATATGAGATAGGGAACTCTAAATCATATAATAACCGTACATTCACCACTTCATAAGCAATTTCCTAACAAGCGTACATTACCTACACAATTTCAGAAACGCCCACGCCGAGAACGGCATCTAATAACGATTATTAACATAGCTCCAACTACAGCGGGATTACAAAGTCGCCTATACTTTTGGCAAAGGTATTTTATTGTGCTTCGTTAGGGTAGCAGCGCGGCGTTGGTGGGCGGCCCGCCCTAGTGACGTTACACCGCCCAGGGTTCAAGGCCTCGGGCGGCTAATGGGAAGTTAAAGCAGGTCGAGAGAGCAGGTAACTAGTGCAGTGGAGCAGACAACCGCGTCCAGACACTTGCGTAATGTTAGCTCGAGCTCATGCCCTCTTGTTTCCTACCACGTGAGCGTAGGTGGATATATCCCGACCTAGTCACCGCTAAATGGCTAAATAACGAACAAAACCTTTTGGCAAAATGCAACAATATAGGTAATGATTCCCACCCAAATAACTAGGTTACAATTACCTACAATGAAAAAAAAATGCTACCTTCAGATAAAGTTGAGATTCTTATAAAAATTAATAAAAAAAAAAAATCTACCAAACTCAATTATTCGCCCCTAAATTTCCCCCCGAAACTTATTTTGCAACTTTTTACTGAGCGTCAAAAATAAACGCGGTGGTAGAGCGCGCGAGTTGAAACTGATTCCAAAAAACTCCTCATGGATTCCCAGACAGGCATCCCAATTACAAATGTGAAGGAATGGTGTACTCACGTGCCGGCGCGTCCACTCCTGTCGCGCTGCAGTCCCGACGCGCAAGTGGCAAGTGAGGCTTCCGGCGCGGACGCGCGGGCACGCGGGCACGCGGGCACGCGCGCGCCCACGCACCACTTACCGCTTCCCATTCACATCCCCATTACACCTAGCCGCGGATTCACAGCTCCCGCTCTAATTACTGCGCCTCGCTCTTTCTAACCAGGATCTATTGCGACGACAATACTATTTAAGCTTGTTAAGCTCTGCTCTTTGTGTTTTGAAAGCGAAGAGACTGGAATCAATTTTAAAATTCCGAATATTTTGTTATTTATTATAATTATGAGAATAATATTATATTTTCAGCTCATCTTATTTTTAAACTTTTCTTTTTCTGCCAGTACATTATGTGTATCTAAGAGAAGACAAGTTATAACAAGTAATGTCTTAGTTAAATACTAAATACTAACCTAAAGAGCTCGCACAAGCCATCTGCTGAGCAACATAATATTATATACCTACTATCCTCATTCAAACATATTTCTTTCAATTTCAGGTACTGACAGCCGCACTGCCAATAATTTTGTAAGTCTTAATTTTCGAAACGCCGATTCTATGGGTGCCTACAGCAGGATTCAAAAACAGGCATTTATAAATGAAACAAATTATTTATATAATATTAGTCGCATAACTTTATTCAGTCAAAATCATACGCCGCCGGTAGGTCCCTACCAAACTCACAATCGGAGTTACTTGACTAGACGATCATGAATTACCTACAATTTGTTATTGACTACACTATAATAACTACAATGACTTCTGTCGTCTATTAGGAATATATGGCCCTTTTCAATTCCATTTATTATTCAATGTAAGAGGTTCAAGTGTAGGTAACTTGGCGCGCTGCCGCTGGAAGTAAGTCGTTTGTACGTAAATGGCGAATGCAAATGGTAGATTTGTCGAACAACCAACTTCAGCCGCGCCAACTTCACTTATCGAGCTTTAACGGACTAGTTTTCGTGGTAATTGTATAGTTGTCTCGCTCACGCAAGGGACTCGTAAGAGGGATGATTATACAATTGCGCCAGAAATAGCAGCCAAACTAGCCCGTTCACAAATGCTTTGAGGCTTTTTTATCAATCTCATCAAATTTTCATGAAAATACAAGGCTCGTTAGGAATACTTTACATAAAAACCTAAAATACAAATGAATTGTATATAATGAAAATGCATAAGGTCACTTTGATATAAATAAAATAACAGATTGACCTAACATGTGAGATAAACAGCCTTCATCATAGTCATTAATTACATTACAGTTTGGAATATCATAGTGAATGATATTAAACTAGGTCGTAGGTATATACTTCATAAGCCTAGGGCCTAGGGTACACACTCACTCCACACGGTATCGTTGGCCACTGAACTAACTACAGATCACAAATAATAATTTTAGATTTTCAAATATTGTGCCGAAATAACAAAGTCAGCAGATATTTTATGGAAAATCAAAATAACGCTGTTATAATGACAAAATATACTGTCATTAAACAGCAGTCAACAAATGATGCACTTTAGGCACAGTGGTGATTCAGTGGCTAACAATACGTGACCAGCTAAATGCAACATTATGTATAAAAATAACAGTTGTCATACAAGACTGTGGTTTCGTTTATATTGATATCTCTTTTGTAACTTATTATTAGCGTTGTAAGAATTACTATTATTAAGTCTTATTTAGTTAATATTTAAATATCAAGTAATAAACTTGATTGAGTGAAGACTAGCGTTCCCAATCACCACTACGCCGCAATTGGACGGTTGTTTGAACATACACTCAGTAGATGTAAACAGGTAGCTGCCTTATCAAGCAAAGGTGACGGTAACCGTCCGTTTATAACTTGGTGAAGAATGGTTCCAACTTGTTGCAAACACACCGCACTTGCAGCAATGGAAGTCAATTTTTTAAAAGTTAAGTTAAAGGGCACCATTTTGTTACCCCCTAAAACTATGTTGGATAATAAATACAAGTAGCAAAGATAATATACACTTAATATTCGTTCTAATATCTAAGTATCATATTATTACAGGAAAACATGACTAGAAGTAAAATTCGTTAGCCTACCTACATAATGATATATTACATAATATAAAAAACATTACTTATACTTATATCAAAATAAATTGGAATATATTGGAAATTGTGCAAAATTATTAACACAATAAAGTAACGAATAAGTAACTAGTTTTCTTTCATGTAGTACATACAATAATTTATTTACGTTTCAATAAGTTTGAAGCTTTAATAGTCACCATTTTAATCCTAGATTTAGAAACATGAGACAACACACCACTACACAAACACACACACCCACCCACACACACAGGTAAGGCAACAGACTCTCACTGGGTGTAAACTAATACATTTGACTACATTTATAATTTAAGCTTTTAGAACACAAAAGGAAGATTAACGAACTAGCTCTGGTTTCTAGAACCCACGAATTAAGCTGTGCGTTATTATTAAGTCAGTAACGCAGCATTTTCTCTTAATACGCTTAATCATTGCTTAAAATTAGCCCTGTCTCTGTTTGTCACAAGTCATCGGTAGGAGATGGCATTAGTTTAAACATAATACACTTTTAACATCATAAATATAATATGTAAGTAAGGCCTTTTGGTTGTATTTTTGTTAAATTGTATTTTATTCGAGTCTTTATTTTGTTAGAGTATCCTTCTTCTATAAAACCAAGTTCATCACATTGGTATGTACATAGTCAATATCTCAAAGACTCTCTGTATGACTAGGCTCTGCAGCGTAGACTCGCACAAGGGGTAGTCATGGTATATGGTAAGGCGGACTACGACGTTAGAAAGTGAGAATCGGTTCTTCTCGATGGTCCAGAATATCTGAAACGTATTACTTGTTGGTCATCTTAACTTTGTAATTAAACTATTAAAAGCAACACCCTGCATTACTGCAAAACAAAAACGGCACATCAAATACATAAAGAAGGCAAAGTAAAATGAGTTCAATACTTAGCTTAATCCTAGTTTGAAACATTAGCAAATCAAAAGCAATGTCGATGCAACGTTCCGAGATGAACAAAGCTGTAAACTAGAGCGAAAGTGACGCAGAGATTCTATAATGACTGCCATTTAATTGTCCCTTGCTGTTAGATTTAATTCGTAAGTATAATTTCGTTATATACCTACGTATATTTTGGGGGGACAGAGTAGTCCTCCAAATGAAAATATCACTTTAGACCCTTATTTATCATGATTGTGGTAGTTTATTTGTCTTTTACCACTAGAAATCAAGTAAGAAAACAAGTAAACTTCGAAGTTTTCAAGGAGCGCTTTCGTGCTTCCGAAGGTACGACAAGATCCCTCGCGACTCCAGAAATAGTTTTTATACTACACCTGCTTGGAATAGTACATTGTTACCCGAGTGTTGAAAGTCACGTTTTTTGAGTCCCGAGACGGGTTTGGCGCCAGAGCGTAGCGAGGGCGCCAATGGATCTTGAGGGACTTAAAAGACTTTCACCCGAGGTAAACACTGTGCTTTTCATTACGAATACAAGGAAAGTAAAAATAAAAACATGAAAAAAAAATTGTGAAAATGAAGATTGAATTGCCGCCATCCCGGTTTTTTTTTCTTTTTCTCTGGCGGGCCTTCGGCTACAGCTCGCCAGCATTATTCAGCCATTATTTTCATTTTCATAATTTAAAAAATGGTAAATTGTTTGCTCAAATCTATGTTATTTTAAATAAATAGTTGAAGCTATATATTAATCAAGTAATTTAGAAGATATATTATTTATTTAATACTATCTTTATGTTATTTAAATTTAAATTTTACATTGCGCTCTAATTAGACTTTTTAAACTTCTTACCGTTGTAATGGGTTTCCAACCTACTTGCTGAATAAAAAGTTGGAATTTGGTTTAACAACCTCCTTGCAGTTAGAAAGACTTTAGAAAGTTGGAACATGGTTGAATAAAATAGAACTTGTTTTTTTTTATAATTTGACAGCTGTCAGTAGAAAGCGATTCTCCCTAGGGCTGAAAGTTTTACTTTCAATTAGGCCCCTCAGGCAACTTCAGACCTACTTTCAGAGTATGAGCAATGAAAAGTACCTTGATACTTTATCAAATTTACGGTAGAAAGTACGTCATTGCATATCGAACAAATATGCGGGGAGAAAAGGCATCTGAGCGGGAGAGAAAAGTGTATGAAAATCCATTTCTTACGTGGTTTTTCTTTCTTAATTTTGGGTAAGACTATGCGCCGGTAACCTAAATGTCAAAAAGTTTTTACAGTGAGTTTTTATCTCAAAGTTCGCAAAATGACACTGGCCACTAGCTGTGTGTTGGATGGTGTCAGGCTGGCAGTGCGACCCTGCGGCGGCAGGATAAACAATTTGAAAAAAGAACATGTGAAAATTGCAGACGCCATTTCCAATTTGTGTGTTTGTTTGAGGATTCAGTTTTCGTAGAATTTATTTTCCTTGTAGGTGTAGTATAAAGCACTATGTATCACTCGAGAGAAACTGCGATTCCCGATCTCGGGTGTTTTAAAGCCCTCGCCTACGGCTCGGGCTTCAAACGACACCCTCAACGGTAATCGGTCACTTTCTCCTCTCGGTGAACAATGTACTATTCCATAGTTTTTAAATCTTAAGTGACGCGAATAAGCGAGATTAAGGCTCAGCCTCACCGTGGCGCGGCCTTCAGCCTCATGATATAAATCTATGTAGACGAGACAATATGAATGCACCCCGAGCGCCCTAGATCCAGCGTACCTTTAGCGATGGCCCACCACGGCAGCGTGACGTAGGTGAGGTAGGCATTGAGCGGCGCCGACTGCGCGCGCTTGCCTTCCTTCCACAGGTGGAAGGTCTGCGTGAAGCCGCGCATCGCCCACAGCGGGTTGTACGCGCCGTCGTCTAACTCTGCAACACACAACACGCGTCCTATGCACCTCCGTCCAACACATCACGTCACTCAAGCTGTAGCGGACTTGTAGCGGCTCTCGGTAGGTACCGTGCGGCGGCTGCTTGGGCAGGTCGCACCAGTAGTAGATGTCGGTGCCGTCGGGCGTGCTGCGGCGCGGCGGCAGCGCGGCCGACCGGAACAAGGCGGCCGCCACGCCGCAGCGCCGGCGCGGCAGCGTGCAGTAGGCGCGCGCGCCGCGGTTCGGCGAGCCGCCGCCTTCCGCCGCGCCCGCCGCGCCCGCCGCGCGCTCCTCGTGGCCGCGCACCGCGTGCCCCGCGCCCGGCGCCACCGAGCGCGCGGGGCCCGGCGGCGCGCCCGGCTCCGCCGCCTCGGCCGCCAGCTCGCAGTCGGGCTCGCAGCCGGCGGGGGAGGGGGCGGTGCGGGCGGCGCGCGGCGGGGGCAGCGGGCGCAGCGGCGGCGGGCCTAGCGCGGTGCGCGAGGGCGGCGCGCGCGGCGCCACGGTGCGCAGGCACGCGGGCGAGGAGAGGTCGTCGTGCGGCGCGCGGCGCGCGTACACGTCGCGCATGTCCCGCGCGGTGCGCACGCCGCCCCCCCCGCCCCCGCAGCACCACCGCGCGGAGGAAGCCGAGCCGCGCCGCCGCACTGCGCACAACACACGCGCGTTACACACACTCCCCGCGGCTGCTGGCTCCCCCTGGCTACCGGACGCTCCCCGCGGGACTAGTGCGCAGGTCGGCGACGGAGGGCTGGCTTCCTCCGAGCGGACTACGCTACGTGAACGCATTTGTAACGGCGACTCTACGACATCGAACGCGCTACCGTGCAGCAAGATGGCTCCAGTTAATGTACGCCCAGTTAAATCGAATCCCCTTTTTTCACTGTCCAATTGTTGAGACCTATATGTACACAGTAGTAGTTTAATAATTCCATTATTTCTCTTTTTTATATTGGATAATAATTGTCTTAGAGAGGAAAATGGTTTTTCTAGGATAACCTCAAAGAGTAACCCATTGAGGTTATCGTAAAAAGACATTTTCTAATACTTCTACGGCGGCTGTTGCCGCTCGCTTTGCTCGCCCGCCTTGTGAGTAATTTATATATGTTCTGATACAACTTAGTAACTTAAGCTATCCAAATCGGATTCGCCTTGTTAAGTCTCAGGGACTAGTACAACTTAGTATCCAGTGTCAGAACAAAAAGCAAAAATCAATGATTGAATTGCTAGTGTACATGAGGCTCAACTGGCATCGTAATAACAGGGTGAACAATAACTGAATGTACATAATAGCTTCCCGGCCAGATGCCTTAATCATAGCTCACCCAAAAGCGATCATAAAAGCGTTAGCAAGCGATGCATGCACGGCCGATATCGGCCCAAAGACGGTATCGAAATGAAAAAAAACTAGGTACTTATCTGGAAATTACCTGCACGCTACTTCGCGGAATCACTATTTAGGTAATATAAATTACAATCGGAATTTCTTATATCCAACATCATGCTTTATTTTCACGGTACAACTACATACTCAAAAGACATGCTCTACAGTCAAACTACAAAGAAATCTGAATCTGCATTCAACAAGACTAATTTTTTTTATAATCGGTACCATGCACGGCGCTAACGTAGCGTAGCCAACTGCCGAGCAACTGATACGACTTCAATCGCACCCATTACAAATAGGAGATATTATATAAGACAACCAATCTGTATTAATTAAATAAACAAAATGTTGACCGTTTTTGAGGCCTCTTTCAAAACCAGAGAGAAATAAAACGAGCTCAACGGTACCAGAGGAGAGTGCGTCGTGTCGCTAATGGTATGGTACTGTAAGAATGGGTAGATATAGAATGTGGACCGACCGTCCCTGAGGTCTCCCGCCTCGACCTCGGCCCCGGCGCCGCTGAGCGAGTCGAGGCCTTCGTTCTCGGAGCGGCTCTGGCCGTCCCCGCCGCGACTGCGCCAGCCGCCGCGCGCGTAGCTCGTCAGGTTCGCACTCGGGTCGCTGAGGCGCCGCTGGATATTACAACTCACTTTTACTTACTTTTATTACAACACCGTTTTATTGCTGTTCATGGCGTAAGTAGCGACCTCTATCTTCAACATTAGGAACCAACACGAACACGAAAAGTAGCGCGTCTACTTGTATAAATTTTCGTCTTTGTTCGCACAGATGGCAGCACTAGTTAGAACAGTTTTAAGTTTTTTCAACCATTATCATTGTATATTCAGATATGGACCGCATTCAGGATGGACTGTCTCCTATGTGGAACCAATCTTTGATTGTGAAGAGTTTGTCTTTCCTATCATCCATAACAGTGATGTCTCGGGTAGCATGTCCTTAGTAGTTTTGAGCCTCGGATTTGGCACAGTGAAAAACTTAGTTACTTGCTAGGTCTCCTAACAAGGAATACCTGGTTCCGATACATGAAGATGTCGTCGGGGTCTTCCTCCCAGTCGTCCCAGAGGTCGTTGGCGGGCTCGGAGGCGGGCGTGTCGAGGCCGGAGCCCCGGGGGCGCGACACCGCCATCTCCGCGTGCCCCTTGCCGCTGGGGCCCTTCATGCGCACGAACTCGCAGCGCCCCCCGCCGCACGCGCCCCCACCGCCTCCGCCGCCCCCGCCGCCCAGCAGGCCGAACGACATGCGCTGCGCCACCTTCGTTGATAGGGACGTTTGCTGGAAATCATACAAATACAAACTAAATTTTATGGATGTTTTCGAATTACAGCTAAGTTCAACAAGACCAAAAACCAATCACTTATCATCAGATGTGATCGCGGTCAAGCGTTTGCCTATAAATTGGTATACAAATAAAAATGTTGTCCCGAATAAATAAAATAATTAGCACTCACGTTATGGGTAAACTATTGTGAAACCCCTATTAATTGCAAATACATTTTCTTTTGCCTATAAAAATTGCGTCAGTGTTGTCAATATAATACAAGGTGTATCTAAATATGTGTACTATGCGAAGGTGGGGGGTTTCAGACCACAATGGTGATCAGTTGTGGAGGGGAGATAATTAAAAATTCCTATTTTCAGTTTCCCATACAAAAATATTTAATTTCATAATCCCTAAATAAATTGACAACCCTATCCTTGTAACCCCTTGACCCCTTGACCTACTACCTCTGTAGGTCTACTACTACTACCTACTACCTCTGTAGCTGAGTTTAGGGTTGTCACTTTGTATAAAGTCAGCTGTTAATGTTGAAACTTCGTTGCAGTTTTTTTCAGAGATACCAATCGAAGTTCGAAAAGTCGTTGAACAAAAGTTGTTCCCCGGGGGGTGGAAATTCACCCCCCTTCAGGATAGTACACATATTTTGATACACGTTGTATATTCAATACATTAGTTTTTCCATGTTATGGAACAAGGTTTAGGCTTGCTTAAACGTAAACCAACATACGACCATTTATACCTATAGTTCTTCTTATCGTCCTGGTTCTTTTAAACCAGTGTGGTGAAAGGATTTCAAATGCGCTTCGGCTAAAGGCTTCCAAAAACGAACTACGAACGAACCGATGAAGGCAGGACAACATGCGAAGCTTGTGTAATTAAAAACAACCGAAATGCATCGGCATGCGACCTTTTGTCTGTTATGTTATGGTACGGAATAAAACAATAGCACTTGTATTTATGTGGATTTGTCTCTGAATGTGTGTGGGATATGCCGAGTTGGCGAGAGTAGTGGCGATGGATGGCGGCTCGCTACTCGCTGCAGAACACAATAGTGTTGTATTTATAAACAATGCCATGGAATAACAATAGGTTAGTGGTAGTACACGCTCAGTGGCCCAGGTTAACAGATAGTTAGTACAGCGCAGCATGGTTAGGTTCGGTAATTAGTCGGCACAATATGCTCTGATTAAACAAACACGAGCACGCGTCTTTGTGCTCGAGTTAGAGTTGTATAACATCAGAGTTGATGGATGTGCGTGTGCAATACAATACATACTATAATATACTATACATATGAAAATACATGCTTCACTATATTTTGAAACGGCTGGTTTCTTTAAACTTGCAATTTCAATTATTACAATTATTATTTTTGTTATTCACTGCGAGGGAAAATGTGTTGTTTTACTGTTTTACTCACTACTGGAGAGGATAAAATGGGCTTTTAGGTTTACTTGTACTTTGAAACAACAGGAAAACTAAACAATGTTAAGGATAAAAATTTGGCGGAAATATTGGAGCTAATCTAACCTAATAATAATAACAGATGCAAGTGCTTTAAAAAAAAATCGTCTGTCTGTAAAGTCGATTTACTGACGATAGTTGAACGGGACCACGTCATACAGCTGTCCACGCGGACGCATCGCTCACGCTCACTCAAGTAGGAGAGAGACAGATGGCAAACACTGCCGAACGCGGAGGCCGTGCGTGCTTCTTTGTCACTCGTTCCGCGCTCTCGCTTGCACTCAAGCCTGGAACGCCTCAGAGCGAGGTAACGCCGCATGAGTCATGTTTTTTCGGCTCCATCGAATTATAAGACGTTGTCACGTCAAAAATATAGACAATCCACACAACACTATCTAGCCCCAAACTAAGCAGATATTTGTTCTCGGTGGGGATCGAACCCACGACCTACGGCTCAGAACAGAAGTCAGAGCTAAGAAACAACTGAGCTGAGAGGCCATTCAACTTTAATTTAAACCTTTTATCAAAGTGCGTGCATTAGAACCAGTCTCACTGGATTGGCGGCAGATAATAACGCTCAAGCAACAAGTAACCACTAGATATAAATAGCTGCGGTTGTAGAAGGTAACGGACGAAGCCGAACGCCTTATGTCACGCCTATGTATCTTGCTAATACATACAATGCACATTACATACATGGCTAGGTATACCTACAGTTTTATGGCGCACGGAAATCACATTTTGGCATTTGCAGCCGCACCATTTTACACTATTAGTGCACGCGGGAACGACTCGCTCAAAACATGCTTTGAAGTATAATTATGTACAATAAAAAACTAAGTTTCTATTTAAATCACAAATTAATGAGGCTCGGCTAGGCCAGAACTACAAATCCTCTGTCATTCAAAGCGAATGAACTACAAAATGTAGCAAAAGCCACTGCAATCCATTTAGCACGCAGCTCGGTCAATAGGAAGTGACTGACCTGTTAGCTGTTAGCTGGCAGACACTCGGACCTATGCATCATGTTAAATCGCATTATGTATGTGGCAACAGAAGGCAGTGCTTTCGAATGGCTCAAATAGTCTGCCGACGAAAATCATTTTATTGTTTTAACTATTATCAAAAAGATTAAAGGACACTACATTTCAGCAGAAACGCAATAGAACTTGAACAAAACAGCAAGTTTTTGAACGTTTCTTCAAAAATGTAATTTGGATTTTGTTAGGACTGTGACTGCAAAACCTTGTGTTTTATCTTGATTGGTATTTGAATCGCAATACGGAATTACGCACCGCTGTATCGCAATGTTATAACAATCGTACGTAACGTCACTGTAGTAGGTATATAGGCAGTAACAGTTACAGCGTGTATGGCCATGCAGCATACGCCTGAATCCTTTCAGTCTCAGCTCCCGTCAGCATTCGGCACGAGGGCGAGGCCACGGCCACCGGCCCGGAACCAAATCCTGCCATGCTTCGTAAGCAAGAACCACTCATACCAAGATCAAACCTGCACGTAGCGTACATTTCAACTACATATTACGACTTTTGAATTTTGATTTGATTTGATTTGACTGACTAAAAGTGAGTCGCAGACCAGCTCGCCATAAACTGTGTAATACGTCGTGTGTAATCACTGATTACACTGATTACTAATCAGATATAAGTAACGACTATGCACTATGCAAACAGTCGCGGGTCTGTAATCCGTTTCCATAAGCTGCTCAGGAAATGGTCCGAGTGCAGTGACTGACCTGGTAGCTGTCTGTGTATGGTGAAGTTCTTGTTCACACTGCGACCTGCACTAATGCCACCAAGCGATGTGTTCGACATATACCTACCTACCTACCTACCTACTCATCGCCCTCAACTGAGATCTAATTTGCGCTGGCTTTTATTGATTAACTCACTTGACCCACGAAGTCATTGAAACTCTTAACAAATGGAAGTTTACGTTTACCCAATTCTTAATTGTGGTATATCTCAAAAACTTAGTCTAGAAATAAAATAAAATCAAGCCGGTACTTACTGCTGTAAGAGTGTTCTTGTATCACATTTTTTTACTATTAACTAATTTCTAATGATGACTTTTAAAACACCTTGACCCATTTAACTGGTATTCCAAATTCCATTAAGAGCGAGTCGTGCAAAATAGTTGAAAACGATAGTCACGGTTAAATCGATATTATGAATATACTTGCAATAATGAATCTAAAACTTTGTATAAAGTACCAGACTGAACGTATTGACAATTATTCCGTAACAAAAAAAATTATTTATCTATAATTAAATAAACACAGATAGGTAAAATTTGACAAATCGTATGTCGGCGTTATTAAAAAATGTCATGTTACACTGTTGATTTTATGAACAAACTTTAATTCGAATTAATCTCAAATGTTAAGTCTACAATTAGTCCTTTTTCGATTTTTAATAAATCACTTAGTTATTAAGTTATGAATTTTTTAAAAAAGCATCTCAAATCCGCCATACAAATTTACTATGGACGCGCGAAGTTGAATATATACGCGACGAACGCTCGCGGAAATTCAGTCCACCACGAGAGCTCAGAGTGGGAGCACGTCTCTTTGCGAGGCGACGCGAGCCAACTAGCAAACGCGATCTTATGTGTATGTACACACAGCTGCAAACAGGTAAAGTGAGGTAAGCCATTTTTTATTATCTATGCTTTTTATTGCTCAAAAAAATGTGATGTACCTATAAATATTTACTCTGTTTAGGGAACAATGGGAAAGCGAAAAGAAAGATATTCTAAGAAGAAAAGTGGCGCTCTGTTCCGGAAAAAAAAATCGATAAAAATATGTACGTATGTAGGTATAGATTATTTTCGTATTTCAAATTTGATGTTGGTATTGTTCCAAGTTTTTTTGGTCAGGCTGATTGCGAATCGAAAACCCAAGATGGCGGATTCATTTTTTTTTTATATTTGATATTGGTATCGTTTAATAAGTTTTCGAGGGCGCTGGTTCCGAATCTGCCATTCATTTTTTAAGCCAAGATGGCGGATTCTTTTTTTGTCATAAATTTTTGATATGGGGTTTTGGGGGCGCTGACTCCGAATATGCCATTCATTTTTTAATCCAAGATGGCGGATTCATTTTTTTTATATTTGATATTGGTATCGTTTTATAGGTTTTTGAGGGCGCTGGTTCCGAATCTGCCATTAATTTTTTAATCCAAGATGGTGGATTTTTTTTGTCATAAACTTTTGATATGGGGTTTTGGGGGCGCTGGCTCCGAATATGCCAATAATTTTTTGATATGGGTATCGTTTTATGGGTTTTTGGGGGCGCTGATTTTGAATCTGCCATTCATTTTTGAATCCAAGATGGCGGATTCTTTTTTTTCTTAAATATTTGATATGGGTATCGTTTTATGGGTTTTTGGGGGCGCTGGTTCCGAATATGCCATTCATTTTTGAATCCAAGATGGCGGATTCTTTTTTTTCTTAAATATTTGATATGGGTATCGTTTTATGGGTTTTTGGGGGTGCTGATTTTGAATCTGGCATTCATTTTTGATTCCAAGATGGTGGATGTTTTTTTTTCTTAAATATTTGATATGGGTATCGTTTTATGGGTTTTTGGGGGTGCTGATTTTGAATCTGGCATTCATTTTTGAATCCAAGATGGCGGATTCTTTTTTTTCTTAAATATTTGATATGGGTATCGTTTTATGGGTTTTTGGGGGCGCTGGTTCCGAATATGCCATTCATTTTTGATTACAAGATGGCGGATGTTTTTTTTTCTTAAATATTTGATATGGGTATCGTTTTATGGGTTTTTGGGGGCGCTGGTTCCGAATATGCCATTCATTTTTGAATCCAAGATGGCGGATTCTTTTTTTTCTTAAATTTTTGTTATGGGTATCGTTTTATTGGTTTTTGGGGGTGCTGATTTTGAATCTGGCATTCATTTTTGATTCCAAGATGGTGGATGTTTTTTTTTCTTAAATATTTGATATGGGTATCGTTTTATGGGTTTTTGGGGGTGCTGATTTTGAATCTGGCATTCATTTTTGAATCCAAGATGGCGGATTCTTTTTTTTCTTTAATATTTGATATGGGTATCGTTTTATGGGTTTTTGGGGGCGCTGGTTCCGAATATGCCATTCATTTTTGATTACAAGATGGCGGATGTTTTTTTTTCTTAAATATTTGATATGGGTATCGTTTTATGGGTTTTTGGGGGCGCTGGTTCCGAATATGCCATTCATTTTTGATTCCAAGATGGCGGATGTTTTTTTTTTCTTAAATATTTGATATGGGTATCGTTTTATGGGTTTTTGGGGGCGCTGGTTCCGAATATGCCATTCATTTTTGAATCCAAGATGGCGGATTCTTTTTTTTCTTAAATATTTGATATGGGTATCGTTTTATGGGTTTTTGGGGGCGCTGATTTTGAATCTGCCATTCATTTTTGAATCCAAGATGGCGGATTCTTTTTTTGTCATAAATTTTTGATATGGGGTTTTGGGGGCGCTGACTCCGAATATGCCATTCATTTTTTAATCCAAGATGGCGGATTCATTTTTTTATATTTGATATTGGTATCGGTTTATAGGTTTTTGAGGGCGCTGGTTCCGAATCTGCCATTAATTTTTTAATCCAAGATGGTGGATTTTTTTTGTCATAAACTTTTGATATGGGGTTTTGGGGGCGCTGGCTCCGAATATGCCATTAATTTTTTGATATGGGTATCGTTTTATGGGTTTTTGGGGGCGCTGATTTTGAATCTGCCATTCATTTTTGAATCCAAGATGGCGGATTATTTTTTTCTTAAATATTTGATATGGGTATCGTTTTATGGGTTTTTGGGGGCGCTGGTTCCGAATATGCCATTCATTTTTGATTCCAAGATGGCGGATGTTTTTTTTTCTTAAATATTTGATATGGGTATCGTTTTCATCAAATATTTAAGAAAAAAAAGAATCCGCCATCTTGGATTCAAAAATGAATGGCAGATTCGGAATCAGCACCCCCAAAAACCCATAAAACGATACCCATATCAAAATTTAAGAAAAAAAAACATCCGCCATCTCGGAATCAAAAATGAATGGCAGAATCAAAATCAGCACCCCCAAAAACCCATAAAACGATACCCATATCAAATATTTAAGAAAAAAAAAGAATCCGCCATCTTGGATTCAAAAATGAATGGCAGATTCGGAATCAGCACCCCCAAAAACCCATTAAACGATACCCATATCAAATATTTATGAAAAAAAAAGAATCCGCCATCTTGGATTCAAAAATGAATGTCAAATCCACAATCAGAGCCCCCAACAACCTCTAAATCGATACCCATAATTATCATTTATTTAGGATAAAAATGAAGCTGCCATCTTGGATCCAAAATGAATGAAAGTATGAAAGAAAGAAAATTTATTTAACATAACATAGGTACACGGAACGGAACATTGACAAAATCAAAACTAAAATACGAACAAAAAATTCTAACACAAATAATTGAGTAATTACTTGCTATCTTAGCACATAATAAAAAAAAACAACTACGTCCCGCGCTAGGTACATGTTATGCCAAATAGGCCCTGGCTCAGCTTTTGCTGCTTAGCGGGGTATGAACTTACCACCAAAAATATTATTCACAAATATGCAAATATAGTTGAAAATGAAACGAAAACCTGGCCTCACAGCTTAGTTAGTAGTAGCTCTGCCTTCTACGCTGTAGGTCGTGGGTTCGATCCCCACGGAGAAGAAACATTTGTTTGGTGAATACAAATGTTTGTTCTCTGTCTGGGTGTTATATTGTATTTTAAGTATGTATTAAAAAAAAAAAATTATATGCTAAGTATTATATCAGCTGTCTGGTTCCTATAGTATAAACTCTGCTTGGTTTGAGGCTAGATAGTGTGGAGTGGATTGTGCACAATATTTATTATTTATTACTATTATTAAAAAACCTAAAAGAAAAGTGAAATGAAAATGTAATTATTTTGTAAACTGACCTCAGATTGTTTTTTTTAGAGAGATGAATTTTACTTTCTGGCATAACGTAAACAAAATTTCGTCTCTATAAGTCACTCAACCAAACAACATTTTTTTCAAATCATGGGTTACCTACTTTTGCCACACTAGGTGTAAACGGCGTCGAGCGAACCTATCATTGTGTGCGTGAGTACGCACACAACTAGCGAGCCGCAGTAAATACCTATTTTCCGTCCGCCTGGTTTACTCGACTCGCTCTTAAGAATTGAACAACTTACACATAATGAGTAGTAGCTATGGAGAAGGTGGTCTTTCATGTAGTATTACTACTTACTTACCTTGCGAACAAACACGCCAATTCGTAAATTTTTCTCAGTTTTTAGAATCAGTTGAATACGAATAAAGTGGATTCCGCAGATGACGTTGACACACACATGTAATATTGAAGGGACTGTCTGTTGTGTAAAATTTTCAAGGAACACGGCTGTGAATTTTTGGTGATTAAAAATATCACACTTCGATGGAACTGCCTGCAACGATGACGTGAATAGATCGTCAAGATCCGCTCCTCATAAATAAACGCATCGAGCAAGTGAGTGAGTGACCACCGCGCACGCGCACCGCATCGGCATAAGGGGACATGGAATATATAATTACGAGAGGAATCTGTTGTAATTGACTCATTGTGAGACAAAAAGGGTTTGATAATGATTCTTTGTTTTGTAATACACCGATCCACTCAATGGCTGTTCATAGGTACTCTTAATATTCATCATTCGCCAATGAGTAGGTTAGGTATTCAATAAATGATATAACGGTGGGAAGGCATATAATAAGCTGTTTCATTCCAATCCAAGTAAGCTTAATAAGACAGTACCAACAGTCAGTCAAGTAATCAAAAATTTAAAAGATTTTGTCATGAGAGGTATAAAGCAGGTTTGCTGGGTTAGTTAGTTAGACCTGGAAAAACAACATTAGCCAGCAAACCAAAATACAGCATTATCTATAAACGCATTATCTATTTTTATGAACAACTCCAAAACTCGCAAAATTAAACATGGTAAATATTCCGTTGCTCATAGAAGGTGTTAACACCATGAATAGTTTCTAGATAAATATATGAAAGTAATGTGTGACAGTTATGTTATGACATAGAATCCTGTAAGTGGGTTAGTCTGCATTCCGACTGGCCTGCGCGCACACAGACGTACGGAGGAGGCGTCACACTATAATCGTACAATTGCTATTAAAAAACTGTTACATGGCCGTTTCAGTACATTAATTTAATCTTCTATTTATAGCCTTCAAACCTGCAGTTTGTCTAAAGAAAAAGTGGGACGAACTATCATGCGACACTCATTGCTCCTTTTGTGCTGCGAATCTGTCCAACAGAACAGACACAATAGATGAAGGACTAACTCGCAAACACGACCGGATGAAGCTACGAAGCATGCACTCACAAACTATAGGATGCATGCACTAATGCTCGAGAGGTCACTGTCTCGCTTGTGATTACAAACATGATTGGAAAAAATATTGATTTCGTACGATATTGTATGTACCTACCTACTAGGTACATTTTTATAAAAAAATATATACATACTAAAAACGGAGGCACACGGGGGATGCCAACAGAAGTGAAAACTCTGTTGTTTGGCGAAATTTATCGATCTTTGCCGAAGAAGTGTCGGTGACGGTGACGCGAGTTCATTGCTCAAGCCTCAGACGATATGTATGTCAAAATGTAATTAGTTTACACTTAAAAAATGTAGAACAAACCCTTATTTTTTTATTTGGCGATCGAATATCGTCGTTGTGGTGCGAGAAGTAACTAAGTGCAAAAAGCTAGTCTCGAGATAATCGCGTTTTAAAGTTTTTTTGTTCTTAAAATGAGTGTAACTTATCAACACTTATAGTTACAAAAGAGGTTTCTTCATATAAAATATAGATAATTTTACCTTACACATTAACTTTCAACAAATTAATGTAAGTAATTATATGGTTACTGAGATACATAACAAAAAGTAAGTTAATTAATTCTGGCATACACATTAACGTAATACCTTGATTAAATATTACTTAATATCTAGTCATCAACATCTGTTGATGACTCTTACTGGACAACAGAATTTCATTTCATTCAATAGCTTTTTATCTGCAAGAAATCACTAAGTGACTTTAGTGAGCAGTGCAACCCCAAGACTTGAAGAATATTGTAAGTAAAGTGATTGAATTAAACTACTTAAGAACCCTTAGGTGATTTTTGTAGACAGATTTTTGCCTCTACGGGTAGTTATGCACTTCTGACATTCTTGTATTATCTACAATTTTAGTAAAATCTACTCTTTTACATTCTGAGAAGGTACATAATGGGTTTCAAAACACTTTGGCATCAATAACTCATTTTGGCAAAAAATGTCACTTAGTGACTTCTCGCACCACAACGACGATATGTACAATCTCGTTGTGTGTTGGTAGCTAAGGAAGAAGGCTAATTACGAGTAAATCGATTCGTTGGTTGGCGACCCCTGCACCAGACGGGCCGAGCTCGGGGTGAGACATGGGTGGGGGGGGGAGGATATCAACAAGTACCGGACGCGCCCCACTGTCGCCGACACACATCATTACCAAATTAAGCTACAGTTAAAATGCCGCTTTCTAGGTCATTTCTTTAAGTCAAAATGAAAGCGGAACAACGAGCATGTTTGAGCTTTGGCGAACTGAAACGATTGTTTACTACGTTTTGTTGACACAGCCAGTGCGGGGAGGTACGACCGGTTATGGAGGGACAATAACCTGAAAACACGTAGCTTAAACTGTTGCTCACGAACATTTACCTACATATCAAAATGTTACTAAATCGCTGCCCCACACATCGTTGTTAGAACTAGTACCACCATACCAAGTCGAGCATTCCGAAAGGACTCTCCTTATCTTACCAACGTACATCAACTAGAGTATCATGATTTATTTGCTTAGACTTAGCATTATGTTTATTGAAGTGAGCCCTACCTTACGTTCACGCACAGTAGAATATGGATTAAAGATTAGTTCTGCTAGCTTCATCGAATAGCAAGTTGTCAACCGTATCGGTAGTAATTGTAGCAAAATTACTAGTCTTAGCGTTAACTCGCCAAGGTCGGCTAGTGCGGAAGGGCCATTGCTATTCCGCAGTATACCCAGTAGGCTCATTCGGTTGCTGAGCTGGTTTCAATGTGAAGGTCACAGTGCCGGCTGATATTACCCACCTATTTGAATACAGCTCTCCATTTCTGCGCATGGTGTGGTGTGACCATAATGTTTAGAAGCCCACAATTTTAGACAATGCAAAATTATAACTGCCACCAGATGTTAGAAGAGGTTAAAAGTTAGGAACCATCCAACCCGGTTATATTCAACAATAAGTATTCATTACCAGCAGCCAATGTTTAGATTTGCTGTCGCCTCAATACATTTCCTGCAAAATAAGAAATGAACACTGTCAAAACTATAGAACTAACTACCAAGTCTCTGGTGCCGCTTAGTTCGGAGTATAAAACGACTGAATAAGCAGAGCTCGATGAATATTTAATAGACAGCTTCAGCCGGGGCACCGAATATCATATTAATAATGTAGGATAAACACAGTAGTTTTCCTAAGGGGCACTTTATGAATCTGTGGCACATGCAAATGCCTTAGTGGAAACCTATTCCCGTCGGGTGACGGTCGATTCGAAGATCGCCCGCCGCTTCGCTAATACATTGCCCTATACAACTATACTGGTAACATTGAAAAAAAATTTAAGCGTCTTACATTTTGTGTTAGGTATAAATTAATAATAATAATAATTATTATTATGTTTTTTATTTAAATAATTATACCTATATTGTAAAAAACTTAAAAATTAAGAAAATAAATTAAATATCTGAATAATAATAATAATAACAATAATAAGATTTTAATATATTTATATATTTAATTAGATTTTACACTGTCTGACTATTTGTATTTCCAACCTGACGGAATGCGTAGATGCGCTGAAGCGAAAGTGAAGCAGAAACTTAAGTTTTGCGTGTGTCGTATCTAGTAGATAATAGGGGCTAAAATTTATTCAATTTGATATTTAAATGCTTTTAGAAATCTGTATTAAAATAATAATGATTATTGAAGTAAGAAAGAAGGATAGTCTATAATGTTTAAAATAAAAAGATAGTTTAGTATATTTAATTTAAGAACAATGTAGTTGCTTTAAAACGATTTGATAAATAATGTTATATTTTATTATTATTTGTTCGAAATTATTAACAATTTATTATATCAATAAATTGTTAATGGTAGTCAGAAGCTACGCAGAACGGATGACGATATTGCGATAGAGGGCGCTGTCTATCAACTGCCATGTGGGTTGCCTGACTGAGGCGAGGCGGGGCGGTGGATTATTCTGGGCTTGGGACTCGAAGGAGAAGGTTATCGTTTCGTTCTGTGTACTGTCGATGTGATTCGGCTCTGAGTACACCCCGTGATTGTTAAGATAAGTACCTAGTTCGCTATATCTCTTTGTAGTTGATATATTGTTACTGTAAGGTAGTTTTGTGTTGAATAACGTGACTAAAGCTATAATTTAGTTAAATAAAGTGTAAATTGTAAAGATATTGGTGTAATTAAATCATTTACTTACTATTCTATATTTTCTTTTTAATATAAAGTTACCCTGATCTAATACGTGCAATTCATTAGATTTTTAAGAATTTTCTATCTGTCTATCTATCTAATTTATTTTTTAGAATACCTACTGTGAAATGAATGTTGTTGCGTTTCTCGTAAGTGATAGTTATGGTACCGCCACGGAGAGGGTGTGTTACAATCGACGGAGCGTGGTGTGGTGCGGGGTGCGCGCGCGCTAACGACACGAGTGGAAGGGCGCTTGTACACGCTAAGAAAATTTGCCGTTCCTGCGGCAGACAAGACAAATTCTTCGTGTAGACGACAAGAATTTTGTCTTTTCCACACACGAAAACGCAACAACGTTCGCCGCGTCGTGTCTTGCGCAGATAAGATTTTTTTCGTGCACCGCTGCGAGCAGTGTACACAGTTATTTTCTAGTTACGACACGAATTCTTGGGTAGACCCGGCGTTTTTTCTTAGCGTGTACAAGCGCCCGAAGCCTCGCGGGGGCGATGGCGATGTGCGGCCCGCCGCCCCAGGCTTGCAGGCAGACAACATCTGTCTGCCTCCCTGACCCCATACCCTCCTTGGCCTTATCCAAATAGTTAGCCAAATAACGTTTAACTAACTATATCTAGCAGTTGCACCGTTTACAACATTTGCGCAATAAAGTTGAGACAAGCCTGTCGTCATTATTCCGCTATTCGTGTCGAGATTATCTCCTAGTCTGAGGAAATAAACTCGGCCTTGGATCTACCTAACCGATCGTTCGCCGGCCACTACCTAGGCCAGGCATCATAGACCGCCTATGTATTACGATACTCACGGATTGATGGAAGATACTCTTATGGGTCAAAGTAATACGATGTTAAAACAATATGAATAGTTTAACTTTAGCTTTAATCCATAATTTTACAAACATTAGATACAAAAGGCCATACAGCCATGACTAGCCTAGACGACTCTCGGATCACGAATGCCAGATGCCAGGACATACCCCCGCACCCACTGCGCCTCGCTCCTATGGCGTCAAATTACATTACACAAATAATAATTTCAATAGATGATGCTAGTAAGTACAATGTCTCTGCTATAATCCTTAACCATAACTTTAATTCAAAGATTTATAATTGCTTAATATTTACATTTTGCATCAATTAGATAAAGGATTATAGCAGAGACATTGTACTTACTAGCATCATCTATTGAAATTATTATTTGTGTAATGTAATTTGACGCCATAGGAGCGAGGCGCAGTGGGTGCGGGGGTATGTCCTGGCATCTGGCATTCGTGATCCGAGAGTCGTCTAGGCTAGTCATGGCTGTATGGCCTTTTGTATCTAATGTTTGTAAAATTATGGAATTGTAACAATTTATAACACGATGAAAGTACTACTTAAAGCTTGACCACTATTCGAACACCATAAAGTACAACGAAAGGAATAGTTGGCAACAGAATTGACCGTAGTTGTTTAAAAGCGTAGGTAATAAAAATCCAAATCAGCAATTTGAAAGACGAATGATTGAAAATTGAAACAGAGATCAAACCAATCACGTGAGACATTGTAAGACATACGATTTTCATATAAACTTGTGTTGTTTAGTAGGGACTATGGGCGGGTTCAGTGGCGCAGGTCGTCAGTGGCGATGCCTTATAAACTCTGCTCGTAAATCTACCATAAAGCTTTGACGTCGTCGAGACGGGTGGATTCTTCAATTCATAACCAACTGCTAACTTCTGTTTTCGATATAGTTGTTTTGTATCTGTGAAGTATATCTATCAGAAGATTTCCCAATGCAAAGTGACCGCAGTTGACCGCAGTCCGCCACTAGACTTCGGTGGCCATTGATATCGTCTTACTGTGATTAATGTGAAAGCAAAAGATAATTATTGAGTACCAACGACCCGCCTCAGCTCTGCTCGGGCGAAATATCGAATAGTTGGAAGACTGCACGGTCACACTGCAACGTTTTACATATAACATAATTTAAGATATCTTTTCTGTATTTTGTGGTAGACCAGCAGAGCATTTCATACAGTTATGCGCCAGAAATGATGGTTTTATATGGAATAGAATAGAATAGATAGATTCTTTGGGAAGCTTATAGAAAGAAGAATTAAAATGAAATCAGAGCGAGACTTTAATGCCTACAAAATGATGGTTGCTGGACATAAATTGGATACATACCTAAATGACGAGATTTGGCCTATTGGCGTAACATGCCGTCGTTTTATGCCCTACATAAATCGGCTGCAAGAAAAAGAAATACCTACATCTAATAATGGATAGTACAACACTGGTAACATATAACTGTAAAAATGTAAAACGCTCGTTGGAAGCTGTGAAGCAATTATGTAGCTATGCAGATATAATAGCACTGCAGGAGACCTGGTTGCTGCCGAACGAGCTGCCTTACCTGGCGGGCATCGACGAGTGCTTCGGGTCCACGGGCACGTCAGCGGTGGATGTCGAGGCCGGGATCCTCAAGGGGAGGCCTCACGGTGGCGTCGCGCTGCTATGGCGAAAATCAGTGTTCCCTTGTGTGTCAGTGGTACCGTGCGCGAATCCGCGTATTACTGCTATTCGTCTTACAACTAATGACCGGCCGGTGCTTGTTATCTGCGTATATATGCCTACAGACTGTGCCGAGAACCTGTCTTTGTTTACGGACTGTCTTAGTGCTATAAGTGCAATAATAGAAGAGAATAGTGTCGAATCTTTTTTTATTCTCGGTGACTATAATGCTCATCCTGGTGCGAGTTTTTACAGTGAGTTAATGGATTTTTCGGCTGAACAAGACTGGACCTGCGCTGATATCAGTAAGCTAACCTTGTCATCTGATACTTACACTTTTATTAGTGAAGCGCACGGGTGCTTGCGGTGGCTGGACCACTGTTTTGTTACGAAAGCTGCATGGCAATGTGTTATAGATAGCTATGTACAGTATGATGTTTTTTGGTCGGACCATTATCCACTAGTTGTTAAGTGTAATTTGGATCTTGTTAGGCAAACAATTAGGTCCACAACACCGAAAAATTGTAGAATTCAGTGGGGGGAGAGGGGTGAAAAACAAATAAATGCGTATGAGTACCTCTGTAATTCTCTTTTGAGGAACGTTGACTTTCCCGCTGAGTTTAGAAGTTGTTGTGGCAAACATTGTAATGATGCAAGTCATAAACATATAATAAATAATTTATATACCAATATAATTAATATTTTGTGTAGTGCGGCTACCTCTACGAGTGATGTTGATGTAAGAAGGAGAAGGAACAGGAAAGTAGTCGCAGGATGGAACCACCATGTGAGCGACTCTCACTCGGATGCCAGGCGGAAATTTGAGTCTTGGGTGTGGTATGGGAAGCCCACATGTGGTCCTATTTTTGAATCAATGGTACAGGCGAGAAAAGTGTTTAAGGGAAAGTTGAAATGGTGTCAAAACCACCAGGACCAGATAAAAATGGACTTGATGGCAAAACACCATTTCAACTCCGATTTCAAAAGCTTTTGGAAATGCACTAATAAACTTAATGTTCGGCCGGGCATCCCAGTGAGTGTTGACGGTACATCTGACCCTAGTGAGATTGCCAATGTTTTTAAACATCACTTTGCGGTACAGTCACTCTTAGGACCGCCATGTCAGAGTGTCAATGCTGAGGCCCAGAATTACGGTGTTTCAACTCTGATTCATGCAAAGGACATACGTGCCGTGATTAATAAAATGACAAGAGGAAAGTCACCGGGTTTCGATGGACTCAGCATTGAACACTTAAAGCATGCTGGCGTCCACCTTCCTCGGGTACTGGCTATGCTGTACAACTTCTGTTTGAGCCACTCATACCTTCCGCCGGACTTGATGCGGACTCTGGTGGTACCTATTGTCAAGAGCAGGACTGGGGATGTGTCTGACAAGAATAATTATCGACCCATTTCTTTGGCCACTATTGTCGCAAAAGTACTTGACAGCGTGCTCAACTCCTGCTTGAATAGGCATATCAAAATTCATGATGCTCAGTTTGGGTTCCGACCCAAATTGTCAACTGAGTCGGCCATTCTAAGTTTGAAGCATGCTGTCAAGTATTATACTGACAGACAGACTCCAGTCTATGCCTGCTTTCTGGACTTATCCAAGGCCTTCGATCTGGTCTCCTATGATGTCTTATGGGATAAACTACAGGAAGCAGGGTTGCCACCGGAGCTAATATCAACCTTTCAGTTTTGGTACCTCAATCAGGAGAACCGAGTGAGGTGGGCCGGCGAGTTGTCGGACGCATACAGGTTGCAATGTGGGGTGCGGCAGGGGGGGTTAAGCTCACCCTCTATTTTCAATCTGTATGTGAACGCACTGATTGAGAGACTCAGTAGCATGCCTGTGGGTTGCCATGTTGGGGGTGTTTGCATGAACAACCTCAGCTATGCGGATGACATGGTGCTGCTGGCTCCCTCAGTTAGTGCGCTCCGGAAGCTGCTTGCCGTCTGCGAGTCCTATGTGGCCTCACATGGCCTTGTATACAATGTTAGAAAGTCAGAGTTTATGGTCTTCAGGGCGGGTACCAAATGTCCCAGTTTTGTACCTCCTATTACCATAAACGGTAGTCCCCTTAAGAGGGTGTTGCAGTTTAAATACCTGGGACATTTGATAACCGACAACCTGCAAGATGATGCTGATATGGAACGGGAACGCAGAGCATTGTCAGTAAGAGCCAATATGCTGGCTCGCAGGTTCGCGAGATGTACGGACGCTGTTAAGATTACACTTTTTAAGGCGTACTGTACATCCATGTACTCTGCGAGCCTGTGGTTTCAGCATACCCAAAAAGCTTACAATGCTCTGCGGGTCCAGTTTAATAATGCTTTTAGGACGCTGTTGCGGCTCCCACGATTCTGTAGTGCCTCAGGCATGTTCGCAGATGCGCGCACGGACTCTTTTGACGCCATCTGGCGGAAAAAAACAGCCTCACTACTGAGCAGAATGCGCGAGAGCAGCAACAGCATCCTAAAAGAAATTTCTTCTAATTATGCCTGTCCTCTGGTGTGGAAGCTCACCCAGAGGACGAAATCTGTTTTAGCTATTAAGTACTAACCCCTAGCCATAAGTTCTACTAACACTATTGGACTAAGTTGTCTTAAATAAAAAACTTTATTATTATTATTATAGAGAACGACGAAACTAATAAATTCAATATAATACATAGAACAAGAGGCCACGAAACCAAATGTCTACGTGCACTGGATATCAAACTTATCTCATTTCTACAGACCGTATCTAACTCCGTATCAGTAATAATCAATCATTCTTTCTCCATTCTTTTTATTGTTTCAACAGAGCTGTTTAATATAATACAATCCTTTTGTAGATAATAGTTACATAAAGATAGTACGGGTACAGAAACAAAGAATTACTTTCAAAAAATGCATACTGAATGTTACTACTAGCCAAACAAGCTAGTTTGTTGACTAGCTAGTGCGTTGTATGTACTCGTAGATTTACGACTATACATACATCTCTAATCACAGTAGAGATGCATAGATGGACAACTCATTATTGCACAACTTGATGTAATGTACAGTCAGCTGCACTAGAATGTACACAATTCTTAATTTTCATGGTAAAAGAGTATGAACATTGCAGTGCTTGTGCGTTGACTACACATAGACGAACCTAATAGATAAATGATACGTAGAAAAAAACATAACTTGAGTTAAATTTTTGGTAATTTATAAAATGGCAAGAGGCATTCTCAGGCACCTCCATAATAAAGAGGCTATAAATGTATTGATCACAGAACACTCAATTATTGATAGATCAGTATTATTCCATGGCGTCACACCAGTAATCTCCGCAGGAATCGCGCGCCGGCAAGGTCAACGCTGCGCTGCAACAACATCTCATTTCAATTCAATTTGTATTTTGGTTCTGTGAGACTACTGACGGCCCGATAGGATGGTTATTAGGCGTCTATTCATAAACCGCCGATCTAATTTTAATTTAAATGATAATTATTTTAGTGACTACATACCTAATATATTTCAAATTGAAATTGGGTTATCAGTTTTCGAAACTAAATTAAATTACTGTCAGTGGGTTTACACGGGTTTACCGTATCAAACACATTATCATTAGTAAATACCTAGCCTACCAAAAACAAAATTAGGGACTTATCATATTATCTAGGTAAGCTGATAGCTGACAGTGTGTTTGATACACTAAAGAATAATACGCTTTAGATTGCAGATAAACATTAAATTGGATTTAAAATTACAACATATTCATAATACCGATGCATTATATTATGGCATCAACTTACAGAATTTAAGATTGTTTTAGCACACTGCACAGGTATATTCGAGTTTGTACAATGTTCTTATAATGAAACAGACAACTTCATTTAACAAAACTATAGTATACTGTTGAACACTTTCACTAAGTCTGAACTATGAAGCACACAATGGACCTCATTTAGCAAATATGTATAGAATGCAAATGTGGCATGTGGCATGTGAGGTCTTGATGCAGAGTGCGGCGCGCCATGACGCCGGCTACGGCACATAGAAGTGCCATTGCCAGTGCCAGTGCCAGTGCTGACACGAACACCGGCGAGTAACGAAGCCCGGATTAGCTTCCTCCATAGCGGTCGCTCCTTCATCCTTATACCGTCTTGTACGTGTTACAGTCAAGTAACCAGGCCATCGATTTATATAGCGTCAGGCCCTATATTGTATTCCAAGTATGTATTTCGAAAAAGTTCCCGTAGTAGTCGCCTTCATTTGAGGCTATACATATAGTGTGTGGATTTACTGGATTTATTATTATATTTATTGGATTGTATCTACTATATTTATTTATTTTATGAATTTGCGTGACGCTATAGTGCCTGGGACAGGATTTTAGATGGCCTAGGCTTGCCTAGCACCAAACCATCCTGTCAGCTTAGTCGGCCTTGTAACGTGTAACAAGTCAGGTGTAAATATTGCAAATACTTTTATCAAATCAAAAAGGAATAAAATATTATCATTGCATTTGCAGATAAAGACGGTTTGAATGTTATTATTGCCGGCATTTGATTAACATAGGTACAAGCACAATATATGTAGTTGATTGTCAAGGAGATAGTGGGAGCTGGTGATTGATCAGGTTGGAACAACTATTGGCAACAATAATTAATTGTTACACAATTGGACGAATAGTTCAATATTTATTTTTATTAATCAGTGGTCGTCAAACAATATGGACCAAAATAACATCCATCAGCTTATTGACTGAATAGAATAGCTTTTACGGAATGGAGTCGTAGCCATGCTAATCAGCCGGCATGCGCCATTCGGTATTCGGTCGTATCAAATGAACAACAGGCCGCTGCTGGCGCATGGCGATGGCGTGCCGCCCGCGCTACGGATGTTTTTCATACTGAGCACATTATCCGAGGGACTCTATTGTAAAGTAATGAAGCGCCAGACAGCTGATGTGTACAACACTAGTTATCATTTATGCAAATCGTATTTTCTTACACCGAAATTAGGATGAGTCCACATTAGCGACACATCAACATACACTGAGCTATATTTGTCGGTAAAGGTTAATGGAGGGAGGTGCTTAAAGCCAAGGACTATACACGCAACACGGGGCATAGCGCCTAGTTTGATGGAACTAAATTATAAGAACAAAGCAATTTATCACCAACAACGTCACAAAAAGGCCACCATGCATACCTCAATATAAACTTCACTACATGTTAGACGAACACGGTGATTACTCGGCTTTAAATGCTGAGTAACCGCCAGCGTAGATGAGGACAGGCAGGGTCCAGGACCCCATTGATACGTCACACAAAGGTTTACGTGTCAGTGTTTGCTGTGAGGCTATTCGGTGAGACTGGGTCAGCCAGCAGGGCCGGTCAGGTCACGCGGAGGGGCGCAGCGTCGTCGTGTCGTCGGCTATTGTTAATGTTGGCTTGCGGCTAATTACCCGTATCCGGTAGTTAGGTCCGTCGTTGTCGTGTTCTAGGGTTGATGGGCTCTGGGCACTTTCCGGTTCATTCGATTTACGCTGTTTGACTGTCACTTTACCCACCAACACCGTGCGTCATGGAAACACAATTGGTCACGATGAACAAAATAGCCTCGAAACGTTAGAATTACAGCAGTAATTTAATTAGCCGCATACTAAAATGTCAGCGTTGTAAGCGTTCCCAACCAATTAAGAAAATGAAGACTATTAAAGTACAGTAGCCCTGAATCCTGATGCATTACACTTGTTGGCTTCAGCAGAGTGAATCTAATGAAGTGGTATCACTCCACGTTCGCCGCACACTCCACATAAGTGTTGCCTTACCCATCCCATAGCCTCGCAACGCAACTATTTAAATTAATGTTTTCCCATTTTCGAGAATTGGCATTGGGTATACTTGGGTGGAACTTTTGGTACAGTAAGGTTATGAGAACTGAAGAAGAACTAAAAAAATTTCAAAATTATATTATGTTCAGTAGCATCAAGGTAGAAAGCTGTTCATTGTAAAATAGCATTCATTGTCATAAGTTTATTGCGACGAACACTCAGCACAATAACTCGTCCATAGCGTTTGAAAATCGATGTTATGGGACTTAGTGAGACTAAATTGTGCGGCAACGGTAAAGACCATATCGACAACAACACCATTATCTACCGCTCAGGAAAAGATGCAACTTCTGATGATGAATGCATCTAAAACTAAGTGTATGGTCGTTTCGAAGAGGGATAACGTACAGTGTAATCTCAGCGCTGGCGGTGTCAATCTGGAGAGAGTTCCGAAGTATCGCTACCTAGGATCTTGGTTAACGGAATCTTGGGAGAGTGACACTGAAATACGCGTGCGTATAGAGATCGCGAGAGCATCATTCATGCGGATGAGTAAGGTACTGTGCTCGAGGCGGCTGAACATCAAGCTGCGCACTAGACTGGTCCAATGTTACGTGTGGCCTGTGGTTCTGTACGGATGTGAAGCCTGGACAATCAAGGAGGATCTCCGGAAAAAGATTGAGGCATTCGAAATGTGGGTTTACCGCCGCATGTTGCGCATTAGTTGGACACATAAGGTCACAAACATCGAGGTACTTAGAAGGATGGAGTTAAAAAAGCCCGGTCTCGTGCGGACTATAAAGCAGAGAAAAGTTGCCTACTTGGGACATGTCTTACGGCATGAGCGTTACCATCTGCTCCAACTTATTATGATGGGCAAGTTGTTGGGCAAGAGAGGAGTAGGTAGAAGAAGAACATCATGGCTTCGCAACATCAGGGAATGGACCGGGATCAAGAAAGTAGAAGACCTATTTAAGCTTGCCCTAGATAAAATAAAGTTTAAAAGGATGACTGCCAACCTTCAGTAGTGGAGAGGCACCCTAAGAAGAAGAAGAAGAAGCTACCACAAACACTTGACTCGGATAAAGTATACCAGGTGACTCGATGCGGTACACCAGATGTCATTCACCGTTCTGATAACGTGCACTTGAGAACTAAAGTGAGGGCTGACGTGCTTGTTATTCCAATTTAAGAGACAGTATCTATTCTATGCAAAAAAAACTACAAACAGCTGTCCACGCGGGCGCATCGCTCACTCAAATAGGAGAGAGACAGATGTCGAACGCTGCCGAACGCGGAGGCCGTGCGTGCCTCTTTGTCGCTCGTTCCGCGCTCTCGCTTGCACTTCAAGCCACGCAATGGAACGCCTCAGAGCGAGGTAACGCCGCATGAGTCATGTTTCTTAGTGCAGCTCCATCGAATTATTAGGCGTTGTCACGTCAAAAAGAACATCGCACCGAGCTATGTTTGATATTCATCGACACTTTCCGAATACCTGGAAATGTCGACGAGATAAGAGATTCGAACTAATCTATTTAGATAAATTTTCTAAAGCTGAGAATATGACAAACATGATTGTAATAGTGTAGGTATTGATTGGTATTCGTGTAGTGTTGTATAGATAATGGTGGTGGATGTGAGGTGAGATGAGAGTTGTGTTGAGTCGAGGTACTAAGTACTAACCCTGGAGTCGTAGACCCTGGTGAGCGTGTCGTACCGGATGGAGCCGAGGAAGAGCACGGCCTGCGCCGCGCCGCCGCGCCCGCGCGCCACCAGCTCCACGCACACCATCTCCCCGTCGCGGACCACTATGTCGCAGAACACCTGCCGACACAATACACACACACTCAACTAACTATATTTGAATCGCAACGATGCCTTTCAAACTAAGAGTCTTAGTGCCGGGTCCAGGCGTCCAAGCCTACAATAGAACATAATGCAATAGGACAACTTTTAGTTAATGCACTAACGAAATGCACTTTTTTTGTAATTTCCCTACAACTATTAGTTATTGAGGTAAGGCCACTATTTTAAAGCCTGTAAATATGAATAAGTACTATTTTAATCTTTGAAGAAGTTACTAATTTTATTAATTAGCAAAAAATACGTAAATAAATCTAAGTTAGCTACATTATAGTCCCACGGTCGTGGATGAGGCCATATACAGCCTACACCGCAACTTTGATATAAAAATATCCAGTAGGCGGATACAGATAAGTTTTACAGATAAAATCATTATGCTAGAAGTCTTTCGTATCCAAACTGGTTTTACTACATATTTGTGATACATAAAAAAAGTTTTACGAAATTTGCGATTGCGACATATTTCTTTTGAAAGCAAGTCATCTATTTGTTACACTGGATGCTGTGATACTGATAGCGTTCGCTCTGCCCCGCCCCGCCGCGCCGTCACCGCCGTAATGAGATCTAATTAATATCGCAGAGCTCTAATCAGTACAGTATCTTCTTTGACAAAATTGCTTCAAACCCCGTTTGTACGTAAATGGCAAATTGCTAATGACATCATTAACTTTTATTTATTGAGCTGTAACTACTTTACAGAATCGTCTTTCCTGGAAATTTATAGGAAAGGCCCATGTCCAGCAGTGGACTTCTTTAGGCTGATGATGAACTACTTCATACACAAGTAGTTATAATCATAATATGCGAGACGGTTATAATTATCTACATTTTAGGGAGGACGATGAACACACTAAATAACAAACAAATAAGACCGGTGTCAGCAACTTCGCCTTGACTTTGCTTCATTTGTTTGGAAACAAAAGCAGACTGTTCGCAACTCAAGGTTATTGTTGAATATTCGTACGAGTGTGTCATGACATGAATGATGTCTTCAGTAGGACAGGAGTGGCGAGCGAGCAGCTCAACCGCTCTGATGAGTGGACTGTCAAGAAGATGACAACACATTATATCGCTTACATTCGAGTATGGATATATGGATAGTACGTTTCGAGGAACCACTAGGCGATTTATTTCACTCTACTTCTAGATTACTAGGTAACACAGTACTAACAGAATTAGCTGATGGTATTATTCACGTATCATGGTATATTTGCATAACAAGAGCCGAGCAAGGCCATATCATTAGCTTGTTATTTGTGGCTAGACTCGCTTTAAGATCATAGAGAAGATGACCTTTCTTTATCATTGGTTATCTTACATAATTTAAGAATTGACGGCTGTGTGTGTGCAGTCTAAGATCGGGCAGATTATGAACATCTTAGAATAGACATGGACTATTCACTACCGAATCGAGAAGGTCGACAAGTTATTGGCAAGAAAGGAGTAAGAAATATGATAAATAATAGTGTGCCTAGCACAGGGAGCGGATGGTTGCTTGGATGTTTGTGTAGCTCCTAATTCGTGAGTAAAGATGATAATTATGATATGATTCACGGAAAAAACAAGACATTAGCAGTGATAGTGAGTCATCACCATCAGCGCTAAGCAGTGACACGGAAGGTACCGAACTGTCCGACAGCGTGTTGCTGTGCTTTCTAAGGATTTCAAATTATAAACGCTATAACCATACCCACATGTGCGCCAATTCGCCAAATGATTTGATAACTAATTCATTAACGATTAATAATCTTGTTCGTTACAAATCACGATCTGATAAGATTTTGGTAATAATTATGTACTTCCAACATTACCTATTGTTTGTTATACATGTTTGTCGTGTGACATGTCCAAAGTTATTTCTTTTATCTCGACATACGGCGCGGCAATGTGTGAAGTCTAATCAGATATGCTAATTGAAAGCCTTCTATAAATTATTAGAAACTGCCATTATAGCATGTGATAAGTATATGTTTAAAGATAATAAGTAAATGAACTGTGCTCAAATAGCCGATGTTATTCAGAAAGAAATCATTATGCAATAGTTTTTACTATGTATATTACTTATGTAAATAATAATATAACACGTACTAAAACTGATGCGGTAGTTAGAGTCAAAACTAAGGTATGCAATTTTTAGGGTCTTAATTGTAAGCCGAAATATATTCTACAGATCGGCAGATGAATATTCTAAACCAACATAACGACTTTAAACTTAAGTACAATGGCCCTAGGCAACTTTTTGGTCATAACAATCCATGTAAACACGATCTCCTGTCTACGAAGCGCTAAGTATACGCGCCCATGGCTATAGGATTGAATATGCATCGTAGAACCTAACAAATAGAGTTGAAAATTGTAAATGGATAGCTCCAATGTAATGAGACACCTACCCCAATGCTCACCGACAATGCAAACTTCCTTTGCGGCTCCAAGGATTTCTGGCTTGCGCTTTACCTACCTAACAACGAGCTATGTCGTAACGTACGTAATACTACTTCATTATTACGACATCATAATATCGTTCGATATAAAATGCATGGTCAGTGTCAGTTAGTAGGTGGTGGTAGCTCCATGACACGGGTTTTATAACGGGAAAAGTTTATACGATCTTGGGTCACCTCAAGGTCCACAGTGACCCAAAATGGAGTCGACTGGAAAAAAGGAAAAAAGCATTTGCTATGCAGTGGGGTGCAAGTACAACACAATGGGCTCCTAAAAAGATCGGTTGAATACAATACAATAAATAACGTTTAATTTCAAAATGAGATCCAACTCGAACGGCAACAATTGAAAAGCGATAATGTAGTAATGACGAATGACTAGTTTAGCTCAGATGACTAACGACTAAACGTACTCAATAATGGAAAATATTCGATAAACAAGCCACTCGCCTATGTGACTCAGATATCTTCCTACTTCTTCCTGCGAAAATACTACTGTAGTAAGTTGTGTTACATTATAAAAATAGGTGTTTTATTTTGTTTTTAAATTTTAATTGTTAATATTTGCGATATTTTTTATGGGATGTGTTCAGTAATACCTAATATCCTAGATAATAACGAATTGGAGCAAACTGTAATGTTAGGTTAAAGTATAAATACATTGAAATTAAATCGATTACCATACTTCGTGTAAATAAATATATTTTATTTCATTTCAAGTTTAATATAAATGTATCCATTCATGATGGATGACCATAATCTGTCCGTTGGTGATCTAACTTCCTCTGTAATAAGCTATCTTTATCTCGCTTGGTGTGCTGGACAGAGTACGTATTTATGTAATGTTATTATTTATATTTATTGCATTAATTAAAACGGGACATAATATTCCAATTACACTAATTAACAAATGATTAAAGACTAATTTTATTAGTACATAATTGAGTTGACAAAAATGCTTTATTTATTTGCATAACCTGTCACTGGATTATTTACTAACTTTAGCAAAAAGTGGGCAAGTGTATTTATTGGACGTGCATCTAAACCTACCCCGTTAAAATTAAATATCCTCGGAAATCGCTTGGAGAGGGGGGTTTGGGGGGAGTAGTAAGTAATCCATTCAATAGCGTTGCAAGCTTATAGTTTATCCATTATCAGGTACACTACAAACAGAGCAAAGTCAGTATTTAGAATTACTTTTAACTTAATTTTATTTCGGGCTAATTATTCAATCTACACTAAACTTAAACTTTTAATATTCCTACTGTGTCCGCCTACATTACTATACATTACGTATTTCATCACTGGCTGCCACATAGTTTTTTCAGATGGCGGACAGAGCACTAATGCCAGGCTCCATACAAAAATGTTTAATCTTCTTTATCCGTCAGATAAAAATATAATACATCTCTTGTTTAGGCTTGTCATAAACAAAGACTGACATTGTTTCCGTTATTCCGTCGATAGATGAACCCCAATAGAGGAGTTAGGCTGGCTACAAATTAAGCCAGATCTACGCATCATGGACCACTTCGGAGTCTAAATGCGGATGCTAGAGTTCAATGCAATACATACAATGCAAGGTGTCCCAATTTCGTTTGTCGTGTTATAAATAAAACAATACCGAGCTAGGTTCGTCACCAACCAATATGGAAGGTGCGTCAGCGAGCACGTCACCGAACCTGGCGGGCTCGTGACGTCACAACGTGCACAGTGTGTCACAGCCACGCACTGAACAAACAACTCTACTAGTGACAATTTGATATTTCTGTTTTTTTTTATTGTCTTTAAACTTCTAGTATTTTTTTTATTGTCTTTGTAAATTTTTCTTTAGTTTTGCTTTATGTTAGCAATTTAACAATAAACTTTGCACATGTCGGTCTCCGACGTAGTATGTGGTACTACATTATTATTAATAAGAAGTTTTTCAAAATTGACCATACTTCAAGCGAATAAATACATTTCATTTCATTTTTCGGACTCATTAGGTATCTGGCTTCTGAGAACAACTGCGGCAGAAAACATAACCAAGGGGTGATTGTTGATGCTAATGTAATAATTATTATTTATTTTGCAGAAAAATCTATTACCTATAACTATGTACAGCTTTGGTACCGCCATTATAAACATTTGCAGCGTAAACATACATTACTTGTAATGTAAGTAATAATTGTAGAACGATTATAACACGGGGGGCGATTTTTTGTGTACATACGAATCAAGCAGATGTTTCGAAGTAATAGGGGCTGTAAAAATTCGAAGGGGCGAAACACTCTCATTGAAAGTAAGACCAGATTTAAGTCATGGTAGGACGTGAATCCATTATTTATTTGGAGCCTGGAAAGATATGGGTACCGAATAGAAATAGTTGAGCATTCGATATTACTATTGTACGGATTACTGCACAATGTTGATGACAATGCAACATTATAATTTAATGATTAATTCGTGAGTTGAGGTATCTGAATGGCTTGTTAGTTCGCAGTTCGCAGGCAGGCACAAACACTCTTCAACACATACCTACCTACTTATCTTTTTGTTTAGTAAGTAATTACTTAGTACGGTTTAGTGATAGTCGGTTTCTCTTATAAGTTTTAATGATAATTTAAAAGTTATAATAGAAGATACATTTTGTAAACCTCAAGAGCTGTGGATTTGGTTAATAAATAAAATAAAATTGGGTGTGCAAATATAAATATTGCAACTAGAAATATTGTTCTATGAAAATATAAAAACAACAAAAACCAAATCTCAGCATGTTTCCGTATGCAGGTGTTTTAGTCATGAGTACAATAACGAGTCGATCAACTAAACGAAGCCATGAACCAATGTACGAGTTTACGAGGAGGGAGGCACTGCCGAATAACGAATTCCGATAAGGTATTCATTACGTATCGATTCTCTGATATAAAAGCATAATATATATTTCATAGATAATACTTAAGTTTGGGAAACTCCGTCAGGTTTTCTCGTCGCCGATCCCACAATGTCTGAAGACGAAAGTCTTCAACCAGTGCGTCCTACCTGTAATGACCTATGCTGCCGAAACGTGGACACTAACAGTAGGGTCGGTCCACAAATTAAAAGTCGCTCAGCGAGCTATGGAGAGGGCTATGCTCGGAGTCTCTCTGAAGGATAAAATCCGGAACGAGGTTATCCGACAGAGAACCAAGGTGGTCGACATAGCTCAAAGGATTAGTAAGCTGAAGTGGCAGTGGGCCGGTCATGTTTGCCGTAGAACAGACAATCGTTGGAGCAAACGAATACTAGAGTGGAGACCGCGTTTAGGTAAGCGTAGTGTAGGACGCCCTCCGGCAAGGTGGGGCGACGATCTGCGAAATGTAGCTGGCAAGCACTGGAGAAGAAGAGCCGAAGACCGGGCTCAGTGGCGCGTCTTGGGAGAGACCTACGTCCAGCAGTGGACTAATATAGGTTGATGATGATGAATACTTAAGTATAATGCAATTTATGTAAACAGATAAAAAGTAATTTTGGCAGTATAATTTCATATTGATCGGATGAAATTGAAACGAAATAAGCTCATGACTTAATTCACAGTAGGCAAGACCCCCCTCAGATCTCTTGGTACCTACTAGTCCAGCAGACTCAAGAGTCAAGACTCTGAGGGGATGCCTAAGAAGGATAGTTAGAGACACGTTCAAACATTACTTTGCCACAAGCCACAGCTTGCAAGTCGGTATTCGATCGTCTATTGACATAACATAATATGTAGTTCTGGAATTTATAATCATACAAATATAGTCTGAATTCGAATGGAATGACTGGACAAAAGCGATCGTTGCCGCCCCGCCGCGCTGTTCTGATTGACAAGCAATCAAAGCAATGAATTGATTGCGGGAAATCTGGGATTATTGCGGAATCGTATTCAATCGTGTCAGTCAATATAAACGACGACATGATAGGTAAATCACACTAAACTGGGGTTATAGGAGAGTTCTTTACTCACAATCACAATCGCGAAACATAAACTAGTTTAGCGAGCTGCTATTTTATAAGTAACTAATTTACAAAACACGTACAATTTAACTAATGAACCTACTAATTGGCTTGCCTTGCTTAACCACGCTGTATTCTTATAAAATGTGGTAGTAAAGTGTGATAATTAATATAAATGCACAAAATTAAACCATAACAATATTATTTATGTATGTATATTAGGGAAGTATATAGTATGTCCCGTAAATAGGGGCATGAGTAAACACCAGTGGCCTCTGACGCTATTTAAATCATCTACAATAGATGCAAAGGCTTGGAAGGATAACGTTTGAAAGAAAGCCATATTTGAGAAGAGTGCTAGACATGAATGAGTGTGGCTAATGACTATAGAAGTAGAGGTCGACAAACTAAAAGACATGAACTTTGAGAAATAGGGGACATAGTTTTTTGGTTGTTTTGAGATTGTATTTGCTAAAGTGATGTCCACCATAGGTATTAAAATGCTTTCACCGCGATATAGTGCCAGTGTCGGTCGGCTAATAGTCGGCTAGTTCCAGTGTAGCGGCTCAGAAAAAGGTCTAATAGCATTAAGCAGATTATTAGCTATGAATTGAACTGACAGTTAGTAGTACACGATCATCGTTTTCATGACTAATTCAATTGTTGGTATTCCATAATTATGATATACATAGACTTGGTTCTTATAGTACTTCATGTATATAAACTGTTGAGTGCTACTAAAACGGAATGCACCGCACAATTCACATCATGTGATGTAAATACGGCTAAACTACACAATTTTAAGACTCGTAAAATTTCACACTAAAATAACATTGTGTACTGCTTGTGTGCTGGGTTATTTGTGCTGATTTACGTCAGACAACACAACAACGTTTACTTTAAGCTCTCCGCAAATAAACGGATTTACTTAGTTTATTTTAACATTTATTAAGTATGGTGGTACAAATAATGGTGGTTTTGAAAATACCTAGCCAAGTCATAAATTCTGAAAGATAATGATTGGAAACGAATGAACGCTCAATCGACGCGGCCGCAGTCATCGATCGCAGCACGCAGCACGTCCTTGTCTATTCCTGCTGCTGCTTTAACCGGAGATGCACGTAGCGATTACACATTTTGCTGAGGCATAGCGCAGGCTTTTTCCTCTAAATGCTGCCATATTTTGTAGTTCTGTGTGGGTTTAAGCCTGGGCTAGACGAGGGCCTGTCTTCGTGCCCGTTAAATTGAATGTCATAGGTGGTTAGTCAGTTTTGAGTTATTCCCTATGAGCTGGTGCAGAATCGTGCTAGAATGTCCAAGGCCTGTTTTGGAACAATGCTTGGGAAAGCAGTTCACCCATATTTGTATATTTGACCCAACTTTGTATTTTTTTTCTAAGCTTTCAGTAAAACAACCAAAACAGTGAAAACGGGGAAAAAAACACAAAATCATAATAAAAAGTACAAACAGGTAAAGCCAAATAAATGCGTTTAAAAATCCTTTTTTAGGGTTCCGTAGCCAAATGGCAAAAACGGAACCCTTATAGATTCGTCATGTCTGTCTGTCTGTCTGTCCGTCCGTATGTCACAGCCATTTTTCTCCGAAACCGTAAGAGCTAGACTGATGAAACTTGGCGAGTAGATGTATTCTGTGAACCGCATTAAGATTTTTATACAAAAATAGAAAAAAACTATAAATTTTGGGGGTCCCCATACTTGAAACTGAAACTCAAAAATTTTTTTTTCATCGAACATATACGTGTGGGGTGGTATCTATGAATAGGTCTTCAAAAATGATGTTTAGGTTTCTAATATAGTTTTTTTCTAAACTGAATAGTTTGCGCGAGAGACACTTCCAAAGTTGAAAAAAGTTGGTCCCCCCCCCTCTAACTTCTAAAATAAGGGAATGATAAAACTAAAAAAAATATATGTTGTACATTACTATGCAAACTTTCAACGATATTTGGTTTGAACGAGATCTAGCCAGTAGTTTTTTTTTTTATACGTCATAAATCGTAAACCGCAATTTACCTTTCGACGAACTACAAGAACCTGTTTCCTGTTTATTTTCTGTATATTATGTTACTTGATGCTACGGAACCCTTCATGGGCGAGTTCGACTCGCACTTGGCTGCTTTTTTTTATACGTCATAAATCGTAAACCGCAATTTACCTTTCGACGAACTACAAGAACCTTTTTATTATGTTACCCTTCATGGGCGAGTCTGAAGGGGACGAATGATAGAGGTGAGTGGAGGAAGGACACCTGTTGTGCTGACTTCACTTAGCGTGGGATAACGGCAGGAAGATGATGATGATTATAATCAACAAAAAGAAGGCCTTGAAGTTTGGGTACTCCTCTTTGGCCACCAAGTATCAATTTCCACAGCGTCGCGCGCTACCTCACTAACACCTATGGAAAGTGATGTTATAAGTAAATATTTTTTTTAAATATAAAAATCTATACAGTTGTTATGGTTTGACTTGAGATAAGTGGCAATGTCTGATAATAATATGTTGGCTATCTTATCGTTGTGGTTTGTGAGGACTTTAGACACTCTAAATCATTTTGTGTTTATAATTCACTTTCATAAATTGGTAACTTAACTAAAAAATAAATTAAGAAATTAATTTGTAACTTTAACTGGGTGTCTACTCTAGACGCGATCCATTTTCCGTTTTGCATTAAGGCTAATGTCTTGTGGCCAGTAGTGCCCTCATCGATAATAGCTTGACAGATGGTAACAGCAAGTAAATATAACTTTTAAACAATGTTGCCTTTCCATAAGTGTGTAACGCAAACAGATAGTTGATGATGCCTAGCTATAGTTCTGTTAGTGCTATTAGATTACTCACCTCGTCGAAGTTGTCAACCATAAAGCAGATGTGAGGGTAGGTCATCTCCTCGCCATCCCCCTTGGTGTCCATCTTACGACGACTCGGCGACGCATATACCTGCGCAGATTACATTGGCATTCATTTACATTTGCATTCAATTAACTCATTCAATTTACATGTTAGCATCCGATGGGTAGAGTGACCGGGACAACGGACCATGAAATTTCATCATTATTACAGCTATCTAAAGTATAATCTATTCAAGTTCTCACTGAAAGCCGCTGTTTATAAAACCAGCTGGTATTTTGATATTTACCGATGCTTAGTATATGTGTGTATAATGGAAGGACACTATAACAAAATTTGCAAAGGCCGAACGGAGATGAAACTAAACACAATGTGCCCCTTATTCATAATGCCAGACACTATTTAGCGTCTCGCTAAAAGTATCTTGCCACTGTCACTTTCATGTCAACAAAAAGAGATGGCAACAGACTTATCAGTTTGCTAAGCTAAGGACCATTATGAATAATAATCCGCGCCTCCGTTAGCGGAACCCTGCTAACTCGCCCCAGATAATCAACAGAATCAACACTGAATCTCGCACACTCCTACCTCCTAAGTACTAGTAGTGGGTCGCGGCTATTAGCGGCGCGCGATGCGACGCGACGCATGCACGACAAAAAATCATTTCACTTTGTTTTCAATATGGCACGTTGCCCTGTTGTGTGATCGCCCTGCCTCTTAAAATTGCCCATTTAAGGAATGTATACCGACATATAGACAATCCGAAGCGAATACGGACATATTATTTGAAATACCGATGAAGAAAGTGATTGTGTGTCTTCAAGTCATCTTCTGAAGTTGATGAGACGTAGAGATGATTGTGTTGGATGGCCGTTCATGGTCATCATTCATAATTATTTATTCTGCACTGCACAAAAACCCATGAAGTACTCAATATTTGATGATTAATATTTTCATCCAAGGTTCAAGAAACAATGGTCCTATTAGCGTAGTGGAATATGATCATGAGAATATTTCAGCAATAAGTTTCTCAAATCTCACGCATAACTAACATAAGG
Source organism: Thera britannica (assembly GCA_939531255.2). Lineage (NCBI taxonomy): Eukaryota > Metazoa > Arthropoda > Insecta > Lepidoptera > Geometridae > Thera > Thera britannica. The sequence goes on along the minus strand of OW618040.2, from coordinate 277,876 downwards.
TTATTATATGCCAGAGTTGAAAGGAATAAGGTCATTGCCGACAATGCACTCAAACAGTATGTTATTATCCCAAAAAAAAACTACAGCAGAACAAACAAAACGTCTTTACGGTACTCTTCCAGTTATGTTGCTCAAAAAAAATAAGTATAAGGTCAATAATGATGTTCAGAAAAGAAAGCACAAGAAAGATGCATAATCTATTCGAAGCCGAACTTAAAACAGCACAAGAACAGCGTCCCTAAGGCGAACCGGACTACATCAAAACAAACCATGTCGAACGACAGTCCTTTTAGAGAAGGAAAAAACACTTAAGCGCACACCGTTTTTCGTCACGTATATTAGCGTTTAGGGGTACTCGTACAAATTCCGCAGAAATGTCTGATTGATTCAGATTTTTTGTTGACGGGGGGTTTTGTTACCCTGTGTAACGGCAGAAAGTGCACTACAAATTCAGACTTTATTTCAAGGGAGTAGAGTTGTTGAGTTTTCTGGGGTGACCTGGTTCGCGTCAGCGGCGCCGGCTATACCCGGCGGGTTTATTGTTAACCTGGTCAGCTCTTTCTTGTATCAAATAGTGTTTTATAAGCAGCCCGGCTGTTATCCCAGTGGCGTTGATTGATTTTGTCGACTTGGGGTATTATATTCTGATGTATTTATATTTAATTCGCGCTACTGAAAGCTTAAAGGCCAACTATTCAGTCATCATCAATACTAACAATTATAGCGTTCATCCAGTTAGACAAGCGGTATATGGAGTAAACACTTTGCTCTTGCAAATCTGCCAATATCAATTATTATTCAGAGTTTGTGAATGTCTACTTCTAACAATTTACTACAAATTGTTCTGGAAATTAGCAAGCCGGTTGCGACCAAAACATTCAATATTAACAAAACAGAATTATTTTTGAGCATTCCTATTTTCTGTCATTAACAAATTGTTTCATAATCATTACAAGGGCCGCCCACATTAATGAATTATTTAGTTACCTCGTATAAATAAGTAAAGTCAACAGGCCTTTATCAACATTCTATCTATTAGTATATACGTAGGTGATGACTGATGACTTAACTTGTTGTCTCACAAGCGCGCTTTGAGACATCAACGTGCTGCTTTACCGCCACCATCGTGCCTATTGAACTCAAACTATTTTTTTATTGATTTATTTTTTATTGTTATTGATGTTGTGGTTAGTTGTTGAGAGCCTCGGGTCAGGTTAGAGCAGAATAACATTACAGTTGCGTAGCCCGTTTACTGCTGACGCCGACTCAACTAGTCCAACGCCTTTTTAAACTAGATCTAAAACGCAAGCTAACGCCTTTAGCTACTTTTGAACCATGTCTTCAATTAGTACAATATTTGTCAAGTGCTTTGGCACCAAAAATACGCTATTAGATTTTATCGTGTCTTTATTTCTTATCACCGGCACCGGCTCGACAATGGCCTAAAATAAGAGTAGGTTGTCTTTTGGATGTCGCCCAACAACCGTCAATCTGTTTCTCTTTATATGTCAATGCGTCATTTTGTTTATAAAAAAAACTTACTAAAATTGTTGTTGACATTAATGGCTTTGTAAGAATTGACACAAACAAAAGTTCTAAGATGGCGCCGTCGATGTCGATCCGTACCTGATAGACATCTTAGCACATTTACACAATTACAGATTTAAACCATGGGAATGTCTATAGTATAATCGTCTCAGGGGCATGCGGATTGCGGAGGTGGCATGGCAGAGATAGGAAATAAGATCTCCAAGAGTTTCCCATTCACAGTGCCGGCTGCGAGGCTGAGTGCGGCTGTACCGAGCTAGGGAGAGGCGGGTGGCGGAGGGGGGAGGTAAGGGGCGGACTGGCATGACGTCACGTAATTGCTTCCATTAAGCCGACCATCGCCGACCGAGGCCGACGACTCCCGAGTGCCTTCGGACCGTAGCCAACCGGCGCGCGGCGCTACATCTTTTCTAGTACGCGTTCAACACTTTAGTCGCGCGCTCGCAATGACGATCTTCTCGGTTAAATAAAAATAACATAGTACCTAATCGCAAGACGAAAAGTGTTAGTGCATGTCTGGCTAGTAGATAATTATGATCGGGGGAACGCGCCCCAGTCCGCGATTCGTACCGAGCGGCCGAGAGCTCGTGCAGTGAAGTGTGTGCATATCGGTTTCCATTTCGACCTCGTTTACGTGACTGTGTGGTTCCAGCGAGCCCGACGCGCTCCGGCTTTCTATCGGCCGCTCAGGACAACGAATCGATGAGCTCTCGCGATCTTGCTCAATGACAGCTCGCACATTGATCGGGTGAGTCTCGGCGGCTACGATTTACGGAAAATATTTATTAAGGAGACTAACGTAAGCGCGTAAACGTCATGAGCAGAAAATACACGATCGGCGTGATTTGGCTTTGGCGTAGCGAGCTGGGCTGGGATGGGATCTAGTAGCTAGCGCGCGCTGCGAGGCTCGCTTGTCGCACAATCAAACAAACGGACACTAATTAGCTATATGATGTGAGAGACGCGAGCCGAGGGGGGCGGCGCGGCGGCTAACTGCGCCGCGCACCCTCACCTCGGTCTTTGAACCGTGCCTCCCTTCTATTGTTGCTAAGTTATTGATGAATGTAACATAATAATATGGAAATGAACAACGTTTTGATGCATAAACGAGTCTTCTAATACAATTGGCAAATGATTTACCTGCTGCATAAACATAACTAGTCCAAAATTACCAACTACTAGCTACCTACTTAACCTGTTTGTAGATGGGAGGTGAAATCACGTTTTTAGTACTTATCTAACGCGAGGAATTTGAACCCGAACCTACCTACTTATAAAATCGAAGTAAACTGGAATTTGTAAGGAATTGTTAATGAATTTAAAATGAAATAATAATGAACTTGCATGAAATATGTAGATCAGATTACTCAACCAGAAATGGGTAATAATTAAAACATCTTGATTACGTGCGTACAAATTAAAACCCATTTTAGAATCGCGCTATTCTATCGTTGATAAATGTTGAATGTTCCGGTAGCTAACCAGTGTTTTTGTACGTTTCAGGTTCGATCCATCCCAATGGTGATTGGATGAGGATCTCGTCGCGATCTCCGGAGAAGGAGCCCTCGCCGCCCAAGCAGATCGAGTTCGCGGAGCCGCTGGTGGCGTCCGTCCGCGTCTACCTCGCCAACGAGGTGCCCGCCAAGCGACTGGCGCTGCCGGCCGCGAGTTTGCCGCCACCGCCACCGCCGCTGTGCGATGTGGACATAGCGAGCGACACCGCGCGCGACGACATCAAGGGCATCAACTTCGAGGCGCGCCTCGAGCCCAATGACCTGAACAACAACGCGTCCAGCGAGAGGAGAGGAGAGCCCCCGCCCCCCTCGAGCAGTCCCGCCAGCATGCCCAACCAGTCGGAGCTGCTGCAGCGGCAGCCGCTGCTGGCGCGCGGCATGAAGGCGGGCGCGCCGCCGCCCGCCGACGAGTCGGACCCGGAGCGCGACCACTCCCCGGCGCGGCTGCCCGCCGACTTCATAGTGGAGATGGAGCCGGGCGCGCGCGAGGAGCGCTACCCCAAGGAGATCTGGAAGACGATCCTCTCCTTCCTGTTCCTGTTCTGCTGCGTGTGCGTCAACATGATGTCGTTGTCGCTGGTGCACGAGCGGCTGCCGGACCGCAACAGCACGTCGCCGCTCACCGACATCGTGCTGGACAACGTGCCGGCGCGCGACTGGGCGCTCGCCGTCTCCGAGTACATGATCATGGTGTCGACGACGGTGGCGATGCTGGTGGTGGTGTTCCACAAGCACCGGTTCATCGTGTCGCGCCGCCTCTTCTTCATCATCGGCCTGCTGTACCTGTACCGGTCGGTGACCATGTTCGTGACCGTGCTGCCGGTGTCCAGCACCACCTACTACTGCAGCCCCAAGAGCAACGACACGTCGCCGCTGCTGGTGCTGCGCCGCACCTTCTACCTCATCTCCGGCTTCGGCCTGTCGATCAACGGCAAGCACACGTACTGCGGGGACTACATCTACTCGGGGCACACGATGGTGCTGGTGCTGTCGTACCTGGTGGTGGCGGAGTACTCGCCGCGCCGGCTGTGGCCCGTGCACTGGGCGCTGTGGGGCTCGGCGCTGCTGGGCGTCGGCTTCGTGCTGCTGGCGCACGGCCACTACACGGTGGACGTGCTGATCGCGTACTACATAACGACGCGCCTGTTCTGGACGTTCCACTCGCTGCTGGTGACGCCGCACCGCGCCGGCTACAACGGCTCCATGATCCAGCGCGAGTGGTGGTACGCGCTGTTCTCGTACCTGGAGCGCAACGTGCGCGGGCCCGTGCCGCGCCGCTACGAGTGGCCGCTGCCGTGGCCGCGCGCCAAGCTGTTCTCGCGCCTCAGCTAGTGACGCGCCGCCGCCGCGCCGCCGCCGCCGCAGCGCGTGTGACGCTCACCTTCTGCGAGTGCCGCTTCAGCACCTGCAGCTCCTTGGGGCTGGTGCGCGTGCAGATGGCGAGCGTGAGCGTGTACTCGAACTGGTGCACGATGAGGTTGAGGTACACGGTCTCCTCCCAGTCGATCTCCGGGTCGCCGATGGGCAGCTTCTTGGAGTCCTTGCGGAACACCTCCACGTCGGTCTGCAACAGGCGAGGGCGCGGCGCCGGTCAGGACCACCGCTTTACTTGTGATAAGTGCCTAGTGACGATATCGCGCGAGTGACCCTACCTTGCGAAACTCTATAGAATACGCCGACGACGACCCATCGTACGCTTTGATTGTTGAATTAAATTGTATTTAACGTGGGACGATTTTGGATCGACGACGCCGTTATGTGAACCGTTGTTGTAAGTTTTGTTTTGTAATTGTATATTTTATATAAGTGGTTATTGGACGATCAATCTCGAGTCTATCTAGGAACACACTATTTATTAGCGAGCGAACTGTGATTATAGTTTGAGGCGCAAATGAGCGCGGTAGGTACATACTATGTAGGTTTAATAGAACTGCCTACTCGTAAGAAATAATATTTTTATATTGTTTAAAAATAAAGTACATTCTTGACTGTTGTTAACGCATAATACTTTTTGTATTTCCAAAGATGTCTGATAAAATGTTGTAACTTCATCCAAATGGTGCTAAACTAGAAGTAAACGTGTGGACCGAAGAGTCGCGCTCGCTGACTCGTTCTGTAGTCTTTGTACGTACTTTCACTTAGGACGCATTCCTAGGCATCGCATCGGCATTCGGCAAGCAGCGATGCTATTATACCTTACCTACCAATGTAACGCATTCCTAGGCATCGCATCGGCATTCGGCAAGCAGCGATGCTATTATACCTTACCTACCAATGTACATTCTTCACTAATGTCATTTATACAATGAGTTGGCAGGAGGGAGTATTACAATAACTGTCTTAGGAATCAGCAAGTCCTAGGTCTACTGTAAAAGGTCTTTGGAACTAATTGCATTTGTGATAGAAATCAGAAACACGACTGTATGCCTTCAATGAAATAATATACTGCATTATATTTGTTATAAATAAATAATCAATACTTATGTTTATGATAATCTATTTTAGTAGACCCTGACCGAGGTGTAGTACTCTAAAAAATATTTACTAACGTAAGCGTCTTTAACTTACCTCACATTGAACAAATTAGAACTAACTAAATTATAATAGAATGAATGTATTTTTTTTATAATAACATGTAAGTCGCTACATGAAATAATCAAAAATCTGTTTCTTAATAGTTTTATCTATTGAATATTTGAAACAGGGCTGAGACAAAAACACATTGAATAATTATAAAATGTGAATCATTATACAAGTATTATAAGAAGCAACTAAATGATTGTCCGTGTCTTTATCAAACTTCTTTCAAGACCGTTTAGCAGTCATACAAAACGTAGGCGGTAAATATAGCTTCAAGCAGATAGCGGTTAGTGCGTAGTGTCGACAAGGATGGAACATAGTGTTACCTCGTATTTGGGCAGGTACCGCGAAGAGCCTTTCACGTGGCGCTTCCTCACGAAAAAGAGCAGGTCGTCGCAGTCGATGGCCTGCTCCTCTTGGAACAGGAAGTGCCGCACGAACAGATCGGTCCAGTAAGTGGTTCCTTGCAGCACCACGAAGCCACTATCTGTAAGCATGTACTCTGTCAGCCCGCACCTTGCATCGTATCGTCTGTATTGTGTGCTAGTACTCTATTAGAATAATATTAATGAGACTTAACTTTTATAATATTAGATTTACCTTAAACGGTTCAGAGAATGTTGTAAATAAAATAACTAAGTGCCTTTGCAAATTAACTTTAAAAACATTGTTGAAAACAAATCAAGCAGGGAATTATGAACCGCCCAAACATTCAGATGTCCGATGATGCAGCTCTCTTTGCATTGTCATTGTTTACTAATTGTTACACATAAATCATTATCTGGGCCTGAGGTGCAATCATGGACGTTAGACACGTTACATCCTTACCCCTAACCCAACATAATTATAATGTATTAGATGTTGATTTGAGTACCTTTATAAGTGTAATATGAATTAAATTATAGTAGGTATAATGGTATTATTATAAAATCATTTTGTTAAAGATGATTTTGCAATTTATTTAATAGCATGATTTGATTACCTATAAAATTAAATATATGATTCAATTATGTTTTAAATATACACACCTTTATTTTCTACAAAGACACCTACTTGGTTTCTGCCTTGTTTTTTTATATTTTTATATTTTGTATAGTTAACACATAGTACAGCAATGTACAAAATACAATGAAGCCATCAATATATACTTTATTACTTTTTAAATGAAGCGCGCACAAGTTTTGTTTGTTTATTGGGTGGAATCTCAGAATGTCATGTTGCTATAAACATATTGTATCACTACTCCCAGTTTTACAATGTGCCCTAAATACCATGCTTACTATACCTAAATCGAACATAATAATCAACAATCCCATGGAGCCAACCATATATTTGCTAGTGTATTTAATATTAGTCTTTGTTATATGAATTGATTAGATGTAGGTAGTAAGTACCTGCCTACATCATTTTTATTTTGTGTTTTTAAAAAATCATTTTAATTTATCTGTTAGATGAACATAGGAATGATTGTAGTCAGCACCACTAGATACCTAATAACAAGTATGTCCTATTGCTCAAAACTAGCACCACACTCCTTTACCCTTGGTTGGGTTGGGATGGTAGTTCATGTGATATGATTATTTAAGTTGTTTTATTGTTGCAGTTTTCACCTGCTCGAAGTGTTGATTATGTATTCATTCATATTGATTACGGACACATGAGCTTACTGTTGTTGCTTTTCTGTAGAGGTACAGGTGTGTGCGACTACAGTACAGTTCAAAGTAATGTTCGATGCCACATTCCGAGTTTATAGTTAGCAATAGATGTACCTACATGAGAAATTGGACTAACTGTTTATACCAATCAATGCTGTTGTAAACATAATTAAATGTTTTTATAAACAATTGTCTTTTTTTACTTTTATTAGCTCTAAACTAAAGTTGCCCATAATAATACTAATTTGCGCAATATGGCGCTCAACAGAATACAATAAAAATGGTTGCAAGATCTGAGATCTCGAACTATTTTTGCGCTATGCATTACTACTCACAAGCAACATGCACAAGATGTATGAGAAGCATACTGATAGGGCACTGCTATTTTCGTTTTGCAAAAGGACCATGGCATTGGCAAGCAATGGAGGAGGTGTTTACCCAGAGTGGGGGTGGATACGGGCTGTAAAATAACAATCATGGAACGGATCATACCACTACAACCAGTAGGAACTAAGACGTAAGTTTTTTGCCTGTTCTTCCAGGCCAGGTTGTATAGAACTGGCAGCACCTAGACAAGGCAAGTTCGGCAAGTTTATCATGCGTACTTGATGTGCGGGCAGGTTTTTCCCCAAGTAGGCCGCTGGTGGGCCCTTTTTGCCTTACCCTTGATACATGTGTTGCTCAAACTTTTTTAGGTTCTACAACACACTGGTTTCCTAACGATGTTTTCCTTCACCGTTTTGAGAGTACTGGCATAGTACACACAATACTATCAAATCCAAAACTAAGCAAAGATTAACAAAGTAGGTAGGATGAATTTATTAAAACATCCAAGTAATGGTCCACCCAATATTAAGAGGCATCACCTTCGATAATATACTATAGTTAAAAAAACTAAAAAACCATGCTTCTTTATCTAATTGAACTAAAAAGTAGAAAATATTTTTTAATAACAGAGTTTCCGAGTAAAAAGTGTAAAACTTCTTAAAATCAAATTCCTACAGGGTAGGCTACTACAACAATGTTGGTCAGTCTATGTGATGGTAACCACTTGCCATCAGGGGGACCGTAAGGTAAGTTTTTGTGATCTTTTTTAATGTGTGTTATTATAAAGTGAGACAAAGTCCAATCCCCTTAAGCCAGACAAAGCAAAATTGTGAAAACCTACTTGTGGCCTTAGGGTGTTCAGCCCCCCCTTCCTCCCCGCCTTCCGATCCGAAGGTCGTGGGTTCAAATCCACTCGTGTACCAATGAGTTTTTCTGTCGAAAAATTTATGTGCACTATGCCAGTACTCTCAAAACGGTGAAGGAAAACATCGTGAGGAAACCGGCGTGTTGTAGAACCTAAAAAAGTTCGAGCAACACGCGTCAAGGGTCACGCAAAAAGGGCCCATCAGCGGCCTACTTGCGGAAAAACCTGCCCGCACATCAAGTGCGAATCAAAACTTGCCGACTTAGGGTGTTCAGCCTGTAATTTGGCCGGCACCAGCACAGTGCCGACAGCAAAACCTCAACTGGACTTACCATCTTTCATCAACTGCCGCATCTCCTTGGTGCGTTGAAAATTGATCTCCTCCAGTAGCTGTTCCAGCATCGTGGTGCTTTTCATATAAGTAGACCCTCCTAAAGCCATCGTTGATAAGATCCCAGCAGTTTTCTTCTCGATAGACACACTCAAGTATCAACACAATTTGTGTTTTAGAAACATGTCAAGAAACATTTCCGATTAGACCGAACATAAGAGCTGAAGCACAATTTGAACAACAACAATTACGAAATTCTGAAATCCCACTGGTTTATTTCATAGTTTTTCACAAAAAGAAATTTTCCCCTGCATCGTGAAACCGTGAAACTCATGTAAAATAGAGAGAATGCGAGGCGGGTCCGGTTAATGTACGGCCAGCTAAAACGAATCCATATTGTAGAGGCGGCGTAAGTAGACTAATGGAGATAAAAATTTCGATTTTTTTCTTTTTTATCACGTGATGGATAATTGTCCTAAACGGGACAGCCTCATCGATGGTATTGATAAAATCATTTTCTGGCAATCCAAGAGTCGGATCCGCCCTATGAAGTATCAAGGACAAGGTTTATGTATGCAGTGCCAGAACAAAAGAGTAAAAATCCATGTTTCAATTGCTCCAGTGTGCATGTGGCCTACCTGGCATCGTAAAAATGGGTTGTACAATAACGTGATGTACACTGGAACAATTCAAAATTTGATTGTTGCTTTTTTGTTCTGGCACTGGATACTTATACCTTGTCCTTGAAACTTTATAAGGTGGATTCAACTTGGATAGGTTAGGTTATATAAGAACATAAAAACTACGCACAAGGCGAGCGAGCAAAGCGAGCGTGCCATGGTAGCGGCCGCCACAGCGCCAGAAAATTTATTTTTTAATAGCCTCAAAGGGTATTAAAAAATAAATCCCATTGCCAGCCATTGCCGTTAATGGTCCCATTTAGGACCATTAACCATCGCTAGATAAAAATAAGTAATAAGTAATCAAAATATTCATCTGCGACAGTGTAATGGACTGGCCTCTAGCTCAGTTGGTAGTAGCTCTGCCTTCTGCGCCGCAGGTCGTGGGTTCGATCCCCACCGAGAACAAATATTTGTGTGGTGACATAAATGTTTGTTCTCTGTCTGGGTGTTATATTGTATTCGAGGTATGTATTTACAAAAAAAAAATGTATTCAAGTATTATATCAGCTATCCGGTTCCCATATTACAAGCTCTGCTTAGTTTGGGGCTGGGTAGTGTTGTGTGAATTGTCCACAATATTTATTTATTTATTTGGCAATGGGCCTTTATAATTTCCCAGTGGAAAAAAGTGGATTCGTCTTACTAGGTGTACATTAACTGGATGTACTATTAACCGGACCTTAAACCCTATCCACACTCGCGCGCGGATCGCGCGCGAAGGCGCGAAACTTCCGCGAAGCATGAGTGTGGATCCGATTCGCATATTCTTCGCGGCTTCGCGGCTCGTTCCCCGAAAATTGTCGGTATTTTGTCCCGCGACAAAGGGCTCGCGTGCCGCGAACTTGCCGCGAACTTGTCTTGGCTACATATTCGCAGGCCGCTCAGTCGTGCGTCGTCGAGTGTCGAGAGTGGTAGTGTAAGATATCCATTATTACAATCGAAGCGTAAACATGATTTCAATCCATACATTCAATCAGAACCTTCGTCTACATTTATGGAACCAAGACCTGGGACATCGTCATCATCCTATTCTGCGCTTCTTTTTAACTAGCTTGTGCTTGACAGAAGCGTAGTTATAAATCGTTAATGCGCAAAGAAGTCCCGCAGCAGCAATTTTGGGGGTCCATCGTGGTCGAGTGCGCGAACTATACTTTGAACCTAGCGTGAATGTGTAGCCGACTTCGTACGCATGAGATTTCGCGCACGATTCACGGCGCGACTTCACGCCCCGTGAATCTCGCGGGAGTCTGGAGGCCGCATTAGAATCGGTGTCATATGTCGAAACGAAGCAAGTTAGAAGGTAATCTTCTTCTTCTTCTTAATGAATGACATCTGTCCATTTGGGAACAATTTTGCCAGTGTCAAGTAGTTTAATTTATTTATTTATTCATTCAATTAAAATAACATTACAGATTGAATCCAATGCGTTATCTAAGGCTTAAAACTAATAGATATCTATACAAATTTCTATTTAACTTAGTACTAATAATGATTATAATAATTAATGAATTTAGATGATGATAAATTACATTAAGGGGTACGGTTTCCATACAAACTTAATTTACACAACTATGGGCGAATAAAGTATTAATGTACACTGAAATAGCTGTAATAGGCTTTTACAGTGGTCCTTATTACCGGCCAGTTATATAAAGTTGGAGTGTCAGCCGTTGGTCGTGGCAGTCGGGGCTTCAGAAAAAGAACTAACAGACTTTTACGTCTATTTTGAAACAGTGATGTACAAAATTGACTCTATACTAAAAGCTAGTACCCGTTGGAAAGAATGAGGAAAAAATTACTTTTTTGGTTTTTTATTAATATTTCTGTTATCCTACAGCTTTCTCCAACTTTATATAACTGGCCGGCAATAAAGACCACTGAATTTTATAGTGGTGGTATTATTACAGCTATTTCAGTGTACATTTATACTTTGTTTGCCCATAGTTGTGTAAATTCAGTTTGTATCGGAATCGAACAACCTTAAAATACTTTTCGTCAAGTCGTCAGTCACAAGTCAGCCCTACTTGGCTTTGGAAACAAAAGATGGCCGTTTTTTCCAAAACCATCTGAAACATTTTCGATCAAATCAGAATAATACACTTTAATTCCAACTGCTAACACTTTGAGATGAGACCTCAAGTAATGTTGGTTAAAATACCACCGAAATTACAACTCAAAAAACCACCAAATAAACAATTAAAATTAAAATCAAAAAGCTATGACGTGACTTCCCAAAATGACAGAAAACGAATCAAGGTAATCAGCCGGTCGGTCTACTCTATACTTTAACGCGATTCCGATTCCAATTAGATGTATTCTGTGAACCGCATGGTATAATACGATGGTTCCCATGGTTCTTTTTTTTCTAGAATTTCTTATGACCAAGTAAGCTGCACATATTCCAACAAGTAAAATATTCTCGTCGCACATGTTTTCAAAAGATTAACAGAACTACGACTGAACTGGTGTTGCGTTCAATTAGGGCATTCAATTATTGAATGCGTTAAACGAAAGTTGATTAAAAAGATGGAGACGAAAGTTGAAGATGAAAAGCCACAGTGTGGACATAGCTAAACGCTATTCCCACCGCCCTTCCCCGTGGATACGCTATCCACTGGCGAGGCCAGCCTGTCGATTTCAGCAACACGGCTCGATAAAGTGATCGCTGAATCCGCGTTCCATTTTCAAATTTTTCAAACAAAAATACAACTCGCATCGATTTACGCGATCGTTCGTTTGAGTGATTTGTGGATAACTTGTCCTCCCCGTGTGCTAGCCCGGCTGGAGTTGTTTTTAGGGTTCCGTAGCCAAATGGCAAAAACGGAACCCTTATAGATTCGTCATGTCTGTCTGTCTGTCTGTCTGTCTGTCTGTCTGTCTGTCTGTCCGTCCGTATGTCACAGCCATTTTTCTCCGAAACCGTAAGAGCTAGACTGATGAAACTTGGCGAGTAGATGTATTCGGTGAACCGCATTAAGATTTTAACATAAAAATAAAAATAAAACTATAAATTTCGGGGGTCCCCGTACTTGAAACTGAAACTCAAAATTTTTTTTTTCATCGAACCCATACGTGTGGGGTATCTATGAATAGGTCTTCAAAAATGATGTTGAGGTTTCTAATATAGTTTTTTTCTAAACTGAATAGTTTGCGCGAGAGACACTTCCAAAGTGGAAAAAAGTTGGTCCCCCCCCCTCTAAGTTCTAAAGTAAGAGAATGATAATACTAAAAAAAATATATGTTGTACATTACTATGTAAACTTCCAACGATTTTTGGTTTGAACGAGATCTAGTCAGTAGTTTTTTTTTTATACGTCATAAACCGTAAACCGCAATTTACCTTTCGACGAACTACAAGAACCTTATTATGTTACATCAAGTAACATAATATAAAGGTTCTTGTACGGAACCCTTCATGGGCGAGTCCGACTCGCACTTGGCTGCTTTTTTTTTTTTATTTACGTCTTTCTGACAAATGACATAAATAAAATAATTTTTCGTCAAGTCAGTCAGTCATAGACAAGTCAGCTCTACTTGGCTTTGAAAACAAGATGGTGGTCGTTTGTTTTCAAAACCAAACGAACTCTGTACGGTACGAGTATTGTTACAATGCTCTATCCAAGAGTGATGTTATTGATCTCACTGACCCCCTTCTTAAATTCAAAAGGCTCACCCGAAAATGTATTTTGCCTCAAAAACAGTAGAGGTTTTTTTTTTGTTTTTACCCCCTAATTCTTATTAAAAACCTTTTATCTAGGTGCTTGTGCTTAAGTTTTGACCGAATTTTGACAGAAATCCTATGGGTTTTTTGTCGGATTCCGTCAAAACTTAAAATTGAGATCGGAATCGCGTTCAAGAGTAGACCGGCATCGGCAGTGCTGTCGCCTTGGTCTTTGAAAATGGGCAAAAAGTTTTTTAGCGGTTAGGCTAGAAGGAAAATTTCATCAAATAAGGCAGTTTCTTTAGTGAATTTGACAGTTCTTGTGATATATATCTACCGTGACAAAACAGTCACTGGGGCTCAATTCAAGACCAGTGACTTTTTTGTCACGGTAGATATATATCACAAGAACTGTCAGTTTCTTTAGTAAATTTGACAGTTCTTGTGATATATATCTACCGTGACAAAAAAGTCACTGGTCTAGAATTGAGCCCCTGGTCTAGAATTGAGCCCCTGTGCACACATAAGGCCTCGGCCTCGAATTTAGCGGGCAGTGGAGCAGCGGCGGTGGCGGCTCTGCAGCGGGGCGTCCATTTGATTTTACGCCTATGAATCCTGCCGCTCCCGCGCCGCCACCGCTGCCACCCTCTCTCGTAGAGAGTATTATATTCCTTGGCCACCCTGCTGCCCGCTAAATTCAAGGCCGAGGCCTATGTCACTGGCGATAGCGATCAGTGAAACGCTGTCAAATTTGACAGTGATATTTGACAGCATTTCACTGATCGTCTTCGCTTGGCGAAGTTCGCCAGCGACAACGACAACCTCACTCGACGCGACACTGACAAAGTTTATTCGAAATTGGCATGGGCAGATGCCATAATTAAGAAGACGAAGAAAAACTGGAAAACCGTGGAAAAACCTAAAACCAATGCAGAAAATCAAAACATTGTCAATCAATAATGAGATATGAGATTCTATAGCGCTATGATGGAACGTTAGTAATAAAAATGTAAAACATACCCGTCGTGCTTTCCGAATCGCAACGAAATTATTGTCGTATTTAATAAGCTAGAAACATAAAATTTAACTTACGAGAATGGCCGGAGTTCGACCATTGTCTGTCTGGGCGAAGTCGTTGCGACGGACCGCACGGTTGGCCAGCACAGTGGCGCGCCGGGCGCCGCCCTCGCGCGGGCACGGTGGGGACGGCGGGGACGGTGGCGGCCGGCGGCGCGCCGCTTCCCCGCGGCTGCTGCTCCCCGCCGTCGGCTCTCTGGGACTCGCGCTACTGGCAGCTGGTCATGCTTACAACGGTACTCTGCATTCCTACTCTTCTCAATGCTAATCATCATCATCATCATCAACCTATATTAGTCCACAGCTGGACGTAGGTCTCTCCCAAGGCGTGCAACTGAGCCCGGTCTTTGGCTCTTCTCCTTCAGTGCTTGCCAGCTACATTTCGCTCAATGCTAATAATATACGGAAATGATAAATATTAATCAGCAGTGGGTGATGCCAGTCTGATGATGAGGTATACAAATGAATATAAACGATTGTAAGGATCTCACAAGAGAGTCTTGTAAGGAACATTTTAAGAAACTAGGTATCTTACCATACCGAGTCTGTACGTCCAAGTCCTTATCAGCTTTTTACCAAATACCTACATGAGTTTTAGACGCTTGAAGATAATGCTATAAGGTCAAAAAGCAGAACAAAAAACTTAATAAATTAAAATTGCTCCTAAACGAAACATAATTAAATTTTTAATAAACTACCACTAGAAATAAAATCCGTTGTACACCAGAAAATAGTCCTACTAGATAAATGCCTCTATTCGCTGGATGAATTCTGATACAGAATACTACTTTCTGATAATATAATTGTAATTGTAGCTACAACTTGGATTTCTGCTGTTACTTCTTTTCTTTTTGACATATTTTTATTAGGTAGGACACTTTTATTACACAATGTTACAAAAAAACTTGTTAATTGTGTTGTAGGCATAATAAATTAATAATCTATAGTACCTACCATTATGTTTCTAGTAAAGCTGTTTGTTTTCCTTGAAAATAAAATAAAATAAAATAAATTAATTACTAAATTTGACTAGAAATTTGTAATGGATAGGTACTTTTTTTATTAGTTAGTTAAATGCAATAATATTTAACTAACTAATAAAAATTTATTATATTTTGGACTAAATAAATAAAAATGATTAATCGTAATTTGAATTATTTTTCAGAAAAACGTTTCTTCAAAGCTGCACAGCTTGGCAACATTCAGGAGCTGTGCAAGTACGTTGAGCCTTATACTAATATCCTTTAGGATTCCTCTTCTTCAGATTATTATAATACACACGGTGCAATGTAGAGATCCACATGCTCATTATGATTTTATTTTAATTTTATTTAACTTTATTTCATTCATACATCACATAATGAATGTTGTTGTGCAGGCAAATAGAAGCGTTAGCAGGAGCGGAAGGCTCGGGCGCGGCGGATCGGCGGCACGCGCTGGGCTGGACGGCGCTCATGGCGGCCGCCGCCAACGACCAGCCCGCCGCCGTCAGGGAGCTGCTGCAGCGGGGCGCCAAGCCCGACCTCCAGGACCGGTACCTTCCCTGCCTATCTCTTCCTCGTATCACAAAGCTGACTGTTTACTATCATTGCATGCAGCATGCAGGCATTATGCTGCTTGGCAACTGTATTTTTTTAATTTATTTGGTTGATTAACTTCCATTAAAAAATTCTATCACAAAGAACAATCTCTAAAATACAGGAAATAAAGGTTTTTCCTTATTATAATGAATTGTATCCTCCATCAAGATATAGAGACCAAGTTGTTAGTAAGTTTGAAAGGCTACTTATACATGGTATGTCAGGTACGCGGGCGCGTCGATGGTAGCGGCCACGAGTGGGCTGCACCCGCTGGAGGTGCTGCAGAGGCGCGAGGAGGAGTTCAGCGGCGCCATGAACGGCAAGGCGTCCTTCCTCGGCTGGACGGCGCTGCACTACGCGGCGCTCGCGGACTCCGCCGCCGCCGCCAACCAACTGCTCGAAGGTATTTCACGACATCAGATGATAAATACAAAACAGTCTTTTAGAATTAAATTTATTCATTTATATTTCATGACAGTGGCGTTTGCGACATTGAGCGGGGCTTGCGACCTACAAAAAGCTCGACTTCCTTGTCCTGTCCAGCAATCATGTCGATTGCATCTTGATTTAGTTTCGAGTTGAAATGTGAGAGTGCTCGAGGTTGAGGATGAGGGTTGGGTTCCCCTGTGCAGGCGGCGCCGACCCCACGAGCCGCGACCACGCGGGTCGGCGCGCGCTCCACTACGCTCGGGAGTCGTCGGCGACGCGTGACGTCATCCAGCAGCACACGCGCCGCTGGGAGCTGGCGGCGGAGGCGGCCGCGGCCGAAGAGCGGCGCCGCTTCCCGCTCGAGCAGCGCCTCAAGCAGCACATCGTGGGACAGCAGGTAGGTAGCATCTCGTCATGCGAGCGCATGTATCGCGTGCCGAGTGCCTTGTGCCGGGTGCCGGGTGCCGGGTGCCGGGTGCCGTGACGCTAAGTGCATATGGTTGGCATGGCAGGCTGCCATCGAGACGGTGGCGGCGGCGGTGCGGCGCAAGGAGAACGGCTGGGCGGACGAGGAGCATCCGCTCGTGTTCCTGTTCCTCGGCAGCTCCGGCATCGGCAAGACGGAGCTCGCCAAGCAGCTGGCGCGGTACATGCACAAGGTACCTATGCACCACCGTACCTACCGCTGCTATTCATTTACACGAATTGGCATCTATTACATTCTAGTTTTGGGTATTTAGGATTCTCGATTCTTTTATTAACTAGAACAAATGAAGTCCCGAAACTTCGGCATCACCAGCAGTACTAAAATAAATTTCGTCCTCTGGGAAAGCTTCGCAGGCATAATAATACTTGGCGAGGAAGACAAAACAAAAGTTGCCAGATTTGTATAAAGCTACTGGTATTTGTATGTATTTATTTAACAAAGAGTTCACCCAGTTAGTAGATTAGTTACCTAAAGCCTGGGCCTAAGCTGAGCCTGGCCAAGCCCAGCCACTGGGTTCTCGATGTAACTAATCATAGAATTTATAATAAAAAAAATGGCTGCGAATAGTCGTGATAGGTAGGTAATGCGAGTGCGGGGGTGGGTGTGGGTGGGTGCAGGAGGAGAGCGGCGCGTTCATCCGGCTGGACATGTCGGAGTACCAGGAGAAGCACGAGGTGGCCAAGCTGATCGGCGCGCCGCCCGGCTACGTGGGCCACGAGGAGGGCGGCCAGCTGACGCGCGCGCTGGCCCGCCGCCGCGACGCCGTGGTGCTGTTCGACGAGGTCGACAAGGCGCATCCCGACGTGCTCACCGTGCTGCTGCAGCTCTTCGACGAGGTATCCTCTCCTCTCCTCTCCTCTCCTCTCCTCTCCTCTCCTCTCCTCTCCTCTCGCCTCTACAAGTGCATGTATGTTACCTCCTACCTACTATACTATACTAGCCACCTACTTGGGTGCCTGCCTATCTAGCTATCTATATCTAGTATAGTGCCCACCAATTAAGTACATCTTAAAAAGCATAGACTTTTCACTGCTGTCTACTATGTAACTGACGTTTGGCAAAAATAAATTTCATTTCATTTATTTGATCGCGTCGAACTGACACATTTCAAAGTGATCCTTGTGATCCAACTATTACTTTTGATATTTGATCGCCAACAAAGTACGCGCGTTGGATTTTTATAAGCGTGCAGCGAACCGTGGAACCACAATCATCTTGTCAGTCACTAGTTACTTCGAACCAATCAATGTGATGAAGGGATTTTGACTGCGCTTAAAAAAAGCTTCTACAATTCAGATCCTACGCTGGAAGATATTTTTTCTTCGTCGATGTACCGATTCCGCTCGTCCGTTCCTATCTGGTATTTGGCTAGTTCTATGGTATAGATGAGGTGATGTTGTCGCATGCATGTAGTTGTGTGTGTGTGTGTGTGTGTGTGTGTACGTGTGCGTGTGCAGGGTCGGCTGACGGACGGCAAGGGCAAGCTGATCGAGTGCAAGGACGCGATATTCGTGATGACGTCGAACCTGGCGGCCGAGCAGATCGCGCAGCACGGCCTGGCGCTGCGCCGCGACCAGCAGGCGCGCCACCGCCAGCGCAGCGCCGCCAGCGCCCCCGCCAGCGCCCCCGCCAGCGCCCCCGCCAGCGCCCTCTCCCAGCCCCAGGCCACGGCCACTGCTACAGGTAGCACTTCCTAAGACATCTAGATCAACAATTATAACTCATTTTTATCCCGAAAAGAAAAATTCAAAATTTATTTATTTATTTATTTAATTAATTAGAACGGTCTTGAGACCAATTACACTAATTAATAGGTAATTTACATTTCCATAATTTAACAGGTAACAATTCTAATACATAATTAATTTAACATTAAAGGATATTATTACAAAAAAAAGTTTAGCATGTCAAATTAATTTAATTATTAATGCTTCCAGAACGAGAAAATTAATTTTGCTGTTAGGAATCAGCACTACCACACACGGGCGTAGCCGAGAATGGCTACAACTCATACATTTACCGAGTGAACGTATAGAACTGATGATGTTCTATACTACAACTATGTTTCTAGTTAATTAAGCTGTTTGTTTTCCAAGAAAAATAAAATAAAAATAAAATAAAATAATATATTATTTCCAGAAGACACGTCTCCCAACTCGCACGAGCAAGCCGGCGCCGGCAGCGCGGAGGACGCGGAGGACGCGCCGCCCGACAGTAGCGGCGAGGAGACTCTCGAGGTCTCGCGCCAATTCAAGGTGAATGCATAATCATCACCTATAACGGAGTATAGTATAGCCTCGTAGGTCGCTCACGACAGAAACATGCCCTACAATGCACCTGTATCCATCAACTTGAGGCTTGCAGATGTTACATCCATACCCTTCAAACCGAAAAACAGAAATGCTGCCGGCATCACGGCAGAAATAGGCATGGTAGTAGTACTCCCCCGGACGAGGTCTTCACGCAGAGCTCTACTACAACTGACATACATTAATAAAGCGCACTTAATTGCGTAAATAGTGTAATAGATTCATTTGGATCGTAATGGACACTTGCATGATTGATGTTAGGACAACGTGGTCCGTCCGATCCTGAAGCGTCACTTCGGGCGCGACGAGTTCCTCGGCCGCATCAACGAGATAGTGTACTTCCTGCCGTTCTCGCGGGCGGAGCTGCTGACGCTGGTGGCGCGCGAGCTGGCGCTGTGGGCCGACAAGGCGCGCCGCCGCCACGCGCTCGACCTGCGCTGGGAGGGCGGCGTGCTGGGCGCGCTGGCGGACGGGTGAGTGTGCGCCGCCACGCGCTCGACCTGCGCTGGGAGGGCGCGTGCGGTGCGTGTTGGTGACGCGCGCGTGTGTCCGCAGGTACGACGTGCACTACGGCGCGCGCTCCATCAAGCACGAGGTGGAGCGGCGCGTCGTGAACCAGATCGCGCTGGCGGCGGAGCGCGGCGCGCTGCCCCGCGGCGCCGGCGTGCTGCTGACGGCGCGCCGCGGCCGCCTCGCCATCGCCGTGCGCCGCCCGCCCGACCCGGACTACAAGCCTCTAGACTTCTCCAAGCTATGACCACACCACACACAAGGATTCATACGGCCTACATATTCGATGCATAACTTACTAGAATTTAGAACCTCTTTTGAATATACGAAACGTATTACACAAATCATAAAATATCTGCTCAGTGGAGCACTTACTGACTGATGACCATGACTGTATAATGTGTGTCATGCATAATGGGATACAAAAACACTAAAACCGATAACTAGGCAATACTAGGTATGAGTAAAATTACATCATTAGGTATGACAATTGAGTGACTAATATGAGCATTGACTCATCTCGCCCCGCGTCATCATTCAATAACATCATTAGGTATGACAATATTTTTATCTGAAGAGGCCTATGACAATCTACTTCACCTGAATTCGACCTCCCGTGACTACGAGCGAGCGAGGTGCTAGCGGGCTTAAAAGTAATGCGCGGAAAAAGGGGCAAAAGCTCTTTAGAGGTGAAAAATAGTACAATTTATGTGTTCATTAATGACTTCCATATTTCATAAGAATAAAGTTAGATCATTAATGTTACTGGGTAAATGCGCTGGTTTGATCGCTTTAGAACTCAAAACACCAAATACTATGAATATTTCAATAGTTGGACTAGTTGTAGAAGCTAATTATAAATAGAGCTGTGAAATAATATACATTACTGTGATTACCTTACTTTAGGCAATAAAATATTAGCACGATATGGTTTTTGATTGTATGATAGCTATACCCAGGGTTAGGTTTTTAAATGAAACAAGTGGTGAAGATAGTGCTTAATTTATTAATCTTCGCACCGTTATATACAAATATCATGTATAAATAAATAACAACTCTTTACAAAATATAATAGATTATGGCGTTGCGCTCCGCTAGGGGCGCGCGGCTCAACTCAACATGTGAAGGCCTCTGGTACACTAGAACAGATACTTGCATACATACATACATACATACATACATACAAGAAGGACGATATGTGTGGTGCGGCCCGTACTCGCGTGCAACACACACCGACTACGTTCTCTTACTCTACGCCCACGCCCACGCCCACGCCCACGCCGCGACATGCTACCTACACACGACCCTACCCTCTCGATAACACTTATTAAATGCCTGCTAGGGTATTATTTAGTTGGGCACACAGAATACAGTAGAAAGACGATCATGCGCCGTTTGTATGGGAGCCGATGTCGCCAGTTTTACATTTCCACTATTATATTTAAACTATCACTAAATATGAGGATTCTGAGAAAAAGGAAGGAAGGGAGATGTTAAATAGTACATTGTTACCTGAGTGTTGAAAGTCACGTTTTTTGAGTCCCGAGACGGGTTTGGCGCCAGAGCGTAGCGAGGGCGCCAATGGAGCTTGAGGGACTTAAAAGACTTTCACCCGAGGTAAACACTGTGCTTTTCATTACGAATACAAGGAAAGTAAAAATAAAAACATGAAAGTTTCACTTTACGACTCCCGAAAAAACTGTTGAATTTGTATGGAGAAAGGAGCATATATTATGCTCATCATTTTTGGCGACACTTTTCCGGCCACATGGCCGTTCTACTTTGTTCTGTGGTTAGGCAGTTATTGCAGATATCCAACTAAAGGTTTTAACTAGCACTCGGATTAGGTAGGGTCGTGTCGTAGGTAGGCTCAACATACCTACTCAGTAAGTACTCGTAGAGCGAACACGGCCGCGGTCTCCATGGAAACAAATACTTTGTGCTGTAAACTGGTCTCAAATCGTATACCGTGCGAGCCACCGCAACGCAATCAATACACGAATGTAAAATTTACGTTATACAATATTTCTAAGAAAAGCTTGCAATGTGTCTGCCCAACGCGTGCAGGCATCCTACGTATACCTAGTAGGTATTATGCATGAGTTTAGGCCACCGTTCCCCATCATACACTGTGTTCTGGTGTAATGAGGTCGGTGATTTAGCCTATTCATATGACTAGATTATTAATTTAGGTATTTCCCATAACTTGCAAGATGACGTGGCGTTTATTTCTCTTGACTAGGAGGTGACTAGGCTTTACAACTGCCTAAGCTTAGCAGTTGGTGTTTATACAAAAATATAACACGTTATCTGTCACTAATACACTTGTCTTGTTACATAATAACCCGCGCCAATAAACAAACGAATCCATAATGGCGTTGCTAGTCATTTACATTCATAATTAGCGCCACTTTTTATTATATTCGTTTGGTAACAAGTGATTGGTGCTAAAAAGTAGGAATTGATGGACATGCCATTACATGTGTAGCGGGCTCCCAACCCGACTGCGAGGAAAGCTCGTTTGGTTACAAGTGATCAATAGGTACCTACATAATTTGATTGTTTAAAATTTTAAATTTTACTAATATTATATAGAGATGATACAACTCATGCACACGTATTTCAATAATTAATTCGATGTGACTTCTTGGTTAGGTTTTAATTACCTATGTATATTTCATAAATGTTGCGCAGTCGGGTTTCAGTTTAGAAAGTAAGTAAACTTTCAATAACTAGAACAATGATATCGATGTTGTTCGATTATATCGGTAGGTAAGTAGGTAAATGCGTTTCATAAAATCCCTGTTTCACCTTGTTCGAACTTACATAGCTATGTGATGCGTCGTCGTCGCTCGGTCTAATAACTTATTGGAAAACATTCTGGAACACATTCATTTATTATTTACTTACGTAAGTACTTAACTATCCTATATTCAAGGAATATTATTGTTTATAAAATGTTTTGAAGAAAACATAGCAGACTTTTTAAAACAATTAGATTCCTAGAATCTGTTAGAACCTACGTGAGAATAGAACACAATATTGATTCGTCTCGTCTCAGTAAATGTGCAGGCCTGTGCGACTGTATTATTGATGCGGCCGCGGGAATCATTCAGAATATCCTGTTCAAGCATAGGTAGGCATACCTAGTTGAACACAGGGCCAAAGGGTCACTTTTGCACTCATCATAATATTAACCTATACATCATAGTAAGTAATAGAGTATAGGTACTTATCGCAAAGTATTACCTACTTTCTAATCCAGCATCAATCTCAATCCAGGGTCCAACTTTTTCTTCTTCAAAACATTTTGCAACATTACGATACTCGTCTTATTCTATAGATTATTCATATTCATCTAACGGAAATATAAAATATCTTAGGTACATACTATAACAAATAGGTATGCTATCTTATTTATAAATATTGATTGTCTCTACTTATCTAATTGGTGTTCGATAAAATATGTCTTCGTTAAGTTTACCTAATAATATAATAGGAAGAGCTACTCGCTAAATATATCCATTCATTTGGTGTATAGTATTAAATATATTTTATGTAGGTATACATTTAGATATTGATTGATGTACCTAGTAGGTAAGTATCGATGCGACAAGTGAGTGCAGACCACTACCTAGTACCTACAGGATTATGATGCGAGTGTGCTCGCTGTAATGTCGGCCGGACACCCATTTGTGTTGGCTTTGTTTGTGCCATCTACGACGACGCGCGACGTGTAGGTAGGTACCTACCTTATCTACCAAGGTACAGTTAGCCTTCATTAATAATGCACTCCAATTGCATAGAACAAAAGATACAACTTAAGTAAACCTAGACCTAGACTCACCTAGCTTTAACACGATTCAAAGTGATCCTTGTGAATGATACAACTGAATTAATACATTTTTGATACTCGACATTCAATTTAAAACAAAATTCATAGGTAGGTATAGATAAACCAGTCTAAAAATGCACGCCCCTCCACCACGTTTACTTGACGTTGACTCACAGCAAAGTACTTAAAATTGATCCTTGTGATGTAAGTGATAAAGAACAATTTACTTTGACTGACTGAAGTAGTGGGGCGTGCAGTTTAAGATTGGTTGATCTCTGCCCGCATGTTTTTGATTGGTACCGAATCTCGTCTGCTTAAACAGGGTCAGGACAATACCTATATTTTGTATTGCCGGAATCTGGAATCTCTGTAGTCACTTAGTCAGTTTATTTAAATGTGCAGTGGTATGGTAGGTATAGAATATATAAAGGCTAACTGCACCCTGAAATAGCGTGTAAAAGCCGCGCTTGCGGTGATCGTCTGCCATTCCGCTACTCGGCACAATAACAACATGCTTACTAAACATCTTACACTATGAGATACAATGGATTTAAATAAGAAACCTCGAAGGGAGCCGAGTATCATTCAATATGGCTATTTAGCTAGGATCATCAGTATTCGTTTGGTAAAAAAAGGTTTATAGTTAGGCGTGAATACCGAATGTCGCGCTCCCAAGAGTCCACATAGATAGCAACGAACACAAATATTTTGTCTAATCCATCCAACCGATTACCTTCTCAATCATAAAAACATAAAGTCTCCAAGGATTCTCATTTTGAGCGTACAGCTCCATAGGTATCAGGTCGGTGATGTTAGGAGGCGCCGAGCCAGCCCCTCACAG
This sequence comes from Thera britannica, assembly GCA_939531255.2. Taxonomy (NCBI): domain Eukaryota; kingdom Metazoa; phylum Arthropoda; class Insecta; order Lepidoptera; family Geometridae; genus Thera; species Thera britannica. Next base: position 253,644 of record OW618040.2, on the reverse strand, counting down.
GAGAAGGTCTGCAGCCAGCGGCACCGGCGCGAACGATAAGGAATGTCGGCAGGAGGCTGGTGGCTAGAGCCAGCCGGCGGAGTGGTGCGGCGCGTGCCCGTGCAGCGGCGTCACGCCCGCCAGCCGCGCCCGCGCCGCGCACCGCGCGCACGCCGCGCCCCCCCCGCCGCGACCCGCTGCACCCGCCGCACCCCCCGCCGCGCCCCCCGCGCCTGCCTCGTACCCGCACTGCCCGCATGCTTCCTGATGGAACGAGATCACTCACACTGTCATGTACGGCTACAATTAGATTTTTTGAAGCGTAGTAAACTCATACCTACGACAAGAATGAACTGAGAGATGAACCTCTCTTTGGTATTAAACTCCGGTTCGTTTTCCCGTTTTCCCCTCGAGGGTGAGAGACCCACGCGCAGAGCCATCGCCTTCGGCGCGTGCCTCATGATATGCGTCGGGAGCTATTTTGAAGAGAGACAAGTAGAGTCGGGTGGGGGGTAGGTACCTTGTGTGCGTCGTCGTCGAGGCTAGCCAGCAGCGGCTCCCGACTGCCGCCGCGCGCCGCCACGCTCTCCGCCGTGGTGGAGGGGGAGAGCGCGGGCGCCGGGGGCGCAGGCCGCGTCGCCGACGCCAGCCCCGGCACTCGCGCCGGCACTGAACTCGCACGCTGCAGCGCCTGAACGACAGATCCGATACATTTTAAAAATGTCTAGAACTTGGACCTTCAAGGATAAGGTGATAGTGAGTAGGTATGTACCTCTCCACGTGCCTCCGCCTCCGCTCTCCTGGAGTCGGAGAATTTTTTCCTCTTCCTCTTGAGCGCGGCGAGCGCGGAGAGCGGGCCGCCCCGCATGCTGCTGCGTGCACTGGCGATGCGCGAGTCCCGGGGAGCGGGGGCGGCGTCCCGGGCCGCGGGGGGCGCGGGCGTGGCGGCGCGCGAGTCCCGGGAGCCGCGCGTGCTGCCGCGCTCCGGGCTGCGCTGCGAGTCGCTGCCGGACTCGGAGCGCTCGCTGCCGCTGGAATCAATCGCGAGCTGATGGAATCGAATAGCGCTCGTGGTCGTGCCACAGTAGTCGGGAAGGTCACTCGTCCGATGAGGAGGCCGCCCGGCTCGGTAACGGGTGATGGTCACAGCGGTCAGGTATAAGAGCTAGCGTCACCTGGGCGAGTTGCGCGCGTGGTCGCAGACGGAGTCCTCCGAGCGCGAGCGGCCGATGAAGCGCGTCATGCGCGCCGCCCGCGCCGCCTCGATGATGGTGCCCCAGCGCCGCTTGTGCGCGGAGGGCTTGCGCCGCGAGCCCGCGCCGCCGTGCCCGCCGTGCCCGCCGTGCCCGCCGTGCCCGCCGCCCACGCTCGCGCCGCCTGCCGACACGCATCGTGCTACACCACCTCAACCATCCGCAGTGCGTCGAGGGAGTGGGGAGTGGGGAGGGGGGAGTGCGTGCGGTATACCGTCGGAGAGCGAGGACTGGCTGGTGCGCAGGCGGCCCGCCAGCAGCGCGGACAGCGAGGCGCGATGCGCGTGCGCGCCGTGCTCGTGGTGCAGCGACGCCAGGAACTCGTCCACCGGCGCCAGCTGCCCGCCCGGCGCTATGTTGAAGCCCTTCATCAGCCGCCGCTCCTTCTGACGGTTCTTCTTGCCGCCGCCTCCTCCTGACACAGATCCTGCGCTATATCATCCCGCCCTTAGGTTCGCCTCGGACGACTCCGATGCGAACCTAAGGTTGGGCGACCGGGCCTCAAACGCTCCGGCTTCGCTAAGCGACTGCGAAAACTTTCATGACGTTCCATCGAACGCTATGAAATATGATGACGGAGAGGAAGATCATGATGAAAGAAAAACCGATTAGTAACGTGCCGTAGAAAGCCATGCTTTCCGAGCCTTGAAACGTGAATGGAAGAGGTTTGTTTAGAAGAGAAGCATGTTAGTGCACACACCGGGGGCACCTGCGTTGGCGGTGGAGGTGTTCATGCCGGAGTTGCGCAGGATCTCGACGAGCTCGCAGCGGAAGGCGCTCACGTCCTGCTTGATCTCGTTGACGTCGTCCTCCGTCACGCCGCCGCACTCGGCGCGCCGCTGCTGCACCGTCACGTAGCGCCGGACCAGGTTACGCATTATCGCCTGCACCGAATACATTATCATGGTGTGGACTGTACGGTCGGCCGGTGATAGTATACACATATTTGAAACTGGACATTGCGTTTACCTGATACCGGAAGTCCCGCTCGTTGGCCTGCTTCGCTTTTCTCTGTTGAATTATAAAAGAACATCCAGTTATTATTAATTTTCAATCGATGCAAGCAGAAAAGTAAACACATTAGGGCATGGCTAGTGGCTAGTGGCTAGAGTAGGGTAGAGTAGAGTAGAGTAGAGTAGGCTAGGTACCCGGATGGTGCGCATGTGCTCTCGCTTGGCTCTTGTCTGGCTGCAGAGGCGGCGCTGCAGCCAGCGCCACGCGTACAGGATGGACTTGGGCGAGGGCAGCACGTTGAAGGGGGGCGGCGCCGTGCCGCCCTCCTCGAAGTAGCTGATCCACAGCTTGCTGCGCGCGAACTTCCACTCCACGTCGGCGCGCTCCTGCAAACATTGCATATAAATTAAAGAATAATAAACAACTCATTACAAATAGGTAGATTTAGTACCGATTCAGACGGAGCAGCACAGTAGCAGTAGGTAAGTAGGTTAGGTACCGATATGAGCTGGTAGGAGTGGTTCATCATGGCGATGAGCAGGTTGAGCAGCACGATGACGTTGATGACGGCGTACGTGCCGAACATCAGCATGCCCCAGAAGCGCGTGAAGATCTTGATGCCGTCCAGCTCGAACGAGTCCAGGTCCACGAGGCCGAACGCCGCCCAGAACAGGGTCTGCATCGTTTCGAACAAGCTGGAAACAAAAATAGGCCAACAAAATCTATGAGTTGTCCGATGATGACTTAAAGGGGAGTAAGGCGGAGATGACGGCCCATATGAAGAACAAACTTAGATCATGCGTGGTCATGCCTAGTACCTATTACTTTAGTAAACAATGACCACCAATAGGTTTAATTTTATTGACCGAAGTAGACTTTCTTGTTTTAAACGATAAAAAAATAGAGTTATCGCAAGGTATTGTCGAGAACAGCCTTTATTCAATTTCATTACAAGAGAATATTGTTCGAATTAGTTTTACCTACTATTACATAAATTATGTAAACAGTCACGCACGGCGTATTGGTGATCATATATTCGTAGAGCATAATAAAGACATGAGAAACAGATTTCATAGGGGATCCGAGAGATGGCAGCCGGCCAACGAGCCGCTGACACAGAGAGCTAACAGTTTATAGCGCTACTCCTACTAGCATACTGCGGCGGACGTAACGCAAAGCCTGCCGATTATTTACAGATACCTACTGCGACACCAGCTCGAGCGAACAAAGGAAAATAACAAACAATAAACGATGTTTTTATGGTAGTTAGTCGTAACAGTTGGCGATACCATCAGAATAATCAGCCCCGCGGGGGTGAACGGCGATCAATTATATTGTGTCGTCGGGAGATGAGGATAATGTCGCACTAAAGTGGCCACTTACAGAGAATGTCGATGTCATTAGTATGTGTTTAACATTTCTTTTATTGAATTACTTGAAAGGGTTACAACTGAACTAAGTAATTTAAAAGAACGTCAATGGAATGGCACCGCAGATGATATAAGTCAAGACTTTAAAATGAATGGAACTTTGATGTAACTGTATGCTACCTGTGTAGACACCATTGCCCCTTCCCATCTTCCAGTTACTAAAAACAAGGCTGGAGCTGTGGCAGAATCCGCTGAAAGCCTCAAAAGGCGAAAATACAGTACCCTAGATAGTGGCTACTTATTCGAACCTTTTGGGGCTGAAACGCTAGGGCCGTGGGAACCAGGAGCCCATAGAATCTTCAAACATTTATCTGGGCGTCTGGTCGAAGCAACACGTCACCAAAATGCTGGTTTATACTTGGCTCAAAGATTAAGCATTGCCATACAACGTGGCAATGCTGCCAGCATTTTGGGAACGCTGCCATCTGGTAGCGGTTTGTTAGAATAGTGTAGGTAGTTTTAATTTATTTATTTAATTTGATATTGTTATTCTTTTTTTTTTTAGGTTGGTGTTTTAAATAAAATAATCAAAACTGTAGGTATTTAACGACAACCAAAGTACTCAAAAGCTTTTGCTTGTTAAAGAATACTCCCATAAACGAACTAAGCACATGGATTTGCGGTACCATCTACAGATCAAATGGTTGCTGATGTGTTAACCAAATTACTATGTGGTCAAAAGCATGGTAATTTTGTCAAGTTTAATCTAGAGCTAAGGTCTATTGTTTAAATTTAGTTACCTTATCATATAGTGATTGTAGAGTAGGATTTATTCTTAGGTAGAGTCCCTTTTTTAAATGTTTTAGAGTCCTACTAAATAAGAATGTAGAGCTGTTTTTCAATGAATGGTCAGAGCATTTAGAACCAATGTAGAGTCATTTGTAACTCTTTAACTCATGTAATGCATAGACTATATATATATTTTTTTATTATAAGGTCCACAATTTGCAACATGCGCATGACTTACATCTAAATATTATACTGACAATAAAATTCGGCGCAGTTACTAAAAACAGTGAACACAACATGCATATTGGAAACTATTTTAAAAGTGGAATTAGAAGGTTTAGGAGTTTATTATATCGAGGTATATCGAGTATAGACTCAATTTCTAACAGATACAGGAAATTAGGTAGGTTAGGCGTACCTACCTAACTTTTTGCTTGGGTTGTTTGGATTAATTACTCAAAGAGATTTTAGATCGTCCTTTTCTTTATTTGCTTTTACGGATCACAACCAAATCATCGCTATCACATCACATATTATACTAGATACCTACTTAGATTATAATTGCCTCGTCAGCAATGCCCTAGGTGAATGTTTAGTTAAGGGGGTACGATTTCCATACAAACTTAATTTACACAACTATGGGCGAATAAAGTATTAATGTACACTGAAATAGCTGTAATAGGCTTTTACAGTGGTCCTTATTACCGGCCAGTTATATAAAGTTGGAGTGTTAGCCATTGGTCGTGGCAGTCTGGGCTTCAGAAAAAAAACTAACAGACTTTTACGACTATTTTAAGACATATGTTTTAAGCTCATTCACGTATTCAATGCCGAGTACCCGTTAGAAAGAATGACGAAAAAATTACTTTTTTGGTTTTTTATTATTGTTTCTGTTATCCTACAGTTTTCTCCAACTTTATATAACTGGCCGGCAATAAAAACCACTGTAAAATTCTATTACAGCTATTTCATTGTACATTTATACTTTGTTTGCCCATAGTTGTGTAAATTCAGTTTGTATCGAAATCGAACAACCTTAAGTTGATCGGTTCATGGGGGGGAGGGGTGGAGGGGTGGAGGGGTGGAGTGGAGGATGGGTGGGGAGGTAAGGTAGTGAGTGAGTGAGTGAGGTTACTTGGCGAAGCGGCGCCACACGATGCATGCGTCGGGGTCGGGCAGCGTGCCGTTGGCGGCCAGCGACGTGCCCGTGGTGCAGCGCTTCTTCTCCATGTCCGCGTAGTACCACAGCAGCTGGTTCAGACCTGCAAGCATTCACATCGCTCATCACTACGTCACTCAACACAACACAACACAACACAACACAACACAACATCTCCCTATGCACGGAATATCATCATCATCATACATGATCCTACATTATATTAGGCATAGAGCTGAACAGTTTGATTGAACGCACTAATCTCGGGCAGTGCTGGTCCGAATTGAAAAAAAAATGTTTAGTTGGATAGCCCATTGATCGAGGAAGGCTATATGCTGGATATAACATCAAGCTTAAACTAATAGGAACGGAGCATCAATCCAAAATGCTTCAAAAACGGGAAAAACATCCGCGGAGTGCGCTGCGTAAACGGTTAATTAAGCAAAAGTTATGCAAAAAATATGTAGGTATCACGGAATTGTTTTACTTTAAAAGTTGTTAAAAAAAGTCAGCGGCACAGTATGCCTATCCTTTTAAGGTTGACCTTTTTAATGGTATTCAAATTCGTAAAAAAGTCAGGCATTATTTGTGAAGCTATTTTTAGGGTTCCGTAGCCAAATGGCAAAAACGGAACCCTTATAGATTCGTCATGTCTGTCTATCTGTCCGTCCGTATGTCACAGCCATTTTTCTTCGAAACCGTAAGAGCTAGACTAACGAAACTTGGCGAGTAGATGTATTCTGTAAACCGCATTAAGATTTTTACACAAAAATAGAAAAAAAACTATAAATTTTGGGGGTCCCTATACTTGAAACTGAAACTCAAAATATTTTTTTTCATCGAACCCATCATACGTGTCACTATGAATAGGTCTTCAAAAATGATGTTGAGGTTTCTAATATCGTTTTTAGGGTTCCGTAGCCAAATGGCAAAAACGGAACCCTTATAGATTCGTCATGTCTGTCTGTCTGTCTGTCTGTCTGTCCGTCCGTATGTCACAGCCATTTTTCTCCGAAACCGTAAGAGCTAGACTGATGAAAGTTGGCGAGTAGATTTATTCTGTGAACCGCATTAAGATTTTTACATAGACGATACATATACGACTTACAAATAGAAAAAAAACTATGAATTTTGGGGGTCCCCATACTTGAAACTGGAACTCAAAAATTTTTTTTTCATCAAACCCATACGTGTGAAGTATCTATGAATAGGTCTTCAAAAAAGATCTTGAGGTTTCTTACATCGTTTTTTTTCTAAACTGAATAGTTTGCGCGAGAGACACTTCCAACGTGGAAAAAAGTTGGTCCCCCCCCCCTCTAACTTCTAGAATAAGAGAATGATAAAACTAAAAAAAATATATGTTGTACATTACTATGCAAACTTTTAACGATATTTGGTTTGAACGAGATCTAGCCAGTAGTTTTTTTTTATACGTCATAAATCGTAAACCGCAATTTACCTTTCGACGAACTACAAGAACCTTTATATTATGTTACTTGATGCTACGGAACCCTTCATGGGCGAGTCCGACTCGCACTTGGCTGCTTTTTAGGGTTCCGTAGCCAAATGGCAAAAACGGAACCCTTATAGATTCGTCATGTCTGTCTGTCTGTCTGTCTGTCTGTCTGTCTGTCCGTCCGTCCGTATGTCACAGCCATTTTTCTCCGAAACCGTAAGAGCTAGACTGATGAAACTTGGCGAGTAGATGTATTCTGTGAACCGCATTAAGTTTTTTACATAAAAATAAAAAAAAAAACTATAAATTTCGGGGGTCCCCATACTTGAAACTGAAACTCAAAAATTTTTTTTTTATTGAACCCATACGTGTGGGGTATCTATGAATAGGTCTTTAAAAATGATGTTGAGGTTTCTAATATCGTTTTTTTCTAAACTGAATAGTTTGCGCGAGAGACACTTCCAAAGTGGAAAAAAGTTGGTCCCCCCCCCCTAACTTCTAAAGTAAGAGAATGATAAAACTTAAAAAAATATATGTTGTACATTACTACGCAAACTTCCAACGATATTTGGTTTGAACGAAATCTAGTCAGTAGTTTTTTTTTATACGTCATAAACCGTAAACCGCAATTTACCTTTCGACGAACTACAAGAACCTTATTATGTTACATCAAGTAACATAATATAAAGGTTTTTGTAGTTCGTCGTGCTACGGAACCCTTCATGGGCGAGTCCGACTCGCACTTGGCTGCTTTTTTTCTAAACTGAATAGTTTGCGCGAGAGACACTTCCATAGTGGTAAAAAGTTGGTCCCCCCCCTCTAACTTTTAAAATAAGAGAATGATAAAACAAATTAAAATATATATTATGTTGTACATTACCATGCAAACTTTCAACGATATTTGGTTTGAACGAGATCTAGTCAGTAGTTTTTTTTTATACATCATAAATCGTAAACCGTAATTTACCTTTCGACGAACTACAAGAATCTTTATTATTATGTTACTTGATGCTACGGAACCCTTCATGGGCGAGTCCGACTCGCACTTGGCTGCTTTTTTTAAATGATATTAATCCTTATCCAAATAAATACGTTATTCATAACAAGTATTTAGTTGTAAACAAAATTGCCCTTGAAATCTCTCAAATTCAAATTCAAAATGTTTATTCAGTAACTTAATCTATTGTGACATTACATGCGTTTGAGATCTCCTTTTAAGTATATAAATACCTGTGTTAGGAGATCCCGCTCTTTCATGACAATTTTTCTTTGAGACTAAGTACAAACATTATTAATCAAAAAATTATAGGTACATACATACCTACAAAAAAATTGTTACAAAATTAACCTTAAGTTTAAAAATTTTACAAATATGTTTATGTGAGGCATGACATTATGCTTGTGTGTGTGTAAGTTTTGAGTAACTGTGTAGATGTATTATTTATGGGTTCTCCTTTTACGCCAGTCTCATAAGAGTCTGGTTATACAGAAAAACCCTTCGAGTAAATAAACTAGCGTGTATTGTGTGTTTTTGTATGTGTAGATGTGGTGTGTGGTAGTGTAAGTGTGCGAGGGCATGCTTATGTGAATGAGGTTTCTCCTGGTAACGAGACTTCTCCTGGTAACATAGGAGACAGGAGAAACCAGTGTGTGTGTATTGTGAAGTGTTTGTGTATGTTTATGCGTAATGTGTTGTGAGGGTGTGACTTAGACAACATTGTCTAAGGGGTGTGATTATGTTCCTACCTATTATGAAACAATACCTAAAAGTGACTCAACTTCCTCGTAGTTTAGTGTTAGTAACCAGTCATTAAGGATTGTCTTACACTTATATTTATTCATAGGGTAAATACTTAAATTCTTATTCAGGCTATTGTAGAGATGTATTGCTTGTGTTATGTATTGTCGTGATGCAAATTTAGTTCGAGCAGTTATTTTAGGTGTAACCTTGTCTTTTCTTCTTTTAATCTCTCGATTTCAATAAACATCTTATGAGGTGTCCGGAACCGCAATCCGCAAAATGGTCGTCGTCTCGCGGAACGGTTGTGTCAGTGAACTGCTTTTATAAATTTGGTTTTACGATATCTAATCGCCTAATAATAAAATAATATTTTTTATATAAATACATGGTTACGTTTTCGTTAGTTTCTGACTGATAAATATAAATTTTTCTTATAGCGAAGCTATAATAGGCTAAGTTTAATAATAAAATGTGGCTAGTTTTTTTTAAGTTGGTTTAATAATAAAATTGCCACTCACCACACGAGAAAGCGAAGATAACCAGGATATCCAGCACGAAGAATTTAAGAATATCGAGCACCATCCGGCTGAGCGAGACCTGCAGCGGGCCGAGGTGCGGGTTCACGCTGAAGATGTACACCAGCTTGAGGCTGCTGAAGATGTTGGCGGCCGAGAACAGGCCCTCGGACAGCAGCATGGGGTCCCAGGCGTCCCACTTCTCGCGCGGCTGGTTCCACTGCAGACCCATGCCCATCTCGCGCCGCACCTGACACACGACACGCCACATCACAAGCCTCTATACTATACTATACTATACTAGTACCTACTCCTTATTATTATTATACCTATAGCTACATTAACTTCCCCCCTGCTGCGATGGCCGCCCGCGCCCATGGTTGCCGATCGACGTAACAGGGTCAATTGATGGGAAGGCTATAATGTACCCAAGTAATACATCATAAGCACGTATAGCATCTCTAGTGTCGCATAAGTATGAACCAATCATTGTTATTGCACTTAGCTGATCTTCGCACCAAGTGGCACCACACTGGAACTTCACTGCTTCTTTTTATTTTGTTTTTTTAAAGAATCACACAAAAATTTAGTAGGAACTAAACCCCAGTTTGTTGCTTTAGGATGTTTCAAAGTGTTTTTATGATAAAACTGAATAGACATAATATTTTTGACTTTGGGTGAGTAGGTAGGAGTAGGGGTGGGAAGCGATATATTATAATTATGGACAGAGATGCAGGGCTGCTTCAAAACGATACGAAGAAGAATCACAACCTCACAGCCATCATACCTTTCATAGGCTCGAAAGGCATGATGCGTGTGATGTTGTTGTTGTGGAGTCGCGGGGGCGGGTAGCCTGCAGACTGCAGACTGCAGACTGCAGGCTGCAGGGCGCAGACTGGGGGTACCTGGAAGTGCGAGACGATGCGCAGCGCGACGGTGGCGACGTACAGCGAGTTGGTGACGAAGTCGATGACGTTCCACATGTCGTGCACGTACTCGCGCAGCCCCATGTCCCACAGCTGCTTCACCTCGCTCCAGATCAGCCCTGCACACACACACGCACATCCCACGCTAGTCACACCTACTTGCTACTACTAGCATATATTACCATTATAATAACACTATTAAAAGTACGTTTTATTTATTATGAGGATAAAACACGAATAAGAACAGAGGGAGGGTTGTCCACTAGGGTGGTGTAGGGGTAGAGTGTAGTGTACTGACCGCTGACCCAGGCCAGGATGAGCCACTCGACGAGGCTGGGCGGCGCGCCGCGGCGGGACAGCGGCTCGTTGTGCGGCGGCGCCGAATAAGAACAGAGGGAGGGTTGTCCACTAGGGTGTGTAGGGGTAGAGTGTACTGACCGCTGACCCAGGCCAGGATGAGCCACTCGACGAGGCTGGGCGGCGCGCCGCGGCGGGACAGCGGCTCGTTGTGCGGCGGCGCCGAATAAGAACAGAGGGAGGGTTGTCCACTAGGGTGTGTAGGGGTAGAGTGTACTGACCGCTGACCCAGGCCAGGATGAGCCACTCGACGAGGCTGGGCGGCGCGCCGCGGCGGGACAGCGGCTCGTTGTGCGGCGGCGCCGAATAAGAACAGAGGGAGGGTTGTCCACTAGGGTGTGTAGGGGTAGAGTGTACTGACCGCTGACCCAGGCCAGGATGAGCCACTCGACGAGGCTGGGCGGCGCGCCGCGGCGGGACAGCGGCTCGTTGTGCGGCGGCGCCGAATAAGAACAGAGGGAGGGTTGTCCACTAGGGTGTGTAGGGGTAGAGTGTACTGACCGCTGACCCAGGCCAGGATGAGCCACTCGACGAGGCTGGGCGGCGCGCCGCGGCGGGACAGCGGCTCGTTGTGCGGCGGCGCCGAATAAGAACAGAGGGAGGGTTGTCCACTAGGGTGTGTAGGGGTAGAGTGTACTGACCGCTGACCCAGGCCAGGATGAGCCACTCGACGAGGCTGGGCGGCGCGCCGCGGCGGGACAGCGGCTCGTTGTGCGGCGGCGCCGAATAAGAACAGAGGGAGGGTTGTCCACTAGGGTGTGTAGGGGTAGAGTGTACTGACCGCTGACCCAGGCCAGGATGAGCCACTCGACGAGGCTGGGCGGCGCGCCGCGGCGGGACAGCGGCTCGTTGTGCGGCGGCGCCGAATAAGAACAGAGGGAGGGTTGTCCACTAGGGTGTGTAGGGGTAGAGTGTACTGACCGCTGACCCAGGCCAGGATGAGCCACTCGACGAGGCTGGGCGGCGCGCCGCGGCGGGACAGCGGCTCGTTGTGCGGCGGCGCCGAATAAGAACAGAGGGAGGGTTGTCCACTAGGGTGTGTAGGGGTAGAGTGTACTGACCGCTGACCCAGGCCAGGATGAGCCACTCGACGAGGCTGGGCGGCGCGCCGCGGCGGGACAGCGGCTCGTTGTGCGGCGGCGCCGAATAAGAACAGAGGGAGGGTTGTCCACTAGGGTGTGTAGGGGTAGAGTGTACTGACCGCTGACCCAGGCCAGGATGAGCCACTCGACGAGGCTGGGCGGCGCGCCGCGGCGGGACAGCGGCTCGTTGTGCGGCGGCGCCGAATAAGAACAGAGGGAGGGTTGTCCACTAGGGTGTGTAGGGGTAGAGTGTACTGACCGCTGACCCAGGCCAGGATGAGCCACTCGACGAGGCTGGGCGGCGCGCCGCGGCGGGACAGCGGCTCGTTGTGCGGCGGCGCCGCGCCCCACAGCAGGCCGCCCGCCGCCGTCTCTATGCGCTGCGACGCCAGGATCAACAGAACTGCAATGTACTCATCACATTGGTGGACCATCCACGCAACGCTATCTAGCCCCAAACTAAACATCCTTACAAAACAATATATCACCCAGACAGAGAGAACCATTAAATGAATATTCGTCGTAAGCATGTAATAGAGTAAACATGTAAAACCGACCCAGCGCGAGTCGGACTCGTGCACGAAGTTCCGTACATACCATATTTATTACTCCGTTTTACCGTCCTTTATACGTTAGTACCGTAGCCAAATGGCAAAAATGGAACCCTTATAGATTCGTCATGTCTGTCTGTCTACATAAAAATAGAAAAATAAACATAAATTTTGGGGGTCCATACTTAGAACTAAAACTTAAAAAATTAAAAAATATTTTTTTCCATCAAACCCATACGTGTGGACTAGTGTGGAGTATCTATGGATAGGTCTTCAAAAATGATGTTGAGGTTTCTAATAAAGTTTTTTTCTAAACTGAAAAGTTTGCGCGAGAGACACTTCCAAAGTGATAAAATGTGTGTAACTTCTGAAATAAAAGAATGATAAAACTAATGAAAATATATGATGCACATTATTATGCAAACTTCCAGCGAAATTTGGTTTGAACGAGATCTAGTAAGTAGTATTTTTTTATATACGTCATAAATTGTAAACCGCAATTAACCTTTCGACGAACTAACAAGAACTTTTATATTATGTTACTTGTTGCCATGGAACCCTTCATGGGTGAGTTCGACTCGCACTTGACTGCTTTTTTTAGTATTGTTGTTAAAGCGGCAACATAAATACGTGAAAATTTCAACTGTCTAACTATCACGGTTCATGAGATACAGCTTGGTGGTGGTGACAGACAGACAGACAGACAGACGAACAGCGGAGTCTTAGTAATAAGGTCCCGTTTTACCATTGGGTACGGAATTCTAAAAACTAAGGGACTTCTTTCGTGAAAAGTTTGTAGTTCATTTAACTACTCTCCACCACCGCTTTGTGACAAAATGTTCGCTACGCCGTAGCAGTGGTCCTACGGCGTAGCAGTGGCCCTACGGCGTAGCGGAGTGACACAAGTTAAATGATTGAAATCATAATTGGATCCCGTAGCAGCGGTCCTACGGCGTAGCGTCGGAGTGACATAAAGTTGAATGTTATGAAATATTGGATCGGTTAGGCATTGGGCATGAGGCATGAGGCATGAGGCATGAGGCATGAGGCATGAGGCATGAGGCATGCGCGTATGGAATGGTACCGACAGAGGAACATGAAGTAGCTGGCGGAGTGGCACAGGAACTTGATGAAGGGCTTGCGCAGCGTGCGGCCGGCGGCGCAGTGCGGCGCGCACACGTACGCGGCGCCGTACAGCGGGAACATGGCGCCGATGCGGACCATCTCCGCCGCCTGCAGCAGCATGTTCTTGCGCCGGAAGCCCGGCACCGACTCGTACCAGATGGACGCCAGCAGCTGCTGCACGTTCGGGTGCGCCACGAACTGCACACACACAAGCACACGCCATTACCGCATCTACCTAGATGCGGGCTAGCCAGGCGAGCGCTACGTATATAGCGCCCTCGCTCACCTTCTTCTGGCGCAGCTTGATGGCGAGCTTGAGGCGCGACAGGCGCATGCGCTCGGGCGCGCCGGGCTCGGGCGGCGGCGCCTGCGGGGCGCCCGTCTCGTGGTTCAGCAGCACCTGCAGCTCGTGGCTGGTGCGCGTGTGGTCCAGCAGCGCCGTCGCGAACTCCTGGCACTGCGCGCGCAGCTCCTGGTACTCCGTCTTGAACTCGTGCTCGAGCGCGGACAGGCGGCGCAGCTCCCAGCTCAGCTCGAACGCCGTCAGGATGGGGTCCTTGGAGGAGAGCGCGATCAGCGAGGGCGACGCGAGCGCGCGGTACGCGTTGATCCGCGAGCGCGAGTGCCGCAGCGAGTCCTCGCGCCGGCTGAGCACGCACTCGTCGCAGCCGCAGCGCACGTCGTGCGGCACCGGCAGCGCGGCGCCGCGGTCCAGCAGCAGCTTTATGATCTCGTACGAGTCGCGGTGCGCCGCCAGGATCAGCGGCGATATGTCCGCCGTGAACGTCGCCGTCTCCGGCGGCAGCGCCTCCCAACTCTAACACAACACAACACAACATCAAACAATGAGTACAATACATTTACTTATTGATTGGGCTTCCTAAATTCAAAACCGTAATTTCTTTCAACATTCCTACTTGACTAATAGTTTAATGGCCAATTAGATTTTCGAAAAAATAAATGAATAAAGCTGATCGCCAACGCCATCGCCTAGATGTGCGCAGGCCTCTTATTGAGCTATAGAAACACTCAGGCCACCAACCCGTAAATACTTAGAATGTTGGTCTGCAATGAAGTAAGTAGGTACTTATGTGACGCTATAAAACCCAACTTTAGCGTCCTTTTATTTTTCAGCATAAGTGAAACCATAATCCACGTTTGTTTCAGTGAATTGAAACGTTTCTTGATACGTTAACAGAAAAAAGTGAAGACTGAGGCACGTGCTTGGTTGATTTTATTCCAGACTTTTATATCGTTTCATTTTATTACAGAGGCCATTCTTGCAGACTATAATATACGCGTACGGCCTCGCAAGGTTGGAACTATTGTACGATTCAATTGCTTCTATTTGTGGAAGTACCTACCTATTGTTGCTATTCTAGTTATTGTAAGTACTTAAAAATCTTAGAGCGTGAGAATATACGTAATTAAGTAGTTAGGTCAAATAAATGTACACAATGCTAGTTAGTGCTCTCTAACGGTGAAGGAAAACATCGTGAGGAGATTCGCGGCTTAGTCAACCCCGCACGGTTCGTACACGTATTGGCCGCATGAAACATTTCATTTATTCATATAATTCATATAACTTAGAATCGTATTTGATAATGAAATGAAATGATTAATTTGCCATGTATTTCTGTGATTTAACATAATATTTTCGAGTTTCGAGTACAGCGCGAGCGTCCCGAAACCGTGAGGCTACATAGATGATTGGCATGGCATAGTGTATGTATGTGTATGTGGATGTATGTATGTGGATGTGGATGTGGACTGACATTGGGCTGGCCCGGCCGCCTGGTGCGCTCCTCGTGGTCGAGCAGCGCCTCCACGGCCTCGACGAACTCCTCGGAGATGGCGTGCAGCAGCGCGTCGCGCGTCTCCACGCCGAACTCCAGCAGCAGCTCCACCATCTGCAGGTTCTCGTTGTCGATGGCCATCAGCAGCGCGGAGCGGCCCAGCGGGTCCACGCAGTCCACGCTGATGTGCCGCGAGTCCGCCGCGCGCGCCAGCACGCGCCGCGTGCCCGCCACGTCGCCGCGCTCCACGCCCAGCAGGAACTTCTTCTCCTCCAGCGACAGCACCGCCATCTCCTGGTGCGGCCGCACCACGTTCTCCTCCTCCGTCATGCCGTGGATGCTGTGCCGCTGAACAGTACAACGCACACGCACTATCATTACCCACCTCCACTCTACTCTACTCTACTCTACTCTACTCTACTCTAGCTACATCATTGTAGCGTATGATCGCGTTACGAAAAATTAATAATTAATTGCATTGATCCCACCTTGGGAATTCTTCGAATAGATATAGGTACCTACGGCTAATGAAATGAGTCGACCATCGCTATTATTAATGTTACCTCGATGCCATTATAGTGGGTACCTACTAGGGCATGCTCCCGGGAAGTATCAGTATCGAAAGTACCGGGAATTATCGCTGATTTTGAACTTTTCCAGTACCGGTTCTCTACGAAGGAATTCCCGATACTTTCGATACTTTCGATACTGATGACAATGATCAATTATTGGTGTTTTCTAGTACGATATAAATAAATGTCGATAAAAACCACTAGCTATGCGTTCAGTTTCACTTTCTGTATACATTGCTAGATATTTTGACAAATTACAAACCTATAATTTACATCATTCAGATAATATCTCAACAATTTTGGACAGGTCAAAACAAAAATGACATGTTTATTTTACCTGAATTGAAGATTGTTTAATATTGTATTATACAATCTTAATTTTTGTTAGATGATCGTTACTATTTATGACAAAATCTGTTAGAAAAAGAACGAAAATAACATGGAGGGCTTTCTTTACGAAAGATGGAAATGTAAAAGCATTCAACTTACGCCTTGCTGATATTTAGCTATATCTTTGCTGAGCTGATTTAGTTAGATAACGTACATAGGTTGTTACTGTTAGTTTTAACTGTTGATTTATTTGATGGATATTCGATTTAACTTTGATTTAACCTAGCTCTGATTGTTGCGTGCACGCACAGAGAGCTTTAGTGTTATAATAATGAAGATATACGCGAAATAAATGAGAATATCCTGAGTGACCGTCCTCCTGAGTGACCTATATGGATTTCGCCGAAATCGGTCAACAGGAGACCTTCTAGCGTATGTCACTAATGGAGCGAAGCCATCAAGAGAAACGGAGAAGCTTTAGCAGTTTCTCTGGATATCTCGAAGGCTTTTGACCGGGTTTGGCATGACAGCCTATTAAGCAAGCTTCTTACGTATGGATTATCCACTGTTTGGGTATCAGACTTTCTGAGGGACCGATCAATTTGAGAAGTCGTTGACGGCTGCTCGTCTGATCAAATGGCAATTAATACCGGAGTTCCTCAGGGGTCAGTTCTCTCTGAAACACTTTTCCTGCTGCACATCAACGATCTGCTTAGGCCCGGTATCATTGGGTATGCAGACGACAGCACCGTTGTAGAGAGATACATACCTGAAGCACGTTCCAGTGGATCTCAGATCCAATCTCATAGAGAGGCAATGATTGAACGCATGAACTTAACGCTGAAGGTAGTCGCAGAGTGGGGCGATGCCAATTTATGGTGAAGTTCAATGCTTCAAAAACACAGGCGTGTCTATTTTCCGCTAAGAGGAGTCAATTTCACCTAACTCCTACTTTCCGAGATGTATCCCTTCCGATTTCAGACCAACTAGAGCTTCTACGCTAACCAGTAAATTGAATTTTGGCTCGTTCATAGAATCCAAATCCAAGACAGCTGCGAAGAAGCTAGGCATTCTATCGAAGGTGAGACAGTACTTCACACCGGGAGAGCTTCCTAACCTGTACCAAGCACAAGTCCGGTCGTGTATGGAGTACTGTTCTCATCTCTGGGATGGCTCTGCCAAATACCAGCTTGTGGCATTGGAAGCTTTTGAGAGATGAGCTAAAAGGCTCATTGGTAGCGACACTCTAGTCGAGTCCAAGCTCCTAAGTCTCGAACATCGCTGTAAAGTTGCCAGTCTATCGGTATTTTACAGGATACATTTCCGAGTGTGCTACGGAACTTTACAATTTAGTTCCCCCATCCCCATTCTACCATCGGACCACTAGACGCACGGAAATGCGGCATCCATACCTGGCTGATGTTCCAACTGTCTGTACCAAGCGCTTTGCTTCAACTTTTATGTTGCGGACAGCCAAGGAATGGAATTCCTTGCCGGCGTCTGTCTTTCCGAGTACCTACAAATTGGACGATTTCAAGACAAGAGTGATAGGTTATCTTCTAGGTAAGCGTGCTACATCGTCGACCGCATCATCACTTAACAGCAGGTGAGATAGCGGTCAAACGCAAACCTATAAATTGTAAAAAAATAAAATATCGTGTATTTTGTAGTTGTGTGTGGGTTAATTTACGGTTCTGAATAAAAAAAAATATCTCAATAATACAAAGTGTTTTTTCAGTAGTTTTTCTTTCATTGTATTATCTATACGGTCAGTTTTATTAAAAAAAATAAGTCAGTATCGAAAGTATCGAAATTCCCGGTTCCGAGCCCAGTATCGGGCAAAAATTCCCGGTTCTGAGAATGGTTCTGATACTGCATGCCCTAGTACCTACCTAGATTCTTCCAACCATCTACCTCACCTGCTACACTTGCTAAAAATCAATAAGTAGTTGAGTAAAGCCCTATTGTTGTTACTAAACTCACGAAATATCGTCATTTCCCCAGAAACAAGGGTACGGTGCCGAGGCGCCAGTTCCCCTCGGATACCGTTTCCTGTGGCTCCAGCTCCACGCCTAGGACTCCATACCACGGTAGTAGTCAGAGGTAGTCCACTCATTGCATTAGGTATACCTACGATTTAGTAGTACCTACTTATACTTATTTAAGACTCGAAAGAACATTGCTTGGAAAACAATCACCGTACAAAGATTTATCAACTCGTATATCATCTACGTGGTCACCTAATAGAAAAATATCATAAAATTGACGGCGCGATAGCAACGAGTCGCAAGTATAACGGCGCCTAGAGGTAACGATTAGTGAACCTATCGCTTGATAGAAACGATAAAAACGGATGTAGGTCACGCGGCAACGGGGAAATGGGAAGACAGGATGTAGTGTCGCGAGCGCGGAGTCGACACCTCGCCCTCACCTCCGCCGCCGCCGATACGCAACACTACCAGCACCTAGCCTACCTAGCTGTCTACAACTATAAGGCACACGGAACTTTAAAAATCATGAAATCTGCCTTCACCTAGGTAGGTACCTGCTTACATAAAAAAATATAGTGCATCTATAAAAAACTAGTTTACTCCATTGATATAGTAGTTAGTACATGATCTAGTAAGTACATGAAAGCCTGCCGCCGCCGCCCGCCCCGGCCAGACTTGTCCAGTCGTTACGCCGCCGTTACTTGTGTAAATGTTTACGTGAGTTCAGCTCTAATTCCGACGCAGACGCAGCTCAATGTACTATACATAGCTACAATACAATACAATACCAACCTATCTAACCTAACACACTTCAATGGACGATTCATTTATTGTTTAGTGATTGATAGATTCGAGAGTAATTTGCCTACAGTTCGACACATGAACGATCACGACACGGTGAATTCATAAACACGTTTTGAGTTACATTTTGTTTAGGTTCTCACCAAATCTGGATATCCAATCTGGTAGTTTTGGCATGAAAACCCGACAGACAGGCAGACTTACAAACGTATTTGTAATATTAATAAGGATTGGAAAACCAACAGCATAAAATAACTTGTGCAAGAAACTAATGCGCCAATTCCAGGTATTCACAAATACCTACTAAATAAATGAATCTGATTTAAATCGGTTCAGCCGTTTTGGCGTGGAAGCGCGACGCGTAGGTTAGTATCTACCTTATTATGCTTACCTACCTCATAAAGCCCTAAAGTTATACCTACTTTGTTTTCTTTCATCAGAGCTATAATAAAGTATCGCTGCGATGCACGACACTAGGTCGATCGATAGCGGCTAGGTAAGTATCTATAACGGCGATCGTTACACTTTGTCGGCCAAGGGGCCAAGGGGCCAAGGGCCACACAGGACAATACAAGCAACCCCTGCCGATGCCGATGCCGCATGCCGGGCCGCACACCAAGATTGTTTGTTCAAGATGCAAGCTGCAAGCATACCTTGCAGGTATCCACATAACATTTATTTCAAAGGGCGAAGGGCGTTGATAATCTATGGATGGATAGGAAAAGACATACCGGTGAGCGGAGCATCTTTCGTGCTTTTACAGCTACATTACATTTGCCCCCATTTCGGGAAGTGTATTTTTGCTCTTCGAAATCTGAGTGCAAAGCCGTTTTTATCCGCCAGACCCTTGCACTACTACAGCTAGAGGATAAAGTAAAATTGAATTTAGAACATCGTGTGCACTAAGTTTGCGAATTCAAAACATCATTAAACTATTTCTACCTCCAAGGCGCCGAATTGATCAAACAACCTTTTTGAATTTGGTAAAAACTCAGACCAGGAACCCTCTTGGTGTGTTACTTTTTAGTTTAATTAGCTTTAGGCGCGCCATTTTCTTTTTTGCATTTTGTCATTTCCTCTCTGAGAGGTGGGATGAAAAGTTACGTGTTGCACTCAAGTGCAAAGATTGTTCACCTCGTGCGCTTTTGATTCCCTCGCTAACGCTCAGTATTCTTATTTTGGAACTACTAGCTGTGCTCGGGATTTAATTTGAGAATCCTTTACTTGCTCGGTCGTGAAAAATTGTTATGCAAGAGTGCTAAATTGCTTTATAACCGCGTGCTATTTAAGCAATTTTTCACTCCTGTATAACAAATAACTGTTGTTATAAGGGCCACCATAGACGGACGGTCGGATGGATCGGACGGAGACTCGGTCTCGACTGCAGGATGCGCTCGCCGCACGGCGATCTGCAGTTTCCATACTCAATTCATATCCACAATACACGGACCGCTCGAGCAGTTCCTGAGCGTAACAACTTGGAGCTGCCGGAGCCACCATGCCCGGACCGCTTCAAGCAGTTGCTGCCAGTGCCGACCGCGCGCCATCGCCACTCCAAGCAGTCGTAGTCGACCGCTCTAGAGCAGACTGCAACATGCGGTCCGTCTATGGGCCTTCTAAGTACAAGAATGCTAAGTTGCTTTTTAGCCGCGTGCTCAATTTTGATGACCGAGCAAGCCAAGGATTCTAAAATTTCCACTAGCACCTAGCGTATGTGCATTGGGACAACCTGGAAACGTCTAACTAGCTGAGAATGAGGAGAATTCTTCTTCTTTTCAGTCGCTTCAATCTTGTCAGAGCGGTCGTGGTCATCATGAATATATTATTATTTGTTTTTATCAAGGGCTGTGGCTGTGGCACGCCTCACGATATCTCGCCACTTCTCCCTACAGTCATGTCGTCATCCGGGAGCACTCTTGTAGATGAATTATAAGAATTATTTTGTGTGACGAATCTAAGCACATGTAACATGTCTAAAGAGAAATAAAGATTATGATTATGAAGAGAACCTAGCTTGGTAGCTGCCGACTACACCTTGCCAAGTGGGGTTCATCCATCCCAGAACAAAAACAAATGCGCAGAGACGCAGCGTACCTACTACCTACCGCTCTCCCGTTCTCTCGTCGCGACCCGTCCGCACACACACACGCACACGCACAGTGCACTCGCACCAGGCCACGCACGGGACGTCACACAACTAAATCTCAAAGGGCGCTTGTACACGCTAAGAAAAAACGCCGGGTCTACCCAAGAATTCGTGTCGTAACTAGAAAATAACTGTGTACAATGCTCGCAGCGGTGCACGAAAAAAATCTTATCTGCGCAAGACACGACGCGGCGAACGTTGTTGCGTTTTCGTGTGTGGAAAAGACAAAATTCTTGTCTTGCGCAGATAAGATTTTTTTCGTGCACCGCTGCGAGCAGTGTACACAGTAATTTTCTTGTTACGACACGATTTCTTGGGTAGGCCCGGCGCTTTTTCTTAGCGTGTACAAGCGCCCTAATGGTGGTAGGGGTATTGCGCTAGATATTCTCATCGTTTACCTACCTAAATGGCGTAACACAAATAGGGTCTTTCTATCTTATAACCTAGTCAAATCTAGCTCAGTCATAATGAAAGTGGTTTTTCTCATGAAATGTTTGGTTCCAAATGGAATTGCAGACGGATCCAAGAATCAATCAGTGGAACCGCGGATAGTCCGAAACCGAATGAATCGCCATAATTATTATCATTTTGTAATTTGATATATTGCCATCGGAATGCCAGGCCATTGGAATAAGACTCGAGACGAGACTTCACTCCCAGTGTCACCCGCAGCAACGCAAAGGGTGTAAGTATACACATATGCATACGAAACAATTGATGTAGATAGGTGTTCGCATGTGGAATGGAACAAAGCATACCTTGACCTTGTTGTCGAGCGGGCGCGGCTCGGGCGCCAGCAGCGCGCCCAGCTCCACGCGGCAGGTGGAGGGGCGGCGCGGGCGCGCCTCGCGCGAGCCGCTGGAGCCGCCGCCCGAGCCGCCGCCCGAGCCGCCGCCCGAGCCGCCGGACATGTCGGAGCCGCCGCTATCTGCACACACGCACACGGACCGGTCACGGCGCCGCGCCAGCCACGGAGCCGCGCCCGCACCGACCCGCCCGCACCCTGCGCCTGCGCATCGACTGCGCGTCGATTCACCGCGTTGCAATGCGGACGCGATGCCTATATTTAGCGTGGGCGGGCGGGCGCGGGCGCGTGCAGCGCCAGCCGTGCGGCGTGCGGCGTGCGGTTCCAGAGACGTAAACACTCACCGGCTCCGTCGCCGCTGGCGCCATCCCGCGTCCGCTCCGTGAACTGAAACGTGACAGGCGTGAGGTGAGCTGCGAGTGAGTAGGTAGCTGGGAGGAGGGCGCACTGGGCGCACTGGGCGCACTGGGCGCGCGAGGGACGGGCCGGCACCTGCACGCGGCGGACGCGGCGCGCGGCGATCTGCCGCGAGTGCCGGCGCAGCGCCTCCAGCGTGGCGCCGCTCAGCAAGCCGCCGCCGCCGCCGCCGCCAGCATGGCTCACGAACGCCTCCACTGCTGACGCGGCTGTTCTCGATCTCTATTCCACTCCTGAATCAACGTTCTAGAACAAGGTTGGAGTTGAGACGTGTATGTTTATTGTTATTGAATCGTTAAAATATTTGTTTACCTTCATAACACGACGTCGACACGGTCTCTACTCAGTCAGTACTGTACCATGCCGTGTCATAAAATTCTACTTGAAATTATTTTAAACTCTTACTAGGCTTATTTTCTATTCTATCCAACAGTTGCCGAAGACTTCGCCTGTGTTGTGTTGACTGATAACCCTCAGCTGTGCCTGGTGTACCTACCTATATATGTTGTATTTCAGTTTTACTTTGTTGTTGTTTTTTTAACCTCGTGAGTTTGTTAGTATCGCGTCACAGACTGTGGCAATAAGTAGCGAGCTGTGATGACGGCCATTGGCTGCTCTCAATCTGTTGTAGGTAGGTATCTACCTACATAACATGAGACAAAAAGGAGACAGTGGACAGGCCGTAGAGCGACTGCATGGATCGCCCTGCGGACAGCCAGGGCAGACAATAGGAGACTTTGAGAATTACATCAGAAAAGCAGCGATATTTGACAGTGATACACTGATCGCTATCGCAGCTGATTGCTTAGATGTGCGCAAGGTTTCGAAAGTCTTCTTGACGTTGGCAAATCGAAGGTGAGTGATGTATTCGCTGATGAAGGTATGCTGATGAAATACCTTGTCCAGGACAGCACACGAGCTTGCACCTGAGAGTTAAATACATAAACAATATCCTCCAGTGCGCAAAGCTGAAAGAACTGTTTTGAAAAATGTACATCTCCTGCAAACATGCAATTTTTTGAATGGATGCTATGCTTTTGAATAGCTTCGTGCTCTGGCACCGTGTGTGGCACTCTCTATATATCTAGCGTCTACTATGTATGCCGGTATAGTCGATTTGACGGAGTCCAGCTGATGGAGTGGCCGTAGTACTTCCAGTCCGTCCCAGTGTGTAGTGAGCTTGTGGTACGTTATCTTTGGTGCTAAAGCAGGTTCGAAACCCAGCTTGTTCGGGAGGTTGGAAGTCGTCGAGCCTACGAGCGAAACTTTTACTTACTCTTAAACAGCTTAGAGATGGACCTACGATCCTTTTAGAGGGTGTTGTCACCTCTCATATATTATTCGTTCGAGAATACCGGGAATGAATTAGATGCTGGAGGATGTGTTATTTCCAAAATCTGTTGAATGAATATGAATAAAGTTCGTATAAAGCTGGTCATACCACTGCTAGTGCAGCACCCCGCGCAGGCGGAGTGTCCTACGACGCGGCGGCGGCGGCGAGCTGGGCGCGCCTGCTCGCAGCCACCGGCACCGGCGCCGGGGCGCGCCTACCTTCGAACGACATCACTGCATCTGCATCACTCCACTCTTTTATTTTGAAAACGATTATCTCACATATTATTTTAAATTACGCTATGTATTAGGTACACTTATAAAAAGAGAAGACGCACACCTGCACCCCTAATGGTTTTATGGCGAGTCCCAAGGAATCTTTAACACTTTGGTAAATAATGGTTTTCTTGGGAACGGTCACCGCGCGATAAACATGAACGAGCAACGCGGAGGTGGAGGAGGACGGCTCGCGGAGACGAGACACCTGCCGCTTCGCTGTGAGTCGGCGAGCTGCGGAGCCACGGCGGCATCCGCGCTCGTTAAATCTATTTCGGAATGAAGGGTGGCAGTGGCACGGGATGAGCGACCCGAACCAACTGACCCGTCGTCGGCGTCGTCGGAGGAGCGGCACGTGGCGAGCGGGGCGGAGAGCGGCGCGGTGCATCCGGGCGGCGAGTCGGCCCCGCGCGCGCCGCGCACTGCCGCCGCCGCCGCCGCCGCCGCCGTCGCCGCCGTCGCCGCGCCCCCCGCCGTCGCCGCGCCCCCCGCCGCCACCGACGTAGCTCACACGAACTCTTCACTCCGGACGACGAACACTACACAAGGATGCTCCTGTGGATATTCACTAATCAGCTTTACGAAAGCGTCGAAAGTTTCATAAGAACCGGCCTCGTTCACTGCTTGGATGAAAATGACCTTATTAGGTATACCTTCCTGTGCTATTTAAGTGACATCAACGACATTATGCTAAACTTTTTTATTTTATTTATCGATCATCTTTTTTTACTTACCTACTACTTAGTTATAACTTTTGAAACTATCATGGTTTATAGCACTATTTTTTACAGATATTAGGTAGTTAAGTAGGTACCTTACATAACTGTAAGTTGATTAGGTGCCTGGTTAGGTCCGTCTTGCAGGTGTTGAGTCCATGGTAGGTAGCCCGCGCGCGCTCGGTTGCTCTATGCTTTGCCGATCAGCGATCTGCAGCGACACTAGCGACAGTAAACCAACTGGATTGATCGCACTGTGGCTCCATCGGCGGTAGGTATTTAAAAATCGATCAAGTCGCAGATTGAAGCGCGAACAATGATTCGCGATTCATTCCGTCCTCACAACACAATAACGGACGATGGCAATCAGGTAAGGTAGGTAAGTGCCCTTCCTTTAGGGGTCAAAGGTTATGTCAAGTTTTGGAAAGGATGGGAAATACACAATCACAAACAATATAAAGCGTGTTCGGTTCCTTCAAGCTTTGTGTATCTGGAATCCTTTAATTACCAACCTATGGGTAATACCTTACCCACCTACCTTATGTAGGTAGGCTCCTTGATTAGCATTGTCATTTGTAGTTATGTCTTCAAGTAGGTAATCTCTTTTCTTTTTTGTCTTCCTTAATAAGCTACTTCATTAAAGTGAACAAACAGCCGTGCAACGAGAAGATAACCACCAACTTCATCATTCAGTAACTCTTTGATGAGGTAAGCGGCTCGACAGTAGCTTCTCTACTATGGTAGGTACATGTACCTATGTAGTGAAGCCCACATCGTTTGCATGGCGTTCCCGACCGCCGCGCGCCGCGCCGCCGCCGCGCCGCCGCCGTCAGTTCACGGAGGGCGCGGGCCCGGCCTCTACTCCGGCAGAGGTCGCGCTAGGCTGGTGTTGGCGCGACCCGCCTCCTCACAGTCCTCACCTGATTTATCGTTTGTTATCGCGCCACAGCGCACCCTCGGAAGCCAGTCTCAGAGATCTGTTCGAGATTAATGCGCCCAACGCCAACGCACAATAGACTCTCATCAGCCTTTTACAAGTGTTTTCACGCTGGCCATTTTATGCAAGTGGTACTACTGGTCTGCGAATAAGTAGGTAGGTTCCTTACTTACTAACTAAATATGCAGTTTTTTTTAATCTCGGAGTTAAAAGAAGAATACCCACCTCCCACACAAATAACATTTTTTTAGGTACCTATTTCATAAAATATAAATTGTAAATGTATAATATATATTATTATTATTTCATAAAATATATACCTAATCACTCTAATCAGTGTAATGGTTCTTGCGAGTCGTTTTTACCCACCTATGGCGATGGCCGGCGATGTATGGCGTCGACGGACGTTTACATGGTGATCGAGTTTTTAGGGTTCCGTAGCCAAATGGCAAAAACGGACCCTTCGAGATTCGTCATGTCTGTCTGTCTGTCCGTCCGTCCGTATGTCATAGCCACTTTTTTTTTTGAGTGACAGTTTCCAGTATGGGGGGGGACCCCCAAAATTTATAGTTTTTTTTCTATTTTTGTGTCAAAATCTTAATGCGGTTCACAGAATACATCTACTCGCAAAGTTTCATCAGTCTAGCTCTTATGGTTTCGGAGAAAAATGGCGGTGACACGGACGGACAGACAGACAGACATGACGAATCTATAAGGGTTCCGTTTTTGCCATTTGGCTACGGAACCCTAAAAAACGGTAGGAACCAAGCCGTAGTTTGTTGCCTGTTCTTCTAGGCTTGGAACTGGCACCTAGACTCACCTAGCTTTATGACGTTTCAAAGTGATTTTTGGAATTGAAATGAATAAATTTTTATTGAGTTTGAGTTTCTATACTGATGAAACTTCAGTATTCAGTATATTTATTGCCTTATTATGTATGTAAATATAACAGTGTCAGATCTTAGAACTAGTTTTATAACTTGTTGTTTTCATGAATCTACATACTTCGTGTTGTTTTAGTCTGGGAGGCAATAATGTACGACCCGTTATTGCACAGCAGGATAATGTACAGCAGGTTAATGTACACACCGTTATTACGATGCCAGGGTTTGGATTAACGGGGCGTACAATTAAAGGTCGCGAAATAACATGCTGTACAATGTCGTCACGTGTTGTTATTGTACGCCCCGTTATTACGATGCCAGTTAAGCCGCGTGCACACTGTAGTAATTCAATATTGATTTTTGCTGTTTTGTTCTGGCAGCGGATACTTGTACTTGTCCTTAAGACTTTATAGGGCGGATCCGACTTGGATAGGTTAGGTTATGTTAGAACATATAAAAAACGCTCAAGGCGAGCGAGCAAAGCGAGCGTGCCGCGGCAGCGGCCGCCGCAGTGCCAGAAAATGTCTTTTTACATTTACCCCAAAGGGGCTATTCTCTTAAAGAGCAGTATCCATTGCCTAAAAGAATTGAATTGCCTCAGTGTGCACGGGCCCTAATGGCATCCAATTAACATGCTGTACAATAACATTACGTGACAATTTTGTGCACCCAGTTAATTCGCAGCCAGTTATTGTACGGCAGGTTAAAACGAATCCAAACAACGAAAAAAGGTTTCGTTTTAACATGGTGTACAATAACATGCTGTACAATAACTGGACGTACATTAACCGGACCCTTTAGTCTTAGAACTTGGTAAGTAGATGTGGGTATCTATGGATAGGTCTTCAAAAACTAAAAAAATATATGATGTAGGTACAATACTATGCAAACTTCCACCGAAGTTTGGTTTGAACGAGATCTAGTAAGTAGTTTTTTTTTATACGTCATAAATCGTAAACCGCAATTTACCTTTCGACGAACTAATATAAGAACTTTTAGATTATTTTACTTGTTGCTACGGAACCCTTCATGGGTGAGTCCAACTCGCACTTGGCCACTTTTAATCGTAAGCTTCAGCAATAAAACGCTGTAGCTTACGATTACTGACCATTATCGACGAACTCTATGTTATGTTATCCCGATGGAAATTGACATTTCTTATGTAGGTAGGTAATTAGGTAGGTAGCGTACACGTGATGGCTATTGATTGGGTATTCAAGGTATTGGTCTGAAATTTTCAATTTTCTATTCATTTATTTCCATAAGCATGAATACAATGCACTTAGAAAAGTCAGATTCACAAACATATTTGTTTACATAATATTATTATACCTACAGGTAATTGACACTGGTTTTGAAGACCACACCTAAAGACCTAAAGACGTTGATGCACCCTAGGTGGTTCCCTGCATGGCTTTGGTAGGTTGAATCTATCATTTACATTGCGCTCATGAATGCTATTTTGAAAAGTTGTTTGACGGTTGTCAGCCTCTTAATAATTTCGAAGTTATCAGAAATTTCCATTGGTTATTTTTTACTGATATCTGCGGGATGCTATCGAAATCTGAAAAAATATATATCGACCATGGTAAAATAATGAGGTGGTGGGTGGGACAACTTACCATCTAGACTCCATCTAGGTACCTAAGGTAGGTTAGGTTCAGGGCGAGCTGGGGAGGTCGCCGAGGCGCGAGGGGCGCTAGGGGCGCGCGGTGCAGTGTTCTGGTTCTGGTGACCTACTTCGGGACATTAATCGTATCACGTGAAAAAGCTCGCGTGCGGCGGTCGTTCACCCAGCGGCCCTTCCGCCGCCATACGCCACCACCACTTCACCATCTTTCCTAAACTAACTAGGTACTTCATACATTTTATGCATCTTCGTACGTAGGTACGTAGATACCTAACATGATTTCTGGAGACTGCAGAACGCGGGCAGTCTTCTAATCTGTAGTTATTCTTACACCTTACTCAACCAACTATAGACGTTAAATACGTACCGGATACCTACAGGATTGCACAAATCCCATGCATGGCGTTACGTTTGGTACCCACGGTCGTCGGTCGCCGGTCGATGCGGTTCTATAGGCTGCCTCTGCGTGGTGATCGATGATCGTGTCTCGCACTGAGGGCTCCTTAGCCAAAAGACTTGTCGTTAGCGAGAACTAATGTTATTGCCTATGGAGTAGCTTTCATAAAAGCTACTCCCCGCCATAGCCAGGGGCGTGTTAATATTTAGGATCTTTGAACGCACTCATAGTATATGGTTATGTCACTGTCAGGGTGTCTATGACAGATAACTGTATTGCTGTCTCGCTCTCTCTTCTGTACCCTGCTCTCGCTTGACGACACGTATTTCACTGTATAATTAAATCTTATTTTATTTAACTAATCTTATAAACTAATTGACGAACATTAAGTGTCTTGTTTTTGTGAATAAAAACAGCTTCAATGGACCCTGCGTATTTTCATTGACTTTCCGGCTAGAATCAAGTTCCCGAAGGTTTTAAGTACCTATAGTGTCGAATTCCACTGACCAACCTCTAATAGGTTTTGGAAGCCCAGACGGCACAAGAAATCTTATTAACGACAACCGGGATATTCAAGAGATTCTTTCAAAAGCCGAAAGCATCGCAGGGTCGGAGACCGTGTGCATTTTGTATTGCGTGCGCGTGCCTCGTGCTGCTCGTCATGGCGACGTCTACACCGCCGACCGCAGGCGTGAGTATTGCTGCTGCTACTATGTCCACTGGCGGCTCCAACAACAACAATTCAGTGAATACTAGCTACAATGTTGATAAGCTCGAGGGTATGAGCAACTATAACACATGGAAATTTTGCATGAAAATGACATTAACCCTAGAAAATGTATGGTCTTGCACTCAAGGCATAGATGTTGAAGAATGGAAAGATCAGCGAGCCCTTGCCAGAATCTGCCTAGCAGTGAAACCACACTGTTATCAGTATGTTCATAACGCTAAAACGAGTCGAGAAGCATGGACGAACTTAGCCAAAGTTTTTGAAGACAAGGGCCTGTATCGTCGAGTTCTACTTCTACGACAACTGCATCGAGTCGAGTTATCTAAGTTTACATCGGTCACTGAGTATGTGGATGCAGTTATGACTCTCGTTCAGCAGCTGGCAGATATTGGAAAAGAAACCGAAGATGGTGAGATCGCAGAACTACTCCTCAGCGGACTACCAGAGAATTATGATCATCTTGTTTCCAGTCTTGAGACGGTGTGTTTAACAGGAAGTCTATCAAGTGAATTAGTACGATCCAGATTATTGCAAGAAGAATTCAGAAAGTCTGATTCAGGTACATCTGCAACAGCCTTTGTTTCAAGACAACAAATTAAAACCTGTACTTATTGTAAGAAGAAAGGCCATTTGAAGGCAAAGTGCTTCAAACTTCGGCGTGACAAGAAGAACAAAGAAGATGATGGAGAGAAATCTTTTGTCGCAACTGCTTTTCTTGCTAAGGACCAGGACTGGGTGATCGATTCAGGCTGTTCAAAGCACATGTGCAATAATAAAAGTTGGTTATCAAATTTTAAAGACTGTAAAAGTGAGATACAAATAGCAAACAATGAACAAATATCATGTTTGGGATCGGGTGAAGTATTATTGGAAACAGATGATATGGTTAGGAATATTGAAAATGTTTCTTTTGTACCTGAGTTATCAATTAACTTGCTGAGTGTTAGTAGGTTATGTGAGAAGGGTTTTACTGTAACATTTAACAACAAGGGTTGTCATATCTATGAAAATTGTGTTATCTCTGGCAATTCAATTTGTAAAGCCTATAGCAAAAATGGCATCTACAAATTATCTGGTAAAGCCCGTGTTCCAAGTTCATCGTCTACGTGCGGTTTGGTGGCGCATTCTTCGGCGCTCCTGCCTAAGCAGGAGGCAAAGAGTGCTAACGTGGCTGAGGTGCCGATTTATGTCTGGCACAGGAGGCTAGGCCATCTTGGAGTTGAAGGTATGCTAGCATTGAAGAATGGTGTGGCTAATGGTGTGTTGTTTCAGTTCAATCACAAGCAAGAGTTGCAAGACTGCATACCATGCATGGAAGGGAAAATGGCAGCTAAGCCGTTTCCAACCAAAAGTGATCACCGAGCAAGCCAGCCTTTGGAACTCATACACTCGGATGTCTGCGGCCCCATGCCTGTTGCAAGTTGGGGTGGCGCTAGATATCTGGTAACCTTCACGGACGACTTTACTAGGAAAAGCTTTGGCTACCTGCTTCAGAGGAAAAATGAGATCAGGATGAGTACTACTGCACTGGCAGCGAGAACGAGGCTGGCTCTCCGTGTTCGCCGATCGTAGACGTACCCTGTGAGCGGGTGACGTCGCCGCATCTAGTGGCACCTCAAGGGGAAGCAGCTGTAGCCCCAGAGCCTTCGCCTTCGCGCTCTTCTGCTCGACCTGCTCGGTATACTCGTTCTAAGCGTCCATTGAGGTATGAAGAATATGAAACTGATTTCTCTCTCATGGCACATCATGCACTTCCAGGCGATCCTCACACGTATGAGGAAGCCGTGTCTTGTGCTGAGGGTCAACATTGGCAATCTGCCATGCAATGCGAATATAATTCGCTCATTGCAAACAATGTGTGGGAAATAGTCGACAGGCCACCAAATAGAAAAGTCATCAAATGTAAATGGGTCTATAAACGTAAACATGATGCCTCAGGCAAGTTCGATAGATTTAAGGCTCGATTGGTCGCCAGAGGTTTCACACAAGTTAGAGGCATAGATTACAATGAAACCTTCTCTCCTGTAGTTAGACATAGCACTATGAGAATCTTATTTAGTTTGGCTAATGAGCTAGATTTAAGCATAGATCATGTGGATGTAACTACTGCATTTCTTAATGGAAAATTGGATGAAACCATCTATATGGAACAACCTCCAGGTTTTTCCAATAATGATATTAGTAAAGTTTGTCTTTTATCAAAAGGCATTTATGGCCTTAAACAAGCAAGCAGAATATGGAATGAAAAAGTTCATACATTATTATCTGAAAATGGTTATAAACAGAGTAAATGTGAGCCATGTGTTTATATTAAGAAAGAAGGTAATAATCTCATAATTATAGCTTTGTATGTCGACGATTTCTACATATTTTATAGCTGTGATAAAAACGAATTATTGCCTATACTAGAAAATAGTTTTAGTATTAAAAACCTAGGTTCAGTTACAAACTGTTTAGGTATGAATGTATATAGAGACAGGATTAAGCATGTCATAAAACTTGACCAGTCCGAATATATTAATAAATTGTTAATTAAATTTGGCATGGATAAATGTAAACCAGTGTCTACTCCCATGGTACCTAATTGTAAATTAGAAGTAAGTGAGAGTGAACACCCTGATGACTATATGTATAGCTATAGAGAACTTCTTGGTAGCTTAATGTATCTATCTGTGTGCACTAGACCTGATATTGCTTTTTCATGTAGTCAACTAAGCCAGTTTAGCAACAATTTTAATAGGACTCATTGGTTAGCTTTGAAGCGCATCCTGAGATATTTAGGAGGCACAATAAATTATTGTCTATGTTTTAATAGGTCTAATAATTTAAGTATAACGGCCTTCTCTGATGCTGATTGGGCTAACGACCTAGTGGATCGTAAGTCTTATACGGGGTTTGTAGTCAAGCTTGGTTGCAATAATGTCAGTTGGGAATCTCGTAAACAGCGTTGTGTAGCTTTATCAAGTACAGAAGCTGAGTATCTATCTATTTCTGATGTATGTAAAGATCTCTGTTTTATTAGGAATTTTTTGTCAGAAATTGTAACTAAAGATATTCCAATAACATTGTTTAATGACAATCAAAGTGCACACAAGCTTCTTGAATGTAAAGAATATTGTCACAAGAGAACGAAGCACATAGATCTTCGTTATCACTATGTCAAAGATCTGGTTAGGAAGAATTTCTTAATTGTTAAATATCTACCTTCTGATCAAATGATAGCTGATGTACTAACAAAAGCGTTAGGTGGATGTAAACATAAATTGTTTACACATGAAATGAATGTGATCCCTAAGTAGACGTAGGTGTTACCTTTATATTATATTCATGTAATTGTGGATTGTTCTGTATCCACCTACTACCTATATACTATATTAATATAGCTCTACAAAATAATTGCTGAAAAATGTATGTAGAGTCTAAAAATTGCATGTTGCACGTAGAGTCGTAGAGCATGAATTGTATTGTTATGGTAGAGTCTCAAATTAAGATTTCTTGTGAAATGTATTCTGTTTGAGTCGCTCAAAGTCCTAAGGGGAAGTGTTAATATTTAGGATCTTTGAACGCACTCATAGTATATGGTTATGTCACTGTCAGGGTGTCTATGACAGATAACTGTATTGCTGTCTCGCTCTCTCTTCTGTACCCTGCTCTCGCTTGACGACACGTATTTCACTGTATAATTAAATCTTATTTTATTTAACTAATCTTATAAACTAATTGACGAACATTAAGTGTCTTGTTTTTGTGAATAAAAACAGCTTCAATGGACCCTGCGTATTTTCATTGACTTTCCGGCTAGAATCAAGTTCCCGAAGGTTTTAAGTACCTATAGTGTCGAATTCCACTGACCAACCTCTAATAGGGCGCTCTTCGTCATTCTTCATTCTTCATACAAAATCAGCTTACGACTACGCTGCGCTAACGACAACTCATTTCGCGCAAAATGATGCTAAAACTCCGAATAAGAGTCGGCGTAGATATTATGCTGCCGTGCTTCCTACGCTCTTCCCCGCGTATTAGAGGTACGTAGTACATAAACATCATGATCAAGGTATCAGTGTAGGTACAACCCATTACCCACCGTGCTAGCTGGCGGCTAGCTCAATCTGATACCGGACCGGGGTAAGTATGTGGAGACAAGCTCCCATGTCTGCGACCTACGCTACGACGCGACGCGACAGAGTTGCAGATCGCGAGCTCGCGCGCGGCACAACCAACTAAATATTAAGTACCTACCTACCTATAACTACATCAGGAAATGTTGAACCTCGGCTTCATTTATGGAACACGTTGTTTGTTGCTGATGCGAAAGCGCGATAAAAATGATTTATAGTTTCGTTTTATCCGAAAACTGAAACGAGGGTATCCGACCGAGAACCAAGGTGGATAACATTGCCATAGCATACGTACTATACTAACATAGCAACCTACTGAACCTACCTACCAAGCCAAGAACTTTATACCCTCTACCTACAGTACCTACCTAGACCTACCTAGGTACTGTAGGTAGGTCTCAGAAGAATTACAAGTTGATAAAAAGCTGCGGTAATGGCCAGTGGGCCGCACCAGGCCACGCCAGCTTTTTCAAGTGGCCTCGAAGCTACATAGAAGTCTTCTGAAAAATTTCCTTGGCTGTGATGTGACTGATCACGTGTGACGTTGACAAGTGTTGGGTTTGTCATAATTTGTCACATTTTTTAATGTTAGCCGATTGCCCTAATATAAATATACGGTGCGGAGGCGCAGTGGGACTGGGCGCGCGGCGTTTACTAAGTTAGCGGTGATGAGGCATCAGCACAAGGATGCGGGCAACGCCGCGATATGCGCCGCGCCGTGGTGCGCGTGCTGATAGTGTACGCCTGCATCGTCATGGCGCACTCGCTGCTCTACCGGGGCCGCCACCTGCTGCGCCGCTCCCGAGCGCGCGCCGGCCCCTAGCGTGCCCATTGCCCATGAGTACCGTGCACGCGCGCCGTGGCCCGGGCGCGCGCGGCGCGTCACGCGGCCCGGGCTGCACGCCGCGGCCTGGCTCGTCCTCACGTACGTACCTGTTCCTGCTGAGCATGTTCGAGCTGATGGAGCGCCTGCGCCCCCGCGCCCCGCGCCCCGCCCGCCGCGCGCCCCCTACGCAACACGCATGCCTATGTCCCAGCTGCTTCAGAAAACTTAGCCAATGAACAGATCGAATCGATAGCGTGTACCTACCTATTCATCGATGACTTATACTTTTGCTACATACCTACCAACGGATTTTAATTTAATGGTGCAGAGCAGACGGCTGACTATAGATCTGGAGTACGGCAATCCTCTAGTTTTTTGGGTTCCGTAGCCAAATGGCAAAAAACGGAACCTTTTTATACGGATTCGTCATGTCTGTCTGGCTGTCCGTCTGTATGATAGCCACTTTTTTCTGAAACTACAAAAAGAACTATGCTGTTGAAACTTGATAAGTAGATATATTCTGTAAACCGCATTAAGATTTTCACATAAAAATAGAGAAAAAACAATAAATTTTGGGGGACTGATTGGCGGTCCCTCACGAGTCTCATCCACTCATTCCCAACACTCGCAACAATGTCGTTCGACCATGGGGTGAGAATTATGGATAGATCGACAAAAATTATATTGGGCTTTCTAGGTAGGTATATAGTTTTTTTCTAAACTGAAAAGTTTGCGCGGGAGACACTTCGGAAGTGCGTGTGTCCCTCCCCCCTCTGTAACTTTTAAAATAAGAGAATGTAAATCTAAAAAAACATATGATGTATTACCACGCAAATTTCTACCGAAAATTGAGTAAGTAGCTTTTTATATATAACGCTTTTATTAGCTTCACCTGGGGGCTAATTCTCGGGCCGATCTCGATCATTTTGCAATTTTATTTTATTGCTTCTTTTCACAACCCCGCACTTTTTCTACGTTTTCCGTATATCGTAGCTGTCGAGGCTTTTACGATGAGGTCGTTGATGAATTACTAAAGGAAATCATCCATTCTCTCTTCGAAAAGAAGCAATAAAATAAAATTGAAAATGATCGAGATCGGCTCGAGAATTAGCCCCCTGTATGTATGTATGTATGTAACCAACCCCTTTGAGCTCGATTTTGTCCTACTTTGAACGATCAGATTTGATTCAAACTTTGCACACCTGTCAAAGGTCGATGACAATGCAATAATAAGAAAAAAAAATGAAAAAAAAAAACCTACTTTGAACGATCAGGGGGCTAATTCTCGGGCCGATCTCGATCATTTTGAAATTTTATTTTATTGCTTCTTTTCGAAAGGGGAATGGATAAGTTCCTTGAGTAATTCATAAACGACCTCTTCGTAAAAGCCCCGACAGCTACGATATACGGAAAACGTACAAAAATTGCGGGGTTGTGAAAAGAAGCAATAAAATAAAATTTCAAAATGATCGAGATCGACCCGAGAATTAGCCCCCAGATTTGATTCAAACTTTGCACACTTGTCATAATATGTCGATGACAATTCAATAATATGAAAAAAAATGAAAAAAAAAAACTAAAAATGAAAAAATAAAACTGTAATAATCAATTGAAAAATTTATATTAATGTACAATAAGCGTGGGGTGCTTGATTTTGATTGTTGTGAATATTTTATCAATAGTTTATTATATCTGAAGTTATTATAAAAAGCACCCCACGCTTTTTTGCACAATAATTTAAAATTTTCAATTGATTATTACAGTTTTATTTTATTTTTAGTTCAATTATTTATAAAAGCCTTTTTTTTTTTAGTTTTTTAAACTATAATTCATTTTTAATACGTCTTAAATCGTAAACCGCAATTTACCTTTCATTCTATCAACTCTATTATTAAATAAATCATAGTCTAAAAAACAAAAAAAAAACGCTTTTATAACTAATTGAACTAAAAAGTTAAAAATAGAACTAATAATCAATTGAAAAATTTATATTATTGTACAAAAAGCGAGGGGTGCTTGATTTTGATTGTTGTAAATATTTTATCAATAGTTTATTATATCTCAAGTTATTATAAAAAGCACCTCACGCTTTTTTGTACAATAATATAAATTTTTCAATTGATTATTAGTTTTATTTTTAACTTTTTAGTTCAATTAGTTATAAAAGCGTTTTTTTTTAGTTTTTTAAACTATGATTTATTTTTTACTTTTTAGTTTTTTTCATTTTTTTTTTTTTCATGTTATTGCATTGTCATCGACCTTTGACAGGTGTGCAAAGTTTGAATCAAATCTGATCGTTCAAAGTAGGACAACATCGAGCTCAAAGAGGTCGGTTACATACATACAGGTGAAGCTAATAAAAGCGTTATAAAAAAAAGAACGAACTATAAGAACTTTTATAAATGTTACTTGCTCCTACGGAGCCCTTAATGGGCGAGTCCAACTCGCACTTGGCCGCTTTTTTATAGATTAATAAAGAGAAAAATTACAAATTAGAGAGAAAAATTACAAGTTAATTAATACCATAATTTATTTAGGTACTCAATTACAAAATATGGGAATCTTACTAAATAATGGGAATCGTACATCTTGACCTTAATTAGCTCAGTGTAACATTAGTCCATGGTGTAACGGAGGGCTGAGAGGAGTTCCCGGCCATCAGTCGGAGTCGTCCATGTCGGAGGAGTTGCGGAGCTTGCGCGTGCTGACCAGGTTCTGCAGCCAGGAGTTGGACTTCTGCGCGGCGGCGCGGCGCGGCGTGCGGCGCTCCGTGGCGGGCGGCGGGGGCGACGGGTCGCGCGCCGCCGCCGGCGACCGGCCGCGGCCCCGCGCGCGCCCGCGCCCCGCGCCCGCCGCGCCCGTCGCGGGCCCGGGCGGCCGGCCGCGCCCGCGCGCCGCCTTGCCGCGCGCCGGCTCGATGGGCTCGTCGTCGTCGCTCGACAGCACGACCACGTTGGTCTTGCGCGCGTTGGGCGCCGCCACCGCGCGGACGGTCACCTGCGGCGGCAGCTTCACGATGGGCACCACCAGCTTGGGCGGGTGCGGGGCGGCGCGCGCCGACGTGTCCACGACGGCCGCCAGCTCGTCGTCCGGCGTGGCGTCCAGCTGGGCCTTGCAGAGGCGCAGCTGGTCGGCGATGTCTGCGTCGGTGTCGGGCGCGGCGTCCAGCAGCGCGGCGACGGCGCGGCGCTTGTGCGCGTCGAAGGTGCGCCGGAACACGTCGTCGTTGTGCTTGAGCGTGAAGTCGCGCACGGCGTCCGTGACGAGGCGCACGGACAGCACGCCGAGGCGGCGCTCCGGCGGCTGCGCCAGGAAGTACTCGCGCAGCAGCGCCTCCACGTCGGCGGCCTTGGCGGCCACGCCCGTCAGGTCGGCCTCTTGGCCCGGCTCCGCCTGCTTGCGCTCACGCACCTTCTTCTCGCGCTTCATAAGCAGCACGTCATTGGGGTTGGCTACGCCGCCGGTGAAATTCTGGCCGAAGCGCATGCGGTTGAAGTTTTGGCCCTCATGCTCGTAGAAGACGCTGAGGCGCACCAGGGGCTCAGCGGGCTGCCGCGGGTCTCCGCTGCGCTGCGCCCTCGCCTCTTCTATAGCCTCCTCTACGCGCTGCTTCAGAAACTCCTGCACTTTTTCTGTCTCATTGACGCCTCCATCATCTCCAAGATTTTCCTCGGAGAGCACGATGGTCTTGAAGATGAATGGTCGAACCGTCTTCAGAGGTAGTGGTTTCAGGATGAAATCACCTTTGTGAATCTGTAGAAGGCCACAGTGTTTAGGCAATGCCTCCCCGGCCGCAAGGGAAGTCGCTACCGTGCTGCCAGGCTGTACTACAAAGAAGCTATCCTTAGCTGCTTTGTTGCCATGCATGGGAATCATTTGGCTATCATGTTCATGACCCCAGACTACAAGATCTAGAAATTTTGGGAGAACATCCTCTCTTATGTAATTTCTTGGACCTCTGTCTGCTCTGTTCTGGTGCAAGACTAATAAATTGAACCAGTCAAGAGTCTCATCAGGGCGATCCATCTCTACTTTTTTTTCTTCCAGAAGCCTAGAAAGCCTTTGATCTTTGAGGTGACTAAGACCATACAGTGCCAGTCTAGTGGCACCTTTTTGCATTAAAACTGGAGATATATTAACATGTGTGTAGTCGGTCCATTTGCCAAAGTAATTAACCAGTCCCGATATTGAGAGTATGTCGAGGGAGCTTATGCTGCCCTGGCCCACAGGGTCGTCATGATTGCCGTGGATGGACAGGATTGGATATGACACGTTCAAGTTGGGGTCTTCATAATTAACATTTCGGGAAAAGTTTTCCAATTGGTCAGACAGCAGTTCTACATGTACTGGCTTATCTCCGAGGCAGTATTTGCGAATAATCTCAGTGCATTTGTACATACAGCTGGGCGAAGGCTTCGAGTGGTCGAACAGATCTCCACCCAGCAGCACCAGGTCGACATCATACTGAACTGCAAGTGATAACACTTCTTCAAATGCTATAAAACTGTCTTCGCCTCGAATGGCATCGTTTTCCAAATGACCAAGGTGAATATCTGATGCTATCAGTATTCTAAGTGTATCTTCGGGAGACCACGTACTATCTGCGCTTTCCACCATTTTTTAGACAACGCTTGAATTCACTTTTTTAGACAAGACAACAGTAAAAATGACGACCGGCAGGAATCAAGACGCTAACAATAGCAGGCGGCCACAGACTACTAGGATTAGCA
This sequence comes from Thera britannica, assembly GCA_939531255.2. Taxonomy (NCBI): domain Eukaryota; kingdom Metazoa; phylum Arthropoda; class Insecta; order Lepidoptera; family Geometridae; genus Thera; species Thera britannica. Next base: position 214,953 of record OW618040.2, on the reverse strand, counting down.
TCAGGATTCAGGCGGCAAAAGCGTGCTTTTTTTTTTTTTCGCTCCTTTCGAAGCAGGCTATAGTACCAAGACCATACCACCTAATCTTACGTTTTGTTTTTTCCCTTGAGTTGGGTTTTTTTAAATTTACGTATTTCGTAATTTTTTTTACGTGAAAATTATATCAATAATTGACTTATTGCTAAACATCTGAATGACAACATACCAATATCTGGTACACATTTTAGAGCAAAAGCGTGCATCACATCCAGAGTTGCCACCTTGGTTTTTTAAAAGGGGCAGTTGAAAGGACAGGCTAGGAACTAGGAACTCTAGGAAGTGCTAGATTTAGCACATGTTGATATCAAAAGAAGGCGCTAGAAGGAGACATAAATACAAAATGCAAAGGATAAGAAATTGTTTATTATAAATGTATTAAATGAAAGTGCAAAATCTAACTATAATAATGTAGGTAGGTAGTAAAATCAGAGTCATCATCGGAATCATCAAAAATCATACCTGCCGAAGCAGAAGAAGATTGTTACCTGCTATCACTAAAATTTCAAAACATTAACACACCGCATGCATCAGACTGATGACGAGACAGTTTTTTGTTCACTCGCTATCTATAATATCAGCTTAAAATAGAAACAAACTTGGGGAATTCCCTAGTAAAGAAGCAAAAACGTTACCACATCAAAACTATACTATAACCAAACAATAGTGATCATAAAGTGTAAACTGACGAATTCTATGATAAAGTGCTAGATCTAGACTGAAAAGGGCTAAGGCGGCAGCACTGATCGCATCCCGTCCGTCACACCGATCACGTCCGATTCTAACAAAATCTGTCCTTTCATCATGAGCCCTAATTCCAGTGCTGCCAACTATACAGATTTTTCTGAATTTTGGGTTACAGATTTGACCCAATACAGATTACAGATTTGACCTTACTTTTATGCAGAAATTTGATTTAGTCTATGATAAGATGAACATCTAAAGACTAAAAATATTAGTTTAGATCCACTTTTGATAATACTAGTAAGTATAGTTATCATAGCGGCAACATTACGTAATGTAAAGCAGGGATTTCACACGATGAATTTATCTGAGGCTGAGAATGATTATTACCCGACCAAGGTAAGAAGTCGAATTGTTCGGAATAAGACGTAAGCCATGCTTTAGATTAAATGTAGAAAAGGAATTGTTAGATATAAATGAATGTAAATATGTATTAAAAGTGATTTAACAAAAAAGTAAATTCAATTATGTGTGTATATTTAGAGTTCCTTACCCAAAGAGTAAAAACGGATAGGTACTATTACTAAGACTTCACTGTCCGTCCGTCCATCTGTCTGTCTGTCTATCTGTCCGTCTGTCACCAGGCTGTATCTCATAAACCGTGCTAGGTAGACAGTTGAAATTTTCAGAGACGATGTATTTCTATTGCCGCTAAACAGCAAATACAAAAGAAAAAAAGGTTTTAGATAATAGCACGAAACCTTGCGTGCGCGAGTCCATTTTGCACTTGACCAGTTTTTTTTATATTTTCTGTTCTGTTCTGTATTGTTTTTGTATCGTTTTATGATCTGTGTTTTTTTGCATTAAATTGCATCAGTAAATAATATTTGTTTATGTTCCAGCTTCTTGTTTACAGATTTTGAAACCCAGATATTTTGGTTTGTTACGTGGCTACACTGCTTCATTCAGTCAGCCTGCCTGTCAGCCTCCACGCGTCTCTTCTCTTCTCTCACGTAGCCTATATCGCTAAACAGAAATTGGCTAAAGTTGGCGTTACGATTACGTTCTGGACACATCCCGGCAAACAAGTTTGCTTTTCTAATGAAAAAAGTCCCATCTCCGAATTATAGTACCGAATGTGGTACATTGGAAGATGTACAACATGTTTTGCTGGAGTGTGTTCGAAATGATAGATTAGGTTGTTTTGGAAGAAGATGTATGAATGTTGGTATGATAAATAGCATCTTGGCTTGTCCCTTGTCGGATCAAGCCAAGATGTTATATAAATTAGCAGAAATTGGTTTAGCTAGACAATAATAAGTTTGTATAAATTTAGATTAAGTTAAGTTTTATTTGCTGTGTTATTAGAGGGCAGTGTGGTCGCATTGCGACAAAGCCCTTTAGATAAATAAAAAAAAAAAAGGAATGGAATGAGAACTTTGTTTATAAAATGACTGACTGACGCAACGCAAGTGTTGGCGAAGCGAGTTTGCGTTAGTATTTATCGGAACGTCCACTAACTTTTTTTGCGAATGAAAGGGAAATTATGCCCATTCAGCATAATGTAATGAATGTTATTTTACAAAATTGTACAATTTTATAGAAAATACGTAGATTCAGGGACTGAAGTTCGTAGGTTTGCAGGAAAGGCCTAAAGTACGTAGATCTACGTAAAAAGACGTAGAGTTGGCAACGCTGGATATCTAGTTAATGAATGTACAGTGTACACTGAAGTGTGCAAACTATCGGATGTAAGCCGCGGACGTAACCATGAGCGTTCGGACGTCCGACAGAAATCTGGCAAGCCAGGTCCCGTTCGACTGTGCACACTATCAGTCGAGGCTATAAGCCGCGTCCGTCAGCCGCGTCCCGCGGAAGCTTAATGAAGCTTAATGAAGCTTAAGCTTAATGAATGTACACTGAAGTGTGCAAACTATCGGACGCGTCCGACGTCCGCGGCTTACATCCGATAGTTTGCACACTTCAGTGTACATTCATTAGCTAGATATCTTCAGTCGCGGCTGTCAGCCGCGTCCGTCGGACGCGTCCGCCTAATATGTTCCCAGCTTAAACCTGTTTATGCCTTTTATACCTGTACCGATACTATTTTGCCAAGCTATATTTAATATAGCTTGGCAAAATAGTATCGCATAATAGTATGGCTTGGTAAAGTAGTATAAATTGTTATTTTTGTTTAATTTAACTTCGTTTACTTGTAATAGAGATTTTCTTGGCCAACGAGACGAGAGCAACACAATGTACCAAAAACATGGCGGATTGGCGGACCAATGGAATGGACACATGGATGGACACCTCTTCCCTGGATGGATACGAGTGGACATGACGTGAACTGTTAAGGCGAAAACATATTAGGCGGACGCGTCCGGATGGTTTGCACACTTCAGTGTACATTCATTATCTAGATATCTATCAGTCGCGTCCGCCAGCCGCGTCCGTCGGACGCGTCCGCCTAATATGTTCCCAGCTTCAGAATTCCTCCAAAGAAAGGTCATTTTTACAACTTCTTCATCTTCTTCTTAATGAATGGCATCTGTCCTTTTCACGTCAATCTAACGCTGTCAATTAGCATGACACTGACACTTAATTGTGTCAGTCACTGCGGTAAAACTGCCATGTCGGTGCATTTGTTATTCACCAAAGAATAATATAGTACAGTCCGGCAAGTATAACTTGGCGGGTCTGAAGCTAGCCGTTTGGCCAATCTTCCATCAGTCATTGGCCAATAACGATCGAACAGCTCACTTCAGACGCGCCAAGTTATACTTGCCGGACTGTATTCACTACTACAAAAAATCAACCTTATTAGTGAACAGTTATGTTCAACTCACTTGTTTCTAAATTCGAGAATTTAGTATATTTGTGGTAATCTTAACTATTAACCGCATTTTTCATACAAGTGCACATAGACCTGGAAACATCTCTTTTGAACTAGGTATACAGGTAACAAGGTAACAATGTGAAAACAGCAAATCAACTGTTCAAACTGTAAGGTTGGTAACACTGATATTAGCATTAAATAGAGGAGTAGAGTGGAACGAGAAAGAGAGATAGAGAATCTATTGAGTTGTGTGTTGGTTGTATGTTGTATTTGTTTGCTTTTCTACGATGTTCTTTATTTTTTCTATATAAATTAGAGTGGTCTTCTTTATGGAGCAATCAATTTTCAATGCAATATTTGCTAGAACGATATGATCGTCGAAGGTGTCAATGTGTGTGAATCATGCTTCCATCGAAACAATTCGGGTACAAGTGTCGTTTGTGAGAGAAAGTGTCGTGAAATCGTAGAGTCGCCTTCAGTGATGTGGAAGAGGTCGATTGTGCAAACGTCGAGAGTCGGGCGGCGCGCCTTGCCCGCGTCGGCCCTGGCGCTGGCGCTGGCGCTCGCCTCGCTGGCGGTGAGTGCCTCTGCCATGCCGAGCCTGCGGGCCTGCTGCGCAGCTGCTCGTTCGACACGCGGGACAAACTATTCCTCCCTCTGAAAACTGACCGCTTTAAGATCCGCACTCCTCTACTTATTTACGAAACTAGCATGAAACGGACACTGGCAGAATTGTGTCAATAAGCCACAAAAGCCATAAACCAAGAAGTCAAGTCAAACTATCCTTGTGGCTAATTACATTCTATTAGCTACAACCATTTGTATTGTTGCAAGGGTGTTGAAGGTGTCTATGGGGGACGGTGACTACTTTCCATCAGGTGGCCTGTCTGGTCGTCTGCCAGCTATGGCATAAAAAAAAAGGGTGGCATGCAATGTTTATCAATGTGTATGGTCATGAATATGAGTATTTGGGGAATCTGTAACAAAAAGAATTAGAGCCTACAACTACCAACTGGCATGCATGCCACTACAATATCAAATTAAAAGGGTGACCACTGGTCCATACAGCTCACCACTTTGGGCACATGTTTGGGGGACACAAAGGAAGGCTCTATTTATGACAGGGGTTCCCAAACTATTTTGGACAAGTGACCCCTTTTCCAAAATGAAACGTTACCTCAGACCCCTATGGCCAAATTACCTACATAAGATCAACCCCCTTATTCATAATGGTCCGCTTACTTAAAACAGCTGCTACAGTGTTATTAACCGACTTCCAATCAAAAAGGAGGAGGTTCTCAATTCGGTTGTATATATATATATATTTTTTTTTTTGTATTTGTTACCGCATAACTTCGTCATTTGTAAGCCGATTTGAAAAACTATTTTTTTATCTGAAAGGTACTGCATCCAGATTGGTCCCATTTTAACTTTATTAAAATCGGTGTTGCCATTTTTTTTTAAATAATTTTTTTAATGTTTGTAACTGCATGCCTCTGTAATTGATGAACCGATTTAGAAAATTATTGTTTTATCTGAAAGGCACTGCTTCACGATTGGTTTCATTTTAATTTTATTAAAATCGGTGTTGCCATTTTTTTAAAATATTTTTTTAATAACTGCATGCCTCCATAATTGATGAACCGATTTAGAAAATTATTTTTTTATCTGAAAGGCACTGCTTCCAGATTGGTCTCATTTTAATTTTATTAAAATCGGTTAAGCCGTTTGGCAATGAAGTCGGTTTCTCTAGTTTTTTAAACTAATTATTATTTTTCATTCTGAATTAGGTCAATAGAAGAAGACAGAGTGAGAATTAGCAATGCTTTAAGTTAGCAGACTATTATAAATAAGGGGCCTATCTTTAGTTTTCTTTCTATTGATACAAAATACCTAGGTGTTAAGGTACAAATTGGAAAACTTTGCACTTGGTTAAGTGAGTAAAGTTGACTTCATTTTCTCATCCAAATTTAACAAAATAAAAAGTCCAAAAGTTTTATTCTTAGTACACGTAACACAACATAAACAATACAGTGCCTACCTACCTAAAGTTTTAAATAAGAACGTGTAGTAATTTAATAGGGGGTCGATTTTTAGACCTCGTCGACCCCCAAAATCAGTTTTCGTTTATATTGACCCCTAGGAAACCAATATCGACCCCAAGGGGTCGATATCGACCACTTTGGGAATCCCTGATTTATGACATGTTGTTATGAAGTTTTAATGATTGTTTATAGATAGAACCTTTCCAAACAGCCATAGCTTGCGGTCTAGAAACTCTGCCATTATGCTACTGGCTAATTATAATTGAGTTGGGGAATAAGATCTGCACTGACGTCCTGTGAGGGGGTGTTATGTGCATTGGGCATTGGCGCCAATATAGTTTACTCCTAGCTAGTCATTTTTTTTTTTTTTTTTTTTTTAATGGTATTTGTCTTGCGATCTGCCCATCAGGCATTAAGCGAGAGTTGTGTAGTTCCACGGCGCTAGGCATGAGTGGTATGCGCCCAGTGGCGCATCCATCTAAAATATTTCTTTTTTATATTAAGTCCTGAGGAGCTCTTCTCCTAATCCTTGTAAAGGTTGTGGCGGCAGGGTTCATAAGGTCACAGGCTAGTTCGTTTGGATGGCGGTCCATTCGCTTGGCGTAAGATTTAAGCTTGGTTTTGACTTCTTCTCTGACTGTCGGGATCTGAAGGTCGCGGTGAAGCTGGTCGTTAGTGATGTACCATGGTGCGTTTGCAATCATGCGTAGCGTTTTTGATTGAAAACGTTGTAATATTTCCAAGTTAGAGTTTGCTGCTGTTCCCCAGAGCTCGGCACCGTAGGACCATATGGGTTTTAGGATACATTTGTAGAGGAGAAGCTTGTTGGTTAGGGAGAGCTTTGACTTATGGGCCATCAACCAGTATAGTTTGTTTATTTGAATACCCAGTTGTTTTCTTTTGGTGAAGATATGCTTTTTCCACGTGAGTCGCCTATCTAAGTATATTCCCAGGTAGCGCACCTCTTGGCACTGAGGGATTTGTATTCCATTCAGCTTGACAGGAGGACAGCAGTTATGTCTGAGTGAGAAGGTAACCTGCGCAGATTTGGTTTTGTTAGCTTTGATTCGCCAGTCTTTTAGCCAGTTTGAGATCAGGTGTAGGCTTCTTTGCAGCAAAGCGGATGCGACTGTTGGGTTAGCATGTGAAGCGATTAAGGCTGTGTCGTCCGCAAAGGTACCCACAAGAACGTCATCCAGAGTAGGAAGATCAAATGTGTAAATGAGGTACAACACAGGGCCCATTACACTTCCCTGAGGTACTCCTGCATTGGTCGCGTGTAGTCCAGTTCTGTCTTCGCCATGCTTGACATAGAAGTGCCGCTGGCTTAGGTAGGATTTTATTAATAGGTAGAAGTTTATTGGTAGAGCTTTCAGGATTTTGTAGAGGAGGCCCTCATGCCATACGCGATCGAAAGCTTGAGATATGTCCAGGAACGCGGCCGAGCAGTATTTTTTGTTTTCGAATGCATGGTTTATCTTGGCTACTAGTCGGTGAACCTGTTCGGTAGTTGCGTGGGCTTCACGAAAGCCAAATTGGTGTGGTGGAATCAGCTTTGATTTGGCTAGCTCAGGTTTTAGTCTCTTCATGAAAAGAATCTCAAAGACTTTCGATACTATCGGGAGAAGGCTGATAGGACGGTAAGATGATACATTTTCTGGATTTTTTCCTGGTTTGAGGATGAGGATGATTTCGGCTACTTTCCATTGCGCGGGAACGAATTCTCGTCGTAGCACCGCATTAAAGATTTGAGTCAGGAACAAGAGCCCTGAGTTAGGAAGCTCTTTCAGAGTCTTGGCCGTAAGTAAGTCATACCCAGGAGCTTTATTAAGTTTCTGTTTGCTAATGACGGAGCATACTTCATTTTTGGTGAACTTTTCAATTGGTGGGGAAAGTTGATGAGTACTGGCTAGGCTTTCCATTATGTCATCGATTTTGGTCGATCCTGTGTCTGGGTTTGGCGTCTTTACGCCAAACCAACATTTGATAGATGTTCTGCAAAAAGTTTTGCCTTATCAGCGTCACTTCGCGCCCATTATCCGTCACTTATGCGTAGAGGAGATTGGAATGGTATGGGCTTTTTGATGGTTTTGATGGTCTTCCATAGCGAGTAGTCTGTGGCGGCAGTGGCATCTAAGCCTTTTAGAAGGTTTTCCAGATCATGGTTTTGTATATCCTCCAGTGTGCTTTTGAGCATTTTGGCGTAATTGTTAAAAATTTTCTTGTCGTGAGGACTTCTCGTTTTTTGCCATTGCTTTCTAAGTTGCCTTTTTTTCTGGACAAGTTCAATAACTGTTTGAGGGAAGGTAGGGATGCTAGAGCTGATATTGGGCTGTTTTGGTGTTGCTTCCCACGCTGCAGATTGAATGCAGGCATTAAATTTTTCAACAGCTTCGGATATGTCGTGGTTTGTTTTAAGTGGTATTTGCAGGTCTATCTTATCTTCCACTATTTCACGGAAACTAGTCCAGTCAGTCTTTTTGGTGTGGACTTTACACGGTTTAGCTACCTCTATAGAGTCATTGTGTAGTTTGGCTATAATAGCAGTGTGATCGGATGAAAGCTCGTAGGTTGAGTGGCAGTGCAATGAGGAGGTAGGCAGCCCTTTAGTGACGAAGAAGTCTACTAGGTCTGGTTTCCTTCTGGCGTCAGTGGGCCAGTAAGTTGGTTTGCCGGTAGAAGATACCTTAAGATTTAGTTGCTTGACCGTTTTCCTTAAGATTTAGTTGCTTGACCGTCAGTCATTTTATAGAACACAGTTTTCATCGACGTCTGTCTGTTTTTTAGGGTTCCGTAGCCAAATGGCAAAAACTGAACCCTTATAGATTCGTCATGTCTGTCTGTCTGTCCGTCCGTATGTCACAGCCATTTTTCTCCGAAACCGTAAGAGCTACACTGATGAAACTTGGCGAGTAGATGTATTCTGTGAACGGCATTAAGATTTCTACACAAAAATAGAAAAAAAACTAAAAATTTTGGGGGTCCCCTTGAAGGTATACTTGAAACTGAAACTCAAAAATTTTTTTTTCATCTAACCCATACTCGTGGGGTATCTATGAATAGGTCTTCAAAAATTTTAGTTGAGGTTTTTAATATTGTTTTTTTCTAAACTGAATAGTTTGCGCAAGAGACACTTCCAAAGTGGAAAAAAGTTGGTCCCCCCCCCTCTAACTTCTAAAATAAGCGACTGATAAAACTATAAAAAATATATGTTGTACATTGCTATGGAAATTTCCAACGATATTTGGTTTGAACGAGATCTAGTCAGTAGTTTTTTTTTATACGTCATAAATCATAAACCGCAATTTACCTTTCGACGAACTACTAGAACTTTTATATTATGTTACTTGTTGCTACGGAACCCTTCATGGGCGAGTCCGACTCGCACTTGGCCGCTTTTTTTTATAATTATATTAGCAAACAAGCAACTGATGGAAAGTTTTTACCAAAGCCTGCAGATGCTTGTAACAGAGGCATAACTCATGCCTTGCTGACCCTTCGGCAAAATTCGGCAAATTTTTATCATCCGCACTTGATGTGCGGGCTGGTTTTTCCGCAAGTAGGCCCCTGGTGGGTTCTTTTTGCGTGACCCTTAACACGTGTTGCTCGAACTTTTTTAGGTTCTACGACACGCCGCCGGTTTCCTCACGATGTTTTCCTTCACCGTTTTGAGAGTACTGGCATAGTGCACATACATTTTTCGACAGGAAAACTCATTGGTACACGAGTGGATTTGAACCCACGACCTTCGGATCGGAAGGCGGGGCCGCTAGCACTAGAGCTTGCTGAGCTGTCGTGTTCGTGTTGGCAGTGGGCGCGCGGCTGCCTGGGCGCGGACCTTGTGATCGAGATCCCGGGCTCGGGCGCGGCGGCGGGCGGCCGCTACCGGCTCGACTACCGCCCGCCGCACGGCTCGCCCAAGCCCAACTTCACCGTGGAAGCGCGCGCATCCACCATCAATTTCCAGGTTGGTGCTGTTCTACCTGCATGCCGTTCTTGCTATGGCTAAATGTTATTCCTTTAAACTATGACATGACAAACATGCAGACTTGGATGATTATAAGTATCACTTCTAGCTTTCCTTTCTGCCTGTCTTGGGTCTGTTAGGAACTATAATAGAAACAAACGTTTTCTGGTCCTGAATGGGTCGGTACAAGTTCCGGTCTCAATATGCATACACTAAGAATGATGTACTTATTCTGCTTAAATAACTTGTGTGATACAGGGGCTACCTGGCACCAAGTACCATTTCATGCTCTACTACTCCAACGCAACCTTCGCTGATCTGCTCACCTGGAACCAGACCATCATCACAGGTGATACGTACACCATTGCTGAGTTACCCACTGTTTTGTATTTTTATTTTGTTGACAATTTTATATTATATTATAACTAGCAGTTGGTAGCTTCGCTCGGTATGATAATTCAACGATGAACACCCATAATCCCTGGATACAAAATTTCTCGAAAATTGTTGGAGCCGTTTCCTACATTCAGATGAATACATACAAGATTTAAGATTATTGAGAATATGAAGGATGTGACCCTTGGCTGTGTGTTATGTGATGTAATGGTGTGTGTGTGTGTGTGCAGCGCCGGAGCCGCCTACGAACCTGACGGTAGCGCTGGGCCGCAACAAGCAGGCCACCATCGCGTGGTCGCCGCCCGCGCACGGCGACTACACCGGCTTCCGGTTCAAGGTAACACCCGCCTCACCTACTCCACTCCACTCCACCCCACCCCACCCCTCTCCGACCCACCAACCTACCTCTCACTGAACCCCACACCAAGCCAAACCCTGACAGATCTAATTGTCTCTGTTCAGCTAAGCCTTCATAATTTGGCGCGCCTTGTAACGACGACGCTCATTGAAGCGCGACCTTCATACACATTACCTACAATAATACCTACCTTCTGTTATAATAATACATGCAAGATAAAACTAAACTTGTCACGTTTGTATTGATTTTGGAGTAATAGATAAAGTCAAGTTAAGAGATGATGCAGATGATCCCAGTACATGATGGCACCGCGCCAGCCCTCCTTGACACTTGTCTCGCTGATTATCTCATGCACCTACAATTCAACTGATCCATTTATATCTTAGTAATTTTATGTCAAACATCTTTAAGTACTCGTGACAAGATTGGGATTAGACCTAGACTCACCTAGCTTTAAGACGTCTATAAGTTCGACATATTTAATTTTAATGATTAATAGTAAACCTGTGTTCATTGTGTTTATTCCCGCTTCTATCCAAAGTACCTTCAAAATTACACGTATATTTTCGGATAGAAATACTCATTAACCGCGGATTTAGGTGGGAATCCCACCTAACGCACAGCGCTCACTGAGGCACCTTTGAGCGCGTCAAGTTTACCGACAACACATGGCTCGGGGCCGAGCCGTGCTCAGCCGAGCAATCGCGCGCCCGAGGCAGCCCGAGGCACGTCCACTTCATTTTAGCATGGCCTGAGAGAGACGTCAATAGCGACCGATGGATATAGTGCGACAGTGGCAATGGCCGAGCTATCCCCTTGCACAGCGCTTCAACTTAGTGAAGTTCATAAAAATGGGCATCAAAGTGTGATCTGCGTCGTGAGAATGACCTCACCTCGTATGTAGCATAGCGCATAGGTGTGAGTGAGATGGACGTTGTGTTGTGTGGCAGGTGATAGCGCTGACGGAGCGCGCCGAGCTGGCGGAGCGCAACATCACGGTGGAGGGGGAGGCGGGGGGGAACTGGACGCACGCGCTGCGCGAGCTGGCTCCGGGCGCCACGTACCAGCTGCACGCCTTCACGCTGCTGCACGACAAGGAGAGCGCCGCCTACGCCTCCAGGAACTTCACCACCAGTGAGTACCTACCCTACCTCCCACCACCCCGCCACCCCGCCACCCCGCCACCCCGCCTCGTCTCCGCTATATACTAACGCACATCACGGTGGAGGGGGAGGCGGGGGGGAACCGTATACTAGCTAATCTTAGGATACCGTAAGAACGAGATTATTTTAAATATTGATACTAGGAATCTTTCCACTTCGTATTCCACTCTGATATTGTTCTGTAATTCTTTGTTAATTTTATGTGGTGTACAATAAAGTATTTTCTATCTATCTATCTTTGTTTATATAATTTTCTAAAAATGTTATCTAAACTTGTTACAATACACTGGAAATTCCCTGTAAAAAATATTACTTTGTCGGACGTGACGTGTGTTCAGTAGAAAACCGAGACTATGTCTTGCTCTTCCTATACTATACTATACTATGCTGTACTATAGGTACGTACTACTATTCGCTAATGTGTGATTTCCTTGTGGCTTGCGCAGGAGCCCGGGATAACTGGTGAGCTGAGCTGCATGCTTTCTTCCTAACATTGTGATCATTTCAACTGTACACGTTCATAACGAGTAGTTTGGAAGCTTCCCTCGACATGTACAGTGATGTAGTAATGTGATCGATTAGATAACGCTTAGTGTGCAGTGGTTGAGCGCGTCGCATTAGAGTAGCGAGTGACGCGGCCGCGGCCGGCGCCGGCGCGGCTCGGTCTGCATCACTGTGACGTCACGCAGGTATGCGCGTCGCATTAGAGTAGCGAGTGACGCGGCCGCGGCCGGCGCCGGCGCGGCTCGGTCGGCATCACTGTGACGTCACGCAGGTATGCGCGTCGCATTAGAGTAGCGAGTGACGCGGCCGCGGCCGGCGCCGCACTGTGGTCCGGTTTCAGAGCTTCCCTTTCATAGGATTTTATTTTTTTAAATGTTCTCTTTTGCTTAATTTATGGGTCAAATATGATTGAAATTGACACAAAGCCGGACAATTTAATAGTTTTAACCTATTCTACTGAACAAAAACCATAAAAAGTGAACTTGAACATTTTCAATGTATGAAAACGAAAATGTCTTTCAAAATATCTCATGAGTGTTAAGAGGTGTGGAGCTAAAACTTATTGGGTATTGTTACTGGGGCTATAGTGATCATATATGACCTTTGACCTTGACCCCGCGCGTCCCTCTGCAAGAGATATACGGTTTGTAAAAACGGCAATATTTTACGAGTTTAATTATTTGTTTTGATTCAGTAAAGGGTCAAATATGATTTAAATTGATATAAAACCAAATAATTGATTCGTTTCCTGCTAAAAAAAACCATAAAAAGTAAACTTGAACATTTTCAAAGTATGAAAGTGAAAATGTCTTTCAATTACTGTTAGAAGCTGTAGAGCCAAAACTTTTTGTGTATTATTACTGGTGCTATAGTGATTCTATATGCAACTAATTATTTTGCTTCTTCTGTCAAAGGAATATGAGAATGTTGACTTAACTTCTAAAACTTGACAAATATTGATCAGATGAAATCATCAAGTTATGGATCACATCCTTATTTGTAGCAATCCTACTAATTTTCTGGGAATGAAAACAGCGAAAATGTTTAAAATCTTTGTTTCGAGCCTCTGAAGCCTCCTCAGACAGTTTTCCAATGGGTATGAAGTTATTATGTTCAACAATGTCTGCTCCATGCATAAGTAATTTATGAACACTTGATGGCACATATAATACCAGGGATACCTAAAGGTCAACATATTTTTGAGCAGTCTTGGAAAAATACTCCCGAAACTTTTCCACATTAATGAACTCTGAACATGAGATTACCTGAAGAATTACTGAAAACTTTCTAATTAAATCTTCATTTATGCCCGTGATCTCAGCAGTAATAACAGGGTTAACTTCACTTCACTCTCTGTAATTGTCATAATTATTATCATCTTTATTCACATAGCATTCATTTTTTTCTTTTAAAATTTCAATGGTGGGAAATAATGTAATCCCATACTGTTTGTATATTGTCTTAATGTAGTATATTGATGTTTCGACAACTTCAAAGATGTTATCATACCTAATGTTTTATCAGCAGAAAAGGTCCGTTGCATAGGTTTAGCTATGTTTGCTCGAATCCGTGATGCATCTTCAGGGTGTTTTATTAAGTGTTTCATAATGGCAGCAATGTCTGCATTATTTTCACTTTCAGAAGCTTTTTTGGCAAAAGCATATGCTAAAGTTTCAAAATCATTTTGTGATAGAAGCTCTTCAGTTCTTCTATTCTTTTGAAATCCAATCTGCAATCCGCAAACTCCTTACGAACAGTCAATGTTTTCGTTGATATCGACACAGATACGCTTTGGGGTACAGTAAATTGCATTGATGTACTATCTGATTTTAAAAAAGCTAATGGTTGATTCTTCAGTTCTTAGATTGATCAACGTTACAAAATAAGTTTTACGGCTATCTGTTTACCTGACCCATAATTCATATACTTGATCATTGTAATTGTTGATCATTGCAAATCCAAATATTTCGGTTGTCCTAACAATGGCCTTTATAGGTCGTTCAAAGTGCTCCTTTCATTCATTATGTTACCTGCTAATAATACATTCTCGGAATTGATTAAAAACAGAAGGTTTTTTTCTAACCCTGTTTTAACTGCTGAGATCACGGGCATAAATGAAGATTTAATTAGAAAGTTTTCAGTAATTCTTCAGGTAATCTCATGTTCAGAGTTCATTAATGTGGAAAAGTTTCGGGAGTATTTTTCCAAGACTGCTCAAAAATATGTTGACCTTTAGGTATCCCTGGTATTATATGTGCCATCAAGTGTTCATAAATTACTTATGCATGGAGCAGACATTGTTGAACATAATAACTTCATACCCATTGGAAAACTGTCTGAGGAGGCTTCAGAGGCTCGAAACAAAGATTTTAACCATTTTCGCTGTTTTAATTCCCGGAAAATTAGTAGGATTGCTACAAATGAGGATGTGATCCATAACTTGATGATTTCATCTGATCAATATTTGTCAAGTTTTAAAAGTTAAGTCAACATTCTCATATTCCTTTGACAGAAGAAGCAAAAGAATTAATTGCATTCAAGTCAAGGTCAAAGGTCATATAGGATCACTATAGCCCCAGTAACAATACACAAAAAATTTTGGCTATACAGCTTCTAACAGTAATGAGATATTTTGAAAGACATTTTCACTTTCATACTTTGAAAATGTTCAAGTTCACTGTTTATGGTTTTTTTAGCAGGAAACGAATAAATTATTTGGTTTTATATCAAATTAAATCATATTTGACCCTTTACTGAATCAAAACAAATAATTAAACTCGTAAAATATTGCCGTTTTTACAAACCGTATATCTCTTGCAGAGGGACGCGCGGGGTCAAGGTCAAAGGTCAAATAGGATCACTATAGCCCCAGTAACAATACCCAATAAGTTTTAGCTCTACACCTCTTAACACTAATGAGATATTTTGAAAGACATTTTCGTTTTCATACATTGAAAATGTTCAAGTTCACTTTTTATGGTTTTTGTTCAGTAGAATAGGTTAAAACTATTAAATTGTCCGGCTTTGTGTCAATTTCAATCATATTTGACCCATAAATTAAGCAAAAGAGAACATTTAAAAAAATAAAATCCTATGAAAGGGAAGCTCTGAAACCGGACCACAGTGCGCCGGCGCGGCTCGGTCGGCATCACTGTGACGTCACGCAGGTATGCGCGTCGCATTAGAGTAGCGAGTGACGCGGCCGCGGCCGGCGCCGGCGCGGCTCGGTCGGCATCACTGTGACGTCACGCAGGTATGCGCGTCGCATTAGAGTAGCGAGTGACGCGGCCGCGGCCGGCGCCGGCGCGGCTCGGTCGGCATCACTGTGACGTCACGCAGGTATGCATGCGACACGCCCCTGCGCCTGCGCCTGCGCCTGCACTACGAACTCCTCGTATTTATTTATAAGCACCTACAGGCACCTCAAATATACAATAGTACGTTCGCTTTGCTTTGCTTTATTTACTCATTTAAATGGTTAAAATATTGTTATGAATGCGTAATTATTCCTTTTTTGAGCCACTTTAAAAGACAAGAGGGCAATCAATCTCAGCGCGCGTCCGTTATTACTTATGTATAACTGACTGAATGAACTATGAAAACAAGTTGACCTTTACATTTTTCTTGTTAGGTTTGTTTTCGTCGTAGGTAATGCGTTTTTTTTACGATTCATGTTAGCAAGATGCCTCCAAGAAGCTTATTTGCATAAGTGAGTATTATACAAGTTATTATTATGTATTGAAAGCAGGCTCTGCACTAGACTCATTACCTGCCCTCTTCTCGTATCAAAAATATGTTTGAGGCAACGTGATCGATGTACTTAGGTATTCAATCTCCAATGCCTATTGCTTAGGAATAATACCTTGACTACTGGTATGATGCACTTATTGTTGGTCGCATGACTATTGCAATCTGCTGTGACTTGCGTACGTGCCACCATGCTTTAATATTATTAGTTCCTAGTGTTGACATGCGTAGGTACGCTTACCTACCTACTAGTAGTTCATTCATCCATCACCAAGATACGCAGCCATTATTTATTCAGTTCAATACTATTATTTGAGACTCTTATCAATATGTCACACGATTTTTAAAACGATTGTTAGTGAATAAATGAAATGAAATGTCATTACAGAGTCCACAGTAGATAAACACATTAAAACTAAATACAAAAACATTAGAACTATAATAGCCCTCGGTACATCCTGGTCAAGAGAAGAGTAGTTGCGCTCTTGTCCAGTACTCTTTAATAGCCCCTTCCCACCGGTGCGTGATATCGCGCACCGGTGGGAAGGGGCTATTAAAGTACAAGTACTATAAGTATTAGCCTTAATTTTACTTGTATGTTATTTGTTTACAAATAAATAAATAATAATAATAATGTCCTGTGTGTTAGGTCAAAGTCAATTAGAAAGTGTCGAGCGCACGGTAATGTGTGTATGTAATGTTGCAGAGCCGAACACGCCCGGCAAGTTCATAGTGTGGTTCCGCAACGAGACCACGCTACTGGTGCTGTGGCAGCCGCCCTACCCGCCTGGCTTCTACACGCATTACAAGGTACTATACTATACTATACTATACTACACCGCACTATTCACTTACATGCTCATTGACAACTGTTTACTATGACATTTGATCTCCTCATTTGAATAGTCGCATGTGAGGTTCCCAGCGAGCGGTCAGTCGGCGCCACTCGACCGAGCGGCTGACCTTAGCCGTGTCATGTATTAATATCTATCGCGCGCGTTATCCTTGCCATCGCTATGTTTTACCTAATCGGTGTCAGAACGCGGCGCACGTTCATAATTTAGGTTTTATTGGGCCGAAGCCGCGTTCAATGATCGGTAGAGTTGACTTGCGACACTTACGCAAGCCAACTGAATCTTGCGAGTGTGATTTCGCTAATGGATTGTTACGAACGGCCGAGTGGTCCGGCGCCGCCGCCGGTTGCGTAGCACAACCACTCGGCATGGCATCGCGGACCGAATGTTGCATAACCTTAATCTAACTCTATCCTTGATAGTTTATTCAACAGGTTAGACATTTCTTTTATGCATACCTTACAAACTTACAAAAAAGGTTCTAAAATGTAATATGATAAATGCTCGCCCTCGCCCTGGTATAAGGGCGAGGGCGAGCTACTACTTACATTCGTGCTACTCGGTGCTCAGACAAAATAGAGAATGGATTATAGCAGTAGGTTAGCGGCGGCAGGAAGCAGCGGCGTGCGTGGCGGTGTTGTGTGTGTGTGCAGTACCTACCCCAAGTCGGAGTTTTGCTGAAACATTTCTTCTTGATTTGACTGCCTTCATAGCTCAGTTGGTAGTAGCTCTGCCTTCTGCGCTGGAGGGCGTGGGTTCGATCCCCACCGATAACAAATATTTGTGTGGTGACCACAGATGTTTGTTCTCTGTCTGGGTGTTACATTGTATTCTATGTATGTATTCACAAAAAAAAAAGTATTTAAGTATTATATCAGCTACCTGGTTCCCATAGTACAAGCTCTGCTTAGTTTGGGGCTAGATAAGTGTTGTGTGGATTGTCCGCATTATTAAAAAAAAAAAATTGTTTACCAAAATGTTGTTTTCGTATGAGCACGTGTCTCCCTCTTTTGTATGGAAAATTGATGAGACATCAATTCGTTTCGATCGTTTTTACGTAATGTATTTTTGTTGTGTCATCTTTTGTCCGTACAATAGAGAGAGACGGTGTAGTGTAGTGTAGTGGTGGTTGTGGTGTGGTGCGCAGGTGTCGATAGTGCCGGGCGACGCGCGCGACTCGGAGCTGTACGTGGAGAAGGAGGGCGAGCCGCCGGGCCCGGCGCAGGCCGCCTTCAAGGGGCTGGTGCCGGGCCGCGCCTACAACATCTCCGTGCAGACCGTGTCCGAGCCCGAGATCTCGGCGCCCACCACGGCGCAGTACCGCACCGTGCCGCTGCGGCCCCGCAACGTCACCGCGCCGCCCCACCTGCTCACCGAGACCTCCTTCCAGGTCGAGTGGCTGCCGCCCCAAGACGAGAGGTCACTATCACATCACCTCTCCTCTCCTCTCCTCTCTACGGTAAGAGGGTACAGCAGGGTAAATACCGTTGTATAATGTGTGATTGCAGTGAGTTCGAGAAGTACCAGGTGTCGGTGTCGGGCGAGGCGCGGCGGCTGCCGGGCGTGGTGCGCGCGCGCCAGGAGCCGCCGCGCGCGCTGTTCGCCGCGCTCGAGCCCGGCGCGCACTACACCGTCACCGTCAAGACGATGTCGGGCAAGGTACGTACGCGTACCTACGCGCCGCATCACTCCCAGCATCACCCCCTCACGTGTGCGCCCGCATGTCGCAGGTGACGTCGTGGCCGGCGGTGACGGAGCTGACGCTGAAGCCGCTGCCGGTGGAGGGCGTGCGCGCGGCGGCGGCGGCGGCGGCGGGCGCGCGCGCGCTGCTCGTGCGCTGGCGGGCCGCGCCGGGCTCGCTGCAGGACGAGTACCGGCTCGAGTACCGCGCCAGGGGCACCGCCGCGGGCGCGGGCGCGGGGGGAGAGGACGCCTCCGCGCTGACCGCGCCCGCCGCCGCCACCGAGCTCACGCTCACGGCGCTGCTGCCCGGACGGAACTATACCGTGAGTACTACATACATCCTTACTTACATTACACAACACAACACAACACATTACGAAACAACTAACTATTTCAGGAATGCTATCATCTTTTTAGAATTCATTCCTCTCTAATATTTTCCAATGGTTTATTAAAAAGGCACGAATATAAATAACATGGAGACAAAATTTCAAACCGAAATAGTGTCCCAGAAGAAACAGACAGCAGGCTCGTATATTCTTTGACTACTAAAACGTCGTAAGCGCCATGGAAATGGAGGAGCTTCCTTGGTTCGTTTAGTAGCGGCAACAGCGAGTGTAGTGATGTTGTAACGGTGCGGTGTTCAGGTGTCGGTGATGGCGCTGTCCCGCGGCGTGCGCTCGAACGCGACGAGCGTGTGGGCGGCGACGCGGCCGCTGGCGCCGCTGCTGCTGAGCGCGGAGGCGGCCGCGCGCGCGCTGCGCCTCGTCTGGCGCAGTGACGTCACCTCGCACCAGGACGCCTACGAGCTGCGCTACCGGCGCCATCTCGACAACAACACCCACGACCGCGACCACCCCTATCTCACGGTCAGTACACGGCACCAAGGGTCACTTTACTATGTTGAACAAAACCACTGCTACGTGTGGCCCTTCGACCTTCGGTCACCTGTTTATAAGGGAGGAGGAATTACACAACATCCTGCCCAATGCCCATCGAAAGGACGATTAGTCTTTTTATAGATAAGCGAATAAATATGCTAGATTGATTCTACGACCAGTAGGCCTAAGATGACCGACGTGACATATTATGTCTTCGCGAGAAGACAAAATTTTGTCGACATCGATTCGTTTGTCGATTACGGTAAGATGAGCATCACGAGAGAGACAGCTGTCGTCGACGACTCGCCTATGTCGTGAAGACAAACCAGTGATCATTTCTTCCATATTCTACCATAATCTACCATTGTATTTTTATTTTTTAATGGTTTCGTTCATTCAATTTGATACCTGTGACTGAAAAAAAAAAACCCCGCCAAAACTAAAATAAAATAATAAGGAAGCAAACGGAATGAAAATGTAAGTAAATACCTATGGTACCTCTATTTATTGTTAAAAACCGATAGGACAAAATAGATTCATTGTATTCTCAAAATCGGTCAAACCTATGCTGCTAGCTATACTTGTTTGTCTTATTATTTCAGGGTAAGAAGTAACAGAATCCAAATAGAGTTTCTTTGCCGGTATAATATGTCCGCGCACTATGAATTTGCGGCAGGTGAATATAGCTCACTGCAAAGTGTCCAACAAATAACAGCGGGGTGGAACCGCCTCAAGACCGACGAGTTGAGCCTAGGTAGGACGGTGGACAGTGGAAAATTGTACGTTTTGATAGCAACCACACCTGTTTTGACCTTTTGCTATTTATCAATGAGGATTTTTAAAGTAGGTAAAAAAAATTATATATCGAGGGTGCAGTGTTAAAACCCTCGATAATATGTAAGTATTAGTTACTTTAATATACTCCGTAGTACATAACTACCAAGTTTTGTTTTCAGTGTCCATTGAGCCGTACCTAACTAAACTAACTCATAGAACTACACATGTACCTATTTATGTGCGTAGACTAAGCAGTTTGCACTAAAGGAATGATTGCAGGATGCAGGATAGAGAATACAGAAATACCTTTATGAGCATGTCCGTATATTAATGTATTTGTTTCTTTTCAGATTCCACGGGCCATCCACAAACCAAACATTCCACCTTACATAGGTATTTGCATAACTTGTAAATAATATACCTATTTTAATTTATGACAAATAAATTTATTTACACACAGAAAATTGTCTTTTTACCTAAATAATGTTGAACTAATGAAGAGGGCTTTCTTTGTAGGTGCTTATGGTTGATAAGGTTATTAAAAAATCAAGCTACCAATAGTGATAAATATTATTAAGGCTTTTGTAATATTCTATTCATTAACATAACGTAGAAGTTCTGCGCGTCTTTGGCCTTGCCGAAGCAGACCCGCAGGTGATAGAGGTCCTCTGCAGCCAAATCTCCGTTGATAACTTCTTCGTTTTCGACTCGTACATCTTCGTCCAATGTCACCCTGTTATTAAAATATTTTTACTAAAGTATTAGATAGGTAGGTAACTATACTCAGTTTTTACTTTGCATAAATTCGTAGTGTAGTAGGTAGTTCGTAGTTGGTATACTGAGATCCAATGAAACTTCTTCACTATTTAAACATTGAGTGAATTGGGTAAATGTATGAGAAGTGTTGACTCACACTAACCTAATTTGTTATTATTAATTTTAGACCTTTACAATAACATTATAAGCAGGATAACACATAGAAATCTATGGGTAGTTAACCTCAAATGAACTAGGTACTACCTTCGAATGCACCGCCCGCAGCAAGGTAGGCCCCTACTAGTTTTAGGCTCTAAATCGGGTTTTAGACGTTTGATGAGGTAGAATTCCCAGGGTTTTGATAATCTCCAGAGGCACTGAAACTCTATCTGAACAACATCAAAAAGATCACATACCACATACGTCTCTGATTATTTTCCGTTGAATCTTTCTGTTTTGCTTATCAGCGTACATCGCAATAAGATGATTATAGTAAGGTATCGCCATCCCTTGAAAAGTTAGCAAAACAAAATCTAAAAGACAAGCGGAAGACTTATCTCGTTTTCAAAAACTGTCGACGAGAAACTTTCCCGCGCAGAAACGTCAAAAGACGAGAAAATATGGCGGTCATCTTACCATTTGACGACAAAATTCAAAAATCAAAATTCGAATTCCGAGTAAGTCTTCATTTGGCAGATGATGACGACATAATAGGCGGTCATCTTAGCTCGTGTAGAGATATAGACATATCTCTACTTTTGACGAGATAAATCGACTCTCGTGGCGGTCATCTTAGGCCTACAGGTCTATTAATTGATAAATACCTAAATACAATATACTAGCGCGCAACTAATAGTATAGGTTAACACAAGTTCCAGTCTAGGCGAATACTAAACAAAATAGGTAAATCGATATCCAATAAGCACAATCAACGACATACATAAGGTAAGTAGTCATTGGAACAAAATGAAATAATAACAACATTTTAGTGAAGTGCAAGCAACAACTTGAATAAGGTGCGCTGTAACAAGATGCGTATGTGTGTACAGTTGGAGAGCGTGGACACGCACGCGGAGCTGCGCGACCTGTTCCCGGGGGCCGTGTACGAGCTGCAGCTGGCGGCGCGCAGCCACGGCCTGCTCAGCGAGAACCAGACGCTGTACCAGCCCGTCTGTCAGTACCGAGCGCCTAGCGCCCAGCGTCTAGCGCCTAGCGCCCCGCGCCCCGGGACACTACTATAGAGTATGCATGCGCGCAGGTCCCCTGCCGCCGGTGGCGCTGTCGGTGGCGCGCGCCACGTCCAACAGCGCGCGCGCCGCGTGGACGGGCCCCGCGGCCGGCGCGCTCGGCAGCTACACGCTGCGCTACCGCACCGAGCACGCCGCGCTCTGGCGCACGCTGCCGTCCCTCGCGCCGCACCACACGCACGCAGAGGTAGCGCATAGTCTAGCCTAGCCTAGCCCGACCTACACTACAGTACACTACAGTACAGCACACGAGGCGCGTGTTCCAGATCGGCAACCTGACGCACGGCGAGCGCTACGTGATCGAGCTGGACACGATGAGCGAGGCGGTGAGCGGCGTCGCCAGCGTGCCCAGCCGCCAGCCGCTCAGCGCCGAGCACACCGTGCGTGAGTACTCGCCCCGCGCCCCGCGCCCCGCGCCCCGCGCCGGCCCTGGAGTGGCACTGGAGTGACGCGCGCCTGTCTATGTGTACGCGTGTGTATGTGTGTGCAGGTCCCAACCCCGTGTCGAACGTGGCGCAGCTGGTGGACACGCGCAACCTCACGCTGGAGTGGCCGCGCGGCGCCGGCCGCGTCGACAACTACTCCATCAGGGTGTGGCCCAGGGATCCCGACGAGGTACAACCTACTCTTACTCACGCTCAACCATTTATTCATATCATTCAAAATACACAGGAGCTGCATGTGATCCTTGAGATGAGATGGTTCGTATGTAGTTGTGTGGTGTTGTGTTGTGTGGCAGAGCGGCTCGGGCGCGGTGGTGTCGCTGGTGGTGGCGGCGGGGGCGGGCGCAGGGGGCGCAGGGGGCGCAGGGGGCGTGGCGCGCGTGCTGCTGGGCGCGCTGCAGCCGGGCCGCGGGTACTCCATCTCCATCGCCGCGCACTCCTACAACCTCACCAGCGACCTCTTCACCATGGACACGAGGACCAGTCAGTACCTACCGCCGCATTTATTCATTCCATCACATGCACATTTATTAGGGTTCCGTAGTCAAATGGCAAAAACGGAACCCTTATAGATTCGTCATGTCTGTCTGTCCGTCCGTATGTCACAGCCACAGTCGTTTTTTGAATACGGCATTAATCGTAAACCGCAATGTACCTTTCGACGAACTAATAGAACTTCTATATTGCTATGCCCTGAACATTAGGGCCTATTATGTATTTACCATTTTTAACTTTAAGACCTCACCATGTAACATAATAATTGCAATAAATAATATGAGTATGAGTATTATATTACTTACTGCTACGGAACCCTTCATGGGCGAGTCCGACTCGCACTTGGCCGCTTTTTCATAGACGAGCAGCTCTCGCTAATGTGCCTACCTAGTGTCACGCACTGTACTTTAATTCAAATATTGTCTTAGATTTGGTAATTTGTTTGAGCTTATTCATTGGTAGGTAAGATGTCTAGTTTGGGTGTGTTTTTTGAGTGAACCATGTGGTTTTCCAGGGCCGCTGATCCTGTCTGAAATGACCATCGTTAACGAAGCCGACAACGCCGAGGGAGACGACAAAAACGAAACGTTGCCGAGCATCTTGGTGAGTCCATCCTCTCGCTGATGACGACGTTGATGCTGAAGGTGGAGTGGAGGGGAGGGGAGGGGAGGCGAGGCGAGGCGAGGGGAGAGGGGAGTGGGTCTCACCGGGCGGGGCGGTCGGCTCGTTGTTGCAGGTGACGTACACGCCGACGCCGGAGAGCGCGACGCGCTTCGACTCGTACCGGTTCCGCCTGGAGCCGGGCGAGTCCATCCCCGCGGAGGCGCGGCCGGCGCGGGAGGGAGACGGGGCAGACGGGAGAGACGGGGAGGACGAGGGAGCGGGATGGCGCGAGGCGGTGCGCGCGGCGGGCGGCGGCACGGCGCGGCGCGTGCTGTTCGCGCGGCTGGTGCCCGGCGCGCTCTACAACGTCACCATGTGGACGCTCTCGCACAACGTCACCTCGCACCCCGTGCAGCGGCAGGCGAGGCTCTGTGAGTAGAGTACCGGCTCGCATCCTGTGTGCCTCTATAATGTAATGTAATGTGACATGTCGTGTTGTGTCGCGGTAGATCCGCGCGCGGTGGCCTGGGTGAACGCGACGCTGACGGAGGCGCGGCGCGTGACGCTGGCGTGGCCGCGCCCCGCCGGCGTGTACTCCGACTTCGAGGTGCAGTACCTCGCCGCCAAGGACACGCTGCAGACGCATCTCACGCACACGCGCGAGATCACGCTCACCGACCTCAGGCCGCATACGCTCTACACCTTCACCGTCGTCGTGAGTCCATCAATACTATCTAAATAAATACCTACCTGCATATAGATCAATCTGAGTGTTCACTAACACTCATTAAAGAAGAGTGCATGCAGCGAAAATGCTAATGTTGAGATGGACGGGTGGAATAAGTAAATCAGGGGCAGCTTGAATGTGGGCGCGCGCCGGCACCGGAGCAATAATAGGCTTGCGAGGGATGGGCAATGGGCATGTCAGTGCAGTTGTGTATATAAGACATATATTGTAGTGGGGTGTGTGTGTGTGTGTAGGTCCGCGCGGGCAGTGCGCTGCGCACGGTGTCGCGCGCGGTGTCGCTGCGGGTGGGCACGGCGCAGGCGCCGCCGCCCGCGCCGCGCGCCTTCCGCCCGCTCGACGTGGCGC
Organism: Thera britannica; assembly: GCA_939531255.2. NCBI lineage: Eukaryota > Metazoa > Arthropoda > Insecta > Lepidoptera > Geometridae > Thera > Thera britannica. The sequence goes on along the minus strand of OW618040.2, from coordinate 190,382 downwards.
CCGCGCACCTCGCCCTGCGCTGGGAGCTGCCGCCCGCCGACGCCAACGGAGACCTCGTGCGCTTCCAGCTCGACTACTGGCCGCAGCACCAGCCGCATCTCGTGCAGACCATCGAGTTCCCGGCCGACGGTAAGCGCCGCACCCTAGCCTAGGTACTCTATCCGCATGGGATGCGATGCGATGGACGTGTGTGTTGCAGCTCGCTCGGGCTCGGTGTCGGGGCTGGTGCCGGGCGGCACGTACGAGTTCTCGCTGCGCGCGGAGACGGGCGGCGGCGCGGGCGCGGCGGCGCGCCTCACGCAGCACATGGCCATCGGCGCGCCGCCGCGCCCGCCCGCCTCCGCGCTGCCGGTGCCGGCGCAGGCCACGCCCACCACGGTGGCGGTGCGCTTCCGCGCCGACTACTTCTCCCCCGCCAACGGGAACGTGACCGCCTACACGCTCGTGGTGGCGGAGGAGCCGGCCGCCGCGCCCCCCGCGCCCCTCGCGCCCGCGCCCCTCGCGTCCGCCGCCCCCGCCGCCGCGCCGCCCCGCATGCCGTCGTGGCACGACGTGCAGCGGCTCTCCGTGTGGCCGCCCTACCAGGTGAGCGACACACCCCAACACCTCGATAGATGACCTCCTAATCCTGTTAAGTACCTACATAAATGTATAATGTGTCTTATCTAATCCTGTTGTAAAGGTTAGCTTGTTAACCTTTCAATAGAAATAAATAAATACCATTTGTGTTTGTCGTAATGCTTCAGAAGGGGGAAAATGACGTGTGCTCAGGTAATATTTGCATTTGTAGTGATGAACAGAATCTATGTATATTGGCGCATCGCTCGTAGCTTCGGTCCGGGTAATGATAAGACTAGGAGGAGCATGGGAAGTCGGAAAGCCGGCGTCCAAGTAATGTTTGTTCGGCGCTGAGTGTGTGCGTGTGTCGTGCGTGTGTGCAGGTGACGGAGGCGTACTACCCGTTCGGCGCGTCCTCCGTGGAGGAGTTCACGGTGGGGGCGGAGCGCTGCGAGGCGGCGGCAGGGGGCGCAGGGGGCGGGGCAGGGGCGCCGGACGCGCGGCGCTACTGCAACGGCCCGCTGAAGGCGAACACCAAGTACTACGTGAAGCTGCGCGCCTTCACCGCGCCCGACAAGTACACCGACACGCACTACACCATCGTGCACACAGGTACCTGCTGCCCCCTTCCCCCCCCCCCCCCCCCCACCTCACCTACACTATAGTAACACAGCATGCCTCTCCACCACCAGCCAGGAAACACAGAAATGCTGCTTCACGGCAGAAATAGGCATGGTGGTAGTACGCACCCGGACTAAAATAGATTACACATAATTTATCTTACAACTAAAACACAAACATAGAGTAGGTAGGTATCAAATTTTCATATGCTATGCTAGGTCGGCAAATCTGTTTGCATTAATTTAACCTTGCTTGTTTTCAAATAAAATCTATATCAAAAGTTATTGATTTTATGTCACAATAGTACAAAGTTCATAGTTTTTAATCCTTTTTCACTTCATCATCATCATAGGCTTAAGAAGTCCACTGCTGGACATAGGCCTCCCCTACACGTTTCCAGGAAGAACGATTCTGAGCCCTTTTCCATCCAGCGACTTCCCGCGCTCTTAACAATGTCTTCAGTCCATTTGGTGGGTGGGCGCCCTACGTACATTTTTCGCTTAAATCTTTCTTTTTCTCGTAGTCATGGTATAAAGTATAGTATGCAACTCTTGAATAAAACGGATTTGTATCGAGGGCCATGAATCACTCGCGTCGTTTAGGATTCTAACACTTGAATCAGAATCCTTTATTTGCTCGTGGATCACCTATGACCCTCGATTTAAATCCGTCTTTTATTCACTAGTTGCATAATATACTATTGTTTGCATGATATTTCATTTCCAACTCGGCATTTTGTAAGTTAAAATAACTTACGTTGGTCTTCCATTGGGGCCGTTGAGGAAAAACACCAACAAGAGACAATACAAATAAGTGGGTGTGTTATTTGTCACTTTGCGGCTTAATAATAATCACTAAAATGTTGCACGCGCCTACTGGCATGCACACACATGAAATGTGCGGTGCATGTGAGTAGAGCAGAGCGGGCGAGCGAAGCGAGGCCAGCGAGTGAGGGGTGTGTGTGCGTGTGTGTGTGTGGTGTTGCAGAGGTGGACAACACGGGCTGGATGATCGGCGTGGGCGCGGGGCTGGCGGCGCTGTGCGCGTGCGCGCTGGCGGGGCTGGCGGCGCGGCGCGCGCGGGCGCGGCGGCGGGGCGCGCGCGGGGGCGGCGCGGGCGCGGGGGGCGCCGCGGGGGCCGGGGCCGCGCCCGCCCCGCGCACCACGCGCCCCGTGCGCGTCGCCGACTTCCTCGAGCACTACCGCCTGATGGCCGCCGACTCCGACTTCCGCTTCAGCGAGGAGTTCGAGGAGCTGAAGGGCGTGGGGCGCGACCAGCCCACGTCCGCCGCCGACCTGCCCGTGAACCGGCCCAAGAACCGCTTCACCAACATCCTGCCGTACGACCACTCGCGCTACAAGCTGCGCCCCGTCGACGACGAGGAGGGCTCCGACTACATCAACGCCAACTACGTGCCGGGACACGCCTCGCCCAGGGAGTTCATCGTCACGCAGGTGAAGCTCACCCTGCCCCTCTCCCTTCCTCGTCGTCGGGCCATGTGGCATGGGGATAACGAGTGATGGTGTGGTGTGGTGTTGTGTTGTGTTGTCAGGGTCCGCTGCACTCGACGCGCGACGACTTCTGGCGCATGTGCTGGGAGAGCGGCGCGCGCGGGATCGTGATGCTGACGCGGTGCGTGGAGAAGGGCCGCGAGAAGTGCGACCGCTACTGGCCGTACGACACGCGGCCCGTCTACTACGGAGACATCGCCGTCACCGCGCTCAACGAGAGCCGCTACCCCGACTGGACGGTGGGTGCGCGGCGCGGTGCGGTGCCCGGCCGCGGCCGTGCCGTGGGACGCATGCGCTGCCACTCTCTCTCTCTCTCTCTGTCTCTCTCTCTGTGTGCAGGTGACTGAGCTGATGGTGTCGCGCGGCAGCGAGCAGCGCGTCGTGAAGCACTTCCACTTCACGACGTGGCCCGACTTCGGCGTGCCCGAGCCGCCCGAGACCCTCGCGCGCTTCGTGCGCGCCTTCCGCGAGCGCTGCCCGCCCGACGCGAGGCCCGTGGTGCGTGCTGTAGGAGGGGGAGGGGGGTAGGGAGGGAGCGCCGCTATCATAGCTAGCGCTGTGCTTGTAACGCGTGTCTGGTGCAGGTGGTGCACTGCAGCGCGGGCGTGGGCCGCTCGGGCACGTTCATCACGCTGGACACGGCGCTGGCGCAGCTGGCGCACGGCGCGGACGCGCTGGACGTGTTCGGCATGGTGCACGCGATGCGGCGCGAGCGCGTGTGGATGGTGCAGACGGAGCAGCAGTACATCTGCATCCACCAGTGCCTCGTGGCCGTGCTGGAGGGGCAGGACCTGCAGCCGCCGCAGCACCCGCACCCCCACCACCACCACCACAACAACCCCGCCTTCGAAGGTACCCACTCACCCCGCCACCCACTCCATTCATTATGACCCGAACACCCCGTCGCGGGACGACAGTGCAGATCTTATTCCCCCAACGCAATAAGAATTAGAGCCATTGTTTTCTACGAGGATCCTGCTATATTAAACGGATTATTGTTTTGGAACAGCATGGCTTAAATAAAGCGAGATCAGCAAAAACTAATTTTGTTTCGATCGAGGAACTGATAGATCATGGTTGAACGGTAGCCGTAATTAACCCTGACTTCAGCAAGGCCTTCGACAAGATAAATTACCATTTACTGTTTAAACAACTTTCAATGACTGGAGTAGTTGATATATTATATTCTAAAGTGAGGCAGGTCTTTATTGACAGATAAGAGGTATTAGGTTGTAGTGAGCGATCACTCATCTTTCAGATTGCTCTCTTAGGAGTTACTCAAGGCTTTCATTTGGGTTCGTTTCTTTTAATTCTTTTATTGGTCATATTGGTAAATATCCATGTTTCGTATGTTTGCGGACTCTTATAATATTATATACCTCTAGTATAATATGGCGTTAGTGAAGTATGCACGGGTGTGTAAAGTAAGTTGCAAGTGGTGACTGTAACTGTAGACTAGTGTCCTGTACACGCAGATTGTCGACCTTCGACTGAAAGTACCGATGCGTTGCTAGGCGTGGGCGTGGGCGTGGGCGTGGGCGTGGGTGTGGGAGCTGAGGGAAGGTGACGTCACGGCGCAGGTACCTGCACTGCTGTACTGGTGTGCTAGTGTGCTTGTGTGCGAGTGTGCGTGTGCAGAGCATAGTGATACGCTAAGCAATGTGCATGGGATGTGTTGTACTCGGGTATAGCCGCCGCGCGCGTGCTACCACCCTCCTCTAGCGTACCACCCACCACCCACCACCCACCACCCCGCTGATCCTCATCGCATCCTACCTAACCCATCGCACTCGGACTCTCTTTTCCCGATACCTTTTTATTCTTTCCATCTCATTCTTTCTCTGTCTCTCATACACACAATTCGGCCTCATTCCCGGAAACTGGCATGTTCCGACATCCGTGTGCGACAACAGTAGATTAACAATTTCTATTATACATTTCTCATTCAAACTGGAAAGGGGCAGATAGCAGCTAAAGATAATAATCTATATTTATTTGTAAAAGAATCATAACAAACAAACCATTCGCAAAAACATAGTTTTTTTTATTAATTCACGTTTAATATACTCTAGGAAGGTTTGTTAATTAAAAAGTGCTCGCTGTCACTTTTGAATTAACAAACCTTCCTAGAGTAAAGATTATTCACATTTTTATGTTAAATAATGTAAATAAATGTCATGTTGCAGATGACGAGGGCATCGCCGAGTCCGGCATGTGACGCGGCGGCGGCGGACCCAAGCACGGACGGACGGACGGACGCACGGATGGACGCACGGATGGACGCACGGATGGACGCACGGATGGACGCACGGATGGACGGACGGACGGACACGCGGCAGCTATGAGGGTATAGGGCGGTTCCAGCGCGATGCAGCTCGTTACGAACAAGGCTGCTAGTACCTATCTATTGTTATTTAATTATGAATAGCCTATTTTGATATTCTTTTTGTATACATATTTTTGATATTGTATAATTATTTGTATTGTAATGACTAAGGAGCGAGGGTGCGGTCGCAGGCACGGGAAGTGTACTTACAGTGAGCGCTAGCCGCCACATGAATCTCAAAAGTGTACTTAATTTGTTTATGGAGCTGCTCACCGCAACTATCTATGACTATTGTCTGTTGATTTATGTTTTATTGAACTTATCTATGTAGTTATTGTAAATACGAAGTAGCGGCGAGTACATATATTATACTAGGTTAACAGAAATGGGTGCCTTCTAAGTCTTCTTATATAATAAAAGTGAAAGTTACACAGTTATATTTTTATGTACATGTCCTTAGCTAAATATTGTGAACATTATTTAGTTGCTAGTAAAATATAAAGAATTTTTGTCGGAGGTACTCATATTTATTTGAATTATATTCGAACAATTTGATATTTTATCAATAAATAATATAATTGCGTCGTCTCGTATTGACCGCACGGGCACGCTCTTGTACCCATATTACAATACCATGAGAAGCAATCGATACATTCCTATTGAATAAGTCATTAAACAGGAAAAATATACACCTAAAGTAGTAAGTAAAATATTTTTATAAAATAAAAGGATCGACTAGGTGCTAGGTACCTACCTACACGTTATGAACGGTTGCTACGCATTAGGAATGCGACAGCTATAGTCGGATTTTTAATTAAACGAAGCCAGCTGACGTTTACTGTGTTGTCAGTTTTTGATGAAATAAAAATAGTGTTGTGACAAAGTGAATGATTGAAAAAACTCCTGAATTAATTAAATTGCCTCGATTGTCTAGTGAACAGTTAGTGTGCCGAACCAATGACGTGCTTGGTTGAGGATCCGTATCGTTTGCGCGAAACAATATACCAACAAATAACACAACAATTACCTCAAACACAACGTAACGAAAAACTTACAAACACAATAACTAAACAGCGTGAGCGCAGAAAAAAACATTTTTGCTATCAGACCAGAGGTTAGAAGCCGAATTAAAAACAAAATGGTGACCGACGCGCGCGGCGTTCATCGGTGTTGGCACTAGTCTCCGCGCCGCGCTTTGTTATAAACCGTCAAAAAACTTATTGTAGTTACATACTACTAGTAACTTATATCAGAGCACTTTATACAATTTTTTATACAAATTTCTTTTATAGTTTGAAATTATTAAATATTCACACTCATTGTTCATTCATCTGATTGAACGAGAACTGAGCGCATCACTATTACTTTAAATATGGCAACATTATTTTACAAAGTGGCATTAGCTACTGTCAGTCGGTATCGTATAGTTAAAAATCCGAGTTATTTGTATTGTATTGTAGCGGAGCACACAGTAGGTGACGTCACGCGACTCGGCTCTACTAACAACCTAATCAAAGGCGAGCTTTACTGACAATCATGCAATATATTTTTGAATGACATTCCTATGTGTACTGATTTTTTTTCGTCTCCCTAGAATTGTGACCATACCTAGGTAGTTTTATCTTAATGTGATGGATGACATACTCATATTTTAAACAATGATAAAATTATATTTTTATTTTTATTATCTTGAGTGGCGCTTCGCAGTAGTTTGAGTTTTTTACTATATTAGGTATCCCCTTTGCAGCTTAGCAGTGACTGATTAATTAATTTTCTTTTCTAAAATTAAGAATGTTACCCACCCACTCCACTTAACACAATGGTTAACTGGAAGAAAATGCTAATTAGCATTAAGTTCGCCTATTTAATAAATATTTTATTAAGTATTTTGTGCAATAATGTATTTTCTAATCTAATGTAATTGAAGATTTACAAAAAGCTAAGTTTTCAGGACCAGAAGCAGGCGCTTTATTTATTTCATAATAAGGTTCTTGAGTACCTCATTGTCCGGACCTTGTCAGTAGAAGGAGAGTGACTGGCTGACTGCTGGCAATTGCCACTCTTTAGAGGGGACAGGGACAGGGCGTCCCACGGATATGCCAATTGCCACATGAAGGGAAAGTACCTGGAATATTGTACATGGAACATTTTAATGAAAGAAGACATTATTTGAATTAAAAAAAACATTTAAATAATTGCATGGTTGAACCAGGAATCGAACCCGTCACACAAGATAAATAATCACCCTGAAAAGTAATCTTGACCTGCCTTGCTATTAGTTAGGGAGGCGAGGTAGCTAAATGGCGTAATTCAACGGCGCCGTCGAGACCTATCAAAATCGAAAGATAAAATAATTTCGAAAAGAAAAGCTCGTATGGCAAAAACCATTTTAGCGGTGGGTTTGGCGTGTACGGTTTTTCAAAAATGTAAAAAAAAACAGTTACTTGGGCATTCTCGAGCGCGTCAGATATTCATACTACGTATGCCCCGAGTGCCTCTGATAACAACGGTATACTAATCTGCCGGTTTGCGTGGTGGGGGTAGGCATATAAAGTAGTCAAAAATGCAAAAAAAAAAAAATTTACTCGAGCGCGTCAGATTTTCGGAAGGGGTGTTAGGCAGGCCCCAAGGAAGCTCCCTTTAAAAAAACTGACGATTTCGGCGTGGCGATAAGTTACGATGAATTTTTGAAAATGCAAAAAAAAATAGTTTTTTTGAAATACTCGAGCGCGTCAGATTTTCATAGGGGAGGTTTATCTCGGTATCCAGAAAGCATATTTTTTTAATCTGACAAAAATGTTGGTGGGTTCTCTTAATCTGACCGAAAAAGGTTTTTTGGTTTCTTTTTTTTCCTTTCTTTGGACAAAAATGTAAAGAGACCTTTTTTGTGTAAAATAAAATTACCTTTTTTGTTTATTTAAACTTTTCTTTTGTAATATGTATCGTTTCATTTTCATTTCATTTCATTTATTCACGAACAATCCTTTTACAAATTGTGTTTGAATGTTAACTATAAACTAACATGCTACAAAAAAAAAAAAAAAACATTAAAATACAGTCATCAATTAAAATAAATACCTACACATAAAGAAACAAAAACAAATGTCAGAATAAATTAAAATATCAATAATAAATCAAAATGTCACGTCTGGGAGTCAATGAATTCATCAATTGAATAAAAACACCCATCCAACAAGAGCTTTTTTAGGTGTGTGTTAAATTTGACAGGGCTTTCCAAACATTTCAACTCAACCGGTAATGCGTTAAACAATTTGACGGCTTGATACCGACAACAGTGTTTTGAAATTTGTAATTTCGCAGTAAAAGGCATATCAATATTCTTCCTCCTAGTTAGCAATCTGGTCTGCCTTTGAGGCAAAGTCTCATATTTTAACGGATGCTTCACAATATCTTTAAGAATTACTAGTAAGTATAGTGAAGGGACGGTCAAGATCCGTAGGTTTTTAAAATATTCCCTACATGACTCCCATGAGGGTATACGTACCATTGTGCGAATTGCTCGTTTTTGTATGACAAACGCTTTTCTAGTATTGTAAGCGTAGCTGTTGCCCCAGAATTTAATACTGTGCCTTAACTTAGACTCGACCAATGCGTAATAGACGTTCTTAAGTTGCTCAAGACTCACCTCATCTCGCAGGCTTCTTAGAGCGTAGCATGCGGAACTTATGTAGTTCTCTATAGAGTCTAGTTCCATTTTCCAATTCAAAGATTGATCTATGTAGATCCCCAAAAATCTTACATTGTCTACAAAAGTTACATTTACTCCTTCGCTTATAATATTTATTGTTTCCTTCTTGTTAGCAGTGGGTCTAAATAGAATGGCATTTGTTTTATTCACATTAAGTTTTAAATTATTAACACTGAACCATTTATTAAATGCCTCTAAGGCATTGTGTACCTTACTCTCAAGATCATGCATGCTAGTTGATGGAATGATTGCATTGGTATCATCTGCGTAAATTGCTAATTTGATTTCGGGTACACAATTACGCATATGTTCAATGAGATCATTAAGGAATACAATAAAAAATATAGGTCCCAGTATCGATCCCTGTGGAACCCCTCGTCTTGTGACAACCATCTGCGACTTGGTGACCACTTCCTTATTATTAACTATAGACTTGAACTCAACAAATTGTTTTCTGTTGGTTAAGTAGGATGTAATTAAACTTAACGCGAAACCTCTAACACCGTAGTGTTCAAGCTTTGCTAGCAGTAAATTATGGTCAACGGTATCAAAAGCGGAGGACAGATCCAAAAATAGACCTGCAACCTTGTTCTTTTTGTTCAAATTAACTACAAGATCATTAATTAAAGAGTCAATTGCATCCACAGTACCTATCCCAAATTGGTAGCCAAATTGATATTCGCTTATTATCTTGTTTAGATTAAGGTGAGACACAAGTCTGTCTTTTATAATCTTTTCAAATATCTTAGAAATTATTGGTAATAGCGATATAGGTCTATAATTCTTGGGGTCAGATCTCTTTCCCTTTTTCAAGATTGGAACTATTTTGGCTATTTTTAACTGATCTGGGAAAATACCTCGTTGTATACAGTTGTTGAAAAAATTTGACAGTGGTGCAGCAAGATAGTCAATGTTATCTTTTATTACGCAAATTGGGACTCCATCATAGCCAAAAGAGTGTTTAGTTTCCATTTTTTTTATTATAATTTTTATCTCACTTTTATTTGTATGTCCCATTTCCATATCATTATTTATTCTGCTTAAATTATTTGTTAAAAATGTCAAACCTAAAGATTTATTAAATATATTTTCGTCATTAAAGCTAAGGTCAAATTGTTGTGAAAAAATGTCAGCTATTTTTTGAGAGTCATCAACAACAGTATTATCATTAACCTTAAGCATAAGTTTGTCGCAGTTTTTCTTAAGCGTGCTATTTCTGTGTTTGTTTACTATAGACCACAAACGTTTTGTTTTATTGCCTGCTTTATCTAATTCCTTGCCAACTGATGCCTTCTTTGCGGCCGCTATAACCTTTTTATATATTTTTAAATATTTATTCTTATAAGAAATTATAGACTTATGGCACGTGCTTTTGTTCATAGTACTTAAAAATCGCTTCATTTTACTTGCGTTTTTTATACCATACGATATCCAATTAATTTTATATTGTTTTTTAGCATTGATTTTTATACTTTTGGTTTTGAAACTGGTTTGAAATATAGTTTGAAAGCCCTTCAGGAAGCCATTAACATTACATGATTCTAGATCAGAACTTATAAGACTTTGCCTAAAAGATTGCTTGTTGGCATCAGAAAATATTCTTCGTTTTGCCATAGTATGAGATTGTTCCAGTTCCTGTTTTGTGTGCTTACTTTGCAGACTAAGACTGCAAAAGATCCCTGCATGACCATCTGCTAGTTTATTGTGATCAATTTCCGTTCCAACAATACAATCATTTGGTAAGTTAGTTACAATATTATCTATACACGACTCTGCGTTATTACGAATGAAAGTGCAAGAGTTTATGAGATGTTTAAAGTTGTAACATTTTAGAAGCGTGAGAAATTCGCACCTATATTTACTGTCTTTACAAACATCAATGTTGAAAGTGTTCGCGACTTATATGCCGTAACGCGTTCTTAGGAAGACGAAATGGCTCCTCCACACTTCCGGTCATGCGGAAACCGGCAGATTTTGTATTTTTAGTAAGTTTTAGATTATATTCTTCAAAATAAAAATAAAAAAAATCGCGCTCGAGAATGCCGGATTAACGTTTTTTTTTTACAAGTTCGCGACCCTATAACTCGGCGGCGTCAAGGACTTATCGTCAGATTAGTTAAATTTAGTCTTTAAACACTAAAATCGACCCCCAATATCTAAATCTGACGCGCTCGAGTATTTCAGACTATCCATTTTTTTTTACTAATCTGATCGTCTATCCTAGGCGCGCGTCACTACATATAGAGCTAAATACTTTACAAGGTTTTTCTATTAGGTCTAAGGTATCTCTCATATCTTGAACTGCCACGCTCGAGTATTTCCGAAAATTCCCCTATTCGCCTCCCTAACTATATAAAAAGCAAGGCAGGTATAAGCCGGAAGCCGGATAAGTATTAAAAACAACAAAACAAAAATAACTATTTATTGACTGGCCTCTAGCTCAGTTGGTAGTAGCTCGGCCTTCTGCGCCGTTGGTTCGATCCCCACCGAGAACAAATATTTGTGTGGTGAACATAAATGTTTGTTCTCTGTCTGGGTGTTATATTGTATTCTATGTATGTATCGATAACCCGTCTGCTCTAACACAGTGTGCATTTTACGTGCCCGACCATTATCTGCGTGCGCGCGCGCGTCGTTTGTTCGCGCCGCCTGTGTTCCGCACCGCTACCGCGCGGTTTGCCCCCACAGCGAACGCACTCACACTTCTCAACACTCTTGATTGCTCAGAAACCTGAGGTAGACGTGTTTCACATGAAACTCCATGTATTCTCTGTCACCTTTATACGTTACAACTTTTATAACTAATTGAACTAAAAAGTTAAAAATAAAACTGCGATTAGTTATAAAAGCGTTTTTTTTTAGTTTTTTGAACCATAATTTATTTTTTACTTTTTAGTATTTTTTTTTTCTTATTATTGCATTGTCATTGACCTTTGACAGGTGTGCAAAGTTTGAATCAATACCTAAATGCATACAGGTAACATCTGGGTAACATACAAAAAAAAGAATTGACTGAACACTGCTGATGCTGGTGCGATTGCGAGCGAGTTGCGAACAGAGAAAGCATATTATTATATCATGTATTATAGTAATCTGTGATATATATTTAATCAATCTGTGGCAGACAGTCATTCACTCGTTCAGTTCAATATTTTGCTGAGGCCGATAGCAGTGATACCAGAATAGGGGTAGTCCCCCCAAACGTAGGGGTTTTTTATGGCTATGAGAGGATGTTTGGAGGGAAAAAACTGGGTTTGGAGGGAATTGGGGGATTTCTATTCAGTACAATAACTTCGTGTACTAAATTTTCCACACATGATTCGCTAGGAAAGCACAATTCTAACCATGATGACAACCGAGTGAATATAGCTATCCACACTGCTGAATCCATTCTAAAAATAAAGTAAACATTACTAGACAGATGCATTCATTTTAAACCTACCTTGTGAATGCTAAACAAGTTTTACTCTGAAAAAATGTACGGGACTGCAGATGACGGATGTGAAGATGGTGAACAATTAAAGTTAATGCTGAAATAGTATAAAATAAAATAACTCCTTTATTTTGACTTCAATTTTAACGAAAGACACGAAATTGATTGTATTTAATTAAGATTCTGCACTTTGTGGGGGGATTTTTCTTTATACCCCGAGTTGTGGGGGGATTTTTGGCAAGATTTGGGGAGAATGCGAAACCGCAATCTGGCATCACTGGCCGAGAGCCTAGCTAGTACTCTTTCTTTCTTCCTTTCTTGCTTGCTTGATAAAAGTTTGTGTGTGTGTGTGTGTACAAGAAAGAAACCGCTTGCTTGTCTTGTCGCGGTTCGTGTGCTTCTACAAAATTGACTTTCATCGCCTCGTAAGTTTGTGAATTTCATCCTAGAGTTAGGGTGCATTTAGTGACAAAAACGGTTTCAAAAATGTGGGTGTGAATGACCAAAATGGATTTCTTTCGCCAAAACGACAATGATCATTCGATCGGATCGTGTCGATGCGTCACCCTTGTGAGGCATTCTAGACGAATTACAGTCTTTTGTACGTCTAATTGAATCGAAATCTCACTTATGATATCTAGTATTGATGCGGGTGGACATCTTTCATAGGAGGGAAACAATACCAAACAGATGTAAGATGCATTCTAACCTATCAATAATGGTCGATCGGAGTCCAGTAACCCCGTGGCTGCAGAGCCCAGTTTGCGCCAGAACGGCGGCTGCGCGCCACCACGTATGTCTGTGCTCTCTTGCTGTGTTCACCATTCGACCAGGCACTCGTATCCTACACTTATATTCTAAAAACACCAAATGTTATCTTTGTTTCAAATTTCAGGTTTTAGATGAATCTAGGTTCCAAGATGTCATTTACAGCTATGACCTTAATACAATATATTGACAGACAGAGCTTTCAACCTGTATTTTGTAAGATCTTTTACATAACAAAAATCAAAATATCAATGAAGTTCCAGTCTGGTGCCACTCCAACTTAGGGAGACGTAGGCAATACAAAAGCAAAAGTTTCAAACACTTCACAGACTCACAGTTCATACATATATGTACTTGTAACATTCAATAGATATTGCATTTGCCTTTTACATTCTCCCAAATTATTCACCCATTATTGTTCAAATAAGTGTTCTAATAGCTCACTGGATGGTAGAAGTTTATTATCTAAATGTTCAATGCAGCATCTACAGTTTAAATAATAATATATGGCACACACCGGGGATAACAAGTCTCACAGCTTAGACTCATTAGTTGTAGCGTTTATGCAAGTTAGGGATTCATTCAAACCAAGTTTTTAAATTATTTATTTGTCAATGCAACCATTTTGTACACTTCATTTTGTTCACAACAGAACACTCCACCACAGAAACATTGTCTGTAAGTGACACATATTATTAGCAAGCTGTGCGAAATGCTACGAGCCAGCGGCCTACTTGCTAAAACCAGAACTCACTAAGAGTATGAATCAAAAAATTTGCTGGCTATTCTCACATGAAAGTTGAGTTTCCGAATGTTGGGTGTACATTTAGACATGATTTGTAAGAAGGATTGTTAATAAATTAATGAAATGAAATGATAGAATTTAAATGAAAGCAAACTTCGCTTTTTATGCCTCTTACCACTAGTTGTGTTTAAGCTTAACCAATGGTTTATTAGAACCTTATAAGAAACACTGGTTATGAGAGCAATAAAACATAAACATAATTTATAAAATAGTACAATTTTCTTGTAACTCTTAAGGCTAAACTTATATGTTAGACTGTAAGCTACTTAAAAACTAGACCTTACATTTCAAAGTTTAGGCACAACAATAATGCTCTGCTTCTAAGCTTTTGCAAATAAGAAGTAATTATCATTATCAGCTTGAAGATGAAGTCCACTGCTGGACTCTCTCAAAACATAGAATATTCAAAATAAATGAATGTGTCTCAGCAATTTAGGTACATGTATGAGGTCCTTCCCCCAAGAGGTAGGTTTAGTATAGTTCGGTAGCATCGATACCGGCCGAGTGGTGAGGTGCGCTCAGTACTGTGCAGTACATATTATAGTATAGGTCAGGAGGAGGCGCTCGGCGCTGCAAGTAGCGGGAGCGGATCTAGGTCAATGGTAGCGGAGCGAGGCCGCGCGGCGCAAGTGGGGCACCGCGCGCCCGCCGCCGCCGCCGCCGCCGCCGCCGCATCCCTAATCCATCCGATTCACGACATCATGTACGTGTTAAACACATCCGCGTAGGCACGGCACCGGTATCATTCTTACTATTACAAATGGGTGGGCCGGAGCGCGGCATGGTACTATTCCTCGCGGGCGAACTCGCGGGCACAGCTACTAAATTATATTCCAGAAGCTGGTTTAGCGTTCAAACTGATAATAGTACTCAAATCGGCGTTATTCGTTGCTTGGTACGTATTTAGTACTAGCTAAGCAGGCAGGTAGTGCATGCACCTCATCGCGGGACGTCGTCAGTGCAGGTTCTTATTCAACGCATAACCGCAATTGCTGGCCGGTAAAATTATTATTTATTTATAGACTGACCTACCATTTATGACTTATAAACCAAACAAAACCTATTCAGGGAAACCTATCAAAGCACTACTTTAAAAAAAAATCGTACCTACCTACCTAGCTTGTAAAACAAAACAGTCGAGCTTATCGTTAATATCTTCCTTCAGTAGGTAGGTATATGTATTTATAATCTTGTATTATTTATTTGTTGTTATCCTAAACGACCTCCCTAAGATCCGTGCGTCAGAGAGCACTGGTGGCCTAGTGGTAGCTCTGGGTGCTCTTCGGGCCTGAGATCGTTGGGCTCGAGTCCGGTCGGACGCCAATTGATGTTTCTGCCCTGATGGGACAGTTAGTGTGCCATGCTCTTATTAGTATTATTCCTTTAGCTACACTACTGGTAAAAAAAAAACGGTGACACGCACGACAAAAAAAAAGATGTTTATTTTTGCTTAGTATAATGGTATGATGGCACGATTAAAAGTACGTACAAACAAAAAAGTACCGTGGCGAACATACGTATGGAGAGCAAGGGTAGGGTAGGGTAGCGTAGGCACCGTACTCGCGGAGTGAAGGCGTCGCGCGGGGTCGTCGACCTCTCCGCCCGCCGCGCCGCCGCGAGGTCGACGACGCGAGCCCCTTCAAAGGCGATCGCACCTTGATCGACAACGACATGCGTGCAATGAACTTAACAAATCGGGGAAACACCTAGGCTACGCACCTATGAACAAAGTCAACGTATATTTATTGTTGGAAACACCTAGGCTACGCACCTATGAACAAAGTCAACGTATGTATATTTATTGTTGGAAACACCTAGGCTACGCACCTATGAACAAAGTCAACGTATATTTATTGTTGGAAACACCTAGGCTACGCACCTATGAACAAAGTCAACGTATATTTATTGTTGGAAACACCTAGGCTACGCACCTATGAACAAAGTCAACGTATATTTATTGTTGGAAACACCTAGGCTACGCACCTATGAACAAAGTTAACGTATATTTTATTGTTGGAAACACCTAGGCTACGCACCTATGAACAAAGTCAACGTATATTTATTGTTGGAAACACCTAGGCTACGCACCTATGAACAAAGTCAATGTATATTTATTGTTGGAAACACCTAGGCTACGCACCTATGAACAAAGTCAACGTATATTTATTGTTGGAAATACAATCTCGGCATGCTAAAACGTAAAAAAAGTCGAGGTCATCAAGATAATGTAATGATAATATTCATAGAAATAAATAAAAAGCAGCCAAGTGCGAGTCGGACTCGCCCATGAAGGGTTCCGTAGCATCAAGTAACATAATATAAAGGTTCTAGGTAGTTCGTCGAAAGGTAAATTGCGGTTTACGATTTATAACGTTTAAAAAAAAAACTACTGGCTAGATCTCGTTCAAACCAAATATCGTTGAAAGTTTGCATATTAATGTACAACATATATTTTTTTTAGTTTTATCATTCCCTTATTTTAGAAGTTAGAGGGGGGGGGACCAACTTTTTTCCACTTTGGAAGTGTCTCTCGCGCAAACTATTCAGTTTAGAAAAAAACGATATTAGAAACCTCAACATCATTTTTAAAGACCTATTCATAGATACCCCACACGAAAAGGTTCGATGAAAAAAATTTTTTTTAGTTTCACTTTCAAGTATGGGGACCCCCAAAATTTATCGTTTTTTTTCTATTTTTGTGTAAAAATCTTAATGCGGTTTACAGAATACATCTACTCGCCAAGTTTCATCAGTCTAGCTTTTATGGTTTCGGAGAAAAATGGCTGTGACACGGTCGGACAGACAGACAGACAGACAGACAGACAGACAGACAGACAGACAGACAGACATGACGAATCTATAAGGGTTCCGTTTTTGCCATTTGGCTACGGAACCCTAAAAACAAAACATTTATAAGAATGAAAGTAAAAAAAAAGAATTCTAGTAAGCAATACATAAACAACAATCTTATTCGTTAGGTAGTACCTAGCTGTGCTCCACGTTTACTCATTATTTTTATATTTATAAGTACTAGCTGACCCGACAAACGTTGTTTTGCCTTATAAATTATTTCTAAATTCTAGCGTTTCGAGCGGGATGAAAAATGATTGAATTACTAAAATGGCCATAAAAAAATAGGGGGTTGGTGATAAAAAACAAAAATTTAGGGTTGTATGTATTTTTTAATGCCACATAATAAAAAAACTAGCAGTTGGTGACCGAGTTTCGCTCGGTATTTTTTATTAACCGACTTCCAATCAAAAAGGAGGAGGTTCTCAATTCGGTTGTATTTTTTTTTTATGTTTGTTACCGCATAATTTCGTCATTTGTGAGCCGATTTGAAAAAATATTTTTTTATCTGAAAGGTACTGGTTCCAGATTGGTCCCATTTTAATTTTATTAAAATCGGTGTTGCCATATTTTTTTTAAATAATTTTTTTAATGTTTGTAACTGCATGCCTCCGTCATTTATGAACCGATTTAGAAAATTATTTTTTTATTTGGAAGGTTATTCTTACGTCCAGATTGTCCCAAACAAATTTGATTAAAATCAGTTTAGCCGTTTGATAATGAAGTCGGTTTCTCAAGTTTTTTAAACTTATAATTATTGGTAATTTGTATTTTTTAGAAATTATAGGAGTCGTATCGATAATGGCTTATTGTTACTTAACAACGCCATCTACTGGATATGCTTGCAGTTAGTTGCTCGCAATCGTCAATAGATGGCAGGAGCAGTCACATATTCAGTTTATGGAAAATTATTGAAATCAGAATTAAAAATCATTTTCTAAAAATGAATCCTATCTAGATCGATTTATCGCCCCCGAAAATTTCTATACTAAATTTCAAATACCAAAATCTAAATCTTATACATCAATTACTTTAAAGCCCAGCGCACACCTAGGTCGCTGGTGATGGTCATTGATCGCCATCGCCATCGCCAGCGACCTGAGTGTGCGCAAGCCTTAAAGAAAACTTTTGTAAACGCTACAATTCAGTTCTTCGACTTATAATCGCTACAACGAATCAAACCGAACTGCAACAACAAAATAAACTCAACTACGATTAAATGCCCTCTTAAACAAGTATTCTTAGGATCAAAACTAGGGTTTACCCAAACGGCACTTGATGATGATTTGCCTAGCCGTTTTTGGCTACCGCGACTGTAAATGAATAGACATGTTATTGTTAATTGTCTGCCCTCCTTGTGCCTTAGTAGACGTGAACTTTTTGTGGTCAGCATCGAGGCTCACGGCGGGGAGTGCAGAGGCAGCAGAGGCGGCTCGAGCGCACTGCGCGGGGGCACCACCGGCGACACGACGGACAGCGCGCGACCAGCGGGGCCCGCGCCGCGCGCCTCGGCCGCGCCGGGGCGACGCTGGGTCCCGCCCTCCACGCTGCGCAGCCACGCACAGCCCGCGCCCGACGTCGACGCCAAGCACGACGTCATCTTCCGCAAGGTGCGCCTCTCCTCCCTCCCCTCACTCCCTCACTCCCAGCACAGCACAGCAGCCGTCTCACTCGCGGCCCGTCTCTCTCCGCAGGTGCGCGGCATCCTGAACAAGCTCACGCCGGAGAAGTTCCAGAAGCTGAGCGATGACCTGCTCGCGCTGGAGCTGGACTCGGACAAGGTGCTGAAGGGCGTGATCCTGCTCATCTTCGAGAAGGCGCTGGACGAGCCCAAGTACTCGTCCATGTACGCGCAGCTGTGCAAGCGGCTCAGCGAGGAGGCGCCCGACTTCGAGCCGCGCGGCTCGCCCTGCACCTTCAAGCTGCTGCTGCTGAACAAGTGCCGCGCCGAGTTCGAGAACCGCGCGCTCGCCTTCCAGCAGTACGAGGAGCGCGCGCTGCTGCCCGACGAGCGCGAGAAGCGGCACCTCGCCAAGTGCAAGATGCTCGGCAACATCAAGTTCATCGGCGAGCTCGGCAAGCTGGAGATCCTCGCGGAGTCGATCCTGCACCGCTGCATCCAGAACCTGCTGGCGCGGCGCGCGGCCGCCGACCACCACGAGGACCTGGAGTGCCTGGCGCAGCTGGTGCGCACGTGCGGCCGCGTGCTGGACTCGGAGCGCGGCCGCGGCCTCATGGACCAGTACTTCGCGCGCATCGAGCAGCTGTCGCGCAGCCGCGACCTGCAGCCGCGCATCCGCTTCATGCTGCGCGACGTGGTGGAGCTGCGGCGCGGCGCCTGGGTGCCGCGCGCCGCCTGCGCGCCCGAGGGCCCGGTGCCCATGCACCAGCTGCGCGACGACCGCTCGCCGCCGCCGGCGCGCCGCCACGCGCCCGCCGAGCGCGACGCCTTGTTCCGCGGCGGCCGCGCGCGCCCGCTGGACGACGTGTTCGCGGGGCTGGCGCTGCAGGCGCCGGCGCGCCACGCGCCCGACAAGCTGTTCGGCAACGGCTTCTCGGGCGCGCGCGACGCCTACCGCCAGCGCTCGGCGCCCGCCTACTTCCCGCGCGCGCCGCCCAACAACAACCACAACCACAACCACTACTCCAAGCAGCATCCGCACCCGCCCGCCAACAACAAGGTGAGCCGACCACCGCCATATACGACGATGGTAAATTAACAAAACCGTACACTAACAAAAGCGGCCAAGTGCGAGTCAGACTCGCCCATGAAGGGTTCCGTAGCAATAAGTAACATAATATAAAAGTTCTTGTAGTTCGTCGAAAGGTAAATTGCGGTTTACGATTACCTAATGCCGAATAAAAAAAAACTACTCACTAGATCTCGTTCAAACCAAATATCGGTGGAAGTTTGCATAGTAATGTACCTACATCATATATTTTCTTTAGTTTTATCATTCTCTTATTTTAGAAGTAACAGGGGACATTTTACCACTTTGGAAGTGTCTCTCGCGAAAACTATTCAGTTTAGAAAAAAACGATATTAGAAACCTCAACATCATTTTTGAAGACCCAAAAAATGGGGCGCCAAAAATTATGTTTTTTTTCTATTTTTGTGTAAAAATCTTAATGCGGTTCACAGAATACATCTAATCGCCAAGTTTCATCAGTCTAGCTCTTACGGTTTCGGAGAAAAACGGCTGTGACATACGGACGGACAGACAGACAAACATGACGAATCTCTATGGGTTCCGTTTTTATAACGCTTTTATTAGCTTCACCTGTATGTATGTAACCGTCCTCTTTGAGCTCGATTTTGTCCTACTTTGAACGATCAGATTTGATTCAAACTTTGCACATCTGTCAAAGGTAGATGACAATGCAATAATATGTAAAAAAATATATATACATATATATATATATATATATATAATTATATACATGGTGTCCCAGAAAGTATGGTCAAGCGAAATTCCAGAGATAGAACACCTTTTGGGGTACCCGAATCACCCCCATGTATGTTCCGCGATTTCTTATAGTTTTCGAGTTATGATTTTTTTTCCGAATTTTAGAAAATTTTCCACTTGAACAACTTAAAAAATTCTAAAACAAAAAGTAGAAAACTTTCTTAAGATTTTTTTTTTGCCACTGAATACTGATGAGTGTTTCTTTTACGCATAAAATAATTGGCGACGTTACTTTGATAAAAACTATGAATATGTTGGTGTAAAGTCAGAAAATTACATTCGGTGAATTATGACTTCAATTTTCAACTTTGAATTAAAAATCTTAGCAAGTGATTCCATGGTTTTAAAATAAATACTCGCGGACTCGCGGACTCGGACTCGGACTCGGACTCGAACTCTCGGACCCGGACCCGGAACCCGACCGAACCCTTACCCTTACCCTCATTTACCCTTACCCTCATTTACCCGTGCCCATTACCCGACCCGGGCTCGGGCTCAGGTAAATGGAACGACGAAACGACGTAACGACGCATGAGTCATGTTTTTTCGTGCGTGCAGCCGGCTCCATCGATTTATAAGACGTTATCACGTCAAAAAAATTCTTAATGTCGACCTTCTAGGTCGATACAAATCCTACACCGTTATAAAAAGTTTTCCTTTAATCGTATGAAAGCTATTCTATTTGCCTTATTTTTTTTTTGGGCCTGTCTTAATTTTGTTCTTAATTCGGCCATATTTCTGGTTTCTTTGGCGTCAACTAATTCTTTGTAGTAACCCCAACACAAATAAATCGATCGGGTTCAAGTCGGGAGACCACGGCGACCACGCAATAGGTCTTCAAATATTAATTAAATATAACTTTTTTCGCAGTCGTTTTTGGTTAGTTAACAAACAAATTAAGCCTAGGAATGATAAAATGGTCAAAATCTATTTTCTAATCAGATAGCTAATTTTAGGAATTTTCCACCTCGCCGTCTTTGAAGGCTGATTTTAGCCAAAGTAGCCTATTAAGCACTATTTTTTTTTAATGATTATGAAAGCTGGGAGTTTGTAAAAGTTTTTAAATTTATTTTAAAACCATGGAATCACTTGCTAAGATTTTTAATTCAAAGTTGAAAATTGAAGTCATAATTCACCGAATGTAATTTTCTGACTTTACACCAACATATTCATAGTTTTTATCAAAGTAACGTCGCCAATTATTTTATGCGTAAAAGAAACACTCATCAGTATTCAGTGGCAAAAAAAAAATCTTAAGAAAGTTTTCTACTTTTTTTTTTAGAATTTTTTAAGTTGATCAAGTGGAAAATTTTCTAAAATTCCGAAAAAAATTCATAACTTGAAAACTATAAGAAATCGCGGAACATACATGGGGGTGATTCGGGTACCCGAAAGGGTGTTCTATCTCTGGAATTTCGCTTGACCATACTTTCTGGGACACCCTGTATATATAGTTTAAAAAACTAAAAAAAAACGCTTTTATAACTAATTGAACTAAAAAGTTAAAAATAAAACTGTAATAATCAATTGAAAAATTTATATTATTGTACAAAAAGCGTGGGGGGGGGCTTGATTTTGATTGTTGTTTAAATATTTTAGTTTATTATATCTGAAGTTATTATAAAAAGCACCCCACGCTTTTTTGTACAATAATATAAATTTTTCAATTGATTATTACGGTTTTATTTTTAACTTTGTAGTTCAATTAGTTATAAAAGCGTTTTTTTTTTTAGTTTTTTAAACTATAATTTATTGCCATTTGGCTTCGGAACTTTAAAAAGGGCAATGTCGAAATCCAATAAGAAACCTTCTAAATGAATAAAAAAACGATTAATCATTATTACGAGACTTACTTCCTCAAACTGGTGAACCGTTTTTAATAAAATTATTGTTTCTAATCGGAATTTTTATGACGGAGGTTTGCGGTAACACACGCTAGGACTCCGCGTAACCAACGTGTGCACCCACGGGGTTACTTCCTCCGCGGGACACGGGAAAGTACTGCATTTTTCCTTTTACTCCTGTTTTCGGGACTTCAATAAATTATGTTAAATAATGAGAAAACTCACTAACGACATACATTAATTAGTAATTGATTTCATTTTGCTTTTAGGAACCACAAATATCATCGAATGATAGGCAAGATCCCACATTCTACGACTGGAGGGCTCTTCACGCGGATCCAAACAATAAAGCTGCACTAATATCAAATAATAGCGAAGGAGCTATGCATTTGGCGCCCTGCCAACAGCCGTCTGTTCATGTTGATGAATATATGTGTTGGGCTCAGGCGTGCGCCCAACATCTTCGGAAAATGGATGCAACTCAACAGCTTTACGCTAAAAAAGCTGTCGCTGAAATAATGATGGAAGGCCGGCTAGGATTGTTGAAGCGCACGCGAACGAACGAGAATCGCGTCCCTTCGCGCCGCGCCGCTCGCGCGCGCTGCTCGGCGCGTGCTCGCTGCTCGCGGTGCTGCTCGCGTGCCTGCTCACGTCGCCCACACTCTACTCCTATTATAATCAATACTTTAATAAATCAGTTGCTCCTTATTTCGGTATTTCTTTGTTGATTTTGTAACGCCGCGGCGTTACCGATCCGATTGTCAGCTGCAGCA
Organism: Thera britannica; assembly: GCA_939531255.2. Lineage (NCBI taxonomy): Eukaryota > Metazoa > Arthropoda > Insecta > Lepidoptera > Geometridae > Thera > Thera britannica. Next base: position 167,717 of record OW618040.2, on the reverse strand, counting down.
CGCGGTTTGAGGCGTGGTTTTTTTGGAAAACAGACAGCTTTGAACACATCAATAGGTAAGAGATTAAAGGAAAAAAACTAGCCCTAATAGTTTCCACTAATGAATATAAGTGTCTCAATAAGAGTGCACTTTATAAAATTGTAATATTTTATTTTCATGCATTTGGCAACTCTGAAATTTGGACAGCTGTCATCTCTGTTTATTATCTGAATAAACACATTTTTAATTAAATTTAATTTTTATTTCGATTATTATAAATGGAGTGGTTTTCGAAAAAACACCGACCGAAAATATGCGAAGTTTGCGAGCGGTTTTAGCGTAACTTTCCCCATTTTTGTAATGATTTCACAATTATAACGCGGTTATATTTCGAGCGCGTCAAATTTCAGAGTTGCCACTTGCATGAAAATAATATATTCAAATTTTAAAAAGTGCACCCTTATTGAGACACTGATTAATATTAGGATAGAGATTTACACATCATAAGGTATGTAAGTACATCCTTACATCGGAATGATGGACTCATTCCGATGTAAGGATGTACTTACATATGTGATATCTATGTGATATGTATGCTAGGTATAGGATATGTATTGTATTGTGTTGTGTGGTCAGGAGGGCGGCGCGCGCGCCAGCAAGGCGCGGCTGCCGCCGGCCGGCGCGCTGCAGGACGTGCAGATGCGGCCGGCCGCCAACTCGCTCATGTTCACCGCCAACCGCATCTCCAAGCCGCCGGTGCAGGCGCCGCCGCCCGCGCCCGCCAGCGTGCTGCTGAAGGCGCCGCTGCTCAAGGAGCCCGCCATCACCATCAAGCCGGCGCCCGACAAGCGCGACAAGCCCAAGAAGGACAAGGGGCCCAACAAGGAGGAGGCGTGCCGGCTCGCGCTGGAGGCCGTGGCGAGCGTGGCGCTGCACTACGAGCCGCGCGCCGAGCCGCTCGCGGACGCGGACGCCGACGCGGACATGGATGCGGATGCGGACGCGGACGCGGACGCCGAGCGCGCGCCGCTCGCGGACCCGCTGCGCCGCCTGCTCGAGCTGCAGCCGCCGGACAAGGTGCGTGCTATCCACTATCCACTCCACACCAGGACGCGGACATGGATGCGGATGCGGACGCGGACGCGGACGCCGAGCGCGCGCCGCTCGCGGACCCGCTGCGCCGCCTGCTCGAGCTGCAGCCGCCGGACAAGGTGCGTGCTATCCACTATCCACACCACACCAGGACGCGGACATGGATGCGGATGCGGACGCGGACGCGGACGCCGAGCGCGCGCCGCTCGCGGACCCGCTGCGCCGCCTGCTCGAGCTGCAGCCGCCGGACAAGGTGCGTGCTATCCACTATCCACTCCACACCAGGACGCGGACATGGATGCGGATGCGGACGCGGATGCGGACGCGGACATGGATGCGGATGCGGACGCGGATGCGGACGCGGACGCGGACGCGGACGCCGAGCGCGCGCCGCTCGCGGACCCGCTGCGCCGCCTGCTCGAGCTGCAGCCGCCGGACAAGGTGCGTGCCATCCACTATCCACTATCCACTATCCACACCACACCACTCATCCCTTGTGGGTTGGGGCGACTGAGGCTTCGTGCCTTATTTATGATGTAAATGTTACATGCTTATATTTAAATTAATAAAAATGTACAACATTGGATAAAAATCAAAGCCTTGACATTACCACAAACTGTTTGACTTTACAGAACTAGTTTCGCGCTATTTAAAATAATGATTGCGAACATTTCACGCAGCACTACCTAGCCTAAAACTAAGCAAAGCTAGTACTAGATCCCAGAATGCACAAGCATTTGAATGTGGTGCTCGGTAAGTCAGTATGCTTTGTTTAAAGGAGCAGACCTACCTGCGTACCGCAGCGTACCTACCTGCTGACTATATGTTATGTGGACAGTGGACAGCTACATACTCGATTGTTATTCAATCATTCACCACCGTAATTCAAATCTAGTGAATGAATGGAACTTGATGGAAATTCATATTTTGGAATTGCTTAACTTCGAAGAAATGAACTTCAGTTACCCTAGAAAATAACAAAAAAATTCTGTCTGGGTTGACCACTGACAATCGGCTTAAAGTTCACTGGTAATGGATTTCAAACATAAATTAAGTAGAACAATCAATATATAGTACTAATCCGCTAATCTAGATTAGCGGATTAGTACTATATGTATTGTTCTACTTAATTTATGTTTAACAATGGAATTCCGCAAAGTCACGCCTGAATCTATTAATGAATGGATTTCAAGTTAGACAATAAGACTGGTGGCCTGGGTTAGGTTAGGTGAGGGTTTGGGAATTCTCTTCTGTCGGCATTTTTTTTTATTTTTTTTAATATAAGGTCCACAAATTGCAACATGCGCATGACTTACATCTAAATAATAAACTGACAATAAAATTCGGCGCAGTTACTAAAATAAAAACAGTGAACACATTCCCAGACCATCAGATCAGATTCAGGTCCACCTGTTGGTGTACAATATAACATCCAGCCATCTATACTAATATTATAAAGAGGAAAGATCTGTATTTTTGTATGCTTGTAATGAATAAATTCAAAAACTACTGTGCTGATTTCAAAAATTCTTTCACCATTGGAAAGCTACATTCACCCTGAGTAACATAGGCTATATTTACGTTGGGGGTGTGAACACATAAATGTCCACCCGTGCGAAGCCGGGACAGGCCTCTAGTATAAAATATCTTTGTTCACACACAAATATTAGTACTGCGTGAGCATCGATCCTATTAGCTGTGAAGGCTGTTATCTGCTACGTGGTCCTAGCCGCGGCTCGCCTCGTCTGATGAAACGACGACGTTGTATGGCAGGTGGTGCGGCGCTGCATCGCCTGCGTGCTGGAGAGCGCGCTGTCGGAGGGGGAGGGGGAGGGGGAGGGGGAGGGGCAGGGGCAGACGGGCGGCGCCGAGGCCGAGGCGTGGGCGGCGGCGCGCGTGGTGCGCTGCGTGAAGCGCGCGCCGCTGCACGAGGCGGCGCGCCAGCTGCTGGCGGCGCGCGCGGGCTCGGCGCGCGCGCCCGCGCTGCTGGCGCACCTGGTGCGGCTGCGCCTGCTGCCGCTGGGGGACGTGGCGGCGTGGTGCGAGGCGGAGGGCGGGCCGCCGCGCGCGCTGCTGCTGGACGTGCTGGCGGGCGTGGCGGCGCGCGGCGGAGGGCTCGCCGCCGCGCGCCGCCTCGTGGACGACGCCAAGCTCGAGCTGGGCGCGTTCCTGGGCGCGGGCGGCGGCGCGGAGGGCGCGGACGCGGCGCTGGCGGCGCTGGAGGCGCGCGGGCTGGGCGCGCTGGCGCCGCAGCTGCGCGTGCGCGCGGAGCTGGCGCGCGCGCTGGCGTCGGAGCCGGCGCCGCACGCGCTGTACCGCTGGATCAAGGGCAACGTGGAGGCGGGCGTGCGCGGCTCGGCCGGCTTCGTGTCGGCGCTGGTGGCGCTGGTGGCGGCGCAGGTGGCGCGCGAGGCGGGCGCGGCGCCGGCGCCCGACAAGGCGGCGCTGGAGCGCGAGAAGGCGCTGCTGGAGGCGTACGCGCCCGTGCTGACGGCCCTGCTGGCGCAGCGCCCCGACCTGCAGCTGGCCGCCGTGTACGCGGCGCAGCTGCACGCGCACCACCACGGATACCCCAAGGGTGAGCGCGCGTCCCCCCTACCCCCTACCCCCGCGCCCCCCGCGCTCCCTCGCTAGCTAACCCCCCCCTCCGCCCCGTGCTGCAGGCATGCTGCTGCGCTGGTTCATGCACCTGTACAACCTGGAGGTATGCGAGGAAGAAGCGTTCCTGCGCTGGCGCGAGGACGTCACGGACGCATATCCCGGAAAGGGCGAGGCGCTCTTCCAGGTATGCACTTCATTTGAATATTATCCCGTTATCATTTTAAGTATTCTATCACTAGAAGTATTTTGTTATAAAATACTAAGATTAGAAGTCCTGCGATATATACATACATATAAAGGTATGATTCCGATCTCGGTAGCTCTGAATGTAATATCGTAATAATCTATACTATGCATAAAGGGCCTTATTAATAATCCTGGCGTAGCGTTGGACTAGTTAATCCGTGTTCTGTCACATTTGTTTGAGTTGACAATTGCATGTCAATGCAAGAGACAAAACACAGATTAACTAGTCCAACGCTACGCCAGGATTATTAAGAACACCCGTAGAATGTAATCTAAAAGGATACTAAGGATCCAGAATCCCACGTCCTACCCCTAACAATTTTTGACGTTTCAAGTACGTCCAAGTTATAAATTTCCTTAGAATAGAATAATATTGTTTTTGAATCTTGTTTGGACTTCATTTCTTTTTTGTGAAATAAATAATTTGATTTGAATATGGGACCAGCTAGTGCTAGCGCCTGCACAAAAAATTGAGCGCATTTACGTGGAGAATCGAATGTCTTTGGTACTTTCAATCTATATTTAGTACATTTTCCGATTAATTCCGAATCAGCATCAATTAGTGGGATGGGCCTCACCTTTGCTTGAAGTGGATAGGCGGTAGACCGAGTGTCTAGTGCCGTAGCATATAATGTAATGTAGCATGTCTGTATGTATGGGTTGCGCAGGTGAACACGTGGCTGACGTGGCTGCAGCAGCAGGAGTCGGAGGAGGAGGAGGGCGAGGACTAGCCGCCCCCCCCCTCGCATCGCCCCCCCCTCCAACACCACACTCCCCCCCAGACGCCGGGAGCCGCAGCCGCAGCGCTCGCCGCACCGGACGCTTTTATTTCGCGCTCATCTCATTATAAATATATTAATTAAGCCAAGTAGTTGAATACCTAAGTTCTTTGGCCGAGACTCCGAGACTCCGAGACTCCGAGGTCGCCCCGCCGACCACGCCGGACTTGATTAGGATCAATTTTTAGGTTTACTACGTGAATGATATAGTATCTCGAGATAATTTTTTGTAGGCCTTTTACTCGATTTTGATACTTTTACAAATGTATACAATGTATAGTGTTCGTTTGGACGTATGATTGCACCCCGATCTGCCCTCCCCAGCCAGTGAGCGTGTTTTAGTTTAAATTGTAAAAATATATATAAATGAGGAACTTAAATCAATTTTTTAATTATGTATTAAATAATATCATGATCATTTATTTTCAATGCTAAATGGATTTAGTGATTAACTATAAGAAAGCTAAAATTTTGTTGTACTCTCAAATTTAAGAATTTCGTACGTACATAGATTAAAAAAAAAAGCAAATGGTACCTTCGGGCATAAGTAATGTATGTTGAGTGAGTAGTAGAGTTGTGAAATGAAATGATGCAAAATGCAGAAAATAATTAAGTAAAATTGATCAATAATGTATTCACATTGAGAATAAACTTCAGTGTAATTTATTAAGAACTTGTTTTCTTTCTGTATATAAAAAGTTAGTATTTATATAGTCTGGTTATGGTGGCTACCTGCTCTCGGTCCACCAGAGGCGATGGTCATTACATACTCATGTACTACCCAGATCGTGGCGACTTGACTATTGATGGACAGTACCGCAGCTGGTACGGTCTGTCAGTATCTCTATCTACAGTCGATATTAAATAGGTAGTACATTGTTACCTGAGTGTTGAAAGTCACGTTTTTTGAGTCCCGAGACGGGTTTGGCGCCAGAGCGTAGCGAGGGCGCCAATGGAGCTTGAGGGACTCAAAAGACTTTCACCCGAGGTAAACACTGTGCTTTTCATTACGAAACAAGGAAAGTAAAAATAAAAACATGAAAAAAAATTTTTGTGAAAATGAAGATTGAATTGCCGCCATCCCGGTTTTTTTTTCTTTTTCTCTGGCGGGCCTTCGGTTTCAGCTCGCCAGCATTATTCAGCCATTATTTTCATTTTCATAATTTAAAAAAAGCGGCCAAGTGCGAGTCGGACTCGCCCATGAAGGGTTCCGTAGCAGTAAGTAATATATCATAGAGTTTTAGAAGTTCTAGTAGTTCGTCGAAAGGTAAATTGCGGTTTACGATTTATGACGTATAAAAAAAAAACTACTGACTAGATCTCGTTCAAACCAAATATCGTTGGAAGTTTCCATAGTAATGTACAACATATATTTTTTTTAGCTTTATCAGTCACTTATTATATCCTGAACGCTCAATAAAAGCTTTATATTGAGAAGGCGACATCCGTTTCCGGCGAATTACTACCAGTTTTCATACTTTTATACAGTCTACATCCGGTCAAGTGGCGCCACCTGGCGGCCGCGCGCAATTTTACTTCGTAAAACATGCAGCGCCATATTGAACTCATTGGCGTTTTGTTTTCCGTCGAAGCAACACGTGTCCAGCAGCTATCTCTGCGACGACCGTGGTTGCTAATAATATTTTAAATCTTTGTTCTTACAAAAGTGAATAAATAATTAATTTTATTTAGTGAAGTGTTCTTCTTTGAGCAGTGCAAGGAGGGAAAACCGTGAGTACCCTCATAATAATAAAAAATTAACGTGATTAATTTTTTTAACGAATTTTTCGTTTGGATCACGTTCTTATAGTTTAAAAAATCCAGTTTATTTATATAGTTAAGTTTCATTTTCAGCAGTACATTTTATTGTGCACATAAGCTGTGGTAGGTATACGTGCCGTTCTTTGAGGCAAAAGCCGGAACCGCTGCCATAGCTATAAAATGAACAAATAAGCATGACGTCGTTTGAACGTATTTTTAGAATTGTTTTCCAAACAATTTGCTAATATTTATTTTTCATAGTAGTTCTGCCTTCTGTGTGATCGTGGGTTCGATCCCCACCGAAATACGTGTGATGAACATGGGTCTTTGTTCTGAGGTTACAATGTTTTTCCGAGGAGGTTAAATCAAAATCGTAGAAGGAATAGTTATTTATTAAACCCTTAATTGAATATTATCATTCATTCATTGCTTCATGTTGACTGCTATTTTGATATCCAGTGCATTTTGCTTAAAGTCTTATACCCTAATATACTCCAGGTTTCATAGACTTGGAAACAAACAAAGAGGGGTAAAACGTATGATACCTGACGTCATCGGGCCATACCTACCTATACGGTTAAGCTTACTGCATGGTAAAAATAATATTAAATTTTATTTTGTTTTTGATAAAAATTATGCCTACCTTCCTAAAGCAGAAATAATATTTGTTATATTCTCTCTTGGGTTTATTATACGAATACTTTTACTTCTAGAAAAATCTTAAGAAACTTTTTTCTTAATACCCACTTTATTATTTTAAAACTATGTTCATCACACCATCGCTTTCAATCAGTTTACTGGTCACCGACTCGAAGGTTTATCATAAAGTTTTCAAGTAAAATGGCGTACTTTATTAGCAGCAAAGTATTTTTGGTCTTGAGAACCTACCAGCCACCCCTCGCGGGGGTAAGGCGTTTGTGAACTAACTGCGTTCTATGGAATGGAACTCTATAGACGTCCAGTGAAACTGGCCTGTTCCTGTTAAATCTGAAAAGAGAAACTCAATCAACCTAACGACCGCCCCTCGCGGGGGTTAGGCGTTTGTAAACTATGTTCTATCGAGTTGAACTCTCTAAACTTCTAGTGTATCGAGTTGAACTCTCTAAACTTCTAGAGAAACTTTCTCGCTAAATAAAATAGATTCTCGCAAGAGAACCTCTATCAACTTAACTGCCACCCCTCGCGGGGGTTAGGCGTAAAGCGAAAATGTGTTCCATCGCGTGGAACTCTGTGAACTACAGGTAAGTGAATCTAGTCTCTGAAATGTGGTGGTTCTCACAAGAGAAAATCAATCATACAACTGCCTCTCGCGGGGGTTAAGTGTTTTAACTGTGTTCCATCATACAGATTTGATACACTTTTAGCAAACCTGCCCTCTCAAATTATGTGCCTGTATCAAGTACAGCCTCGCGGGGTGAAAATTTTAGCCACATTTAAACTCGCACAGGGGTCAACCCTCGAATGTGCAATATACGAACTGTGTTTTTACAATGGGAAAGGTAAGTAACGAGTCGCGACTCGAAAGTGAAGATTATAATGACCTCGAGTGCTGGCTTAGGCATATATAAAATAAAAATAAATATAACACTATCTAGCCCCAAACTAAGCAGAGCTTGTACGATGGGAACCAGATGGCTGATATAGTACATAGATACTTAAATGAAAGAAATATACTCAAGGTAAGGAAAGCCAGTTACACACTTCCATCCAATAAAGTGTTTTACATCAAAGGCCTAGTCTTGTTTGATCTAATGAAAAATGGCTCTTATAAATCCACTGAATTCCTTATCATAGTGTAATTAGACCCTTGTCTGCTTTTGGACCCAAACCTAAAAGTGCAACCCTTAAAGTATTTGCCAAAGATAGGAAGTTCTTAATTTCCGAGTTAACCTAAACCGAACCTTACTCGTAGATTTAAACTGTACTGTGTTTTTTGCAAGTATTTGCAGGCTAAGCACGCTTTTTTAAACAAATATTTTTTGTGAATCTCTACGATCACTTGTCTTGAATGGGACAAAACAAAGACATTCTTTGCAAACATTTTCAAGCCTACCCGCTTAAAAGCTTCAGACTTTTAGACTTTGCCAGCCTTGTAGTTCACCATGGTGCTAAATTAATGTTTATACATTTATTAAAACTAGCAAAGACCTACCCTACCTAAGGATGCCTTAAAACACATCGCTAAGTTAGGTAACTCTCGAATCATTTTTCTAATGAAATGAATGTTTTATAAAAAGCAATTTCATGCGATCATTTTTACGCATTGAGAAAAGATACCAAGGAGGACCATGTTTTTCCTAGCAAGACAGAGTGTCTTTTGACGTTTCAGTATTTGACAAAGTCGTACCAATTTGTACCTTATTTGTACTTTGCCGTTTGGTTTTTGACACCAATAAACCGGTCATTAGTGGCGCGTGGTACACGCACAAAAAATGCATTACTGCCGGTCTATCTGCGCGAGCAGGGGCCTTATTCGCTATTACATGTGGCGGCCAACTTATGCTACTATAATGCTTGTAAAGTAAGGAACTTCGGTTTTTGACCTGTTTGTCTCTGAAATCGCACGTGAAGTCTTTAGTCAAGAAAATATTTTTTGAGAGTCGTTGACTTGCGGTCTACCTGCAGTTATTTTAGTAAGGAACCGTCAAGGTTTACAACGCGGTCACTATACTATGAAACTACCCACACATGCTCGTGGATGTATCTACCATCTTAAGTACACACTCCCCAAAGTGTGTATGCTATTGTTTCCTAGCGAAAAACTGTAGTTTGCCGAAATAATTTCTTTATATAAATAAATAGAATACAGACCAATACCGATGTTTAAAAGGTACGTTGCGTTGATAATTGTTACCGTTGCTTGATAAAAATTTGCTTAAGTATGTAATAACGTGTGGTTCGTAACCATCTTTAGTGTAGCACTAAAAGCTACTTTTGGGGTCACAACTAATAGTGATGACCACATTTTCTATGTGATTTACACTTGATTAGCGCTAGCACATAGATCCATATTTCCTATGTTATGAAGCAAACACTGTCTTTGTGTTTTTTATGCTCGACTTTTTGTATTTTGTTCAATACAATACAACACTTATGCTAATTACGACGAATGTTCTCATCTAAGTGACCTAGTATTATGTCTTTTTGAGAATAAATATCTTAAACCAGAATAAGCATTAAGTTCGCCTGTGTCGCTGTGTGTTCGCATTTTATTGGCCAATAAATAATTTTCTTATCTTATCTTAACAGTCATATAAATTCGTACTTCCTATGACGCAGACACTGTCTTTTTGTCTTTCATGTTTTACTTTTGGTATATTCTATACAATACGACACTAACGCATGAATCTGTACTCCTACGTTATAACGCAGACACTGTCTTGTCTGTTATGCTCTAAGTCCTGAATATTCTTGAGTCAATGATGATGGTTTAGACTTTTGACAAAACCGAGTTTCCGATGGGACGTTAGCAAAAGTAATTCACTAAGATACTGCTAGAATAAGCTTTATTATATACTACTATTGATAGGTATAGGTACTGCTGATAGTACATTGCAGTAATATTCTTAGCTCATAAAGGCCCTTACAGGATAAGTCCTTATTCACCACAGATCTTATTAGCATTTGATTTTATTCTGGGTTAGATCTAGATACTAAGTAGTAACTATTTTATCCAAGTATACCTAGTTAGAAACTGACTGCAGTTATTATTTATGCAATAATAATTATATACTACAAATTATCAGTATTTACTGATCACAATTTTCTTGACATGAATTTATAATTAGAGTACATAGGTAACATAGCCTTACATACCTTTTAATTTATTTTTTACAATAAAACATTAAGCTTAACTCGTTTTGCGCAACGTCATAGCAGACGATCTAAATGTTTATTAAGGAGGCTGTTATTACAGCACTGCAAGGTAGCATTTCAGCTACGATTTATTATTCTAAGCATTGTTTTAAAAATAACTTGACGATATCTACAGGAAGTAAATAATGGTTGAGCTTGATTGTCGCTATCTATCATCCTTTACACTAGCTACATAGCATTTAACAAAATTACGCGACCAGTAGGTACACACAATTAGGTATAGAGTTTAACCAGGCCTATCGCGCGGCTTGTTTGAATGCATTCAATTAACATAGCATTATGATAATTTCATCATTATGATCAGCCTAAAGAAGTCCATAGCTGGACTTAAGCCAGGAACTTGGGGTGGTTTGTCTGTTACCATGCTTAGCAGATTTTTTAAGATTACTTACAATCTCTTATATAATTTAAGATTATAGTAATGTCTGATAGAATGAAAATAATCATGTTATTATTAATAATATAATATAGTCGGGTACTATTATGTGCGTAATTGATTAAAATACGGTTCTATTTACTATTGTAGGCAAACTTACCTACATTATGAGTAAAAAATATAACATCACATTGGCGCTAGAGTAACCCAGATCTTACAAGTGGCGTCACCAGGCGATAACAAACAGGTCTCAATATAAAGCTTTTATTGAGCGTTCAGGATATAATAGCAGCGTTTTACCTGAAATAAAACGCACATTATATACTTACCTCAATAAAAGCTTTCACTTTAATTGCTGCCTGGTGAAATAAAAAAGCCAATGAGTTCAATATGGCGCTGCATGTTTTACGAAGTAAAATTGCGCGCGGCCGCCAGGTGGCGCCACTTGACCGGATGTAGACTGTATAAAAGTATGAAAACTGGTAGTAATTCGCCGGAAACGGATGTCGCCTTCTCAATATAAAGCTTTTATTGAGGTAAGTATATAATGTGCGTTTTATTTCAGGTAAAACGCTGCTATTTTAGAAGTTAGAGGGGGGGGGGGGGCAATTTTTTTCCACTTTGGAAGTGTCTCTCGCGCAAACTATTCAGTTTAAAAAAAACATTAGAAACCTCAACATCATTTTTGAAGACCTATTCATTATTACCCCACACGTATGGGTTTGATGAAAAAATAATTTTTGAGTTTCAGTTTCAAGTATGGGGACCCACAAAATTTATAGTTTTTTTTCTATTTTTGTGTAAAAATCTTAATGCGGTTCACAGAATACATCTACTTGCCAAGTTTCATCAGTCTAGCTTATACGGTTTCGGAAAAAAATGGCTGTGACATACGGACGGACAGACAGACAGACAGACATGACGAATCTATAAGGGTTCCGTTTTTGCCATTTGGCTACGGAACCCTAATAATGGTAAATTGTTTGCTCAAATCTATGTTATTTTAAATAAATAGTTGAAGCTATATATTAATCAAGTAATTTAGAAGATATATTATTTATTTAATACTATCTTTATGTTTTTTATTATTATTATTATGTGCCCTCCGGGTCCCACTGCTGGGCAAAGGCCTCACCCCATTCCTTCCAGACATCGCGATCCTGGGCTACGCCTGCCCAATCCGTCAGGAAACCATCAAGCTCGTCTCGCCATCTCCGTTTTGGTTTGCCGCGTCGCCTTCTCGCTGGGTCAGGATGCCAATCGGTGGCTATCTTTGCCCACAGCTCATCTGGCATACGGCAAATATGACCAGCCCAGTTCCACTTCAGCTTCGCGGCTTTCAAAGCTACATCTGCGATTTGTGTTTGTGAGCGCAGTTCTGTGTTACGGATTCTATCCAGTCGTTTGACACCTAGAATACTGCGCTCCATCGCACGTTGGCAAACCTTGAGTTTGGACTTTTGAAGTTGCGTCAATGACCAAGTTTGCGCACCATAGGTCAAGACGGGGAGAATGCATGTGTCCATCAGCTTTCGCTTTAGTGACAGTGGGAAATCGGGATTTTTCATCAGATCTCCCATGGCCCAATAGCTCCTCCAGGCTTTTTCGGTTCGCCGAGCGATCTCCTTGTCTTGCTCGAAGGATACTATTTGGCCAAGGTAGATGTAGTCTTCCACGTAAAGCAATTCTTCCCCGTCTACTTCAACTCTGGTTTTAACGCTATTGGTCATGAGCTTGGTTTTCGACCTATTCATCTTAAGCCCAACCTCAAGGCTTGCCATGCTAAGGTCTTCAAGCATCACTTGTAGCTCTGAAAAGGATGTTGAAAATAGGACAATGTCGTCGGCGAAGCGAAGGTTAGTCAACTTTACTCCGCCGACGTAAATTCCCTTTCCATCCCATCCTGCCGCCAGCTTCCTAAACACCTCCTCGAGGGTACTTGTAAATAGTTTCGGAGATAGAGGATCACCTTGCTTCACACCTTTTGAAATTGTGAAAGTAGGTCCTAACAAGTCAAGTTTTATTGCAGCTGTGCTATTGGAGTAGATTTTACGAATTAAGTGGATGTAAGTAGATTCAATGTGTTGGTTCTCTAAAGATTTAAAAATGGATGGGTGTGTGATACTGTCGAATGCTTTCGAGTAATCTATAAAGGCAATATATAAAGGGATGTTATTTTCTTGGTGTTTTTCTATGATGAGGTTTATAGCGTGAAGGTGGTCGGTTGTAGAAAGCCCTCGTCGAAAACCTGCTTGCTCTGGTGGTTGCTCCCGCTCTAACTGTCCCGATATGCGGTTTTCGATGACTTTAATGAACGCCTTATAAAGGTGTGAAACAAGGCTTATGGGTCTACAGGGTTATTCATTATTAGCTGCAAATACTCAGGAATTAGGTTCAACAAATAAAATAAAAATAGCCGTAAAGAAATTAATAAAAATAAATATTGATACAAAAACTTGAAAAAAATTTTGATCCAATTTAAAAAAAATAATTTAATAAATATTTTTTATTCTATTTGTTGAACCTAATTCCTGAGTATTTGCAGTTAATAATGAATAACCCTGTATAGTTATTAATGTCTGCTTTGTCACCTTTATGTTATTTAAATTTAAATTTTACATTGCGTTCTAATTAGACTTTTTAAACTTCTTACCGTTGTAATGGGTTTCCAACCTACTTGCTGAATAAAAAGTTGGAATTTGGTTCAACAACCTCCTTGTAGTTAGAAAGACTTTAGAAAGTTGGAACATGGTTGAATAAAATAGAACTTGTTTTTTTTTATAATTTGACAGCTGTCAGTAGAAAGCGATTCTCCCTAGGGCTGAAAGTTTTACTTTCAATTAGGCCCCTCAGGCAACTTCAGACCTACTTTCAGAGTATGAGCAATGAAAACTATTATTGCTAATTTAAGTTATTAAATTATTGACCTCTTAACCATGTGGCCAGACCAGTTGGAGCCTTAAATATAATACTTATTATCATTTTTTTTTGTAAATACTTAGAATGCAATATAACACCAGACATCAGAATCATCTAAGTTCACCACACAAATGTTTGTTCTAAACACACTGACGAGATGACTGTTAAATCACTCACTAAACAATAAACATATTGGGAGAGACTGCCACCCCAGAGTGCCTCATTATAATTAAATCAACTAAGTTTATAGTAAAGAAGAGTAACAAAGTCCGTCAGCTATAATATTTATTGAACTCTTAAAAATTTACTAAAGGTAAGTACAGGCAATGAACGATCATAATGAAAGTGAAGGGAACTTCTGCACCATCCATGGTTAGAAACCACCTTGTTCCAAGATGAGAGGTGCTGCAAACAAATAAACTATCGTTAAGTGGGATTTTAGAAGTGTAATAATTCAGTTCTCTAATGCTACTTTGTTCCTATTATCTCAAAAAAAGCACTGGTGGTCTAGTGGTAGCGGCCCAGCCTTCCGATCTTAAGGTCGTGGGTTCAAATCCAGTTGTGTACCAAAGAGTTTTTCTGTTGATAAAGTTATGTGCACTATGCCAGTACTCTCAAACGGTGAAGGAAAACGACGTGAGGAAACCGGTGTATCGCAGAATCTAAAAAAAACGAGCGACACCATGTCAAGCGTCACGCCAATAGGGCTCGCCAGTGACCTACTTGCCTAATATTTTTTGAATAGGTTTATATTTTTTGAATATTTATTGAAATTGAATAGGTATTTACAAAAAGTAGTTGACAAGTTTAATTATGGGACTATAGTCATGGACTAACCTTATGATATGTTAACATGACAAATAGTTTTAATAACCACATGGGTTACAAGAGACTTTAGCTGCCGAAACTGCTTTTACGACTTTCACAAGGTGTATGCAGAGTCCCCCTGGAGGGGAAGCACATAACGTAGATCAGCATTAGCTATCTTTATGGAATATATAGTTGGAGGCAAGTATCGGATAAAGAAAACTCTGAAAAAAGGTGGAGGAAGTGTGTTAGCGCATGCGAAACCCGCAACTTATTTAGCTGCCTCAAATTTATAGGTGCAGGTGTGTTCAGTCTGCATGATAAACCTAACCTTTGAGAAGTAAGATAATATGCAAGTATGCAGACGAGTTCATCAGAGGAAGTTTGAAAGTAGCGCCAGTAACGGAGAAAATGAGAAGTAATCGGCTGGCGTAGTATGGACATGTTATGAGGAGAGAAGAAGGTCATGTGACGAAAAGAGTGTTAGGCATGAATGTTGATGGATATAAAAGTAGAGGTAGGCGTTAAGTACTTACCAACTCTAATAGCAGCGCAAAGAGCACAAAACGTTAGAACGTTATTAATTGTATTCTGCCTGGCTTGACGCTTCTCCTCCATGGGGTCGACTCTTTCTCCGTAAGGTAATCGAAACATCTTTCCTTTATATAACTTTTTGTGTGCTCAATAATTTATGAAGACTTTACAATTTTTACAAATATCACTTTTCTTCTTCTGTTTATAACAGACAACTAAGAAACCACAGATTACTAATATAATATATGCAAGGATTATAAAGTATGTAGATTCATGAATATATGTAGTAAGAAACGCTGTTTATCATTCAGTCTCAGTCAGCCACAGACAAGACAAGACACGGTCACCGCATCGTTCAGCTCAATGAACAATGAGGCAAGCAAGGAGGGCTGCCGATTAGTGGATTATGGAGAGATGAAAATGATTAGTAAAACGATTAGTGGAGAGATGAAAATGTGATTATGTCTAGATCTCTTAGTCTGTCCACGCCACGTGAAAATTGGATCCACCCCACCCATGGATCCTCTCCCCTGGATCCACCGCCATTATTTTTACAATGGCGCTGAATACCTCGTCTTTTCGCCAGACTTTATTTGTTTTTATGTCTAGCAAATACAAACTCTGCTCCACAGTGGTTCCCAAAAGATACCTTACAAGTTGAAGTAATTAAAAGAGGTTTGCGAAATCATTTTCTTCTTCTTAATGAATGGAATCTGTCCATTTCGGATAAATTTTGCCAGTATCGAGTAGTCTAATGAGATTGATGATAATTTACTACATAGCTAAAATACTTTTCCGTCAAGTCGAGTCAGTCAAAGTCGAGTCGGCCCTACTTGGCTTTGAAAACAAAATAATGGCCTTTGTTTTCTAAACCATCAGAAACCTTTTTAGAACAAATCAGAATATCACAAAATACACTTTTATTCCAACTGCTAACACTTTGAGATAAGACCTCAAGTAATGTTGGTTAAAATACCACCGAAATTACACATCAGAATAACACCAGAAAAACAATAAAAATAAAAATGCTGTGACTTCCCAAAATGACAGGAAACGAATCCCCCGAAAACATTCTAACAAGCTTCGCTACCTTTTTCAAACTTTAGAATGAATGACATTCCGCCTCCATTTTCAACTTTAGAGCGAGACTTTGAGTAGTTTGAGTCTCGCAAACACTCGAGAAGGGATTCGTTTAATTTACGGTCAGTTAATGTTCACCCAGTTAAAACGAATCCACTTTTTTCCACTGTGAAATAATGTAAAGAACTATGGACGCGTCGCAGAGGCATATTTCGATTATTGCATTTTTACTTATAGATTCGTCATGTCTGTCTGTCTGTCTGTCTGTCCGTCCGTATGTCACAGCCATTTTTCTTCGAAACCGTAAGAGCTTGACTAACGAAACTTGGCGAGTAGATGTATTCTGTGAACCGCATTAAGATTTTTACACAAAAATAGAAAAAAAAACATAATTTTTGGGGGTCCCCAGGGGTCCCCATACTTGAAACTGAAACTCAAAATATTTTTTTTCATCGAACCCATACGTGTATCTATGAATAGGTCTTCAAAAATGATGTTGAGGTATCTAATATCGTTTTTTTCTAAACTGAATAGTTTGCGCGAGAGACACTTCCAAAGCTTGGAGGAATTAGAAATGGAGATGTCAAGGCAGGGCTTTCCCCTCTGCCGATCATATAACGATCTCGATCATATCCTTTTAATAAAACTGTTTTACTCGCAACCGCAGCCATTGTGTGTCGTTTCATGTCGCGAAGTGGAGCTCCGTTAAAATGGTGAATTGCATGGTAGTTTCTTGTAAAAGACGATCAGAGACATCAAACTTCCGGGAACATGGTATTTCCTACCACAAGGGAGTATTATTTTGTCAATTGTGTTTGTAATTTTGTAGAATTTAAGTTCAAAAGAAATACCGGTTGCGACAGATTAGCGACAGTATTACGACACCATTGTCAAAGAATAAACCTTGGTAGAAGGCATAGTGTTGGGAAAAGTTGAATGAAATTGATGAATGAATGAATGATAAAATAAACGTTAAATTATTATCACATAATGTGTTGTCTAATTACGTATTTGGTGTTTTTTAAGCCCCCGACGTAAAAACGACGGGATGTTATGAGTTTGCGGTGTCTGTGTGTGTGTCTGTCTGTCCCATCGTAGTTCCCGAACGAATCAACCGATTTTAATTTGGTTTTTTGTTTGTTTGAAAGGTGAATAGTCGGGAGTGTTCATAGCTGTTTTTGATGAAAATCGATACAAGATGGCTGCCGCCACGATATATCGGTTTACATTTATTCACAAATCCCACAATATGGGTATCCTAGGTACCAGTAATCAAACCCTCTACTCATCAATGTATAAAATAGGACATGACATCATACTCAAAAATAAAGTCGTGGGCGTAGTGAAAACATTTTTTTGCCTATTTTATATTTATTTTATGTCCTGTGCAGGTTTCCAAAAAAATCCTGTTGCTTGAAGAGTGGACCAAATTTTTTGGCCAAAAAACAACTTGGCATGCAACAAGAACGAGTGTGATTTGCTCGGAACATTTTGCAGAAAGTTCTCAAACTCGGGCAAACAAACATCTGCGTTCACCACACAAATATTTGTTCTCGGTGGGAATCGAACCAACGCCTCCGGCGCAGAAGGCAGAACTGCAAACTTCGCTGTGATGTGAAGGCTGACGATGTAATGTGATTTCACTTTATATTTTTTTTTTCAATTATTCAGTAAAAGACTAAACTTATGTGTACTATGCTATAACATGTTAAGAACTATTGATTCAAACTTATAACCACTAATAAAACATAACAACTAAATTCAGTTCTTTTATTTTCTGACTGTTACAAAATGTGAAACCTGTTGTGCATAACTTATTTAAATTACCTTTACCTAAAAACCCATTTCATTCATTATTTTATTCATCGTTCAATTTACCGGTCTTACTCAATGCCCATCACTAGAGATTATCCTAATGTGAGTCTAGACACTGCGTAACTACGTTATATTTTTTATCTGTGTGCAAATTTTAAGATCGTGTGCGAGATTGTCAATGTGTGTGTTTACATGAATAGGATTTTGCTATGCGCGTGTGCCATGCGTGTTTACCTCGTCCCCCGTCAATTTTGGCAGAAAATATTGTTCGTGGATTTAAACGTTGACGCCTCCATTTCTAATTCCTCCAAGTTCCAAAGTGGTAAAAAGGTGGTCCCCCCCCCCCCTCTAACTTCTAAAATAAGAGAATGATTAAACTTGTTATGTTGGTATTCGCTATCCATACATACTATAGTACATGTATACGGTATACGCACCCGCAGTGGGCAGTCGGAAATAAATGTCATTTCGATTACGTCGGCGTTTACTTTAATAACTGTTTTACGGTGCTAATACAGACTAACTGGCAACGAGGATAATCTGGTGTGATCGACTAATCAACATGTCGATCGGGAAGATTGGACAATTTGATGTGGATAGTGGAAATTGGACTCTTTATTGCGAAAGGGTCGAGTTGTACTTCGAGGCGAACAGTGTGAAAGACGAGTTAAAATTGCCAACGCTTATAACTTTAGCGGGTGATCGCATGTACGAGCTCATGGTTAATTTGGCAAGTCCTAAAAAGCCAAGTGAACTTACTTTTGTGGAATTAGTGGAATTGGTGCGTGGACATTTACAACCACGGCCGTCTGTAATGGCGGAACGATACCGGTTTAGACAACGGCGCCAGTGTAAAACAGAAAACGTCACACAATACATTGCGGCGTTGAAGCAATTATCTAGATACTGTGAGTTCAAAACAACATTGGAAGATAATTTGCGTGACCAATTTGTTTGTGGAGTTATGAGCGATCTTATTCGTCAGAGGTTATTCGCTGAAGAAACGTTGACATTTGCAAAAGCTATGAGCCTTGCGAACACTCTGGAAGCTGCGGAACGAGACGCTGCATCAGTCGATCACGGGACTGACGTCGATACCCGGCCTCAAGGGATCAATTTGGTGAAGTCGGGGCGTGGACAGCGGTACGGGGCCACCGGTGCTGGGGCGAAGGCCGCGTCCAGAAAATGTTCGGCGTGTGGGTATCAGGGGCATGAAGCCTCGGGGTGCCGGTATCGCAATTTCGTGTGCAATAATTGCAAGACAAAAGGCCACTTGAAGCGAGTGTGCACGAAAACGATCAGGACCGGTGGCACTAGAGACCGTGATCGTGCAGTGGGAGAAAGTCAGCGAAATTTGTTCGCGAGCGAGTTGTTTGAAGAAACCCTATCAGAGCCGGAGGAAGAATTGGAGGAGGATGCAATATTTCAGATGTCTCTGAGCGATTACAAACCGGTGAGTCTCACTGTGCTAGTGAATGAAGTACCTCTAGTGATGGAAGTGGACACGGGGACTCCTGCTTCCTGTATCAGTAGATCTACATACGAAGAAAAGTTCAGAGACTTACCGTTAGAGAAGATAAGAACTTGTTTCAATTCATATACCGGAGAAAAGATTAACCCTATAGGAATTATCTCACCTATAGTGTCTTATAAGAATAAAAGGAAACGGTTAGATCTTTATGTGGTAGAAAGGGGCATCACCACCTTGATTGGCAGGCAGTGGTTATCTAATTTTGATATTCAGATACCTAGGTTTCAGGATGCAAAATGTGTTGATGTAAATAACATATCTAGCTGTAAATCAACTTCTATATCTCATAGTAATAAATTGGGTAATTTGTTCGACAGATATAAACATGTATTTGAAGCGGGGTTGGGCCGGTACCTGGGCGGCACGGCGCGGCTACGGGTGCGGCCGGACGCGCAGCCCGTGTTCCACCGGGCGCGGCCGATGCCGTACGCGCTGCGCGAGCGGGTGGATGCTGAGCTCGACGCGATGCTGCGCGAGGGGGTCGTGGAGCCGGTCGACTGCTCCGACTGGGCGACGCCGCTGGTGCCCGTCCATAAGAAAGATGGTGGCCTTCGGGTATGCGCTGACTTCAAGGTAACATTGAACCCGGTTTTATTGGTCGACAGATACCCATTGCCGAAGATACAAGACGTTTTTGCTAATTTATCTGGGGGGGTTCAGTTTTCAAAGATAGATCTATCGCAGGCTTACAACCAAATTTGCTTATCGGAAGACTCCAAGCCATATACAGTTATAAACACACACCGTGGCTTGTTTCGTTATAATCGGCTGGTATACGGACTTTCATCTAGTTGCGGTATCTTCCAGAGAATAATCAGTGATTTGATTAAGGATATTCCTTATACGCAAGCGTTTTTAGATGATTTAATCATTACGGGTCCGGATGAGGCAAGCCACTTGACTAATTTAGAAGCGGTACTTGCACGATTGCAAGATAATGGATTTAAGGTCAAAGGTAGCAAGTGTGAGTTTTTGGCGGATGAAATTAAGTATTTAGGTTATATAGTAAGCAGGCAGGGCGTTAGACCGGATCCGAGCAAGCTAGAATCTATTAAAAAAATGCCAGCCCCAACGAACGTATCTGAATTGCGATCCTTTTTAGGTATGGTTAATTTCTATGCAAAGTTCGTACGCAATATTAGTGACTACCTATTTCCATTGTATGAATTACTAAGAAAAGGTCAAAATTGGCATTGGGATGCGGAATGCGCCGCGGCATTTAGAGAAGTCAAGGAGTTATTATCATGCAGCAAAGTGCTGGCGCATTATGAGCCCAAGCATTCCTTAGTGCTGACGTGCGACGCCAGCTCGCACGGCGTCGGCGGCGTGCTGTCGCAGCGGGACGCGGCAGGCGTAGAGCGGCCGCTCGCCTACGTATCTCGTAAACTTAATAGTGCTGAGAGGTCTTACTCTCAGATACATAAAGAGGCGCTCGCTATTGTGTATTGTGTTAAAAAGTACCACCAGTACCTGTATGGTCGGCATTTTTTGTTGAGGACAGATCATAAGCCATTGGTTAGTATTTTTGGCCCTCAAAAGGGCATCCCTTGTATGGCAGCCAGTAGAATGCAACGGTGGGCTATAATTTTATCAGCGTATGATTACGACATAGAGTATGTACAGTCAGACGATAACGGGGCAGATGCACTATCTCGGTTACCCATAGACGGCCCGGCTAAGGAACTGGATCCGTCGGAACAATCTTACCTGAACTTCGCATCTACTGCGCTTCTATTGGATTGTGAAGAAATAAGAAAACAAACTCGGCACGATCCGCTTACGAGTAGGGTTTTGGGTTATATTGAGCACGGCTGGCCTCAGAGTCTCGAGATAGAGAATCTTCGCCCTTACTGGAATAGGCGGAGCGAGTTATATTCGGAAGTAGGTTGTGTTATGTGGGGACATCGCGTTGTAGTCCCGCAGGCGTGCCGCGAGGGCGTCCTTCGCGAGCTGCATGAGCCGCACATGGGTATCGTTAAAACGAAGGCCATGGCGCGTAGCTACGTGTGGTGGCCCGGCCTGGACGAGGAGCTCGAGGCACGGTGCCGAGCTTGTGCCGTGTGCGCGGAGTGCGCAGCGGCGCCGCCGCGGGCCACGCCCGAGCCGTGGCGGTGGCCGACCCGTCCCTATGATAGGTTGCATGTTGATTTTTTAGGACCGTTAGACGGGGCCACCTACCTAGTTACTGTTGACGCTAGGTCAAAATGGATTGAAGTTTTTAAGATGCAAAGAACGACCGCCGATAGCACTATTAAAAAGTTACGGGAGTCATGGTCACGGTGGGGGCTACCTAGACAGGTAGTGTCGGATAACGGACCGCCATTTTCCAGCAAAGAATTTAATGAGTTTTTAAGTGGTAACGCTATTAAACATATATATTCCCCTCCCTATCATCCGGCATCTAACGGTGCAGCTGAAAATGCGGTTAAAATAATAAAAGGCGTAATTAAAAAAGCCAAGGTCTCGGGGGAAGATCCCGATACTGCGATCTATAGATTTTTACTTAGTTATCATAACACGCCTCATACTACAACGGGCGAGACACCAGCTAAGCTATTGCAAGGGCGCTCGCTGAGAACTAGAATGGATGCATTACGACCGAGTCTAGATGTACGAATGAATGAGAAGCAAATCGAGCAAAAGAGTAAGAGTAGTTCTCAGTCCGCCACAGATAGGCAGTTAGAGTCTGGTGATAATGTATGGTATAGGAATTATAATGCGCAGGAAAAATGGTTGCAAGGTCAGGTGATAGATCGTTTAGGCAGGAACAACTACAAAGTATCTTCGGCAGTGGGTGGTGTTCAGCATCGTCATGTTGACCAATTAAGGCGGTGTTCAAGGCGTTCCACGTGCGTATACCCGGGGGCGACCGAGCCGGCGGACACCGGCAGCAGCGGCGTCGTCGTCGGGCCGCCGCGGGAGGGGGCTAGCAGCCCGCCGGCCGAGCTCGAGCAGCAGCGAGCCGAAGCCAGCACTTCGCCCGCGCCTGCTCGCCCCGAGGCGAAGCCGGCAGCTACCACTGTGCCTCAGATAAGCTTGCACCGGAACAAAGAACAGGAAGTGAGTTCTTTAGTTCCGGCACGACCTGAGCATGTACCGGAAAAACGGGCAGTGCCGCCTAGGGTTAGGAACCCGGTTAAAAGATATGGTTTCGAGTTTGATTAAGTCGAGTTTAATTATTTCAGTTACCCGTATTTTCTATTGAGTTGTTAAATATAAATCGTACCTAGTTCCTTACCATTGAGTGTACTTTAACATAAAGCTATTGGGTAGGTACAACTTAATTGTAGGTTTAACTGGTAGACTGAGTTAGGTAGTTAAAATAAGATTATGCTGAACTAGGCTACCTATTGTTTAGATAAGTAGATATAAGTATAATTTTAAGGGTGGAGGTGTTATGTTGGTATTCGCTATCCATACATACTATAGTACATGTATACGCACCCGCAGTGGGCAGTCGGAAATAAATGTCATTTCGATTACGTCGGCGTTTACTTTAATAACTGTTTTACGGTGCTAATACAGACTAAAACTAAAAAAAATATATGTTGCACATTACTATGCAAACTTCCAACGATATTTGGTTTGAACGAGATCTTTAAAGTCAGTAGTTTTTTTTATACGCCATAAATCGTAAACCGCAATTTACCTTTCGACGAACTACAAGAACCTTTGCATTATGTTACTTGTTGCTACGGAACCCTTCATGGGCGAGTCCGACTCGCACTTGGCTGCTTTTTTTTATCTAGCGATAGATAATTGTCCTTATTCGATTCCGATACAAACTGAATTTACACAACTATGGGCAAGCAAAGTATAAATGTACACTGAAATAGCTGTAATAGAATTTTACAGTGGTCTTTATTGCCGGCCAGTTATATAAAGTTGGAGAAAACTGTAGGATAACAGAAATATTAATAATAAACCAAAAAAGTAATTTTTTCGTCATTCTTTCTAACGGGTACCTACACGGCATTGAATATTTGAATGAGCTTAAAACATATTATGTCTCAAAATAGTCGTAAAAGTCTGTTAGTTCTTTTTCTGAAGCCCCGCCTGCCACGACCAAGGGCTACCACTCCAACTTTATATAACTGGCCGGTAATAAGGACCACTGTAAAAGCCTATTACAGCTATTTCAGTGTACATAAAGGGCGTTATTAATAATCCTGGCGTAGCGTTGGACTAGTTAATCCGTGTTTTGTCACATTTGCTCGAGTTGACAATTGCATGTCAATGCAAGAGACAAAACACGGATTAACTAGTCCAACGCTACGCCAGGATTATTAATAACGCCCTAATACTTTATTCGCCCATAGTTGTGTAAATTAAGTTTGTATGGAAATCGTACCCCCCTTAACGAGACAGCTCCTTTGAGGGTATTGAAATAGTATATTTCATTACAAGTGCGGGAAGGCTGTCATTGCAAAGAGTTCCGACAAATGTCTACCCGAGCCGAAGGCGAGGGTTGACAGTCGGAACAAGTTGCAATGACGGTTCCGCACGTGTACTGAACGACTATTTTTAATACAGTTGCGAAAAAATTAAGCAATTTAATAAAATAATAAAAATACCATTTGCTTTTTTCTCTTCTCTCCACGCAATAAGTTCGTCGTATGTATGCATGTAGCGACTTTTTGACTTCTCCGGTAAAATGTTCTCCGAAGCGTTTTGTGCAATTATACTGAGTTCCGGTGGTGTTAATTCAAAAAAACTAGGGTCGAAATTACTCATTTTGTGCAACAAACAAATAAACTCGCAAAGAAAATTTCTAAAAAATGGCGCCAAGCGCCAACCGTAAAATATAAGCAGATTTTTTTTTTTCTTCCATTCTGGAAGGCAAAGGGAACTATACCCATACAGCCAAGTCTTCAGTAGATTTTTTTTATTGATATGAATTTAAAATGAAATTTGATGAGATGAAATGAAATGAAACCTAACATAACTCATTCAATCAAATCATTAAATCTGTTAATGAAACAAATTAGTAGCTTCTTTTTAGAAATAATACGTATTTGCATGAATCATAAAAACTTCGATGAATTTTTTTAGTAAAAACTTCATGGTTGGTTTTTCTTTTTAGACATTATTTTGACAGTTGGGAAAGAAAAAGCACTAGTGCGGGAATGGTAAAAAAAAAGCACGCGTGTGTAATAGCCCACATCCCGAACGCTTTATGTCCCTGCAATACGCCACTTTTTGAGCAACTGTATTAAAAAAAACATTTTCTGGCACTGCGGCGCCGGCGCCGGCGGTCGCTGTCGCGGCACGCTCGCTCGCCTCGGTCGGATCCGCCCTACAAATTATCAAGGACAAGGTATTATATCCAAGGCCAGAACAAAAAAAGCAAAAATCCATGTTTGAATTGCTCCAGTGCGCATGTGGCTTAACTGGCATCTTACTAATAATTATTCAAATTCTGTTTATTCAATAATTAGCATAACATTTCTATCTGCTCGAAGGTTAAGGAAGGATTTTTAACATTCCGGCGTAGATAGGTACTACGCCAGTAAAAATAAACTTTTCATTACTCATACTCTGAAAGTAGGTCTGAAGTTGCCTGAGGGGCCTAATTGAAAGTAAAACTTTCAGCCCTAGGGAGAATCGCTTTCTACTGACAGCTGTCAAATTATAAAAAAAACAAGTTCTATTTTATCAACCATGTTCTTTCTAAAGTCTTTCTAACTGCAAGGAGGTCGTTGAACCAAATTCCAACTTTTTATTCAGCAAGTAGGTTGGAAACCCATTACAACAGTAAGAAGTTTAAAAAGTCTAATAAGATAGCGCAATGTAAAATTTAAATTTAAATAACATAAAGATAAATAATATATCTTCTAAATTACTTGATTAATATATAGCTTCAACTATTTATTTAAAATAACATAGATTTTACATTTACCATTTTTTAAATTATGAGAATGAAAATAATGGCTGAATAATGCTGGCGAGCCGAAGCCGAAGGCCCGCCAGAGAAAAAGAAAAAAAAAAACCGGGAAGGCGGCAATTCAATCTTCATTTTCACAAATTTTTCTTTCATGTTTTTATTTTTACTTTCCTTGTATTCGTAATGAAAAGCACAGTGTTTACCTCGGGTGAAAGTCTTTTAAGTCCCTCAAGCTCCATTGGCGCCCTCGCTAACGCTCTGGCGCCAAACCCGTCTCGGGACTCAAAAAACGTGACTTTCAACACTCAGGTAACAATGTACTATTGATCAGTAGGCACTCGTAAGCGCCATTAATGACAATAAAAAGCAGCCAAGTGCGAGTCGGACTCGCCCATTACATTAGGGGTTCCGTAGCATCATGTATCATAATATAAAGGTTCTTGTAGTTCATCGAAAGGTAAATTGCGGTTTACGATTTATGACGTATAAAAAAAAACTACTGACTAGATCTCGTTCAAACCAAATATCATTGGAAGTTTGCATAGTAATGTACAAGATAATTATATTTTTTTTAGTTTTATCATTCTCTTATTTTAGAAGAGAGGGGCCCCCAACTTTTTTCCACTTTGGAAGTGTCTCTCGCGCAAACTATCCAATTTAGAAAAAAGCAGCCAAGTGCGAGTCGGACTCGCCCATGAAGGGTTCCGTAGCATCAATTAACATAATATAAAGGTTTTTGTAGTTCGTCGAAAGGTAAATTGCGGTTTACGATTTATGACGTATAATAAAAAAACTACTGACTAGATCTCGTTCAAACCAAATATCGTTGAAAGTTTGCATAGTAATGTACAACATATATTTTTTTTGGATTTATCATTCTCTTATTTTAGAAGTTAGAGGGGGGGGGACCAACTTTTTTCCACTTTGGAAGTGTCTCTCGCGCAAACTATTCAGTTTAGAAAAAAACGATATTAGAAACCTCAACATCATTTTTAAAGACCTATCCATAGATACCCCACACGTATGGGTTCGATGAAAAAAAAATTTTTGAGTTTCAGTTTCAAGTACGGGGACCCCCAAAATTTATAGTTTTTTTTCTATTTTTATGTAAAAACCTTAATGCGGTTCACAGAATACATCTACTCACCAAGTTTCATCAGTCTAGCTTTTATGGTTTTGGAGAAAAATGGCTGTGACACGGTCGGACAGACAGACAGACAGACATGACGAATCTATAAGGGTTCCGTTTTTGCCATTTGGCTACGGAACCCTAAAAACGATATTAGAAACCTCAACATCATTTTTGAAGACCTGTTCTATACCCCACACGTATGGGTTCGGTAAAAAAAAAATTTTTAAATTTCATTTTCAAGTATGGAGACCCCCAAAATTTATAGTTTTTTTTTCTATTTTTGTGTAAAAATCTTAACGCGGTTCACAGAATACATCTACTTGCCAAGTTTCATCAGTCTAGCTCTTACGGTTTCGGAGAAAAATGGCTGTGACATACGGACGGACAGACAGACAGACAGACATGACGAACCTATAAGGGTTCCGTTTTTGCCATTTGGCTACGGAACCCTATTCTTTTATTCTCTTTCTTTTTCATTCTCTAGTTCTTTTATTTTTTATGAATTGTGTAGATAAATGAATGATAGTAGCTAGTACCAAGGTAAAATAAAAACTTCTGTTTAGAAGGGACCTACCGCTGTTATTATCTACAGAATCTACACTACAAAACCAGAGAAAATAGATAAAGCTTTCCGTTTATTAGTTAAACAAATATCACTTTTATTTACAACCGAAGCGATCACAAATCATAAGTAAAATTAACAGTAATTACCTAAAACTACTTAACAGATCGAAATATTTACAATAGAGTTAACAAATTTTCGAATCGCGAATCGGCAATCGAACGCGTAGTCAACCGCTCACTGCCATGGCGCAGCGGCGCGACGCGGCAAGTACGCTCACTGCCATGGCGCAGCGGCGCGACGCGGCAAGTACGCTCACTGCCATGGCGCAGCGGCACAGCGCGGTGAGTACGCGCGCTCCCATTGCGCAGCGGTAAGTACGGGGCGGCGCGGCCTCACGCCGAGCCGAGCGGCTGCGTCACCACGGGCGCGCGCCGCGGCGACGGCTCCTCGCCCGCCGCGCCCGCGCCCCCTCCCCCTCCCGCGCCCCCTCCCCCGCCCGCGTCTCCTTCCGTCAGCCGCAACGCCACCTCCAGGTCGCGCAGCACCTGCAACACAAGGGGCGCTGTACCAAGGGTTTATTCTGGGTTTATAAGGGAGATTTAACATTATTGTCGTTAGCTTAACGCAAAATGACTTATCGTTAGCGTAGTTTGTCAGCCCCGATTTTGTATGGTAAAACGACGAGCGCCTCTGTCGAGATTGCGAGAACTAATATTTTTATGCAGCGTTCATTAGTTCTCGCAATCCCACCAGGGGCGCTCAACGTTTCTCAACTTGCGTTTAGCTAACAAACAAAATAATGTTTAAAAACTCAGAATGATGGTAGGGGTGTTTGCGCGTACAGTTGCGGGGTCCGGTTAATGTACGACCAGTTGTTGTACAGCATGTTATTGTTCACCCAGTTACAACAAACCTTTTTAGTTTATTGGATACGGATTTTAACCTGCCGTAACCAGCAATAACTGGCTGTGAATTAACGGGGTGTACAAATTTTCACGTGATATTATTGTACAGCATGTTATTGGGAAGCCATTAAGACCCATGTACACTGGAGGAATTCAATTATTATTATTTTTTAAGCAATAGATGCTTGTTTTAAAGAGGATAACCCCTTTTTGAGTATGTAATTGTAAAAAAAAACGTTTTCTGCCGCGGCCCCGCCGCCGCGGCTCGCTCGCTTTGGTTGCCCGCCTTGTGCTTAATTTATATGTTCTAAGATAACCAAGTTATCCAAGTCAGACCCGCCCTATAAAGTCTCAAGGAAAAGTACAAGCATCCACTCCTAGAACAAAAGAGCAAAAATCAATCATTGAATTGTTAGTGTGCATGAGGTCTACCTGGCATCGTAATAACAATGACATCGTAATAAAGGAGTGTACATTAACTGGGCGTACATTATTGCGTTCCCAGTTGCGGCGGGTACCTCGGTCTCCTTGTGGTCGAGCAGCGCGAACCTCGCGTCGAGCGCCGTGAGATGCGCGAACGTGAGATGCAGGTGCGCGTGCAGGCGCAGCAGCGCCAGCTCGCGGAAGTGCGCCGCGTACAGGTGCGCCACCACGTGGTACAGCAGCCGCAGCACGCGCCGCACCACGCCCTCGAACCCGCCGCCCGCCGCGCCCGCGCCCGCGCCCCCGCCGCCCGCGCCCGCGCCACCGCCCCCGCCTCCTGCTGCACCGCCCCCACCCCCGCCCCCGCCGCCGCCGCCGCCCGCGCCCGCGCTCGCGCCGCTGCTCGCGCCCGGGAACTCGTTACCTGCAACCAACCGCACCGCGCCCGCATTCATGCCAGCTTTCTACACATTCTTGGATATCCATCTTTGGGCTTGACCCGACATCAGCCCGATGTGTCCAGCGACTAGCCCATCCATAAGGGTTCATATTGCATGTTACAGGACTCTATTGAAACAGTCATAAAACAGTTTGCGAGTTGAAAGAAACTTTTGTTTGGAAACGCGCTGATCTCGGGAACTGCTAGTCCGAATTGAAAAAATGTGTTGAATAGTCCATTTATTGAGGAAGGTTCTGGCTATATAGCATCACGCTACGACTATAACAGGGACAGATCATCAATGCAAAATGTAAAAAAAACGGAAAAAAAATATTCCTTTTGAGAGCCTCTGTCCCGTGCGCTGCGTAAACGATTAAAGCTAAGCTAAAATGATGTATGACGTAATAGAGCGTGGAGCGTGTGAACGGAGTGATGGAGTGATGGAGTGATGGAGTGATGGAGTGTGTGTGCGAGGAGTCGGAGATACCGGCTCACCATATTTGGTCGGGAATACAGTTTCGTCGTTGACGGTGTTCTGCGTGAAGGTCATGACGTAGTCGACGTAGTGCGGCGCCGCGAGCCGCACCTTCTTGCCGCGCTCGTCCGTCCAGGCGTAGGCGCGCCCGCCCGGGCCCGCCATGTCGGCGCACGCGGCCGCCGTGCAGAACTCCGACACGGAGCCGTACAGCAGGTTCACGTGCTCGAACAGCGCCATCGCTGCAACACAACACAACACACACACTCGCTCGCCTTGTGCCTCATTTATATGTTCTAACATAACTGTACTATTGTACAGCATGTTATTTTATTGCCCGAACTTTTATTATACGCCCCCGTTAATCCAAACCCTGACATCGTATCAACGATGTGTACATTATCCTGCTGTGCATTAACTGGGGCCGTACATTATTGCCTCCCGATTTGACTATATTCCATCTCTTTCATCGCGTGGTTTCGTCGATCTGCTCCGACGCCAGCCACACCTCCGCGTACTGACCGCTATTATTATTTTTTTTTTTTTTTTTATTATAAGGTCCACAAATTGCAACATGCGCATGACTTACATCTAAATAATATACTGACAATAAAATTCGGCACAGTTACTAAAAACAGTGAACACAACATGCATATTTGAAACGTGCGAAACTATTTTAAAAGTGGAATTAGAAGGTTTATGAGTTTTAAATTTAACATTAAGTGTATACAATAAAAAATATAATATATAAATGAAATAAGAAAAAAAAAAAAAAAATATAAAGGTAAATGATCTAACAAAAAATAGAGTTGAAATTAAACTAGAACAGCATCTCGAAAGATGCTTTTCTTTGCGGAGGCCAAAGAACCACTAAAAATATCAAAGTTTGACCGGATTCCATTATAAAACTTGAACATTCTATTCAGTGGAGAATGCAGCCCAACGTTCGTTCTACAATGAGGCGGCTTAAAAGACTTTCTATTTATTAGACGGCTACCTGATCTAGGGACATCTAAATGAACATGTTGTTGACATCTGGACAGTCTACTAAGCCATGTATAAGTTTATACAAAAATATTATATCTGATGCCTTGCGGCGAAAACTGAGGGATTTCATTTTATAATGGGTAAGTCTTGCTTCATAGGAAGGTAATTTCTTGCACATATTATTTGCGTATGACAGTTGGTACAAAAAACGCCTTTGTATTCGTTCTAATCTGCTAGAATGAACCTCGTAACCAGGAGACCAAACACTACTGTTAAACTCCAAAACACTGCGAACTATACAATTGTAAATAGGTATAATAACACTTGGATCTTTAAATGACTTTATCTGCCGAGAGAGAAAACCGGAAAGTTGAGACGCTTTTTTAACGGTTTTGTCTATATGATCTCTGAAATGAAGTGACTTATCCATGATTACTCCTAAATCTCTAATATTCGTTACTTCATTCAATTCGCTGTTTCCAAGGTAGTACTTGGCAGTTGAGGATTGTTTCTTTTTAGTAAATTTTATGTAATAGCATTTATTGACGTTTAAAGACATTTTATTGACAGAGCACCATGCGTCAACTTCTAACAATTCCTGCTGTAAAAGCTCTGTGTCTCTGTCACTTTTAATACGTGCGTATAATTTAAGGTCGTCGGCATACATCTTAAATTTACATTTTAGTTTTTTAGCAAGGTCGTTAACGAATATTAAAAAAAATAGAGGGCCAATATGCGATCCCTGCGGAACTCCCGTGGGCACGATTTTAGGTCTTATTATGTAGCGGTGCCGCGTTGTATTCGGACGTGTTTGCAGATATGGACAAAGCACGAGATTCCAATGCCCATTCCGCTACTCAAAGTACACTTGATCGGAGCGGAATTCATCTAGCGGTGCCGCTTGAACGGTTCCGCAGCGGAGGTGTGGTACGGGAGTGATGGTATGGTATAGTGAGTGAGTGAGTGAGTGAGTGACTGACTGTGCGAGGCGAGCCACTCGTTGAGGTCGAGTCCGTGCGGCAGGTCGACGAGCTGGCGCAGGTCGAGGTCGGGCAGCTTGCGCTCCAGCAGCGCCTCCTGCAGGTACAGCTTGGCGTCCGCGCCGCCCCCGCCGCCGCCCGCCCCGCCTGCCCCCGCCTCGCCCTCGCGCTCCTTGCGCCGCGCCTTCCTGCACAACAACACGACGCAACACGTTACAATTACATTACTGAATCTACCTTACCTATACATATACCGATTTGTAATGCTGTTTGCGACATCAGTGGGTCCGCTTTCAGCATGACCGCTGCAGCTGCGTGGGTGCCGGGTGCCTTGTGCATAGCGATGAGATTATATCTCATTGCATCAATCTCTTGTAATTTATCAGTGACCGCCCTATAGGGCAAGATGGCTTATTCCACTAATCCCCGTTAACGGGGATTAGTGAACTTTTTGTTCAGTATTCCCCGTTGACACTTGTAGGAGTACTACGGCCACACCGCTGCCGATCCGCGTTCGCGCTATCGAGATAAAACTTCATATTATAATCTACGACGAATGCTTCGGCCACACTATCTTGCTAAAGCGAATATTAACTGCACTGCAATGCCAAAGTGTAAGTTGTCGGAATACAACTTTTTGATGTGCGGCCATCTTTTGACATTATCGGAGAATTATAGGAGAAGGATGGTCTAGAAGAAGATTCATTCTTGCCTTGAATATACCCAGATTGTAGTGATCAGAAAAACCAGCTGACTGCAATCGGATCCTCACTGAGCATCAGAGTTACTTCAAAACAGTCTTGTGAAGGTTGATGAGTGGTTGAAGCTGTGGAGGATCAAGCCAAGCGCCTGCAAGCCTGTCCACACAACATTAACACTACGGAAAGATGATTGGCTACCCGCTACCCGCTACCCGCGACTCCCGCGAGCCTGCGGGCCCGCTACCCGCTTCCACACAGCGACACAGTATAGTACCTGCGCATGCACATGCAGCTAGATCGCCGCATGACCTGGAAGTCAAATCAAATCAAAAGTGTATTTATTCAGAAGGATTACATGAATCACTTTGAACCGGAAGAGGCACCTACAAGCAAAAAGATACCAATTAGGCCTAAAATACCGAGGACTCCACTGGCTACTTGGGCGTAACTCAAAACTATCTGTGGATAACAAGCTACTAATCTGCAGTATGATGCCATAGGGCCGATTTGGCCCTATGGCATCCAACTGGTGCTGCTGGCGCTGGCGCTTCAATCAAACATCAACTTCATACATCGCTTTCAGAATGGTGTCTTAAAAAATATCTCGCAAGCACCCCCTCATACAAACACACACTCCCACACACCCTCACACACACCCACATCCACACACACACATCAACACACAAGCAACCTTTCATTTCTTTGTATTGTATTAAATAGCAGAACTAATACTCATAGGTTAAAGAGTGGGCGTTGAGATTGTAACACAGTTTATAACTTTCGCAGTTTCATCGTTTAGCTTTTAATTCGCACACTATGTAACATTGTTCTGAATAAAAACATTTCTTTCTTTCTTTCTACCTTAGTTCATCACAACAACAGAATTGCATGACATCCATAAAGTCGAAACAGTATCGAAAGAAATAAAAAACACTGCTCAAAGCTACTAGGAAAAACTAAAAAAACACCCCAACCAACTAGCACAGCAACTTACTGGGCCTACATACTTAGGGAGACTCAAACGAAAGGATGCCATGCTTTGTGTGACCGATGACCATCAGCAATAAAGGGTAGGTACCTACTGAGGATATAATGCAGGAGTGTGCTCTGCCCGTCATAGAACATACAAAAATTTGCAACTATGAGCAAATTTTTGTACGTTCTATGACGGACCAGCAACTGATCGCAGATAAAACTTGGAAAAAAAGTGTCTATCTATATGTATTACCGGACGACTGTCCTGGCGCCCATTTGTAAGTAATCTACGTCCCTGTCTTTTGGAGAATTAAGATGTGTTTTAAGAACTGAAGTATTTGAGTAAGAGAAATCATGGTTCACCGAGGTCGTACCCACTTTATATCGTACGTAATATATAACTTAACTTGAAGGCGCTTGCCTTTGCGAACGGCCTTTAGTGTTGACCGAGCGATGCGCCACCCACCGCGTCTCTTTCCCGCGGGGTTTCATTTTCAAACGCAGCAAATCAAATCAAAATCAACATCAAACGAATTTCAATCGGATTGCAATATGATTGTCGTGTCGTATCGTAGTCGTGCCGCGGGTAACCGAGGAAATTGAACATTTCAGGTTAGGTATTATTATTTAACATGGTTGACACATTACACATTACAACTAGTAGTTCGCCACGAACTGAGATCTCGTGATGCGATCCAAATGCTCCGAAAAGTTAGTACATTTATCGACTTTGAGAAGGTATTTCTGTCCAGATTCACTGTTTGGCCTTGCCTCTGACATACCCCTTACTAACTTTGTATGGTAACCAAGTTTTAACTCAATTGGTCAATTTATTGAAGAGTTCCGTTGGACAAACCTTGGCTCCATCATCAGACTAGGTCGCTTTTACCATTTTATGACAACTGAGTAACTCCTTAAGGGGGTACGATTTCCATACAAACTTAATTTACACAACTATGGGCGAATAAAGTATTAATGTACACTGAAATAGCTGTAATAGGCTTTTACAGTGGTCCTTATTACCGGTCAGTTATATAAAGTTGGAGTGTCAGCCGTTGGTCGTGGCAGTCGGGGCTTCAGAAAAAGAACTAACAGACTTTTACGACTATTTTGAGACATATGTTTTAAGCTCATTCACGTATTCAATGCCGAGTACCCGTAAGAAAGAATGACGAAAAAATTACTTTTTTGTTTTTTTATTAATATTTCTGTTATCCTACAGTTTTCTCCAACTTTATATAACTGGCCGGCAATAAAGACCACTGTGAAATTCTATTTGAGCTATTTCAGTGTACATTTATACTTTGTTTGCCCATAGTTGTGTAAATTCAGTTTGTATCGGAATCGAACAACCTTAATATAAATCTAGAAAAATATATGAGAAAAAGCAAACGAATTAACCGACCAGTAGAAAAAACTTGATGTCAACGAAATTCTTAGAGAGGGGAGCTCTCGGATCGTTGGTTATCTTAATTTTACTTTTTTTTATGTGTAGCAAAAACTGATTGTCCTAGAAAAAAAGTTAAAACTGTTTTGGAATGTCCAAACAAAGTTCTTTCATTAGAAATGTAACTTGATTTTTTTGGTTCATATTTTTTATTTTTGCATCCTTAAAAAACCCCATATCTAAAAAACCCCTCATTCGATTTTACTCATATACTTAAAAGTAAATTTATCAAGGACAAGCTATCAACTTATCAAATGTCATGCAGATTGGATTAACGGTTCGAAAGTTATCGTCGGACAAACATACACAAATACATACATACGCACATAAAATGCCAAATCGCCCAAGTTGTTTGTAAGATCTTCGTTCGCTTCGCTCACTCGATCAAAAATAATGAATGCGAATCGATACAATTATTACTAGGTGACATTAATAGGAAATACGATGGCTAGATCAAATTTAGGAAAAATTAATACTACTCTGACATTATTTTAAATAGTAAAAATAAATGCAAAAGTATGTGGCGACTTGTAAATACAGTTTTGGATACAAACGGTAAACCGTTTTATTCAAAGAAAGATGTTGTAAACGCAATGAACACAAGGTTTGTTGGAGCTGCTGCCGCCTGTGAAGCACCGAAGGCCTATTTTGTCATCGAGCCCGCCTGCTGATCGGTCGCTGTAATTATCACTGTTCAGTGGGGGTACGAATTCCATATAAACTTAATTTACACAACTATGGGCGAATAAAGTATTAATGTACACTGAAATAGCTGTAATAGGCTTTTACAGTGGTCCTTATTACCGGCCAGTTATATCAAGTTGGAGTGTCAGCCGTTGGTAGTGGCAGTCGGGGCTTCAGAATTGTCCTAATTTGCACTCATTTGAATAAGCGTGTTAAAATACTTTCGTTGAATTAGTTTATATTTTCATACTCATACTCATATTATTTATTTATTGCAATTATTATGTTACATGGTGATTTCTTCGGTTTTTATTTTATTATAAATTTTTGATGCCATTGTGTTGGATCGGAACTGTGTATTTTTAATTTAGAATTAGGCAGTACTTAGCAGTTTCATTCGTCCTTTGAACTTCTGCATGTCATTGTGTGCTTCTGAATCTTCTCAGCAATAAATGGAACAACTAGATACGTGCCCCTACCACGATAGTTTATTGTGCATTAGCCACAGCCGACAACCCTAGCCTAGCGTGACCACCGAGCGTAGCTATCAAAACTGAACTACATGCATGTTATTGACTTCAGGTACCAAATAGGATCGTTCAAAGTAGGCTTTTTTTTATTAATATTTTTTCAAGTTTTTTTTTTATTTTTTTTTCATGTTATTGCATTGTCATCGACCTTTGACAGGTGTGCAAAGTTTGAATCAAATCTGATCGTTCAAAGTAGGACAAAGCGAGCTCAAAGGGGTCGGTTACATACAAACTTACAAACTTACATACAGGTGAAGCTAATAAAAGCGTTATTAAAAACTAGATACGAGTGCCACTGCCACGATAGTTTTTTGTGCCTGCCAAAGTTGCTAACCCTAGCGCGACCGCCAAGCGTAGGTATTAGGTATGAAAAGCAAAGTACATACATGTGATTTACTTCTGTACCTAATTTGTTTTGTGGTTATACACCACTACTTTTTAATTACCAGAAAAAAAAATAGGGTAATGTAGTAGGGATAGAACATTATGACAGAATGCGCAATCAGAATTTTTAGTTTCGATAAAATGACAAAGTTATTAAATGTTAAAATTTTCAGAAATCCTGCATAAAATTATGGACATATTAGTTACGTAGTACTAGAGAGAAAAAAAATTACGCTGTTCGGTTCCGCTTGGTATTTAGCGTTTATGAATGAAATGATTTTTGCTTGTTGAATCATTTCTCAATATTTGACTAAAAATTGTGGTTATTTAAAAAGTTTTTTTTTTCTCAAAAAAAATTTTTTTTTTTCGTGGATGTGTTCAGTATCGGCAGCCAACATCGGCATTTTTTTTTTTTTTGGTAATTAAAAAGTAGGGGTGTATATACTGTGCGCTAGGCTAGGTGTGTGTGTACTGTGTAGAGTTGAGTTGAGGTGGAGTCAGCACAGCACAGCACAGCACAGCACAGCACAGCACAGCACAGCACTACGTACGGCAAGTTCAGTACACTCACCACA
The DNA here is from genome assembly GCA_939531255.2 of Thera britannica. Taxonomy (NCBI): domain Eukaryota; kingdom Metazoa; phylum Arthropoda; class Insecta; order Lepidoptera; family Geometridae; genus Thera; species Thera britannica. Next base: position 131,235 of record OW618040.2, on the reverse strand, counting down.
GGCAGTCCAGCATGATAGACATGCGAGAGGGATGCGCATGCGCGCTACACTCACCTGCAACAAATAACATTCTACATAAAAAAATAGCTAAACTTCTTCAATACGTAGGTACTAGGGCAAACATCAAACATGCAGCATCCAAAAGTACAGTACAGTACGCACAACGTAGTATCAGTATCGAAAGTACCGGGGCTTGCTTCGTAGAGAACCGGTACTAGTTAGGTTCAAAATTAGCTGTAATTACCAGTACTATCGATACTGATAAATAATTACCGGCTAGTATGTAATGTACCTAGTACGTACTAGTATGTTAAACGTCCGAGTACTGAATTTGGACATGCAACGAGCATACGGCCGGTTTCAGGTTTGTGCGTTCCCTAAAGCAGATTTTAAGTTTGTGCATTGCGTAAAGCAGTTTTCAAAGTCAAATATTTCTTTATTCAGTGGTACAAGAATTACTTTGAAACGTCTTACGGCTAGGTAAGTCTAGGTTCTAGTTCCAGTCTGCCCGTAAGCACACTTTGGCATATTTCCCCAACTACACCGCACCGTACAACGGCGCGCCCTCCCCCCTCCCCGTACCGCGCCGCCTCCTCTCTTCGCGCCGTACCATGCCTCGCTCCTCCCCCTCCCGGCCTCTCCCCGCACCACGCCACGCCGCCTCCTTTCTTCGCGCCGTACCATGCCTCGCTCCTCCCCCTCCCGGCCTCTCCCCGCACCACGCCACGCCGCCTCCTCTCTTCGCGCCGTACCATGCCTCGCTCCTCCCCCTCCCGGCCTCTCCCCGCACCACGCCGCGCCGCCTCCTCTCTTCGCGCCGTACCATGCCTCGCTCCTCCCCCTCCCGGCCTCTCCCCGCACCACGCCACGCCGCCTCCTCTCTTCGCGCCGTACCATGCCTCGCTCCTCCCCCTCCCGGCCTCTCCCCGCACCACGCCACGCCGCCTCCTTTCTTCGCGCCGTACCATGCCTCGCTCCTCCCCCTCCCGGCCTCTCCCCGCACCACGCCACGCCACCTCCTTTCTTCGCGCCGTACCATGCCTCGCTCCTCCCCCTCCCGGCCTCTCCCCGCACCACGCCACGCCACCTCCTTTCTTCGCGCCGTACCATGCCTCGCTCCTCCCCCTCCCGGCCTCTCCCCGCACCACGCCGCGCCGCCTCCACTCTTCGCGCCGTACCATGCCTCGCTCCTCCCCCTCCCGGCCTCTCCCCGCACCACGCCGCGCCGCCTCCTTTCTTCGCGCCGTACCATGCCTCGCTCCTCCCCCTCCCGGCCTCTCCCCGCACCACGCCGCGCCGCCTCCACTCTTCGCGCCGTACCATGCCTCGCTCCTCCCCCTCCCGGCCTCTCCCCGCACCACGCCACGCCGCCTCCTTTCTTCGCGCCGTACCATGCCTCGCTCCTCCCCCTCCCGGCCTCTCCCCGCACCACGCCGCGCCGCCTCCACTCTTCGCGCCGTACCATGCCTCGCTCCTCCCCCTCCCGGCCTCTCCCCGCACCACGCCACGCCGCCTCCTTTCTTCGCGCCGTACCATGCCTCGCTCCTCCCCCTCCCGGCCTCTCCCCGCACCACGCCGCGCCGCCTCCACTCTTCGCGCCGTACCATGCCTCGCTCCTCCCCCTCCCGGCCTCTCCCCGCACCACGCCGCGCCGCCTCCACTCTTCGCGCCGTACCATGCCTCGCTCCTCCCCCTCCCGGCCTCTCCCCGCACCACGCCGCGCCGCCTCCACTCTTCGCGCCGTACCATGCCTCGCTCCTCCCCCTCCCGGCCTCTCCCCGCACCACGCCGCGCCGCCTCCTCTCTTCGCGCCGTACCATGCCTCGCTCCTCCCCCTCCCGGCCTCTCCCCGCACCACGCCGCGCCGCCTCCTCTCTTCGCGCCGTACCATGCCTCGCTCCTCCCCCTCCCGTGACACCGAGTTTTAATATTTTGTCTCTTGTCGCAGACTTTTTAAACATTCACATAAACCTTACATATTTCCATACAAACTTTCATCTCCTATTCTTTTTTGCACTGGCTGCCCACCAAAACGACAATATATTTAAGCATAACTTAATGCTGTACAATTTGACATGTCGACATAGAGGTACCTACTATGTCCTTAAGAAACGTACCTAGTAAAATAACTATTGCTAAATGGTTAGCATTTAATATTTTTGATCCTGTTATAAGTACAACAGTACTAATCTAATAAGGGTGATCAAGCTTTGGGGCCTATTGCTATTGCCCAACATTTAAACTAGTGTCATCGACAATGGGAAGTCCAGACCAGACACACTTGAGACAAGTTCCGGATATTTACAATTATTCATATTTCATCATTCCATCAGGATGTATGTTATTCTTATTTATATATTCTAACTTATAAAAAACACAATTAACCTGAAAAATACCGAGCGAAGCTCGATCATCTAGGTACATACTGGAAGGTAATTGGTATATTATTTTATCAACATAACCTCGTTACTTTTAAACTTATGATCGGCGTTAATATGAATGTTCGGTCCATCACTGATGGATGGGGTACCTTGAGTGCCTGAGGTTAGTGCCGTGTGGAACGCGAAGCCAGCTAACGAACCAACGCAACGCTTCTATGGCAGCGAGATAAACGATCTCTACTTTAGTTGAATGGAAACGTCGCCGTCGCGTCGACAGTCCAGTACAGAACAAAGGTATCACCTTCACCTGTGTGAAGGTGAAGGCCACACCAGATCCCTATCTACAGGGCGTCCGAGAAATCAACGTCAAGCCGAAAGACAGCGAATGCTACAAGTCATGATGACTTGATGAAGTGAGGATGATTTGATGATAGTTATCAGAATAATATAAAAAAAATATTTGTCATGCACCTTTCGAATTAATAATAAATGAATTAATAATATAATAATTTAATAAATAATTATGAGTATGTAAATAAAAACAGAAATAAAATGAGCATAGTTCGTTAAGGAGAATACGAGAACGCGAGCGAGCGAGCGAGCGAGGCAAACATAACCTTGAATAAGCAGTTGCGTAAAGGTAGTTTTACACAGGGTCAGTAACTGTCGTCAGTGCTGGCGCCGAAAACTGAGTCATGCTATTTAGACGCAGTCAGTATTTCGTCAGTAGTCGAGTATATTTCTTTCGGTGCACACACGTTTGTAAAGTCAGTGCGGAAAAATGAATTCTCAAAAACGAAATAAAAATATAAATTTTGAAGAAATTTTGTGATTTATTATCCCACAGGCATTCATTGTCGCGGTATAGTAGAATAAGCTTCACGTTTTCCGTGTCGCTCAGTTTTCGCGTCATTTTGTGATGCGGTGCGAGAGGTGCGACGCAGCGTGGTCACCGTACAATACAGTGGCAACGACTGACCAGCGACTGATTTGACATTTCACACGGCGTCAGTCGCGCTGGCGCGGGTGGCGGGGGGGAAAATATGAAGAGAGAATATTGAAGTCAGTGCTGACGCGACAGTACTGTACTGACTTGAAATCAATTTACACGATGGCAGTGCCAGGTCAGCACTGACTCGGCAGTCGACTGACGTCAGTGGGAGGCAATACTGTACGACCCGTTATTGCACAGCAGGATAATGTACAGAAGGTTAATGTACACACCGTTATTACGATGCCAGGGTTTTGATTAACGGGGCGTACAATAAAAGGTCGCGAAATAACATGCTGTACAATGTCGTCAAGTGTTGTTATTGTACGCCCCGTTATTACGATGCCAGTTAAGCCTCGTGCACACTGTAGCAATTCAATATTGATGTTTGCTGTTTTGTTCTGGCAGCGGATACTTCTTACTTGTCTTTGAGACTTTATAGGGCGGATCCGACTTTGATAGGTTTGGTTATGTTAGAACATATTAATTTACGCACAAGGCGAGCGAGCAACGCGAGCGTGCCGCGGCAGTAGCCGCCGCAGTGCCAGAATAGTACATTGTTACCTGAGTGTTGAAAGTCACGTTTTTTGAGTCCCGAGACGGGTTTGGCGCCAGAGCGTTAGCGAGGGCGCCAATGGAGCTTGAGGGACTCAAAAGACTTTCACCCGAGGTAAACACTGTGCTTTTCATTACGAATACAAGGAAAGTAAAAATAAAAACATGAAAGAAAAATTAGTGAAAATGAAGATTGAATTGCCGCCTTCCCGGTTTTTTTTTCTTTTTCTCTGGCGGGCCTTCGGCTTCGGCTCGCCAGCATTATTCAGCCATTATTTTCATTTTCATAATTTAAATCTATGTTATTTTAAATAAATAGTTGAAGCTATACACTAATCAAGTAATTTAGAAGATATATTATTTATTTAATACTATCTTTATGTTATTTAAATTTAAATATTACATTGCGCTCTAATTAGACTTTTTAAACTTCTTACCGTTGTAATGGGTTTCCAACCTACTTGCTGAATAAAAAGTTGGAATTTGGTTGAACAACCTCCTTGCAGTTAGAAAGACTTTAGAAAGTTGGAACATGGTTGAATAAAATAGAACTTGTTTTTTTTTATAATTTGACAGCTGTCAGTAGAAAGCGATTCTCCCTAGGGCTGAAAGTTTTACTTTCAATTAGGCCCCTCAGGCAACTTCAGACCTACTTTCAGAGTATGAGTAATGAAAAATGTTTTTTTATATTTACCCCAAAGCGGCTATATTCTCTTATGGAGCAGTATCCATTGCCTACAAAAAATAAGAAATAATTGAATTGCCTCAGTGTGTACGGGCCCTAATGGCATCCAATTAACATGCTGTACAATAACATCACGTGACAATTTTGCGCACCCAGTTAATTTGCAGCCAGTTATTGTACGGCAGGTTAAAACGAATCCAAAAAAAGCAGCCAAGTGCGAGTCGGACTCGCCCATGAAGGGTTCCGTAGCATCAATTAACATAGTATAAAGGTTTTTGTAGTTCGTCGAAAGGTAAATTGCGGTTTACGATTTATGACGTATAAAAAAAAAACTACTGATTAGATCTCGTTCAAACTAAATATCGTTGGAAGTTTACATAGTAATGTACTACATATATTTTTTTTGGATTTATCATTCTCTTATTTTAGAAGTTAGAGGGGGGGGGACCAACTTTTTTCTACTTTGGAAGTGTCTCTCGCGCAAACTATTCAGTTTAGAAAAAAATGATATTAGAAACCTCAACATCATTTTTGAAGACCTATCCATAGATACCCCACACGTATGGGTTCGATAAAAAAAAAATTTTGAGTTTCAGTTTTAAGTATGGGGACCCCCAAAATTTATAGTTTTAGAAAAAAAAAGCGGCCAAGTGCGAGTCGGACTCGCCCATGAAGGGTTCCGTAGCAGTAAGTAATATAACATAGAGTTCTAGAAGTTCTAGTAGTTCGTCGAAAGGTAAATTGCGGTTTACGATTTATGACGTATAAAAAAAAACTACTGACTAGATCTCGTTCAAACCAAATATCGTTGGAAGTTTCCATAGTATTGTACAACATATATTTTTTTTAGCTTTATCAGTCACTTATTTTAGAAGTTAGAGGGGGGGGGACCAACTTTTTTCCACTTTGGAAGAGTCTCTCGCGCAAACTATTCAGTTTAGAAAAAAACAATATTAGAAACCTCATCATCATTTTTGAAGACCTATTCATCGATACCCCACACGTATGGGTTTGATGAAAAAAAAATTTTTGAGTTTCAGTTTCAAGTATGGGGACCCCCAAAATTTATAGTTTTTTTTCTATTTTTGTGTAAAAATCTTAATGCGGTTCACAGAATACATCTACTTGCCAAGTTTCATCAGTCTAGCTTTTACGGTTTCGGAGAAAAATGGCTGTGACATACGGACGGACAGACAGACAGACAGACAGACAGACAGACAGACAGACAGACATGACGAATCTATAAGGGTTCCGTTTTTGCCATTTGGCTACGGAACCCTAAAAACGATATTAGAAACCTCAACATAATTTTTGAAGACCTATCCATAGATACCCCACACGTATGGGTTCGATGAAAAAAGATTTTTTGAGTTTCAGTTTCAAGTATGGGGACCCCCAAAATTTATAGTTTTTTTTCTATTTTTGTGTAAAAACCTTAATGCGGTTCACAGAATACATCTACTCACCAAGTTTCATCAGTCTAGCTCTTATGGTTTCGGAGAAAAATGGCTGTGACACGGCCGGACAGACAGACAGACAGACAGACAGACATGACGAATCTATAAGGGTTCCGTTTTTGCCATTTGGCTACGGAACCCTAAAAACGAAAAAAGGTTTCGTTTTAACATGGTGTACAATAACATGGTGTACAATAACTGGACGTACATTAACCGGACCCACGTCAGTTACTGCCCCTGTGTAAAACTGCCTTAACACGCGACATTGGGAAACTGACGCAACGTAATACTTGACCAATATCTAATGATTTACCATATATCTTAACATCGGCGCACACGCACACACAGGCAGCCGCCGACGCGCGGCTTACTTCAACGTAGGGTTGCCTATATTTTTATGAAAACTATATTTTATTGGCACTTCTAGAACTTTTCAATTGTTTCTTATTAAATGCGCGAAAATGTTCGGGTTTTTAATAAGAAACATTACCAAAAATTAATATAGGGGCGTTACCGGCGACACAAGAGTCACTTGACCCGCAGGTCACAACAGGTACCTAATTTATTTAGCGTCCTACGGTGGGAGCGCAAAATAAGTTTGGTGACACTGACTGAATACAAGCCTAGTAAGGTGCCTGCTAACTTCACAGCCGTTGTGCCTAACTCATCGAAAGGAAGGGTTTGTCCGGGGGAGAAGTACCAGCATGCTCATTGCTGCCGGTAACCTGGCTGGCGCGCGAGGCTGAACATCTGGCGGGCAAGTCCCACTTCATTCACAACATTTCGTCTACTAAATGTATTTCTATGTTATAAAACAAGTGTGTGTACGTATACGTACACGCACGTAGGTACCTCACGTTTAAGGTTGTCTCCATCATGGCCCGCTAGGACCTCACTCACACTCCCACTTGTGGTGCTAAATATCCCTTGGGTATGTTGTAGCTGTAAGGGAGTTTGGACGGAATTGATGGAAGTGGGAGGCAAGTTTTGAAATCTATATTTAGGTATATCTATAATATGCCTCTGTGTGTGTGGTTTGCATACCCGAACGGGCATCGGGCATCGGGCAGACCCGAGGGAGCAGTCGATTGTGCCACACGCATGCGATGCCAATATTGATAGTCCGTTTCTAATTAAAAACGGGTAGCATTTATCTACGCGGACGAAGTCGCCGGCATAGTTAGTCCATTTATAAAAGCAACGTATTTTGATAGCATGCATTATAGACAGCGATAGTGGGTTTACTCATTGAACTGCTCTACTGCTTTGGTTGTTTACAGACTTCTTAGATTATGAATCCGTTGTTAATTAGGCAAGGTAGATGGCAGGGTGTTGTGTTGGTAAAGTGTGCCGCAGTGACGTCACGTGTGCGTGGCGTGTGATAGATAGATAAGAGGCGATAGGCGATAGGCGATAAGCGCGCCGGGATCGAGCACACACCATGCCTGCTGCAATCGTTCCACTCCGCTTGGAGGGACCTACCTGCCTACGTCACCGTGCGGATATTGCCATCTGTACCGTCCTATTGCTCTGCAATCTCCGACCGATCACATCAATATCCACTGAATATGGCAAGAGATGCATGGCTTTCACAGACTAGCACACACACACATACAATAAGGCCTTCAATTTATAACAACCCTCTTTACCAACCTAGAACCTAAATTCCTAGTTTGAAAATATATTGTATCAAGTCAGCAAGTGCAAGAAATTGCCTGTTTCGGGCCGTTTCACATGCTCTCAACACACTAGGTAGGTAGGTATAGATCCTGGTTGGTATTAGAGAACAAGTGACGCGACAAGAGGAAGATCCTGATCTCGTTCCATCTTTCTCATGGAAAGGTCACTCTAGCACGCACGTCACGTCACGTCACGTCACGTCACTGGCACGTGAAGCTCCATGGACGCAGGGCAGTGCATCGTAGGGCACGCTCGTGACGCGCGTCATCTACAAGACAATGCTTTGTTAAGACGATGGTTACCACTTAACATCATAACATAAAATTAATTAGTTGGCAATCTATCTCTCTCTAAGTACCTATTAAAGAAGGCCCGCGAAGGAACAATGGAGTAGGTGAAACAAGTCACATTGCTTATTGGTACGTAGGCGTAGTGACAGAGGCCTTCGCAAAGCTAGCGCGAGGGCGATGGCAATCAGTGAAATGCTGTCAAATATCGCCGTCATATTTTAAAGCGTTTCACTGATGAGGGCTTAAGAGCCTGTCCAGATGGGGCGTTTTACGCGCGATTCCTCAATCGCACGTAAAACGCGAGCAACTATTTGGTAGGAGCGCGCGTAAAACGCGGCATCTGGACGCAATATAAATTGAAGCGCGCGAGGGCACTCGCGCGTTCATCACGCTCCATCTGGACAGGCTCTAAGAGATGGCACTGGTTATCTATTACGTACGTAAGGGGGGAAGTTTAGTGGTAAGTATAAGCGTTAAATCAGGTATGGGTTATTGAGATAATAGGGTTTTATATGGAGGCAAAGCGCTCGATCGGAAACCGCGAAATGAGCTCGCATGTGCCGATGGCCTTGACGAATTACAATAAGGAAAATGAAACAACGGACACGTAAGGTGGTGCAGGCGGGAACATGTACGAGGGTGCCGAGTGCCGTCATCACCTGCAGAAGCACGAGACTGTGTCGTCACGGCGCGCGGGGGGCGCGGGGGGCGCGGGGGCGCGGGGGGCGCGCGCGCGGCGCAGCACGGCTGCCGGCCAGCGCGCCGCGCCCGGAGACATCCCTCAGCGCCGCGCCGTGCCCCGCCTGCACGCGGCACGCCTGCGACTAGACCCGCGCGCGCGTGCACACCGCGCTCGACTGCCGCCGCCGCCGCCGCCCGCCGCCCGCCACGTCACGTCACGTGTCCTAGCCTTGTGTTATCGCGTTGTAACTTGTATCGCATCGCTCGCCTCATGTGGCGCGCCGCCGGCCGAGCCCGACCACATTTCTCTCTTAACGTGGTCCGTGGTGGTCCGCTAGGCGCATCAGTGTCAAGAGATGGCGTTGATGTTCTAATTTCATCATTTTATTTCGGCGCTCTTATATTTACGCAATATTCACCACGGCATGTTTATCAAAACTTTTTTTTAATTTTAATTTGAGCTTTCTGGGTTAATGTTTTCTGTAATATTCCACTATCTTTCTTCATCTTCTTTCTTTATTCTTTCTCTGTAAGCATATTTAAGTTAAATCTTACTGCATTCATCTATCATCGATTTTTAATTAAAGCTTTCATCATTTTTTAATAATAAGTTTATGATACACACTAGCAAACATTTAGCAAACATTTTTTTTAAGGAAGTCAAATCTTCTCCTGCCTTGGCTGTTACCGAATGCAACTAGAATGTAAAAAAAAAAGCGGTGTTTCTCACGACATGGAATAAAGGATAGTTAGTATGGGATAAGGTTCGGGATAGGGTGATGATGATGTTAGATTTCGTGAATCTAAGATATTTCCGAATTACAGATACGCTAGTAGTTACTATGACACGGGGTGCTTGCTACTAACTATTATCTATTCTGTGACGGTTCACAGAATAGATAATAGTTAGTAGCAAGCATCCCAAGGCGTTTTTCGTGACTGTAGATTTTATGAACTAGCGGCCGCCCGCGGCAGGCTTTGCCCGCGTAGTAGGTCATTGCTAACATCCATTCTGTGGAATGTTTGTTTTATTTACCTACATGATTTTGTAGATCTACTGCATTTAGTTAGGTATTATGAGTAAGGTGGGCACTGATGCCAACGAGCTTACCTGATAGTGGATTCAGAAGCTGAATACCTATGTTTAAAATGATTACCAGCTCTTAGGTAGGTAGGAGTTCTGTGTGTAAAATGGGACTTCTCAGCAAATAGGTAGATAGACTTGTCTACCTACATAGAGGTACCTTTTCATCATCATCATTAGGCCTACCTTATTTAGGTACCTACATTATTAATAAGGTAGACAAGGCACTGATGCCAACGAGCTCCGGCAAATTCATCATCCACACTTGATGTGCGGGCTGGTTTCCGCAAGGCCTCTAGTGGGCCCTTATTGCGTGGCGCTTGACACGAACGAGTTGCTCGAACTTTTGCAGGTTCTACAACACGCCGGTTTCCTCACGATGTTTTACTGGCATAGTGCACATACATTTTTCTACAGAAAAACTCATTGGTACACGACTGGATTTGAACCCACGACTAAGGATCGGAAGGCGGGTCCGCTACCACTAGACCACAAGTGCTCTCTGACAACGAGCTTACCTGATGGTGGATTCAGAGGAGCGTGTTATCATATAATACTTAATCATATTATGTATAGGTAGGCGTTCTGTGTGATAATGGGACTTCTCAGCAAATAGGTAGGTATGTACTTATAGGTACCTAGGTAGGTATCATTGTCATCATCATTATTATACAGATTTGTATTTTGTAACGAATAAACTCAAAAACTACTGGACTGATAAATTTCTTTCACCTCTTTAATGCTGAATTATCCCCGAGTAGCATAGTTACATTATATCTAGTTCGAGCAAATGAAACCTACAGGAAATGAGTCTCTTTCACCAATAACTCTGCATCTGTAGTTTAGTAACTACTGAGTAGTTCGACAGTTGGTACAAATAAAATGAAATGAAATATATTTATTTGCAAGAAGTATGGTACAATTATAAAATGGCTTTATTATTATTATTATTATTATGGTACAATTATAAGATCATAGGGTATGTAAAAAAGTGGCTCACATACTTCATCGGCGACCAATATACAAAATTCAAACAAAAAGTAGAAAATATAAGTTAAATTAAAATAAATCAGTGTGAGAATAATAACAATAATCAATTCAGAATAATAATTCTTAAAGAAAATATAAAATAATTTAAATGAAATCTTTAACGCTATAAAAACATTTATACAACATTGTAGATATCTTTAGTAGGTAGTTACTCCATCACACACTTAAAGCAAGTTTCTTCATTCACAATCTGACCTATCACACTTTTGGCAGGGTTATAAACACACATCACACACCCACTAAAGTCGGGTCTACCACCTTCTAGCGCTAAGTTTGACACACATCTTCAGCCCACTGAAGATGAAAGCCCATGAGGTGTCTGGCATGCGGCAGAGGTGTATGGAGGTGTGTGGAGGCCCTGAAGAATTAAATGTTCTTCTCATTATTGATGACTGCCCAGTTGTAACTATGCGTAGGAGTTGACTATGAGCGGTTGGTTCCCAACGCTGCTGGAGGTATTGGAGTCGTCTGTGCTGTAGGAAATGGTAAATACTATTCAGATGATAATAATAAGACAGATGATTAATTACCGATGCTGTTGCAGCCATCGCATTTCTGTCTTAATTAATATTCCGGTGGATTTTATTTCGTAAATATTAGCTCGTATCTCGAAATAGCCTAGCAAGAAATATAGAACAGTAGCAAGCAGAAGCAAGCATGACATTGACCTCTTGATATTTGACAGTTTGAGATGTCAGTTTTGACAGTTTAAATATAAGATTTACGCACACAAATGTAGATATACATACGTATACGCACACATACACCATAGAAATCTGCTTCTTCTTTTTTCGTGAAAATAAGATCGGCCATTTTATTTATTTTTTAAATGAAAACGTGTAGGTATTTTATTTTGTAGTAGTATGTGGTCCGTTTATTCAAAATCGCAGGGATTGAAGCAGACTAATTACGCACACAGACAAGCATTTTGTTGTTTTCAAACTATAAGCTAATTACAACATACTGACATCGGTTGAAGCGTAGCGTGTGCTGTCTTTGAAACTTTTGCTTTTGTATTATTGCATTGCATACGTCTGACTAAGTGAAGTGCCACCACACTGGAACTTCACTGCTATTATTTTAGACTATTTTTGATTTGTAAAAGGATCATATAAAAAAACGGTAGGAACCGAGACGTAGTTTGTTGCCTGTTCTTCTACGCTTGGTCGCGTGGAACTGGCACCTAGACTCACCTAGCATTAAGACGTTTCAAAGTGATTCTTGCATCGTACTGAATAAAAAAAAATTGAGTTTGGTTAAATTGGACCAGTGGCTAGGCCCCTCGGCTGCAGAGCTACGGTACCGAGTTCAAATCTTATCTAGGTACCTATGACTTTTTTGGCTCAAATTTTTCATTTTGCAAAATGATTTATTCTAGTTGTAGTTAGTGTGTAGTTCCTTCTGCAGAATATCCAGCTTTGATCGGGTTTCGAAATTAGGTTACCTATATTTTTTATGTTTTCAATTATAGACCGTAAATACCTATTGTTTGTCATAATTTCACGTAAAAATGAGTACCTACATACTCTGTAAGGCAATATTTTATTTTTTACATATTATTATTATGTACACATTTAACTTATTTATTTCTCAACCACAAAGCTTTTATTGACATACACTTGCATCCGCTGGGCTACACAATAAAAAACAAGATTATGTATAGAAATAAATCATCGGCAATAAATCGGCACCACTGTGTTTTGTGTTTATTCATTACAAACTTATATTTTTTTACTTATAGATGAAAAGCAAGTGTGTGTACAGGGTTTTCTCTATCACCGCCGATTAGGATCTACTCCCCGTTGTGGGTGGTGGATTGGAATCGTCTGTTTTCATCTTTTTGCACCACACCTCTGTTCGCCTGCAACAAGTCATAGAGAGTTTTTGATAGTTAGCCGTAAGTTCAATAATCTGCGATAGGTTTGTGTAAAATACGACAACTATAATTACTTGCGTACGTAGATAAGCACATCTTACGTTTTTATATCTCCATGACGTCGTTTTATTTGTCCCAGACTTCGCTAGCGACTTTTCCTGGGACCAGAGTATAGATGATTTTTGTACTCTTTTACCGAAGTTCGTGGCTCCATGGCGTCACGAATGAAAAAAAATATCTGATTTAGATAGTAGATAGCACTCTTTTTTCACAGCAAACCAACGAAATAACAAAGTACCAATGACAACACAATGACAACATTGTGTTTTTGCAAGAGAGGGCACAAGGAGGTTGGAAACTGACAGCAAGAAGTTTAAAAAGTGTTGTTTCTATGACGTACTGCTTGCATAGACTTTCAAACTCCTTGCTGCCTCAGGAATATAATTATACGGTACGAATATAGGTCTGCATACATCTAGGCGATGGCGATGGCGATCAGTGAAACGCTGCCAAATATCACTGTCATATTTCTCAGCGTCAGCTGATCGCCATCGCAGATCACTAAGATGTGTGCAGGGCTTAAACTTAGCAAAATTTAAAATTATTGAGCCGAGTGAATTATGAAAAGACTGGGACGTATGGCAACAGCGCGGACGTGGATGCCGCGAGCTTGCAACGTCTCGCTCCAACATAATTGCAATGACGTCAGAGCCGTCAGCCACTATCCGTGTTTACTCATACATTGACAAAAATTAACTAAATTTTGATGTTATTTTCACTGTATATCGACAGTTTTCTTCAACCAAATATGTTGACCCGTTTCTAAAGACCCATAAAAAAGCCAACCACTGCTCTTTTAGTCTACATACTATACTCTCACGCCCATAGTTGTATAAATCAATTTGTATGGGAATCGAGCGACCTTAACTACGTTTATTTGTCCTGTCAGTTGTCACCTACAAGTTTGAGGAAAAATGATTCCTCAAAGGTGAACCGGGTTAGTTTAAAGTTAGTGAAGAGCGCACAGGTAGAATGTGGGCGCATGATAATGTCGGCATAGGTATTGTCACGTAAAAAGAACGCTGAAATAAGGTGCAGGGGGTGAGTGCACATCCAAACCGAACCCTAGATAGGTGCGGATTCTGTCCACACAAACTCACCCCCTGCCCTTTTCTTTTTACCTTGACTTGTTGACCTATAAAAATCTAGGTAGGTAACCAACTTATTAAAATTGAAATGATTAAAAAAAATATACAAATATGTATTGCATAATAAAAACAAATAAACAAACACACAACAACACTATATTTACATAATTATTATATTTGTATGTTTATACAAATATAATATGTTTATACAAATATGTATAATAATAGCCCGTACCTATTTAAAAACCCTTTATTATTATTAGTTAATTATCAAGTTGTTTTTTTTTTTTTTACAATTTATATAATAACGCTTGACCGCAATCTCACCTGATGTTAAGTGATGATGCGATCGACGGTGTAGCGCGCTCACCTAGAAGATACCTAATATCCTATGTTATTGTTGTTATGTATGTTCACCCAATATTGTCTGGAAATGATGCTTTTTACAAAATTACCGCCCATTGCACTTATGGTTTATGAGTAGGTACTCATACTCATCTTCATCTTCATCTTCTATTGCACTTATGGTTTATGAGTACTCATAGTCATCTTCATCTTCATCTTCTATTCTCAAGCTGAACTTTTATATTTTAGACAACATTGCTATTACAATTACAACAGAATTAAGTAGCTACCCCCAAAAACAGCATTTACCAATGCTGGAATTGCCATCATTCTCAATAAACATTACTTGACATTAACACAACAAGTGCTACCTCACAGGTCAGCCTAATAACAAGCAGTGCCCTCTAATTGTAATAGAGTTGAAGGAATAACATCTGCAGTGAGGTCCCGGAGGAGGCGACGGGACGGATGTGTAGTGCATGCTCCCCGTCCCGGAGGAGGCGACGGGACGGATGTGTAGTGCATGCTCCCCGTCCCGGAGGAGGCAACGGGACGGATGTGTAGTGCATGCTCCCCGTCCCGGAGGAGGCGACGGGACGGATGTGTAGTGCATGCTCCCCGTCCCGGAGGAGGCAACGGGACGGATGTGTAGTGCATGCTCCCCGTCCCGGAGGAGGCGACGGGACGGATGTGTAGTGCATGCTCCCCGTCCCGGAGGAGGCGACGGGACGGATGTGTAGTGCATGCTCCCCGTCTACTACTACTACTACTAACATAGTTTATTTTTACTATTTTTATGAAACAACGGGAGTTTATTCTTACTTGATCCACAAATTAAAACTAACCCCATTATAGATCAAAATCCCATTATAGATCAAAATGTTAGAATTACCTCTGACACTTATGTAGAGAACAGTTTGTGTGACATATCATTTACAGACAAAGATGTTGAAAAAATCATATCAAAATTGAATACTCAGTCAGCCCCAGGACCAGACGGATTACCATGTATAATTCTTAAAAACTGTGTGAAGACTCTAGCTCCGGCCCTGGCTGAACTTACCAGGCAGCATGGATTTGTACGGAGAAGATCAACAGTTACAAACTTGCTAACCTGTGTACATGCCTGGAGCAAAGAACTGGATAATAAGAGGCCGGTAGACATTGTATACCTGGATTTTGAACGCGCGTTTGACAAAGTACCGCATGAGCGTCTCCTAAAAAAACTGGACCACTTTGGCATTCGTGGTACACTGCTTAATTGGATAGCTAGCTATCTTAGAGGCAGAACATTCCAAGTTCGTGTGGGAGATTCTCTGTCACAACGAAAGCGGGTACTGAGTGGGGTACCCCAGGGATCAGTGCTCGCCCCCCACCTCTTCGGAATATTCATAACAGACCTAGTTGACCTCATAGATTCAACATCTGCCTTTTTTGCTGATGATGGTAAGTTTTTTGCCGATCCTATCATCAGCTCTGGACAACTGCAAGAAGATCTGAATCGAATCCAAGACTGGACTAAAGATTGGATTATTAAACTTAACCTGTCAAAATGCAGCATTTTGCACCTTGGTAAAAATAACCCTAAAATTACTTACACCTTGGATGGGAAGAACCTAGCCTCAGTAAACCTACAAAAGGATCTAGGAGTCAACATTGCATCTGATTTAAAGTGGGAAGAGCATATCACCTCGATAATTAAGAAGGCCAATTCATTTGTCATGTGATCCGTAGATCATTTCAAGCTATGACGGTTGAAGTCTTCACTAAGATTTACAGTTGTTGGAGTATGGTTATCAAGTCTGGAGTCCGTACTTCCAAAAAGACATCAATTTACTGGAAGGTGTACAGAGGAAGGCAACCAAGATGCCTCATGGTCTACGTTGTAAGTCTTATGAGGAGAGACTGCTTGTGTTACGCCTCACTACTTTGGAACAAAGATGACTACGTGGGGATCTCATCGAAACGTACAAAATTTTGACGCACCAGTACAGCCTGCCCGACATACAGAATATTCTCATAAGGAAAGAAGACAGGCCATCACGTGGGCACCATCTTAAATTAGTCCGTGCCCTTACCAACACACATGTGGCACACGACTTCTTTGGTAACCGGGTGGTACAGAACTGGAACAAGCTGCCTGAGAGCGTTGTTTGTGCTGACTCGGTCAATGGCTTCAAAAACAAACTTGACAACTGGCTACGAAATAATAAATTAGTGCTTAAATATTGACCAAAAATGACAATGACAATATCAATTAAATCAAATGACTATAATTCAACACTGTTTGACGTAGACACATCAGCGAAAGCTGCTCGTCAATAAATAATAATAATAATAATAATAACTTACTTGAATGTAATGAACTTTATGATTATTATGTGCCTTTTCATTGTAATCTGTTTTGTGAATTTAAATTAATAAATTACCTTCAGAAAACCAATGTGCATCAATCAAAGTAAAGAAGTAGGTCGGTAACACTACAGTACCTCCATACTAAACCACAAACAACAAACGGGGTGTACACAGCAGCTCACCTTACATTACCAACTGCTCTATGAAACTAGGGTGTTTATTGGTTGTTTAGATCCTACTAGGAACGTAATGTTTGCCCCATTGTCGTACAAGGGTGTACTTATTATCGTATTCATTAACAGCACAAGCATCATTTAGCGCAAGCCTTTAAAATATAATCAAAGTACCTAGGTAGGTAAGTAGGTAGGCACACTCACTAGTGACTGGAGTGGAGTGGAGTGTTCTGTTGGATGCTAGTGTTTGTATGCAAGGCAGTAGCTAGGTAGGTAACGGACGCAGTTGCGGCGTGACGCGGCCACTCGGCGCTCGGCACCACTCGGCACTCACCCCATGAACCAGTCGACAGTGTCGCGCAGGTACTCCGGCAGTCGCTCCAGCTTGACGGATTTCCCTCGTCCTGATTCACAACAAAGAATACCGAATGGCGCACCGCTCGCGCCGCCGCCAGGCCGCCAGGCCGCCACCACCGTCTCGCACCTCGCACTCGCAGCGCAGTCCCGAGCCCGACTCTCAGTCTCGCACTCGCACTGACATCACGTCGCAATCGCCACCATCACCATTTCGAGCAATCGCGGGATTACACACTTAACTGTACTCGGGATAAACTGCTAAGCTAACTGGAGCGTATCGTGGTCACAACACCATAACTTGAGGCTTTTTCACTTTAGTATTAGTCAGAGCCCAAGCAGCTGTGCCGAATTCGCCATATTGCGCAACCAACAACTGCATTTTTTTTTAATTTTTTAATTTTATTTTCTGCTGGCTTGGATTCAAAGTCTTTCCGCCAAGTCAACAACTGCAAGCATCGCCAGTATTGCCGTTTTCTATTTTGAGAAAATGCTATTTTTGTATCTAAAAATGCTACAAAACATGCTAAAATCCTAATTTTGTTATTAACCTTTCAGTGTACAATTTTTTGGTAGAACAGAAGCCTAACATGTTATTCTAGGCTCTAAACTAAAGTTGCAAATGTTAGCAAAATCCATCATTCATCCGATTCGGCATTCAGTGAACGAAAATACTATAGGTAGGTATCTAGTACACAATTTGCCACATTTCTGATGTTACTAGGGTATGAAGGACAGGAAAAAGGATAGGTTAATATTAAAGAACATTTTAGTCGTTTTAATTATACTTTCACTTCACATTCACAAATCACATTGAATGAATTTATTCAAGAGTCAAGTGGGGTTCGGACGCGAAACGTTCGTACGTAAAAACAATCAGAAACTAATTTCAGGGAAGTCCCTGATCCAGAGAGTTGCCTTATCTCAATGAAAACCATGATAAAAAAAATACGGGTTGCACTCCGGGAGTGCCGGCAGAAGTGAAAACTTGATTATTAACGTTGAGCATGTTTGATATTTTGGAATGGTTAGGGGGGGCTTGTTTGTTATTTGGCACGCTGTAACATACACGAACATTCGCGCAAGCGCCCTGCGCTGCCTAAACGAAACAGTAGGCCCAGGCATACATTTTCGCCGCGCTGTAGAGAGGGGATAGCTGTCTACTCTCCATCCGTCTTACGCTTTTTCGATCAGGTCACGTGTCCTGACGCGCTGACGCGAGTTTAAGATTTTATACCCATTACAGAAAAAGTGCTCAACGCCGCTAAAGAAGTTTTCACTTCAAAAATAATGTCTCTGGTCGGTCTCTATTAAATAATTTTTTGACATTGACTTTTGATTTGAAATGCCAGCTAAAGTCATGAAATATGCTAAATCTAGCACTAAAAATGCTAAAACGGCAACAGTGTGCAACGCATAGTTTATGTATTATTTTATATTGTTCTGGCGCTGGAGACATCATTCTTTTGCAAAATTCTCGCTTCGTGCTTCTCGTGACTCGAACTTGAACCATTTATAAATTACACCCGAACTTCTTCAAAAACCTTTTTTTTTATTGACCTACAGTTAGAAATATTATAATTGACATTAGCAAAATTTGTCCGTCGAAATGACTTCATCAATCATTCGTTTTTTGTCATTTCGGGAAGTCACATAGCTTTTTGATTTTAATTGTTTTACTGGTGTTATTTTGAGTTCTGTTGTGTAATTTCGGTGGTATTTTAGCCAACATTACTTGAGGTCTTAGCTCAAAGTGTTAGCAGTTGGAATTAAAGTGTAATAAACCTACCTTTAACATTGTATTATCTAAAGTGTTCTATTAGCGAAAAGTGTTTAGCTTTTATTGTTCTATAGTACCTACCTAACATTATGTTTCTAGTAAAGCTGTTTGTTTTCCTTGAAAATAAAATAAAATAAATAAATTATGTGATATTCTGATTTGATCGAAAATGGTTTTGGGAAAAAACGGTCATTTTTAGGGTTCCGTAGCCAAATGGCAAAAACGGAACCCTTATAGATTCGTCATGTCTGTCTGTCTGTCTGTCTGTCTGTCTGTCTGTCTGTCTGTCTGTCTGTCCGACCGTGTCACAGCCATTTTTCTCCGAAACCATAAGAGCTACACAGATGAAACTTGGCGAGTAGATGTATTCTGTAAACCGCATTAAGATTTTTACACAAAAATAGAAAAAAAACTATAAATTTTGGGGGTCCCCATACTTCAAACTGCAACTCAAAAAAAAATTTTTCGTCGAACCCATACGTGTGGGGTATTTATGAATAGGTCTTTAAAAATGATGTTGAGGTTTCTAATATAGTTTTTTTCTAAACTGAATAGTTTGCGCGAGAGACACTTCCAAAGTTGAAAAAAGTTGGTCCCCCCCCCTCTAACTTCTAAAATAAGGGAATGATAAAACTAAAAAAAATATATGTTGTACATTACTATACAAACTTTCAACGATATTTGGTTTGAACGAGATCTAGCCAGTAGTTTTTTTTTATACGTCATAAATCGTAAACCGCAATTTATTACCTTTCGACGAACTACAAGAACCTGTTTCCTGTTTATTTTCTGTATATTATGTTACTTGATGCTACGGAACCCTTCATGGGCGAGTCCGACTCGCACTTGGCTGCTTTTTTTCCAATGCCAAAGGTAGGGCCGACCTGTGACAGATGACTGACGACATTACGGAAAAGTATTTTAACTATGTAATTTATTATCACCACTACTCGACACTGGCAAAATTGATCCGAAAGGACAGAACAGATCATGAACAGATGCTATTCATTAAGAAGAAGAAGAAGAAGACTTCATCAATGATAGTCATGACATGACAGATGACAGACAAGAAGGAAGACTCAAATCAAATCAATCAAACCTCAAACACTCAAGCAAGACTCAACTCAAAGTACTCAAACAAATCAAAAGTTCGCACAACGCAAAACAGCAAGCAATTCCAAATATTGTATAAAAAGTTTGCATACATAGATTCTTACATTCAGCCAGAATCAAGGCTAGGCTGGGCCGGATCCATCCGTTTGGGAACTCTGGAAGTTGGGACGGTGGTGGTGCGCATTCGCTCAAACAAGGAAGATCCATCTTCGCTGGAGGATGCACCTTGTGCGTTAGCGCGATGTACGAGGGCGCGTGCGGCGCCGCGGCCGCCGGGCAGTGCGGCGCGCCGCAGCACGAGCGCGAGGCGGGCGCCGCGCCGCGCGAGCCCGCGCCGCCGCCGCGCGCCGACTACGCCGGCTTCGACATCGTGAAGGCCACGCAGTACGGGGCGCTCGCGCGCGTCCGCGAGCTCGTGGAGGCCGGCTGGGACGTGAACCGGCCCGACGGCGAGACCGTCACGCTGCTGCACTGGGCGGCCATCAACAACCGCTGCGAGATCATCGAGTACCTGCTGGAGCGCGGCGCGCGCGTGGACAGCGTGGGCGGCGAGCTGCGCGCCACGCCGCTGCACTGGGCCGTGCGCCAGGGCCACCTGGAGGCGGCGGTGGCGCTGCTGCGCGCGGGCGCGTGCGCGGCGCGCCAGGACGCGGAGGGGTGCGCGGCGCTGCACCTGGCGGCGCAGTTCGGGCACACGGCCGTGTGCGCGTACCTGGTGGCGCGCGGCGCGGCGCCGGACGCGGGCGACGCGGGCGGCATGACGCCGCTCATGTGGGCGTGCTGGAAGGCGGCGGGCGTGGACCCGGCGCGGCTGCTGCTCTCGCTGGGCGCGTCGCCGCACCCGCAGGACACGGCGCACGGCAACACGGCGCTGCACTGGGCCATCCTGGCGCGCAACGCCACCGCCATCTCCACCCTCGTGCTCTACGTGAGTGTCCCCCGCCCCCTCCCCCGCCAACGCCACCGCCATCTCCACCCTCGTGCTCTACGTGAGTGTCCCCCGCCCCCTCCCCCGCCAACGCCACCGCCATCTCCACCCTCGTGCTCTACGTGAGTGTCCCCCGCCCCCTCCCCCGCCAACGCCACCGCCATCTCCACCCTCGTGCTCTACGTGAGTGTCCCCCGCCCCCTCCCCCGCCGACGCCACCGCCATCTCCACCCTCGTGCTCTACGTGAGTGTCCCCCGCCCCCTCCCCCGCCAACGCCACCGCCCCCTCTCACCCGCCGCCTCGGCTGCTGTCCGCAGGGTGACGCCGACCTGGACGTACCGAACTTGCGCGGAGTGACTCCGCTTGCGATGCTGCAGAACAGTGCCGAGTCGCTGTGGATCGGAGCTAAGATCTCCGATAAGATTAAGGAGCGCACGCTGGCTCAGGGACGAAGGAACATGTTCAGGAGATTAACGTATGACAAGGTAAGATTGGAATTTAGAGTTTGTTCATGAATTGATATGTATGTGATTAGATAAGATAATGCATTGCTTTTTGTGTGATATTCTTATACCTCAGATATCCTACCTTCAGTATTTTAGGGACATTTTTCTGACTGAGCTCCTTAGTCATCCTGAATAAGCTTTAATAAGTACTTAGTACCAATATCAACCGTGGCTCAGGAATAAAGACCTCGTTGAGGCTCCATCTGAGGTGCCTAAAATTTCTCTTCACCACACTGGTTTGAAAGAACTAGTGACACGATAAAAAAAGAAGAGCTATTTGAAATAAGCATCCTTATTATGTTTACCCTATCGATATGAAAAAAAAAATACAATTGGTTCTCGATAAGTGCATAAAATAGGTAATTCCACTAACAATGGGAACCTCTTGGTGTACTTCTTTTTAGGATTCCATAGCAAAATGGCATTCTTATAAATTCGTCATGTCTGTCTGTCTGTATGTTTGACACAACTAATGTTTTCCGAAACTGTAAGAGCTTTACACTGATGAAACTTGGTAAGTAGATGTATTTTGTGATCCGCATTAAGATTTTCACACATAAATACGAAAAAAACAATGAGTTTTGGGGGTTCCCATACTTAGAACTAAAGCTTAAAATTTTTTTAATGATGGATGACTAGGTTGTGTAGTTGCGCGGGTAGGATGGGCTGACGGGGTTGTTGTACGCTGTAGAAGCTGCGCTGGTGGAGCATGGCGCTGCTGCCCTTCCTCATGTTCTACCTGGTGGGCGTGGTGCTGGCGGCGCGCGCGGGGCTGGCGCTGACGGCGCTGCTGCTGGCCGCGCTGCTGGCGGCCGCGCACGCCGCCAGCAGCGCGCTGCTCTCCGACGAGCTGCGGAACGTGTTCCCGCTCAGCGTGTACCTCTCCACCAAGGTACGCCCTCCGCCGGAAGGTGCGCCGTCCGCGTCGATAGCTGGAGGTGGCGCTAGTGACGCGTGGTGCGCTTGTGTCGCAGGTGTGGTTCTACATCACGTGGCTGGTGTTCGTGGCGGGCGCGGTGCAGTGGCGCGCGTCGCTCGCCTTCGCGCTGTGCTCGGGCGCGCTGTGGTTCACGTTCGTGCGCTCGTGGCGCGCCGACCCCGGCGTGGTGCGCGCCTCGCGGCAGGACCAGCTGCGCACCATCCGCCAGCTGAGCGAGGCGGGCGGCGGCGCGGCCTTCGAGCCGGCGCGCTTCTGCTCCGCCTGCCTCGTGCGGCGCCCTCTCCGCTCCAAGCACTGCGCCGTCTGCAACCGCTGCGTCGCGCGCTTCGACCACCACTGCCCCTGGGTCGGCAACTGCATCGGTCGGTACTCGCTACTCACTATCATCCATCTACCTCATCATCATTATACCGACCTGACCCTCCCTCTCCGCATGTCCGCAGGCGAGAAGAACCACCGCTACTTCGTGGGCTTCCTGGTGAGCCTGCTGGTGATGTGCTGCTGGATGGTGTGGGGCTGCGTGCGCTACTTCGAGGTGGAGTGCGACGGGGCGGGTGCGGGGGCGGGTGCGGGGGCGGGGGAGGGGACGGCGCCGCCGCCGCAGGGGGAGCAGTGGGCGCCGCTGCGCTGGGCGCGCTGCAGCCCGTGGGTGGCGTGGGTGTGCGCGAACGCCCTCTTCCATCTGTTCTGGGTGTCGGTGCTGACGGTGTGCCAGCTGTACCTGGCCGTGTGCCTCGGCATGACGACCAACGAGCAGCTGAACCGCGGCCGCTACCGGCACTTCCAGGCGGCGGGCGGGCGCTCGCCCTTCACGCGCGGCCCGCTGCGCAACGCGCTCCACTTCTTCCAATGCAGCCTGTGCGGCCTGGTCGCCCCGCCCTCGCCCTCCCCCCGCACCTCGCCCTGCCCCTCCCCCGCGCGCAGCCCCTCCCCCGCGCCCTCCCCCGCGCACGCACACGCGCACGCACACGCACACGCGGACCGGCAGCCGATCCTCGCCGACCATCAGGGCGTGTGAGCGCGCGATCGGAGTCCCTCGCGCTCACTCGGCCGATCGTCCGGAAGACTTGCTACACTCCGCAACACCTAAGAGTCGGATAACGGACCGATCGATGCGATCACTCATGGATCTGAAACTAACGCGATCGGATATGATGTAACGACTGAAGCACTGCTGTGGGCTGTGGGCTGTGGGCCGGTCGGCCGGTCGGGCGGGCCGCACTGAGGGTCCTCTGCCGGGAGCCGCGGGTGCCTCGAGGAGTGCTAATCTTTAACAGCTACTAATTAATGATTAAACTCAAGTGACCGGACACCTAAGAGAACCCTCCAATATTTAGTGAGGCATTAGTGACGCAGTTTGGTTGTGTGTTCAGGATGAGTGACGAGCTGAGTCGAGTCGAGTGCGAGTGCTAGTTCAGTAACAGGCCGTGTTATCACCGTGGGGGTCATTCCTGTCATCCACCGGCAGTCGGTGGAATTCATGCCTCTTGACAAAAACTTCTCTATGAAGTGAGATGACACACAGTCAAATAATTTATTCATTTATTTGAATCGCAAGGATCGCTCGTGTCTTTAATTAAAGCTAAATGAGTATATAGGTGCCAGTTCCAGGCTCCTAGAACAATTAGGCTTTGTTTCCTGCTGTTTTTTGCATGATACTTTTAAAATATAACATTATGTTCACATTCAGAAAGTTTTCGTGAATATCTCAAGATCTCGACCGACACAAGTTGTGGAACATACATAGGTAAATGTATATACCTGAGTAGGTGCATTACTAAATAATGACTATCAACATTGGCGTGCAAGAACTTGCAATACAACAATACGCGATCAGCGAGAGAGATGGGATGACTCCTCCCTCTGTCGCGGAACGAATAAAGAAATGTATAACTTATAATGTAAAAATATAATATGTTCCTGTAAAACCAATTTCAGATTGAAACTTCCAATGTGTAGAGTTAGGTGTGACAAACATTCAGCTTCCTAGTCGTCCTCGCGTATTGGAAAGTTGAACCCTCGTACTCTCTATTATAATGTAACAGCAAACTAACTAATGTTGCTTGTGTAAAATCATCATCATCTTTCTGCGCTTATCCCCCGCGAGGTGCGCACTCCTACTCCTTCCTTACTCACGTCACCTCACACACAGGCCATCCATCTCGGTGCGCACTCCTACTCCTTCCTTACTCACGTCACCTCACACGTAGGCCATCCATCTCGGTGCGCACTCCTACTCCTTCCTTACTCACGTCACCTCACACACAGGCCATCCATCTCGGTGCGCACTCCTACTCCTTCCTTACTCACGTCACCTCACACGCAGGCCATCCATCTCGGTGCGCACTCCTACTCCTTCCTTACTCACGTCACCTCACACACAGGCCATCCATCTCGGTGCGCACTCCTACTCCTTCCTTACTCACGTCACCTCACACGCAGGCCATCCATCTCGGTGCGCACTCCTACTCCTTCCTTACTCACGTCACCTCACACGCAAGCCATCCATCTCGGTGCGCACTCCTACTCCTTCCTTACTCACGTCACCTCACACACAGGCCATCCATCTCGGTGCGCGCTCCTACTCCTTCCTTACTCACGTCACCTCACACGCAGGCCATCCATCTCGGTGCGCACTCCTACTCCTTCCTTACTCACGTCACCTCACACACAGGCCATCCATCTCGGTGCGCACTCCTACTCCTTCCTTACTCACGTCACCTCACACGCAGGCCATCCATCTCGGTGCGCACTCCTACTCCTTCCTTACTCACGTCACCTCACACACAGGCCATCGTTTCTATTTTTGTGTAAAAATCTTAATGCGGTTCACAGAATACATCTACTCGCCAAATTTCATCAGTCTAGATCTTACGGTTTCGGAGAGAAATGGCTGTGACATACGGACGAACAGACAGACAGACATGACGAATCTATAAGGGTTCCGTTTTTGCCATTTGGCTACGGAACCCTAAAAACGATACTCTTAACAAACATTCACTCTAATCTGGCATACTAATTAAGTGAAAAAAAATATTTTCAAACGGCGGCGTATATTTAGGTTTGATTATTATATGCTTCTCACTGAGACTCTATCAGTGAGAAGCATATATCACTGACTCTATCACGACGACGGATGGTTTTGAGTTGAGGGTGCGTCATGTGACCCCTGTGACCTCCCCCTTGGCGACGCGCCTGGGCCTTCCTGTCTACACTCTGCACTCTGCAATCTCTGTAGGCACAACTGATTTGAATTTGCGAACGAACAACAAAAGTGTCATAACAATGAAGTACCAGAAGAAGTATTTATTTGTTTTTATTAAGATTTAGAAAGTTAAAATATACTTATGCTTTAATTAAAAATAATGAAATCTTCATACTTATCGCAATTGTGTCGTTTTTGTATACCTGTTACCTATTAAACCTTTTAAATTAAAAAATACAAGATATTTTACACAATATATTATACAGGGTGTCCCAGAAAGTAGTGTCAAGCGAAAGTCCAGGGATAGAACACCCTATGGGGTATCCGAATCACCCCCATGTATGTTCCGCAATTTTTTATAGTTTTTAAGACTGTGAAGGAAAACTTTTTAAGACGGTGTAGGATTTGTATCGACCTAGCAGGTCAACATTTTTTTTTTTGTAAATAATAATCAATAAATGTTACTAATACCTTCAAATATTAATTAAATCTTACTTTCCTGCAGTCATTTTTGGTTAGTTAACAAACGAGTTAAGCCTAGGAATGGTAAAATGGCCTAAATTTATTTTCCAATCAGAAAGCTAATTTTAAGAATTTTCCACCTTTCCGTCTTTAAAGGCCGATTTTAGCCAAAGTAGCCCATTAAGCACTACTTTTTTTTTAATGATTATGCAAGCTGAAAGTTTGGAAAAGTTTTTAAACTTAATTTAAACCCACGGAATTACTTTTTAAGATTTTTAATTTAAAGTTGAAAATTGAAGTCATAATTCACCCAATGTAATTTTCTGACCAACATTTTCATAGTTTTCATCAAAGTTACGTCACCAATTATTTTATGCATAAAAGAACAACTCATCAAAATTCAGTAACAAAAGAAAAATCTCAAGAAAGTTTTCTATTTTTTTTTAATAAATTTTAATATATTTTTTTAAATATTTTTAATAAACTTTTAAAGTCGGAAATTTTCTAAAATTCGGAAAAAAATTCATAACTCGAGAACTATAAACAATTGCGGTACATACATGGGGGTGATTCGGATACCTCAAGGGGTGTTCTATCTCTGGATTTTCTGGGACACGCTGTATAAATATATGCACTTTAAAAAAACAGTGAGGTAGGTACTGTAATGCTAAAAATCTCCCAGTTATGGCAAGGTATCCGGTATGGCAAGGTGACACAATAAAATATAGGTAAGTAGGTACTTAATACATACAAGGTTATTCATAATTAGCTACACAAACTGACAGGGCCTAATTTTTGGGTCGTGAAAATTGGTTTGGCCGAATCAAATGAATTCCTAAGCTGATTTAAGTATTTGTATCAAAATTTTATTTTTATTAATTTCTGTGCTTCATTTTGCATAACTATTGCCACGGAGACCGCCGAGCGACGTCAAGAGCGGTGAGGGAGTAGCTTCCGAGAGCGACGCGGGCTGCGGGGGGCAGGACCGCGTGGCGCGCCGCCGTCAGTACGAGCGCGCCGTGCGGGAGGGGGCGTGCGCGCCGCCCCGCACGCCCCCACCTCCCGACCTGGGGACCCTCTCCAGCGAGTCCACTTGCCAGCACCGTGGCGCGCCAGACCCATGCGCGCATCGCCCCCGCACCATCGTGGAGGTGGATCGGCGACCCCCCTCCCCCGCCGACGATACATCGCCTTCGCCAGCTCCATCCACGCCGGCCCCTTCCACCGGCACCTGCGGCTCGGTAGTTGGGGGCGAGAGCGGGCGTGGACGCGAGGCGTTCCTGTGCGGGGGGGCTCGCGCGCGGTGGGTCTAAGCGCCTGTGTGCTGGTGTCGCCAAAGACGTGAGGACGGATGGAGGGATGGCAACACCCGGCGTAGGATGGTGCTATCGATCCTCCCCCCCCCCCCCCCCCCTCCCCTCCGCACCCCCCGCACGCTGCAGTGGTCGGGGGGTGCGAGCGCGCACACACCTCCAAGAAGATCAAGAGGTGCTCCTTGAAGAGTCCGCTGTGGCTTGAAGCGTAACTCCATCTCTTCAGTTCCGTTATGTCGCCGTGTGGCATCGTCAGCTCCTCGCGTGAGGAGGAACAAAATTAATAGTTGCTATAGCTGCGAGGCCAAGTGCGACTGTGGTTTAGGGTAATGGTTCTGTCTGTTGCTCTGTATGTCCTATTTTTTGAAAATAAACTTTTATTATTATTATTTTTATTTTTTAAATATAAAAGTACTTTGCCGGACCAGTATCACTTTATTTTGTTGTAAACCTTAACAACCTCACAAAGAAGTGTTTGAGACCTTTTTCTAAACTGCATTTTGTCATGCAGAAGATGTAGGCACATCATAGTTTTTTTAACACACATAAACACAAAAGGTAAAATTAAAAAAGCGGCCAAGTGCGAGTCGGATTCGCCCACGAAGGGTCCGTAGCAGTAAGTAATATAATAAAGAAGTTCTAGTTAAGTCGTCGCAAGGTACATGGCGGTTTACGATTAATGACGTACCTATTACCATAGACAATAAATATCTATACTTATTAAAAAAATACTATGTACTAACTAGATTTCGTTCAAAAACTGAATATCGTTGGAAGTTTACGCAGTAATGTACATCATATATATTTTTTAGTTTCATCATTCTCTTATTTTAGAAGTTACAAGGGGGGACCAACATTTTACCATTTTGGAAGTCTCTCTCGCAAAAACTATTAAGTTTAGAAAAAAACGATGTAAGAAACTTCAACATCATTTTTTAAGACCTATTCATACAGGGAATCATTACCTAGGTACATACAATCTAGGGTTGGTGATGCACCTAACTCGCGATCTGGTGGAGAGCGATGAGCGTGACGATGCCGAGCCCTGGGCGCTGGAGTTGGCGCCTGTGCGCCGGTAGCTATCCTGGTGCTTCTACGAGCACCGGGACTAACCTCAAGAATACAATCTAACCACAATCACATCCTCGAGCCCGACCTTGAGGTGGAACCGGTACCGGTGCCTGGCGCGCTCGTCCTCGTAGCGAAACCAACCGGTGAGGAGCGGTAGGTAAGTAGTAGGTACTCCAGCAAAGCTACTTAGCAAAGTGAGCGTACCGCAGCAGTTGCCACCGCAATGCCAGAAAAGGTATTTATCTGCTTTAGTAAACAAAGGCCTTAACAATTTCGCAGTGAAAAAAAAATGGACTCGTTCAAATTGGACGTACATTAACCGGACGCAGACTGTTGCCAGCTACCGTCGTTAGTTTCCACGAACACGGGAACGCAATATTTAACGCTAGCGGCGTGCTTTAGTAATTGATAAGAGGGCAATATTCAGGGTGCGATCTTACAGCTCATTTTTTTTTTTTTTTTTTTTTTTTTTTTTTTATATCTCGATGAAAGGAAACTTTAAACAATTTGGCGCGAACCTTTGAACACGTACAAGTTTACATGGTTAGGTTACTTTTTTTTTTATTAGGTTAGGTTAGGTTAGGTTAGGTTGAGTCTGTGGGAAGCTGCGATAACGAGTGGATGTGCGCAGCATATTTTTCTTGTTTTCGCAGTTTAACTTAGTGTTTTGTGTGCTATTAATAGCTTTTCGGCCCTTTTCAGGGCCCGGGGCGTGTCTGGGAGTGAAATCCCAGACTTTTCGTGAGTTTTTAAGTTTTTATTGTGTTTTCGTGTCCGAGTTTGAGTTGAGTTAGATCCTCAAACTTGGACACGAAATAGCAATATAAGCGTTGTGTTTTGTGTGTTTGTTGTTGTGTGTGAGTTTTGTTACTTTTGTGGCGTCTGTGACGGTATCTTACTGTCATGAATACCCAAAGAAACAATAAGGTAAGTGGTGTTACTAAGATGGCCGACGCGGAATCTCCGCGTAGTATCCCAGTTGCCAAGGTGGCGGCGCCGTCGAATGACGGTGCTGTTGCTGTGCGTGTCGGTGCGGGTGTACGCACGAGAGCGTCTGCGTCGGCGACGGCCGCGGCGCGTGTTGGTGCGCCTGCAGGAGGTGCGCGAGCGGGACCCGCAGCGCGCGCCGGGGCCGTGCCGGCATCTAGCGGTGGCGCTACCCGGAGGGCTGTGCCGGTGGCGGCACGTGGCCGCGCGCCGGTCGCGACAGGTCGCGACATGACCGGCCCGGCGATGACAGGTAGGTTGGGGCAGTCTCGGTCGCCGTCTAAGCGGCGCCTGGAGCCCGAGGTGGAGACCGACTCCGACGACGAGTCCTTCGAGTCGGATGCCGAGGTCTCACTCGGAAGGTTCGAGAAGGCGGCGCGCTTGATGACGCGCACGAGCACGGCTGTGAGCGCGGTGCGCGGCGGGGAGGCCGCGAGGCGCGGTGACGTCACGGCGGCAGGTGAGTTGGCGGAGCCTGGCAGTCGTACGCTCGCCGAGGAGGCCCGCATCATAGCGGACGAGAATGTCCGGCTCCGCGCCGACATGGAGGCGATGCGGCGCGAGATGAAGATCCTGAGTGAGGAGCTGCAGGCGTTGCGTCGCCTTGCGCCAAGACCTGCGGCCCAAACCTTGCGGCCGCCGCTGGCCGCTGAGAGGCGCGCATCGTATGCGGCCGCGGTCGGGCGCCCTGCGCTGGCTTGCGCGGCGCCATTGCCTGCGGTGGGGCGGCGTGCCGTGGTGCCCGCGCGGGTGCCGGCGCGTGCTGCCGTGCGGGCTGGGCCTGCTGCTGCGGCTGTGGTGCGCGCGGCGCCGCCGGGCCGTGCTGCTGCGCTTGTTGCGTCGCGAGTCGCGGCGCCCGCCAGTGCTACTGGGTTGGTGGCGACTCCGGTGCGCTCCGTGCGCCCCGTTGCACCCGCTGCGGTGCGGCGTATAGCGGCGCTTGATGTGTCCGTGCCGCCTGCAGCGGCGGTAGAGGTAATCGATGACGAAGACGACATGGAGGTTGAGGTGGTAGCGGTACACGCTAAACCCTCCCCTGTGCTTGTGGCTGGGCCTGTTGCGGCCGAGGCTGAGGTGGCCCCACCTCGGCGCCGTCGAGGAGGTAAGAGGAGGACGATGGCGGGGCGGCGTGTGCCCGACGCGGAATCCGCGCAGCCCACGTCGTCCGCTGCACCTGCGGGGGCCCGCGGGCCTGCAGGAGGATCGCCGCCGGTGGTGCCACCGAGCCGGTTGGCTGCGCGCAAGCTGCGCCCGGCGCGCTCGGCTGCGGTGGTACTCACCTTGCAGCCTGCGGCGATTGAGAAGGGCGTGACATACGCGCGCATACTTGCAGAGGCGCGGTCTAAAATAGACCTCGCGTCCTTGGGCATTGAGCGCTTAGGCTTTAAAGTCTCTGTTACAGGGGCGCGCATGTTGGAGGTGGCGGGTGGCGGTGCCGCTTCCGGTGTGAAAGCGGACGCGCTGGCCCGCCGGCTTGTGGAGGAGCTTGACGCGGGACAAGTGAGGGTCTCGAGGCCGGTGAAGTCCGCGGAGATGCGGCTCTCCGGCTTCGATGAGTCTGTCACCGCGTCGGAGATCGCTGCGGCGGTGGCGCGAGCAGGCGCATGTGAGGTAAGGAATGTTACCTGCGGCGAGGTGCGCCGCAGTGTGTATGGCTCGAGTGCGGCCTGGGTGAGATGCCCGGTGCTCGCTGCTCGGGCGATCGTCAAGGCTGGCTGCCTTACGGTCGGATGGGGGTCGGCGCGAGTAGAGTTGCTTGAGGCGCGGCCGCTCCGGTGCTTTAAGTGCCTGGAGCCTGGCCATACGCGCGCGCTCTGCCCATCGGAGGAGGACCGCAGCGACCAGTGCTATCGCTGCGGTGTGCCTGGCCACAAGGCCGGTGCCTGTGACGCCACGCCACGCTGCACCCTGTGCGCGGCGGCGGGTCGGCCTGCAGAGCACCGATGTGGCACGAAGGCGTGCCCGGCGCCGACGAAGAGAGGAGTGGCCTTGGCGGGCGGTGGCATTAGTGCCCCGTCCCAGCCACAGTGCCAGAGACCATGATGACCGCCATAAGGTGAGACCACTGAGTAGAGTCAGATTGAGAGGTGATCGGGATGGAGGAATGGGGCGGGGTGATGCGCGGACCACGAGCGCAGTAGCGTGAGTGCAGCCCCCCCGCCCAATTCAAACTAATTGTTGAGGGCATGCTTTGAATGAGGGGTGGCGCATGCGAGATGCGGGAGGAGAGCGCCACCCAGTATGACAGAGTTTAACGAGGTATGTGGGCCATAAGCCATAAGGTGTGTGCTCTTCGGTCGCGAGGCCCGTAGGGGCGGGCCTTATCGATCGAAGAAATTCCTCTTCAAGGTCTCCGTCATCGTGTCACGTGTTCCTGACACGGTGGCGGAAGTGGGCCGTGGGGCCGAGGGCCATGAAGCCATAAGGTGTATGAGCGAAGAAGGTGAAAAGAGTGGAGGAATTGTGCGGGGTGATGCGCGTAACACTTGCACGCTTGTGCGAGTGCCAGCGGCCCCCGCACATGGTGGTTGAATGGAGAATATGAATGAGGGCTGGCGCATGCGAGATGCGGGAGGAGACGCGCCGCCCAATATGAGAGGGTTTTGTTCGTCAGTTGGGTCGCGGAAGGTTTTAGTTCCCGTGGCCTGGCATGAATGGCGAGAGAGGTTCACCGGAGAGGTTTTAGTCGGTATTCCGTAGCAACGGCGAGTCCGACATAATTCCAGCCGCCCGGCTGGTCTATTCGTAAATGAATTTCCTCTCTGTAAACAAAAAAAAAAAAAAAAAAAAAAAAAAAAAAAAAAAAAAAAAAAAAAAAAAGGTTAGGTTAGGTTAGGTTAGGTTAGTCTGTGGGAAGCTGCGATAACGAGCGGAGGTGCGCAGCATACTTTGCTTGTTTTCGCAGACTAACTTAGCGAGTTGTGTGCTTTTAATAGCTTTTTGGCCCTTTTCAGGGCCCGGGGCGTGTCTGGGAGTGAAATCCCAGACTTTTCGAGTGTATTTTAGGTTTTTGTTGTGTTTTCGTGTTCGAGTTTGAGTTGAGGTTATATCCTCGAACTCGGACCCGAAAACACAATTTTTTCGTGTGTGTTGTGCCTGAGTGTGTGCTTCAGTGTGTTTTGTGTGTGTTGTGCAGTATCCGTGGCGGTATTTTACCGTGATGGATACTGCAGAAAAGGTAAGTGGCGTGGCTGACGCGGAATCTCCGCGAGTTGCCAAGGTGGCGGCGCCGTCAAATGACGGCGTTGTCGCTGTACGTGGTGCGGCACCCAAGCCGGCTGCAGGCGTGAAAGTGCCTGCGAGGGCGACGGTCGCAGCGCGAGGTGGAGGTGGACCTGTGCCTGCACGCACGGCACCCGTGACGCGGGCCAGTGCGGCGTCGACGAGTAGCGGTGGCGCTACCGCGAGAGCTGTGCCCGCGGTGGCAGCACGTGGCCGTGCGCCGGCGACAGGTCGCGACATGTCGGGCCCGGCGACCTCAGGTAGGTTGGGGCAGTCTCGGTCGCCGTCTAAGCGGCGCCTCGAGCCTACGGTGGAGACCGACTCCGACGACGAGTCCTTCGACTCGGACGTGGAGCCGTCCGTCTCTGCCGGAAGGTTCGAGAAGTCGATCCGCGTGATGACGCGCACGAGCGCGGTGGAGGGTGCGGCGCGCGGCGAGGGAGCCGCGAAGCGCGGGCACATGACGGCAGGTGAGGTGAAGGAGGCCAGGCGCGAGGAGCTGCGGCTCGGCGCCGAGCAAGAAATGGCGGACCTGACGGCCGCGTATCGGCGTGTGACGTCACCAAGTACGTCAGCGTCGCAGGCGGCACCGGTAGGGTCCGCCACAACGGCGGAATTAGTAGGTAAGGTGAGGCGGGCCGCGACCTACATATCCGAGGTGGGACGTAAGTCGAGAAACATTAAAGGGGAGCTCCAAGGCGGGCTTAAGGTGGCGACCGCGTCCATTTCGGATGCGGTCACGGAGCTAGGTAGCCGAACGATTTCGGACGAGGCCCGCCTCATTATGGAGGAGAATGTTAAGCTTCGCGCTGACATCGAGAAGATGGCGCGCGAGATGCAGCTCCTGAGGGAGGAGATGCAGGCGATGCGCCGCCTCGCACCTGTCGCGGTGCCAGTGGACGCGGCGCCGAGACCTGCTGGGGCCCGTATCCTGCGGCCGCCGCTAGCCGCCGAGAGGGGCGCCTCGTATGCGGCCGCGGTCGGGCGCCCTGCGCTGGCGCCTACGGCTGTGCGGCGTGCCGTAGCGCCCGCGCGGGTGCCGGCGCGTGCTGCCGTGCGGGCTGGGCCTGCTGCTGCGGCTGTGGTGCGCGCGGCGCCGCCGGGCCGTGCTGCTGCGCTTGTTGCGTCGCGAGTCGCGGCGCCCGCCAGTGCTACTGGGTTGGTGGCGACTCCGGTGCGCTCCGTGCGCCCCGTTGCACCCGCTGCGGTGCAGCGTATAGCGGCGCTTGATGTGTCCGTGCCGCCTGCAGCGGCGGTAGAGGTAATTGATGACGAAGACGACATGGAGGTTGAGGTGGTAGCGGTACACGCTCAACCCTCCCCTGTGCTTGTGGCTGGGCCTGTTGCGGCCGAGGCTGAGGTGGCCCCAGCTCGGCGCCGTCGACGAGGTAAGAGGAGGACGATGGCGGGGCGGCGTGTGCCCGACGCGGAATCCGCGCAGCCCACGTCGTCCGCTACACCTGCGGGGGCCCGCGGGCCTGCAGGAGGATCGCCGCCGGTGGTACCACCGAGCCGGTTGGCTGCGCGCAAGCTGCGCCCGGCGCGCTCGGCTGCGGTGGTACTCACCTTGCAGCCTGAGGCGATTGAGAAGGGCGCGACATACGCGCGCATACTTGCCGAGGCGCGGTCTAAAATAGACCTCGCGTCCTTGGGCATCGAGCGCTTAGGCTTTAAAGTCTCTGTTACAGGGGCGCGCATGTTGGAGGTGGCGGGTGGCGGTGCCGCTTCCGGTGCGAAAGCGGACGCGCTGGCCCGCCGGCTTGTGGAGGAGCTTGACGCGGGACAAGTGAGGGTCTCGAGGCCGGTGAAGTCCGCGGAGATGCGGCTCTCCGGCCTCGATGAGTCTGTCACCGCGTCGGAGATCGCTGCGGCGGTGGCGCGAGCAGGCGCATGTGAGGTAAAGAATGTTACCTGCGGCGAGGTGCGCCGCAGTGTGTATGGCTCGAGTGCGGCCTGGGTGAGATGCCCGGTGCTCGCTGCTCGCGCGATCCTCAAGGCTGGCTGCCTTGCGGTCGGATGGGGGTCGGCGCGAGTAGAGTTGCTTGAGGCGCGGCCACTCCGGTGCTTTAAGTGCCTGGAGCCTGGCCATACGCGCGCGCTCTGCCCATCGGAGGAGGACCGCAGCGACCAGTGCTATCGCTGCGGAGTGCCTGGCCACAAGGCTGGTGCCTGTGACGCCACGCCATGCTGCACCCTGTGCGCGGCGGCGGGTCGACCTGCAGAGCACCGATGTGGCACGAAGGCGTGCCCAGCGCCGACGAAGAGAGGAGTGGCCTTGGCGGGCGGTGGCATTAGTGCCCCGTCCCAGCCACAGTGCCCGAGATCATGATGACCGCCATAAGGTGAGACCAGTGAGTAGACTCAGAATGAGAGGTGATCGGGATGGAGGAATGGGGCGGGGTGATGCGCGGACCACGAGCGCAGTAGCGTGAGTGCAGCCCCCCCGCCCAATTCAAACTAATTGTTGAGGGCATGCTTTGAATGAGGGGTGGCGCATGCGAGATGCGGGAGGAGAGCGCCACCCAGTATGACAGAGTTTAACGAGGTATGTGGGCCATAAGCCATAAGGTGTGTGCTCTTCGGTCGCGAGGCCCGTAGGGGCGGGCCTTATCGATCGAAGAAATTCCTCTTCAAGGTCTCCGTCATCGTGTCACGTGTTCCTGACACGGTGGCGGAAGTGGGCCGTTGGGCCGAGGGCCATGAAGCCATAAGGTGTATGAGCGAAGAAGGTGAAAAGAGTGGAGGAATTGTGCGGGGTGATGCGCGTAACACTTGCACGGTCGTGCGAGTGCCAGCGGCCCCCGCACATGGTGGTTGAATGGAGAATATGAATGAGGGCTGGCGCATGCGAGATGCGGGAGGAGACGCGCCGCCCAATATGAGAGGGTTTTGTTCGTCAGTCGGGTCGCGGATGGTTTAGTTCCCGTGGCCTGGCATGAATGGCGAGAGAGGTTCACCGGAGAGGTTTTAGTCGGTATTCCGTAGCAACGGCGAGTCCGACATAATTCCAGCCGCCCGGCTGGTCTATTCGTAAATGAATTTCCTCTCTGTAAACAAAAAAAAAAAAAAAAAAAAAAAAAAGGTTAGGTTAGGTTAGGTTGGGGTGGGGTGCGAGGTCGGGTAACCTCCACGTGGTGCACCCTGGTAACACCATGAAACACTGCCGCAGAGTACTGGGGTAGTGTTTCATGGTGGCCAATAACCCGACACGGCGGCCTCTCCGCGTGTCCCTATGTTCAGCTTAGGGCACAGCGTGATGAGGCAGGGTAGGCTTCGTTCTACCCATGGTGGGTCCGGGCGGTTTGCTGCCCGGACGATAAGCGGAGTGAGAGACCATTGTTATGGTCTCTCTTGTACATAACATATTGTAGTATATTTATTTATCTATTTATTTGTCTTATTTATATACATATCTACTTATTTATTTAATTATTTAGTATATTTAGTATTTATTTATCTATTTATTCACTTATTTATGTATTTATTTGGTTATGTACGAAGGAGGATACCGAATCCCAAAATAGACTTTGGTCAGTTGGTCTGACGCCCGCCGAGGGGATGCATGGTCGGGGGGAACCCGGCCGCTAGGGCGTCAAACATAGGGAACCTCATCCCTCGAAACAGGAAAACCTCATGATGAAAGCGAATAGTAATAAACATATACCCCAGGGAGGTACCAACCAAGTTGGAGAGTCCTCCGGTGCGCCGGTTATCCGGGCATCCAGCCCCTCGTATTCTGGGGGGGGCAACTACCGCTTTTTGGGTGTGACCCAAGACGAAGAGATAGGGAGTATGGACGAGACCGTGCCCACGATTGGGTCCAATTCGGACACAGCCGCTGGCACGGTTCGATCTTCCGTCCGCAAATCGACGAGACAGGCGAAGCCTACGCCTAAAATAATGGCGCGGAATGCCTCCGGGCGGTTTATTAAAGGCCCTTCTCAGGGCCAACATAACGAGGACGTGACTAACGACGAGCTGGTGGTGAGCGGAAACGCGGAAACCACAGTTAGTCGATACAGGAGGATGGACGAGTATTCGGACTTTTGTTCCGACAGCGAATCCGCTACGGTTGAGTCGGATGCTGGATCGACAGCGACTCGGCAGAGACGGAAGCGGGCCTTTTTGAAGGGCGGGTCTGGCTCTGACGCACCGGAGACCAACCCCAAGCGTCAGAGCAAGAAAAAGGCTTCAACGCCTTCTGCCGTTACAGATACCCACGATGTGGGTCTGTCAGACGCACAGCGTCAGCTGAGCCTGGCTCAGCGGGAATGGCGCCAGCAGGACCTCGAAGAACAGGTTGCCGCCAAAGAGCGCCAAGCACGCGCTGCGAGGGCCAAGTCTAGATACGGGGAGTCCGTCGTTTTTTATGCGGACCACTCCCTGGCCGACTTGGAGCGCATGGCGCTGGAGGACGCGGAAGAGATATTGGAGGTCGCCTCAAAGTCCTCCAACCTAAAGGGGACTTTCCAAAAGTCCCTGAAGTGCAGGGCCGCAAGCATGCGCGGCATCATTGCGGAACTAGTGCAGCGCACCGGCACGGACGAGACGCAGCACCTGCAGGCGAAAGTTGACCGCCTGCAGTCAGAGGTCAGCCAGCTGCACAAAAAGCTGGCCGAAGTCACGGCACCACAGCCTTCTCGGGCCAGCCCCAGACCAGCAGACGAAAGCCCCCCCTCCAACCTTGAGGATATCATCCGCAAGGTGGTTATGGAGGAGAGGGCATTTACGAGAGCCTGTTTCGCTGGCATTGAGGACAGGCTCCTACCGGAGGAACGTGTCCGACCGCCACTAGCGGCGGACAAGAGGCTGCCCAAGCCAGGGCCATCTTCCCAAAGGGAGGACGCCCAATTGCCGTCTACCACCCCGTCAAATCAGCCGTGGACGGAAGTGGTGAATAAGAAGAAGGGCAAGGCCAAGAAAAAGACGACAACGGCCGCTGCCCCTGCCCCTGCCCATGACGGAGATAGGCATGGAGAGGGCTCCGTGCCCACTTCCGGCCCGTCTCAGGCAACCGGCAGGAAGAAGAAGAAGGGGAAAGGGAAGAAGTCCGCCCCCAAGCCCACCACAGCTGCCTCCGCAGCCAAAAGGGCTCCCGCTCGTGGTAGGAAGAGGCTGGTGCCTCCTAAAACTGCAGCCGTCGTGGTGACGCTCACAGCGGAAGCAGCGGAGCGGGGTGAGACATACGAGTCCATCCTCAAGCGGGCTCGTACCAATGCCGACCCCACCCAGCTGGGGATCGGAGCAGTCGCATGCCGCCGGACCCAAGCTGGGGCTCGACTCTTCGAGTTTCCGGGGGCCCAAGGTGGCGCCAACGCGGACCTCTTCGCGAGCAAATTGCGAGAGGTCATCGCAGACGTGGCTAAGGTAGCCAGGCCTGTCAGGTCTGCTGCCTTAGAGGTGACCGATCTGGATGACTCGGTCACCAAAGAGGAGGTAATGGCGGCGATCGTGGCAATAGGAGGCTGTGACGTCGCAGCGGTGCAAAGTCGCGACATCAGGCCCGGCCGCGGCGGCATGGGCGCTCTTCGCCTTGAGTGCCCCATCACCGCAGCTAAAGCCGTCGTCGACAAGGGACGGCTCCTTCTAGGGTTCGGTTCCTGCAGAGTCCGGGTACTCGAAGAACAGCCTTTGCGCTGCTTCAAGTGCTTCGGACTTGGGCACACGCGGCCTTTTTGTCCGTCCAAAGTTGATAGGACGGACAGCTGCTACCGTTGTGGCAAGGATGGGCACAAGTCCGTCTCTTGCAAGGCCCCTACGCCACGCTGTGCAGTGTGCGCAGCTAGTGGCCGCCCGGCGGGTCACATAATGAAGGGGAGGAATTGCAATCCTCCCCCTAAGAAAGGAAAAGCGCAGGCGGCACCGACTCCGCCCGTAGCTGCGACCGCCACCCCCGAAGCGGGGCCTTCGGTGGCCGATGAGGGTGATGCGATGGACGATTGATGGATAGAGTCGACCATCGCATCCTATTGGCGAACACCAACTGCTGCAAAGCTGCTCAGGGCCTGCTGATGCAGACCATAGCTGAGTGGTTGGTAGACGTGACGGTAGTCACCGAGCCGTACTCGGTTTCCCCTCGATGGCTGGGCGATCGAGACGGCTTGGTGGCATTAATGGCGCGGTCTTCAACAGACTCCCCTCCCCTCTCGCTCCTAGAGCGAGGATCGGGATACGTAGCCGCTGCGTGGGGGGATATAGCCTTGGTAGGCGTCTATTTCTCCCCAAATCGCCCTCTGCCAGATTTCGAGAACTTTCTCGGAATCCTCACGGCAGTAGTTGGCAGGGCGGCGCCACGCCAGGTCCTCTTGTTGGGCGACCTGAACGCCAAATCTGTGACTTGGGGCAACCCGGCCCGTTCCTGTAATCCCCGGGGGCCCGTCCTCGAACTTTGGGCGATTTCGGCCGGTGTGTCCCTCCTAAACAGAGGAACGGTCCAGACATGTGTGCGCCAAACGGGAGGGTCAGTGGTGGACGTCTCGTTCGCCTCCCACACCCTGGCTGCCCGCGTTGTAAACTGGCGGGTTGAGTTTACGGAGACAATGTCGGACCACCGATATGTGCGGTTCGACATTGTCTCCACCCAGGCCAGGAGAACGGCCCTCTCGGGCCGAACTCCCTTTCCACGGTGGGCCCTTACCCGTCTTGACCGCGAGGCGGCAAAGGAGGCGGCGTTCGTCCAGGACTGGCTCACGCCCTCTGACATCCAGGACGTGGACACCGCAGCGGACCAGCTAAGAAAGTCCCTGACCGAGGTATGCAACTCAAGCATGCCCCGGTCTCGCCGCCCGCCTCCTCGCCGCGCCGTCTATTGGTGGTCGGAGAGACTAGCGGGTCTCCGGGCCGCCTGCGTGGCAGCACGGAGAGAGTTCACGCGGAGTCGGCGGCGCTCTCAGAGAGACCCCGCTAACGAGGACCTTCTGTACGCCTCTTACTTAGAGGCAAAAAAGGTCCTCAAGTCAGAAATGGGCGCCGCCGACGACGCAGCGCGAGCAGAGATGCTGGAGAGCCTAGATCGAGATCCGTACGGCAGACCATATAAGGCGGCGCGGAACAAATTGCGCCCCTTCGGTCCCCCGCCTACGGAGACTCTCGAGCCGGCGTTTCTGGATGGGGTAGTCCGGACTTTGTTTCCGTGCCGGACCAGTTTCACCCCACCAGTAATGGACCCCCCGCGAGGAGCAGTCGAACCGGAGGAAGAGATCCCTCCGATAACGGCAGACGAACTTGCCGTGGAGACCCTCCACCTCCGGGCCAAAAAGACTGCCCCAGGGCCGGATGGCGTACCTGCGCGGGTGGTAGCTATTGCTACCACCCAGATGGAAGAAAGATTTCGGGACCTCTTCAACGCGTGCTTCACGGCAGGGAGGTTCCCGAAACCTTGGAAGGAGGGACAGTTATGCCTCCTCCGTAAAGAAGGACGCCCGGCTGACTCCCCTTCGGCTTACCGACCTATAGTCCTTCTGGATGAGGTCGGTAAGCTGTTCGAAGGGATCGTCGCTAACCGGCTGAATTGCCACCTGCGGGAAGTGGGCCCTAACCTGTCGGACGCCCAATTCGGCTTCCGAAGGAGGCGTTCGACAGTGGACGCGCTGGCCAGGCTGAAGAGCCAAGCGAAAGAGGCCGTGGAGGCGGGGGACGGGGTTTTGGCGGTGTCATTTGACATAGCCAACGCCTTTAACTCCGTCCCCCATACGACAATTCTAGAGGCGCTCCGTTATCATGGAGTGCCTCAATACCTGCGGAGGCTCCTGGCCAGTTATTTGGAGGACCGCGCAGTCCTCCTTGTGGATAAGACTGGCCAGTTGAGGCGGTACAGTGCAGAGTCCGGTGTTCCACAGGGGTCCGTCCTAGGACCACTCCTGTGGAACATCGGCTTCGATTGGCTCCTGCGGGGAACTCTCCTCCAAGGCACGAGTGTCATTTGCTACGCAGATGACACTCTCCTCATTGCCCGGGGGAGAAGTTTCAGAGAGGGTGCGAGCCTGGCTTCTGCTGGTGGATCGCTGGTGGCGGACAGGATCCGACGTCTGGGACTTCAGGTGGCGCTACACAAGACCGAGGCCGTTTTCTTCTACGGGCCTCGGCAGCGCGTCCCTACAGATGCCCACATTTTTGTGGACGGCGTAAGAGTCGAAGTGAAGGCCCAGATGAAATATTTGGGCCTGATACTCGACAGTAAGTGGCGATTCACCCCACATTTCAGTGGGCTGTCGACGCGGCTGTTGAAGGCCGCAAATTCGCTGTCGTGGCTCCTCCCAAACGTTGGGGGACCGAAAGCGCGATGCCGGCAACTGTATGCTGGCATCTTGAAGAGTATGGCCCTTTACGGGGCTCCTATCTGGGCGGACTCCCTTCACAGAAGGGAGAATGCAGCTGCGATCCGCAAGCCCCAAAGGGCCATCGCACAGCGTGTGGCGAGAGCATACCGCTCAGTTGGTTTCGCGGCAGCATGCACTTTGGCGAGTACCCCTCCGTGGGAGCTCGAGGCATGGGTGCTTGCTAAAGTCTACGAGTGGACGGCGGGGAAAAGGGCGCTCGGGGAGAACCCTGCCCCTATAGAGCGGGAGGCCGTTCGGAAAGAGGCGAGGGACGCGATCATCCACCATTGGACGGAGGACCTCGCCTCCGCCGAGTTTGGCCGCCGAACACTGGACGCAATTGGGCCAGTCCTACAGGACTGGATCGAGCGGCCCCACGGATTTTTGTCGTTCCGTCTGGTGCAGGTTTTATCCGGCCACGGGTGCTTCGGCACATACCTGCACCGGATCGGAAGAGAGCGGGGCCCGATGTGCCATGATTGTGGTGCGGCGGAAGACACGGCGCAGCACACCCTTGAGGTGTGCCCGTCGTGGTCTGAGCTGCGCCAAGAATTAATAGGTGTTGTTGGGCCGGACCTATCGCTTCCCAGTGTGGTGAACTCCATGTTGGGAGGCGAGGGGGCCTGGGCAGCGGTCGCCTCTTTTTGTGAGGGGGTGATGTCCGTAAAGGAAGCGGCAGAGCGCGCGCGGGAGGAAGACCCCCTCGCCCCGCTATGTAGAAAGAGAAGAGGAAGAAGAAGGCGACCGCCTCCCTTCTCCTCAAGTGTTGGTGAGTGGCGGGAGTAAGGTGTGGAGGCACCTTACCCCGCATTGCACGCACTCACCAACTCCGCTGGATGGCTGGTTGGACAGTCGCTCCTCCCCTGAGAGGGAGTTGTGCGGGCCCGCCGTAAGGTGGGCAGTCGTCGGCGGGGGACTGGACGTAAAGGCTCTGCTGGTTTCCCAGTTCCCCTCCGCGTAGACGATGCCGGAGCGCCGCTGGGTCGTTTAGTGGGTATACCGGCCTCCACGGCCGGGGAGTCCCACATACCCCCGCCACTCCTCCATTGGTGGGGGATGCGTAGCGCATTTTTCCCAGCGTAAAAAAAAAAAAAAAAAAAAAAAAAAAAAAGGTTAGGTTGGGGTGGGGTGCGAGGTCGGGTAACCTCCACGTGGTGCACCCTGGTAACACCATGAAACACTGCCGCAGAGTACTGGGGTAGTGTTTCATGGTGGCTAATAACCCGACACGGGGCGGCTTCCCCGCGCGTCCCTTTGATTAGCAAAGGGCGCAGTGGGGGGCGAGTGGTCTGATGGAGAGCGAAGGGTTGGTTCGTCCCGCTCCCAAAACTCTCCATCCATCCATCAAGGGCTGGGTGGCCGGGTTGGCCAATCATAGTAACTCCCTGTACATGATTGACAAGCTCGGCCACTTACGTGTTTGGAGGCCACTGAGCGAGACCAGTGGGACTGGTCGCTCGGGAAGGAGGTGGTAAAAGGTTGCGGGTTTACCTGTAATCTGGAGCCACCGGCCCCAGACGGGGGCGAGTGGTCTGATGGAGAGCATCCAACTCTCTATCCATCCATTAAGGGCTGGGTGGCTTGGTCAGCCAATCATCGTAACACCCGTACATGATTGACTGGCTTTGCCACTTACGTGTTTGGAGGCCACGGAGCGATACCAGTGGGACTGGTCGCTAGGGAGGGGGGCGGCAAGAGGTTTCGGGATTTCCTGTAGCTTTGCGCTGCCTGCCCCGAGAGGGGGCGAGTGGTAGCCCCTGCCAAACAGGGGCCTTTTTGGGATCAGCAGCTGGTCGGGGCGAGGGCCCTGGCTGGCGGTCATGCGGTCCTGGGAAGGCGGCGACACTCTTGGCAAGTGTCACCGTGAGCTTCGGGGGTGGCTGTGGTTGTCATTCCCGGGATGTGCTCAAGGCAAAATGCGAGAGGGGTACCGGTGCGTTCCGTTGGAGATCCCGGAACCCCTTGATATGCATCGAGGCCGGCCACGGGGTGGTTTTAGTGAGTCGACGAAGCGAGGTCGTCATCCTCACACTACCTTAGCGCATCCCTCGGTGCGTTAAGGTGTCTGTGTGCAGATTTCCCCCCGATACCAAAAAAAAAAAAAAAAAAAAAAAAAAAAAAAGGTTAGGTTGGGGTACGATGGCAGGCAACCTTCTCGAGCGCCTGTTATGCTGCTTGTCTCAGCTGGATATAGCACGGGCGGTCTCAGATCTAGTGCCTTCGGGCAACTGTGCTCCGGTGAGAACGGTAGCGTAACGGGACGGTGTACCCTGTTAGGTCCGAGATTAATTACTTTGACTGTTGGTCCGGCCACACGGACATCCCTCCTTCAGTCTTATAATCAATCTCGGATAACTAATAGCCTGTCGGGATAGGGCCTCCCCGCGCGTCCCTTTGATTAGCCAAGGGCGCAGTGAGTGAGGCGGGACGTGCTCGGCGTGCACTTACACTGCCACCGAGTAGGCATTGGAGGAGGGTCCTCTTTGCCAGCGTCCAGAGCTCGGAACTCCACATGGTCACATCCGTGATTTAATGTGGAACTGAGGGTCTTGGCTTAGCCGCCCGGGCTGCGAGGAAGAAAACCTCTCTAAAAAATTACCCGCCGTCGTGGAGACCGAGGGTTGCTGGGAGGCCGTTTTGTGGTGGGACTACTTAACTACCCCTCCGCAACCCTGGGGCTGACACGGGAGAATGTTGGAGTGGTACTTCAGCATTCTTCAAGGGCAGTTGAGCGAGACCAGTGGGACTGGTCGCTCGGGAAGGAGGTGGTAAAAGGTTGCGGGTTTACCTGTAATCTGGAGCCACCGGCCCCAGACGGGGGCGAGTGGTCTGATGGAGAGCGGAGGGTTGGTTCGTCCCGCTCCCGAAACTCTCCATCCATCCATTAAGGGCTGGGTGGCCTGGTTAGCCAATCATAGTAACTCCCTGTACATGATTGACAAGCTCGGCCACTTACGTGTTTTGGAGGCCACTGAGCGATACCAGTGGGACTGGTCGCTAGGGAAGGGGGCGGCAAGAGGTTTCGGGATTTCCTGTAGCTTTGCGCCGCCTGCCCCAAGAGGGGGCGAGTGGTAGCCCCTGCCAAACAGGGGCCTTTTTGGGATCAGCAGCTGGTCGGGGCGAGGGCCCTGGCTGGCGGTCATGCGGTCCTG
The DNA here is from genome assembly GCA_939531255.2 of Thera britannica. Lineage (NCBI taxonomy): Eukaryota > Metazoa > Arthropoda > Insecta > Lepidoptera > Geometridae > Thera > Thera britannica. Next base: position 87,132 of record OW618040.2, on the reverse strand, counting down.
GGAAGGCGGCGACACTCTTGGCAAGTGTCACCGTGAGCTTCGGGGGTGGCTATGGGTGTCATTCCCGGGATGTGCTCTTGGCAAAATGCGAGAGGGGTACCGGTGCGTTCCGTTGGAGATCCCGGAACCCCTTGATATGCATCGAGGCCGGCCACGGGGTGGTTTTAGTGAGTCGACGAAGCGAGGTCGTCATCCTCACACTACCTTAGCGCATCCCTCGGTGCGTTAAGGTGTCTGTGTGCAGATTTCCCCCCGATACCAAAAAAAAAAAGGTTAGGTTAGGTTAGGTTAGGTTAGGTTGGGGTGGGGTGCGAGGTCGGGTAACCTCCACGTGGTGCACCCTGGTAACAACATGAAACACTGCCGCAGAGTACTGGGGTAGTGTTTCATGGTGGCCAATAACCCGACACGGCGGCCTCTCCGCGTGTCCCTATGTTCAGCTTAGGGCACAGCGTGATGAGGCAGGGTAGGCTTCGTTCTACCCATGGTGGGTCCGGGCGGTTTGCTGCCCGGACGATAAGCGGAGTGAGAGACCATTGTTATGGTCTCTCTTGTACATAACATATTGTAATATATTTATTTATCTTTATTTGTCTTATTTATTTACATATCTACTTATTTATTTAATTATTTAGTTATATTTAGTTGTTTATTTATCTATTTGTTCACTTATGTATGTATTTATTTGGTTATGTGCAAAGGAGGATACCGAATCCCAAAATAGACTTTGGTCAGTTGGTCTGACGCCCGCCGAGGGGATGCATGGTCGGGGGGAACCCGGCCGCTAGGGCGTCAAACATAGGGAACCTCATCCCTCAAAACAGGAAAACAACAATCATGAAAGCGAATAGTAATAAACATATACCCCAGGGAGGTACCAACCAAGTTGGAGAGTCCTCCGGTGCGCCGGTTCGCCGGGCATCCAGCCCCTCGTATTCTGGGGGGGGCAACTACCGCTTTTTGGGTGTGACCCAAGACGAAGAGAGAGAGAGAGAGATAGGGAGTATGGACGAGACCGTGGCCACGATTGGGTCCAATTCGGACGCAAGCGTAGACACGGTTCGATCTTCCGTCCGGAAGTCGAAGAGACAGGTGAAGCCTACGCCTAAGATTTTAGCGCGGGACGTCTCCGGGCGTTTTGTTAAAGGCCCTTCTCAGGGCCAAACTAACGAGGAAGTGATTAACGACGAGCTGGTGGTAAGCGGAAACGCGGAAACCACAGTTGGTCGATACAAGAGGATGGACGAGTTTTCGGATTTCTCCGACAGCGAATCCGCTACGCTTGAGTCGGATGCTGGATCGACGGCAGCCCGGCAGAAACGGAAGAGGGCCTTTCTGAAAGGTGGATCTGGCTCTGACGCGCCGGAGAACAACCCCAAGCGTCAGAGCAAGAAAAAGGCGATAACGCCTTACGCCGTCACCGATACCCATGATGTGGGTCTGTCAGACGCACAGCGTCAGCTGAGCCTGGCCCAGCGGGAATGGCGCCAGCAGGACTTGGAAGAACAGGTTGCCGCCAAAGAGCGCCAAGCACGCGCTGCGAGGGCCAAGTCCAGATACGGGGAGTCTGTTGTTTTGTACGCGGACCACTCCCTGGCCGAATTGGAGCGCATGGCGCTTGAGGACGCGGAAGAGATAGTGGAGGTCGCCTCAAAGTCCTCCAACCTAAAGGGGACTTTCCAAAAGTCCCTGAAGTGCAGGGCCGCAAGCATGCGCGGCATCATCGCGGAACTAGTGCAGCGCACCGGCACGGACGAGACGCAGCACCTGCAGGCGAAAGTAGACCGCCTGCAGTCAGAGGTCAGCCAGCTGCACAAAAAGCTGTCCGAAGTCACGGCGCAGCCTTCTCGGGCCAGCCCCAGACCAGCAGCCGAAAGCCCTCCCTCCAACCTTGAGGATATCATCCGCAAGGTGGTTATGGAGGAGAGGGCATTTACGAGAGCCTGTCTCGCTGGTATTGAGGACAGGCTCCTACCGGAGGAACGTGTCCGACCGCCACTAGCGGCGGACAAGAGGCTGCCCAAGCCAGGGCCATCTTCCCAAAGGGAGGACGCCCAACTGCCGTCTACCACTCCGTCAAATCAGCCGTGGACGGAAGTGGTGAATAAGAAGAAGGGCAAGGCTACGGGCAAGGCCAAGGAAAAGGCGAGAACAGCCGCCGTCCCTGCCCCTGAAAGAGATGGACACGGAGAGGGCTCCGTGCCCACTTCGCGCCCGTCTCAGGAAACCGGCAAGAAGAAGAAAAAGAGGAAGGGAAAAGGGAAGAAGTCTTCCCCTAAACCTACGACAGATGCCTCAGCAGCCAATAGGGCTCCCGCTCGTGGGAGGAAGCGACTGGTTCCCCCTAAGACTGCAGCCGTCGTGGTAACGCTCACTGTGGAAGCAGCGGAGCGGGGTGAGACATACGAGTCCATCCTCAAGCGGGCTCGTACCAATGCCGATCCCACCCAGCTAGGGATCGGAGCAGTCGCATGCCGCCGGACCCAAGCTGGGGCTCGACTCTTCGAGTTTCCGGGGGCCCAAGGTGGCGCCAACGCGGACCTCTTCGCGAGCAAATTGCGAGAGGTCATTGCGGACGTGGCTAAGGTAGCCAGACCTGTCAGGACTGCTGCCTTGGAGGTGACCGATCTGGATGACTCGGTCACCAAAGAGGAGGTAATGGCGGCAATTGCAGCAATAGGTGGCTGCGACGTCCAGGCGGTGCAGGGTCGCGACATCAGGCCGGGCCGCGGCGGCATGGGCGCTCTTCGCCTTGAGTGCCCAATCACCGCAGCTAAAGCCGTCGTTGACAAGGGACGGCTGCTTCTAGGGTTCGGTTCCTGCAGGGTCCGGGTACTGGAAGATCAGCCTTTGCGCTGCTACAAGTGCTTCGGACTCGGGCACACGCGGCCTTTCTGTCCGTCCAAAGTTGATAGGACGGACAGCTGCTACCGTTGTGGCGAGGACGGGCACAAGTCCGTGTCCTGCAAGGCCCCTACGCCACGCTGTGCAGTGTGCGCAGCTAGCGGCCGCCCAGCGGGTCACATAATGAAAGGGAGGAACTGCAATCCTCCCCCTAAGAAAGGCAAAGCGCAGGCGGTACCGACTCCGCCCGTAGCTGCGACCGCCGCCCCCGAAGCGGGGCCCTCGGCGGCCGAGGAAGGGGATGCGATGGATGATTGATGGATAGGGTCAAACATCGCATCCTGTTGGCGAATACCAACTGCTGCAAAGCTGCTCAGGGCCTGCTGATGCAGACCATAGCTGAGTGGTTGGTAGACTTGACGGTAGTCACCGAGCCGTACTCGGTTTCCCCTCGATGGCTGGGTGATCGAGACGGCCTGGTGGCATTAATGGCTCGGTCTTCGACAGACTCCCCTCCCCTCTCACTCCTGGAGCGAGGATCGGGATACGTAGCCGCTGCGTGGGGGGATATAGCCCTGGTGGGCGTCTATTTCTCCCCAAACCGCCCTCTGCCAGATTTCGAGAACTTTCTCGGAATCCTCACGGCAGTAGTTGGCAGGGCGGCACCACGCCAGGTCCTCTTGTTGGGCGACCTGAACGCCAAATCTGTAACTTGGGGCAACCCGGCCCGTTCCTGCAATCCCCGGGGGCCCGTCCTCGAACTTTGGGCGATTTCGGCCGGTGTGTCCCTCCTTAACAGAGGGACGGTCCAGACGTGTGTGCGGCAAACAGGAGGGTCAGTGGTGGACGTCTCGTTCGCCTCCCCCACCCTGGCTGCTCGCGTTGAAAACTGGCGGGTTGAGTTTACGGAGACAATGTCGGACCACCGATATGTTCGGTTCGATATTGTCTCCACCCAGAGCCCCAGGAGAACGGCCCTCTCGGGCCGAACTCCCTTTCCACGGTGGGCCCTTACACGCCTTGACCGTGAGGCGGCAAAGGAAGCGGCGTTCGTCCAGGACTGGCTCACGCCCTCTGACGTCCAGGACGTGGACACCGCAGCGGCCCAACTTAGAGAGTCCCTGACCGAGGTATGCAACTCAAGCATGCCCCGGTCTCACCGCCCGCCTCCTCGCCGCGCCGTATATTGGTGGTCGGAGAGACTAGCAGGTCTCCGGGCCGCCTGCGTGGCAGCACGGAGAGAGTTCACGCGGAGTCGGCGGCGCTCTCAGAGAGACCCCGTTAACGAGGACCTTCTGTACGCCTCTTACTTAGAAGCAAAGAAGGTCCTCAAGTCAGAAATGGGCGCCGCCGACGACGCAGCGCGAGCAGAGATGCTGGAGAGCCTAGATCGAGATCCGTACGGCAGACCATACAAGGCGGCGCGGAACAAATTGCGCCCCTTCGGTCCCCCGCCTACGGAGACTCTCGAGCCGGCGTTTCTGGATGGGGTAGTCCGGACTTTGTTTCCGTGCCGGACCAGTTTCACCCCACCAGTAATGGACCCCCCGCGAGGAGCAGTCGAACCGGAGGAAGAAATCCCTCCGATAACGGCAGACGAACTTGCCGTGGAGACCCTCCACCTCCGGGCCAAAAAGACTGCCCCAGGGCCGGATGGCGTACCTGCGCGGGTGGTAGCTATTGCTACCACCCAGATGGAAGAAAGATTTCGGGACCTCTTCAACGCGTGCTTCACGGCAGGGAGGTTCCCGAAACCTTGGAAGGAGGGGCAGTTATGCCTCCTCCGTAAAGAAGGACGCCCGGCTGACTCCCCCTCGGCTTACCGACCCATAGTCCTTCTGGATGAGGTCGGTAAGCTGTTCGAAGGGATCGTCGCTAACCGGCTGAATTGCCACCTGCGGGAAGTGGGCCCTAACCTGTCGGACGCCCAATTCGGCTTCCGAAGGAGGCGTTCGACAGTGGACGCGCTGGCCAGGCTGAAGAGCCAAGCGAAAGAGGCCGTGGAGGCGGGGGACGGGGTTTTGGCGGTGTCATTTGACATAGCCAACGCTTTTAACTCCGTCCCCCATACGACAATTCTAGAGGCGCTCCGTTATCATGGAGTGCCTCAATACCTGCGGAGGCTCCTGGCCAGTTATTTGGAGGACCGTGCAGTCCTCCTTGTGGATAAGACTGGCCAGTTGAGGCGGTACAGTGCAGAGTCCGGTGTTCCACAGGGGTCCGTCCTAGGACCACTCCTGTGGAACATCGGCTTCGATTGGCTCCTGCGGGGAACTCTCCTCCAGGGCACGAGTGTCATTTGCTACGCAGATGACACTCTCCTCATTGCCCGGGGGAGAAGTTTCAGAGAGGGTGCGAGTCTGGCTTCTGCTGGTGGATCGCTGGTGGCGGACAGGATCCGACGTCTGGGACTTCAGGTGGCGCTACACAAGACCGAGGCCGTTTTCTTCTATGGGCCTCGGCAGCGCGTCCCTACAGATGCCCACATTTTTGTGGATGGCGTGAGAGTTGAGGTGAAGGCCCAGATGAAATATCTGGGCCTGATACTTGACAGTAAATGGCGGTTCACCCCACATTTCAGTGGGCTGTCGACGCGGCTGTTGAAGGCCGCAAACTCGCTGTCGTGGCTCCTCCCAAACGTTGGGGGGCCAAAAGCGCGATGCCGGCAACTGTATGCTGGCATCCTGAAGAGCATGGCCCTTTACGGGGCTCCTATCTGGGCGGACTCCCTTCATAGAAGGGAGAATACAGCTGCAATCCGCAAGCCCCAAAGGGCCATTGCGCAGCGTGTGGCAAGGGCCTACCGCTCGGTAGGTTTTACGGCAGCATGCACTCTGGCGAGCACCCCTCCGTGGGAGCTCGAGGCATGGGTGCTCGCCAAAGTATACGAGTGGACGGCGGGAAAAAGGGCGCTCGGGGAGAACCCCGCCCCTATAGAGCGGGAGGCCGTTCGGAAAGAGGCGAGGGACGCGATCATCCACCATTGGACGGAGGACCTCGCCTCCGCCGAGTTTGGCCGCCGAACATTGGACGCAATTGGGCCAGTCCTGCGGGACTGGATCGAGCGGCCACACGGATTTTTGTCGTTCCGTCTGGTGCAGGTATTATCCGGCCACGGGTGCTTCGGCACATACCTGCACCGGATCGGAAGAGAGCGGGGCCCGATGTGCCATGATTGTGGTGCGGCGGAAGACACGGCGCAGCACACCCTTGAGGTGTGCCCGTCGTGGTCTGAGCTGCGCCAAGAATTAATAGGCGTTATTGGGCCGGACTTATCGCTTCCCAGTGTGGTGAATTCCATGTTGGGAGGCGAAGGGGCCTGGGCAGCGGTCGCCTCTTTTTGTGAGGGGGTGATGTCCGTTAAGGAAGCGGCAGAGCGCGCGCGGGAGGAAGACCCCCTCGCCCCGCTATGTAGGAAGAGAAGAGGAAGAAGAAGGCGACCGCCTCCCTTCTCCTCAAATGTTGGTGAGTGGCGGGAGTAAGGTGTGGAGGCACCTTCTCCCGCATTGCACGCATTCACCAACTCGATGGATGGCTGGTTGGACAGTCGCTCCTCCCCTGAGAGGGAGTTGTGCGGGCCCGCCGTAAGGTGGGCAGTCGTCGGCGGGGGACTGGACGTAAAGGCTCTGCCAGTTTCCCAGTTCCCCTCCGCGTAGACGATGCCGGAGCGCCGCTGGGTCGTTTAGTGGGTATACCGGCCTTCACTCTTGGCCGGGGAGTCCCACATACCCCCGCCACTCCTCCATTGGTGGGGGATGCGTAATGCATTTTTCCCAGCGTCAAAAAAAAAAAAAAAAAAAAAAAAAAAAAAAGGTTAGGTTGGGGTGCAAGGTCGGGTAACCTCCACGTGGTGCACCCTGGTAACACCATGAAACACTGCCGCAGAGTACTGGGGTAGTGTTTCATGGTGGCCAATAACCCGACACAGCGGCCTCTCCGCGTGTCCCTATGGTCAGCTTAGGGCACAGCGTGATGAGGCAGGGTAGACTTCGGTCTACAGGTGGGTCTGGGCGGTTTGCTGCCCGGACGAGCGCGGAGGCAGGCAGATAGAGGGAAGGAGTTCCCACTCTGCGAGCAGGGCGAATTGGCTCTGTGCAGGAAAAGAGGCACATAGAGCAGAGTGATCTGGTTCACTCGTGGAGTATTTGTATATATTGTACATGGTATTTTGTAAATAGTAATATAATGTATGGTGGAGCACATTGTGCTGAGTGATATAGTCACTTATGGTGTAATTATGTATATATTGTACATTGTATAGTGTATATAGTACATATAAAGCCGTCATGGCAGGTTCGTCATTACTAACACTTTTGATGAGTCTGCCGGAGGGATTTCGCCGCCCCTCCATCCGTTATCCATGTTGTTGCTTCAAAGACCCCTGTTAGGCCTAAGGGGGTACGTTGCAGCAGCATGGACCGAAGGAGCCTTGCCTTAATTGGCCGGGCTCAGAGGAAGGAAAACCTTGACACAAAAACCCGTGAGAAAACACGTAAAAACCTGCGGATACTAGGGGACCTCCGCAGTATATACCCTTCCCCGGCCACAGGGGGCACTGGTCGGTGGCACTTCGGTGGTGACACTTTATTTCCCCCATACTCGTGGGATTAATTATGGAAAATAATAAAAAACAAACAAATGATGATGTTGGCCGTTCCGGCCGTGGATTGGAGATTTGTGGCGCTTTTGCGCCGGAGAGCGCCGAGAAGGTGCGAGACGTAGTTTGCAGTCGTGTATCTACACGACGCAATAACCGCTTCTCTCTTCTGGAGAGTGATAGTGAGGAGGATGTAGTGCTGCCCATTGCAGGGGCAGCTATGACAAAAAAACGGGACAGAAGTCCGTTGAATGAGGAGGGTAGAAAGGCCGCTTTACAGGGTCAGATGCAACCTAGAGTGGTGATAGAGCGGCTGTCCGAGTCAGACACCGACAGAAGCATGGAGACGGTGGCGTCTGGAAGTGACCCCACCCGTTTCTGGCGTAAACGACCAGGTCAGTCGGGTCCGGAAGCTTCCGAGTCTGACTCGGATGTAACGGGGACGGCTCTTGTTGACCCGATGGCCTTTCGGAAGATAAAGAGAGGTAGGGGTCGCCCTCCAACGACAGGAGAATACGTTGGTCTAGCTAAGGCGCAAGCCCAGCTAAAGGCCCTTAGACAAGAGGCGGAACGTGATGAGGCTCAGCGGCAAGCTGAACGCGAGGTAGCTGCGCAGGTAGCTAGCCTGCAAGCTACGTGCCCTGTGGCCCCACCATCCCCTAAACAAGACAGTGGGCTTGCCTCCGACCTGGTCAAACAGGTAACCGAGGCGTCTGAGATAGTCTTAATGGTTGCCACAAAATCTGGCAACCTTAAAGGTACCTTTACGAGGGCCTTGAAAGAATCGGCGGCGTCGATCCAAGCGGCAGTCAGAGCGCTGTATAATTGCTCAGTTTCTGAGGAGACTGCCAAGCTGCAGGCTGAAAACGCCCGCATGCGACAGGAGATGGCAGACCTGCGAAAAGAGCTGGGAGAGCTCAGATCGAACCTGACGCAGACTCAAGAGAGCATGGAGCTGCCCTCAGTCAGTGAGTTGCGGAAAGGTCGATCGGCTCCGACACCCCTTGGTGACGGCAGCCAGACAGACGAGTGGGCGCGCTCGATCATGCTGCAAGTGGGCAGCATGCTCGATGCCCGTTTCGCGGGTATGGAGGAGAGGCTGCTTCCCGAGAAGCGGATCCGCCCTCCCCTGGCTGCGGACAGACGTAATGATGCTGCTTTGGAGCGCATCCAGGTGCCTGAGGCTGAACTCCCAGCCTCACAGCCGCCAAAGAGTACTAAAAAGGCTAAGGCAGCGGCAAAAAAGAAGGAGAGAAAAGGCGGGCCTAAAGAGATCCCGTTGGCTGAAAGGCAATCGCAAAACCTGCCACCCGCGACAGAGTCCACAAGTGATGATTGGGTAACGGTCACCAAAAAGGGAAAGAAAGTTAGAGCGCCGCCCAAGACATCGGGCACAACGGCTAATGGAAGTGCGGCTAAGCCTAGGGCCCGTCCGGCAAAGGTGAAGTTGCGTGCTCCTAGAACTGCAGCGGTGGTTATCACCATGCAGCCTGGTGCGGAGGAAAGAGGGTTTACCTACGGTAACCTCATAACGGAGGCCAAAGAAAAGGTGGACCTAAACAGCTGCGGCATTCCCAGTGTTCGATTCCGGAAGGCTGCCACTGGTGCACGCATACTCGAAGTGTCTACGGGAGATACGAGCGCCGAAAAAGCGGATACATTAGCCGCAAAATTGAGGGAGGTTTTTAATAACGAGGCAGTTAAAGTGTCAAGGCCTACGAAATGCGCAGAATTTCGACTCACAGGCCTTGACGACTCTCTGGAGAAGGCCGATATTATTGCCGCTGTCGCAAAGCAAGGTGGTTGCTCTGAGGACGCCATTAAAGTCGGAGAGATAAAGCAGACGCATGACGGCACTGGCGTCATACTGGTTAGCTGCCCGGTGGTGGCTGCTAAAAAACTTGCAGACGAGGGGCGTCTTTTAGTTGGTTGGGTCTCAGCTAGGGTACAAATGTTACCGCCTAGACCCCTGCGGTGCTTCAGGTGCCTAGAAAACGGGCATGTGGGCGCTCAATGCATGTCTGAGGTGGACCGCAGCCAGGAGTGCTACCACTGCGGGCAGGTCGGGCACAAGTCAGCAGTGTGCTCTGCCGCACCTAAGTGCTCGGTGTGCTCAGCAGCTGGCCGGTCATCAGCACATAGGCTAGGAAGCAAGGCGTGTGCCTCTCCTAAATCAAGGAGAAGAAGGGCTCCGAGGGCTGTCATAATTCCAGCCACAGTGTCGTCAGCTGCCAGCTGCCCCCCGACTCAAACCGGGGCTGAGAAGGTGCAAATGGAGACCAATTAGATGGCTCTACGCTTCCTGCAGGTGAATCTCAACCACTCCGCCAGGGCTCAGGACCTTATGGTCCAGAGCATGGCGGAGTGGTTGATTAACGTAACGGCGGTTTCCGAGCCCTACTTCATCCCCCCCAGTACTAACTGGATTGGTGATGAGGAAGGGCTCGTAGCAATCACAGCTAAAGGCGTTGCCTTTGATAAGGTAATTAGGGGTCGTGGATGTGTCGCAGCCTTTGTAGGGGGTGTCATGGTGGTTGCTACGTACTTCTCACCTAATAGAGCTCTCACAGACTTCGAGAGATTCCTTGTTGACGTGGGGGCTCTCGTTGGGCAAAGTCGCCACCACCCAGTGCTGGTACTTGGAGACTTAAATGCCAAGTCAGTTGCTTGGGGGAGCCCTGCAACCGATGCGCGTGGGGAAGTTTTGGAGGAGTGGGCAGTGGTCAACGGGCTTCTTGTTTTGAATCAAGGCTCGGTGGACACTTGCGTGCGTCATAACGGTGCGTCCATTGTAGACGTGTCGTTTGCAAGCTCGAACTTAGCCAGACGAGTTAGTGGCTGGGAGGTCATGGAAGACGTGGAGACGCTCTCGGACCACCGGTACATCCGGTTCCATTTGACGCCTCAATCACGATCCCCGAGCGGAACAGTCCGATCGAACGCAAGCCTAGACAGCCCGCGGTGGGCACTAAAGAGGCTTGATAAGGGCTTAATGGAGGAAGCTGCTATTGTGCAGGCATGGGTATCTGCACCGAGCACGCTAGTGGAGATTGACGTTCAAAGCGAAGTGAACTGGTTTAAAGAAGCTCTGACGCACATATGCGATGCGTCAATGCCCAGAGTCAGAACCCAGCCCCGTAAAGGTCAAGTTTATTGGTGGTCAGCTGAAATTGCGGAGCTGCGTAAGGCGTGCGTTGTAGCCAGGCGTCAATACACCCGGTTTCGCCGAAGGCGACAACGTGATGAGGCGCAGGAAGGGCAACTCTATAACTTGTACAGGGAGGCTAAAGCGGTCTTGCAATCAGCTATCTTAGAAGCGAAAGGTGTAGCTCGAGATGAACTGTTAGAAAGCCTTAACAGAGACCTGTGGGGTCGACCTTATAAAATGGTGAGAAACAAACTGCGTCCTTGGGCTCCACCACTGACGCAGAGCTTGGAGCCTCCGTTTCTACAGAGGGTGGTGTCATCTCTATTCCCCGACCGGGCAGAGCACGTACCACCGGCTATGGCACCGCTTGATGAGGATAATGAGACTGGGGACGAGGAAATCCCAGAGATTAATGAGGTTGAACTGAGGATGGCAGTTCTGCGTCTTAAGGCGAAAAACACGGCTCCTGGCCCAGATGGGATACCCGGACGAGCATGGGGTATAGCATTAAAGGCTTTAGGGCCACGTTTGCGAAGCCTTTATGATGCGTGTTTGGCACAAGGGCGTTTTCCGGCGTTATGGAAGTCTGGTCGTTTAGTTCTGCTGAGGAAGGATGGGCGACCTGCTGACTCGCCATCTGCTTTTCGGCCCATCATTCTTTTAGATGATGTGGCAAAGCTATTTGAGCGCGTTATTGCTGGTCGCCTCCTGGGACACATGAATTGCGTAGGCCCAGAGTTAGACGATAACCAATTCGGTTTTCGTAGAGGCCGTTCAACTATAGGGGCAATCCTAAGAGTGAAGGCAGCTGCAGAGGAAGCAGTTTCCCGGGGCGAAGTTGTTTTGGCGGTGTCTCTTGACATCGCTAACGCATTTAATACTTTGCCCTGGAGTTGCATACGAGAGGCGCTTAAATATCATAAGGTGCCTCGCTACCTCCGCCAAATAATCACAGATTATCTAGATGAGCGTTTTATAACGTATAAAGATCAAAACGGTTGGTCACAACACAAAATGTCGTGCGGTGTTCCACAGGGCTCGGTCCTCGGGCCCCTCCTGTGGAACATCGGCTACGACTGGGTGTTGAGGGGTGCAACTCTCTGGGGCGTAAGTGTGACTTGTTACGCTGATGACACGTTAGTCACAGCGAGAGCCAAGTCACACCGAGAGGCGGCAATTCTTGCCACAGCAGGTGTTGCACATGTGGTCAGCCGTATAAGGCGTCTGGGGCTTGAGGTGGCTTTGCATAAATCTGAAGCGCTCTGCTTCCACGGACCAAGAAACAAGCCCCCAGCAGATTCACATATAATAGTGAGTGGAGTTCGCATCGGTGTCGAGTCGACAATGAAGTACCTAGGACTTGTCCTTGACAGCCGATGGAACTTCAATGTCCACTTCGAGAAGATAGCACCGAAGCTGATGGGGACGGCAGCTGCGTTGGCAGGGCTACTGCCTAACCTCAGGGGTGCAAGAGTTGGATGCCGTAAGCTATACATGGGCGTCGTTCGTTCGATGGCCATGTATGGAGCTCCTGTGTGGGCTGAATCCCTAGGTAGCCACAACATCGCTATACTGCGTAAACCGCAAAGAGCAATGGCACTTAGAGTGATTCGGGGATACCGCACAGTCTCATTCGAGGTAGCATGCGTACTGGCAGGCTCAATGCCGTGGGACCTGGACGCAATAGGCCTGTCAAAAATTCATCTTTGGCGTGAGCAGGAAGTCGCACGTGGTCAAAGACCAGCGCTGCGGGAGATAGAAGGAAAGAGGCAAGAACACATGAGTGCCCTGGAAGAACAATGGTTGGTAAGACTTGGGCAACCTAGCGCTGGTCGGTCAACCATAGAGGCAGTCCGCCCAATATTTAAGGAGTGGCTCAACAGAGAGCACGGAGCGTTAACCTTCCGGCTGACACAGGTACTATCGGGACACGGTTGTTTCTCGAAGTACCTGTTTCAGATCGGAAGAGAACCATCGACGGCATGTCACCACTGTGCATGCAGTGTAGATACCGCACAACACACACTAGTGCAGTGTCCAGCATGGACGGACTCACGGCGTGAGTTGGTACAGCGAGTAGGTGAAAATTTGTCGCTTCCAACCCTAGTGCAAGCTATGGTCGAGAGTGACGAGAACTGGAGAGCTGGCATAACCTTCTGCGAGGATGTTATATCGCAGAAGGAGGTTGCGGAACGGGAGAGAGAAGTCTCCACCCTCGACCCAATTCGCAGCCGGAGAGCTGGGCGTCGGCGGAGGGACCGCCCTATGATCCGACCCCCATAAGGCTTAGGCGGCGGCACCGGGGGGTGCCGTCGCCTTTGAACAAGCCTCGAGGTGGCGCGCGCGGGTGTTCCGCGCGCCTCTCGTAAGAGACGTGGCGTATTTGCACAACGTGCAACAAGATGAGGCTCAGAGTGAGCCAACGCCGCTGGGGCCATGGAAGAATATTAACAAGTACCCACAGCCCCAGCACATACGGCGATAAGAAGGACCCCGCTGGGTTTTAGGTTAGGTTAGGTTAGGTTAGGTTAGGTTAGGTTGGGGTTGGGGTGCGAGGTCGGGTAACCTCCACGTGGTGCACCCTGGTAACACCATGAAACACTGCCGCAGAGTACTGGGGTAGTGTTTCATGGTGGCCAATAACCCGACACGGCGGCCTCTCCGCGTGTCCCTATGTTCAGCTTAGGGCACAGCGTGATGAGGCAGGGTAGGCTTCGTTCTACCCATGGTGGGTCCGGGCGGTTTGCTGCCCGGACGATAAGCGGAGTGAGAGACCATTGTTATGGTCTCTCTTGTACATAACATATTGTAATATATTTATTTATCTCTTTATTTGTCTTATTTATTTACATATCTGCTTATTTATTTAACTATTTAGTTATATTTAGTTGTTTATTTATCTATTTTTTCACTTATGTATGTATTTATTTGGTTATGTACGAAGGAGGATACCGAATCCCAAAATAGACTTTGGTCAGTTGGTCTGACGCCCGCCGAGGGGATGCATGGTCGGGGGGAACCCGGCCGCTAGGGCGTCAAAACATAGGGAACCTCATCCCTCGAAACAGGAAACCACAAACATGAAAGCGACTAGTAAGAAACATATACCCCAGGGAGGTACCAACCAAGTTGGAGAGTCCTCCGGTGCGCCGGTTAGCCGGGCATCCAGCCCCTCGTATTCTGGGGGGGGCAACTACCGCTTTTTGGGTGTGACCCAAGACGAAGAGATAGGGAGTATGGACGAGACCGTGCCCACGATTGGGTCCAATTCGGACGCAAGCGTAGACACGGTTCGATCTTCCGTCCGGAAATCGACGAGACAGGCGAAGCCTACGCCTAAAATAATGGCGCGGAATGCCTCCGGGCGGTTTATTAAAGGCCCTTCTCAGGGCCAACACAAGGACGTGACTAACGACGAGCTGGTGGTGAGCGGAAACGCGGAAACCACAGTTAGTCGATACAGGAGGATGGACGAGTATTCGGACTTTTGTTCCGACAGCGAATCCGCTACGCTTGAGTCGGATGCTGGATCGACAGCGACTCGGCAGAGACGGAAGCGGGCCTTTTTGAAGGGCGGGTCTGGCTCTGACGCACCGGAGACCAACCCCAAGCGTCAGAGCAAGAAAAAGGCTTCAACGCCTTCTGCCGTTACAGATACCCACGATGTGGGTCTGTCAGACGCACAGCGTCAGCTGAGCCTGGCTCAGCGGGAATGGCGCCAGCAGGACCTCGAAGAACAGGTTGCCGCCAAAGAGCGCCAAGCACGCGCTGCGAGGGCCAAGTCTAGATACGGGGAGTCCGTGGTTCTGTATACGGACCACTCCCTGGCCGACTTGGAGCGCATGGCGCTGGAGGACGCGGAAGAGATAGTGGAGGTCGCCTCAAAGTCCTCCAACCTAAAGGGGACTTTCCAAAAGTCCCTGAAATGCAGGGCCGCAAGCATGCGCGGCATCATCGCGGAACTAGTGCAGCGCACCGGCACGGACGAGACGCAGCACCTGCAGGCGAAAGTAGACCGCCTGCAGGCGGAGGTTAGTCAGCTGCACAAAAAGCTGTCTGAAGTCACGGCGCAGCCTTCTCGGGCCAGCCCCAGACCAGCAGCCGAAAGCCCTCCCTCCAACCTTGAGGATATCATCCGCAAGGTGGTTATGGAGGAAAGGGCATTTACGAGAGCCTGTTTCGCTGGTATTGAGGACAGGCTCCTACCGGAGGAACGTGTCCGACCGCCACTAGCGGCGGACAAGAGGCTGCCCAAGCCGGGGCCATCTTCCCAAAGGGAGGACGCCCAATTGCCGTCTACCACTCCGTCAAATCAGCCGTGGACGGAAGTGGTAAATAGGAAGAAGGGCAAGGCCAAGAAAAAGACAACAACGGCCGCTGCCCCTGCCCCTGCCCCTGACGGAGATAGGCATGGAGAGGGCTCCGTGCCCACTTCCGGCCCGTCTCAGGCAACCGGCAGGAAGAAGAAGAAGGGGAAAGGGAAGAAGTCCACCCCCAAGCCCACCACAGCTGCCTCAGCAGCCAAAAGGGCTCCCGCTCGTGGTAGGAAGCGGCTGGTGCCTCCTAAAACTGCAGCCGTCGTGGTGACGATCACTGCGGAAGCAGCGGAGCGGGGTGAGACATACGAGTCCATCCTCAAACGGGCTCGTACCAATGCCGACCCCACCCAGCTGGGGGTCGGAGCAGTCACATGCCGCCGGACCCAAGCTGGGGCTCGTCTCTTCGAGTTTCCGGGGGCCCAAGGTGGCGCCAACGCGGACCTCTTCGCGAGCAAATTGCGAGAGGTCATCGCGGACGTGGCTAAGGTAGCCAGGCCTGTCAGGTCTGCTGCCTTAGAGGTGACCGATCTGGATGATTCGGTCACCAAAGAGGAGGTAATGGCGGCGATCGCGGCAATAGGAGGCTGTGACGTCGCAGCGGTGCAAAGTCGCGACATCAGGCCCGGCCGCGGCGGCATGGGCGCTCTTCGCCTTGAGTGCCCCATCACCGCAGCTAAAGCCGTCGTCGACAAGGGACGGCTCCTTCTAGGGTTCGGTTCCTGCAGAGTCCGGGTACTCGAAGAACAGCCTTTGCGCTGCTTCAAGTGCTTCGGACTTGGGCACACGCGGCCTTTTTGTCCGTCCAAAGTTGATAGGACGGACAGCTGCTACCGTTGTGGCGAGGATGGGCACAAGTCCGTCTCTTGCAAGGCCCCTACGCCGCGCTGTGCAGTGTGCGCAGCTAGTGGCCGCCCGGCGGGTCACATAATGAAGGGGAGGAATTGCAATCCTCCCCCTAAGAAAGGAAAAGCGCAGGCGGCACCGACTCCGCCCGTAGCTGCGACCGCCGCCCCCGAAGCGGGGCCTTCGGCGGCCGATGAGGGTGATGCGATGGACGATTGATGGATAGAGTCGACCATCGCATCCTATTGGCGAACACCAACTGCTGCAAAGCTGCTCAGGGCCTGCTGATGCAGACCATAGCTGAGTGGTTGGTAGACGTGACGGTAGTCACCGAGCCGTACTCGGTTTCCCCTCGTTGGCTGGGCGATCGAGACGGCTTGGTGGCATTAATGGCGCGGTCTTCGACAGACTCCCCTCCCCTCTCGCTCCTAGAGCGAGGATCGGGATACGTAGCCGCTGCGTGGGGGGATATAGCCTTGGTAGGCGTCTATTTCTCCCCAAATCGCCCTCTGCCAGATTTCGAGATTTTTCTCGGAATCCTCACGGCAGTAGTTGGCAGGGCGGCGCCGCGCCAGGTCCTCTTGTTGGGCGACCTGAACGCCAAATCTGTGACTTGGGGCAACCCGGCCCGTTCCTGTAATCCCCGGGGGCCTGTCCTCGAACTTTGGGCGATTTCAGCCGGTGTGTCCCTCCTAAACAGAGGAACGGTCCAGACATGTGTGCGGCAAACGGGAGGGTCAGTGGTGGACGTCTCGTTCGCCTCCCCCACCCTGGCTGCCCGCGTTGTAAACTGGCGGGTTGAGTTTACGGAGACAATGTCGGACCACCGATATGTGCGGTTCGACATTGTCTCCACCCAGGCCAGGAGAACGGCCCTCTCGGGCCGAACTCCCTTTCCACGGTGGGCCCTTACCCGTCTCGACCGCGAGGCGGCAAAGGAGGCGGCGTTCGTCCAGGACTGGCTCACGCCCTCTGACGTCCAGGACGTGGACACCGCAGCGGACCAGCTAAGAAAGTCCCTGACCGAGGTATGCAACTCAAGCATGCCCCGGTCTCGCCGCCCGCCTCCTCGCCGCGCCGTCTATTGGTGGTCGGAGAGACTAGCGGGTCTCCGGGCCGCCTGCGTGGCAGCACGGAGAGAGTTCACGCGGAGTCGGCGGCGCTCTCAGAGAGACCCCGCTAACGAGGACCTTCTGTACGCCTCTTACTTAGAGGCAAAAAAGGTCCTCAAGTCAGAAATGGGCGCCGCTGACGACGCAGCGCGAGCAGAGATGCTGGAGAGCCTAGATCGAGATCCGTACGGCAGACCATACAAGGCGGCGCGGAACAAATTGCGCCCCTTCGGTCCCCCGCCTACGGAGACTCTCGAGCCGGCGTTTCTGGATGGGGTAGTCCGGACTTTGTTTCCGTGCCGGACCAGTTTCACCCCACCAGTAATGGACCCCCCGCGAGGAGCAGTCGAACCGGAGGAAGAGATCCCTCCGATAACGGCAGACGAACTTGCCGTGGAGACCCTCCACCTCCGGGCCAAAAAGACTGCCCCAGGGCCGGATGGCGTACCTGCGCGGGTGGTAGCTATTGCTACCACCCAGATGGAAGAAAGATTTCGGGACCTCTTCAACGCGTGCTTCACGGCAGGGAGGTTCCCGAAACCTTGGAAGGAGGGGCAGTTATGCCTCCTCCGTAAAGAAGGACGCCCGGCTGACTCCCCTTCGGCTTACCGACCTATAGTCCTTCTGGATGAGGTCGGTAAGCTGTTCGAAGGGATCGTCGCTAACCGGCTGAATTGCCACCTGCGGGAAGTGGGCCCTAACCTGTCGGACGCCCAATTCGGCTTCCGAAGGAGGCGTTCGACAGTGGACGCGCTGGCCAGGCTGAAGAGCCAAGCGAAAGAGGCCGTGGAGGCGGGGGACGGGGTTTTGGCGGTGTCATTTGACATAGCCAACGCTTTTAACTCCGTCCCCCATACGACAATTCTAGGGGCGCTCCGTTATCATGGAGTGCCTCAATACCTGCGGAGGCTCCTGGCCAGTTATTTGGAGGACCGTGCAGTCCTCCTTGTGGATAAGACAGGCCAGTTGAGGCGGTACAGTGCAGAGTCCGGTGTTCCACAGGGGTCCGTCCTAGGACCACTCCTGTGGAACATCGGCTTCGATTGGCTCCTGCGGGGAACTCTCCTCCAGGGCACGAGTGTCATTTGCTACGCAGATGACACTCTCCTCATTGCCCGGGGGAGAAGTTTCAGAGAGGGTGCGAGCCTGGCTTCTGCTGGTGGATCGCTGGTGGCGGACAGGATCCGACGTCTGGGACTTCAGGTGGCGCTACACAAGACCGAGGCCGTTTTCTTCTATGGGCCTCGGCAGCGCGTCCCTACAGATGCCCACATTTTTGTGGATGGCGTGAGAGTTGAGGTGAAGGCCCAGATGAAATATCTGGGCCTGATACTTGACAGTAAATGGCGGTTCACCCCACATTTCAGTGGGCTGTCGACGCGGCTGTTGAAGGCCGCAAACTCGCTGTCGTGGCTCCTCCCAAACGTTGGGGGGCCAAAAGCGCGATGCCGGCAACTGTATGCTGGCATCCTGAAGAGCATGGCCCTTTACGGGGCTCCTATCTGGGCGGACTCCCTTCATAGAAGGGAGAATACAGCTGCAATCCGCAAGCCCCAAAGGGCCATTGCGCAGCGTGTGGCAAGGGCCTACCGCTCGGTAGGTTTTGCGGCAGCATGCACTCTGGCGAGCACCCCTCCGTGGGAGCTCGAGGCATGGGTGCTCGCCAAAGTATACGAGTGGACGGCGGGAAAAAGGGCGCTCGGGGAGAACCCCGCCCCTATAGAGCGGGAGGCCGTTCGGAAAGAGGCGAGGGACGCGATCATCCACCATTGGACGGAGGACCTCGCCTCCGCCGAGTTTGGCCGCCGAACATTGGACGCAATTGGGCCAGTCCTGCGGGACTGGATCGAGCGGCCACACGGATTTTTGTCGTTCCGTCTGGTGCAGGTATTATCCGGCCACGGATGCTTCGGCACATACCTGCACCGGATCGGAAGAGAGCGGGGCCCGATGTGCCATGATTGTGGTGCGGCGGAAGACACGGCGCAGCACACCCTTGAGGTGTGCCCGTCGTGGTCTGAGCTGCGCCAAGAATTAATAGGTGTTGTTGGGCCGGACCTATCGCTTCCCAGTGTGGTGAACTCCATGTTGGGAGGCGAGGGGGCCTGGGCAGCGGTCGCCTCTTTTTGTGAGGGGGTGATGTCCGTAAAGGAAGCGGCAGAGCGCGCGCGGGAGGAAGACCCCCTCGCCCCGCTTTGTAGAAAGAGAAGAGGAAGAAGAAGGCGACCGCCTCCCTTCTCCTCAAGTGTTGGTGAGTGGCGGGAGTAAGGTGTGGAGGCACCTTCCCCCGCATTGCACGCACTCACCAACTCCGCTGGATGGCTGGTTGGACAGTCGCTCCTCCCCTGAGAGGGAGTTGTGCGGGCCCGCCGTAAGGTGGGCAGTCGTCGGCGGGGGACTGGACGTAAAGGCTCTGCCAGTTTCCCAGTTCCCCTCCGCGTAGACGATGCCGGAGCGCCGCTGGGTCGTTTAGTGGGTATACCGGCCTTCACTCTTGGCCGGGGAGTCCCACATACCCCCGCCACTCCTCCATTGGTGGGGGATGCGTAATGCATTTTTCCCAGCGTAAAAAAAAAAAAAAAAAAAAAAAAAAAAAAAAAAAAAAGGTTAGGTTGGGGTTGGGGTGCGAGGTCGGGTAACCTCCACGTGGTGCACCCTGGTAACAACATGAAACACTGCCGCAGAGTACTGGGGTAGTGTTTCATGGTGGCCAATAACCCGACACGGTGGCCTCTCCGCGTGTCCCTATGTTCAGCTTAGGGCACAGCGTGATGAGGCAGGGTAGGCTTCGTTCTACCCATGGTGGGTCCGGGCGGTTTACTGCCCGGACGATAAGCGGAGTGAGAGACCATTGTTATGGTCTCTCTTGTACATAACATATTGTAATATATTTATTTATCTCTTTATTTGTCTTATTTATTTACATATCTACTTATTTATTTAATTATTTAGTTATATTTAGTCATTTATTTATCTATTTTATTCACTTATTTATGTATTTATTTGGTTATGTACGAAGGAGGATACCGAATCCCAAAATAGACTTTGGTCAGTTGGTCTGACGCCCGCCGAGGGGATGCATGGTCGGGGGGAACCCGGCCGCTAGGGCGTCAAACATAGGGAACCTCATCCCTCAAAACAGGAAAACAACAATCATGAAAGCGAATAGTAATAAACATATACCCCAGGGAGGTACCAACCAAGTTGGAGAGTCCTCCGGTGCGCCGGTTAGCCGGGCATCCAGCCCCTCGTATTCTGGGGGGGGCAACTACCGCTTTTTGGGTGTGACCCAAGACGAAGAGATAGGGAGTATGGACGAGACCGTGCCCACGATTGGGTCCAATTCGGACGCAAGCGTAGACACGGTTCGATCTTCCGTCCGGAAATCGACGAGACAGGCGAAGCCTACGCCTAAAATAATGGCGCGGAATGCCTCCGGGCGGTTTGTTAAAGGCCCTTCTCAGGGCCAACACAAGGACGTGACTAACGACGAGCTGGTGGTGAGCGGAAACGCGGAAACCACAGTTAGTCGATACAGGAGGATGGACGACTATTCGGACTTTTGTTCCGACAGCGAATCCGCTACGGTTGAGTCGGATGCTGGATCGACAGCGACTCGGCAGAGACGGAAGCGGGCCTTTTTGAAGGGCGGGTCTGGCTCTGACGCACCGGAGACCAACCCCAAGCGTCAGAGCAAGAAAAAGGCTTCAACGCCTTCTGCCGTTACAGATACCCACGATGTGGGTCTGTCAGACGCACAGCGTCAGCTGAGCCTGGCCCAGCGGGAATGGCGCCAGCAGGACTTGGAAGAGCAGGTTGCCGCCAAAGAGCGCCAAGCACGCGCTGCGAGGGCCAAGTCCAGATACGGGGAGTCCGTTGTTTTTTACGCGGACCACTCCCTGGCCGACTTGGAGCGCATGGCGCTGGAAGACGCGGAAGAGATAGTGGAGGTCGCCTCAAAGTCCTCCAACCTAAAGGGGACTTTCCAAAAGTCCCTGAAGTGCAGGGCCGCAAGCATGCGCGGCATCATCGCAGAACTAGTGCAGCGCACCGGCACGGACGAGACGCAGCACCTGCAGGCGAAAGTAGACCGCCTGCAGGCGGAGGTTAGTCAGCTGCACAAAAAGCTGTCTGAAGTCACGGCGCAGCCTTCTCGGGCCAGCCCCAGACCAGCAGCCGAAGGCCCTCCCTCCAACCTTGAGGATATCATCCGCAAGGTGGTTATGGAGGAAAGGGCATTTACGAGAGCCTGTTTCGCTGGTATTGAGGACAGGCTCCTACCGGAGGAACGTGTCCGACCGCCACTAGCGGCGGACAAGAGGCTGCCCAAGCCAGGGCCATCTTCCCAAAGGGAGGACGCCCAACTGCCGTCTACCACTCCGTCAAATCAGCCGTGGACGGAAGTGGTGAATAAGAAGAAGGGCAAGGCCAAGAAAAAGACGACAACGGCCGCTGCCCCTGCCCCTGCCCCTGACGGAGATAGGCATGGAGAGGGCTCCGTGCCCACTTCCGGCCCGTCTCAGGCAACCGGCAGGAAGAAGAAGAAGGGGAAAGGGAAAAAGTCCGCCCCCAAGCCCACCACAGCTGACTCAACAGCCAAAAGGGCTCCCGCTCGTGGTAGGAAGCGGCTGGTGCCTCCTAAAACTGCAGCCGTCGTGGTGACGCTCACTGCGGAAGCAGCGGAGCGGGGTGAGACATACGAGTCCATCCTCAAGCGGGCTCGTACCAATGCCGACCCCACCCAGCTGGGGATCGGAGCAGTCGCATGCCGTCGGACCCAAGCTGGGGCTCGACTCTTCGAGTTTCCGGGGGCCCAAGGTGGCGCCAACGCGGACCTCTTCGCGAGCAAATTGCGAGAGGTCATCGCAGACGTGGCTAAGGTAGCCAGGCCTATCAGGTCTGCTGCCTTAGAGGTGACCGATCTGGACGACTCGGTAACCAAAGAGGAGGTAATGGCGGCGATAGCGGCAATAGGAAGCTGTGACGTCGCAGCGGTGCAAAGTCACGACATCAGGCCCGGCCGCGGCGGCATGGGCGCTCTTCGCCTTGAGTGCCCCATCACCGCAGCTAAAGCCGTCGTCGACAAGGGACGGCTCCTTCTAGGGTTCGGTTCCTGCAGAGTCCGGGTACTCGAAGAACAGCCTTTGCGCTGCTTCAAGTGCTTTGGACTTGGGCACACGCGGCCTTTTTGTCCGTCCAAAGTTGATAGGACGGACAGCTGCTACCGTTGTGGCGAGGATGGGCACAAGTCCGTCTCTTGCAAGGCCCCTACGCCGCGCTGTGCAGTGTGCGCAGCTAGTGGCCGCCCGGCGGGTCACATAATGAAGGGGAGGAATTGCAATCCTCCCCCTAAGAAAGGAAAAGCGCAGGCGGCACCAACTCCGCCCGTAGCTGCGACCGCCGCCCCCGAAGCGGGGCCTTCGGCGGCCGATGAGGGTGATGCGATGGACGATTGATGGATAGAGTCGACCATCGCATCCTATTGGCGAACACCAACTGCTGCAAAGCTGCTCAGGGCCTGCTGATGCAGACCATAGCTGAGTGGTTGGTAGACGTGACGGTAGTCACCGAGCCGTACTCGGTTTCCCCTCGTTGGTTGGGCGATCGAGACGGCTTGGTGGCATTAATGGCGCGGTCTTCGACAGACTCCCCTCCCCTCTCGCTCCTAGAGCGAGGATCGGGATACGTAGCCGCTGCGTGGGGGGATATAGCCTTGGTAGGCGTCTATTTCTCCCCAAATCGCCCTCTGCCAGATTTCGAGATTTTTCTCGGAATCCTCACGGCAGTAGTTGGCAGGGCGGCGCCACGCCAGGTCCTCTTGTTGGGCGACCTGAACGCCAAATCTATGACTTGGGGCAACCCGGCCCGTTCCTGTAATCCCCGGGGGCCTGTCCTCGAACTTTGGGCGATTTCGGCCGGTGTGTCCCTCCTAAACAGAGGAACGGTCCAGACATGTGTGCGGCAAACGGGAGGGTCAGTGGTGGACGTCTCGTTCGCCTCCCCCACCCTGGCTGCCCGCGTTGTAAACTGGCGGGTTGAGTTTACGGAGACAATGTCGGACCACCGATATGTGCGGTTCGACATTGTCTCCACCCAGGCCAGGAGAACGGCCCTCTCGGGCCGAACTCCCTTTCCACGGTGGGCCCTTACCCGTCTCGACCGCGAGGCGGCAAAGGAGGCGGCGTTCGTCCAGGACTGGCTCACGCCCTCTGACGTCCAGGACGTGGACACCGCAGCGGACCAGCTTAGAAAGTCCCTGACCGAGGTATGCAACTCAAGCATGCCCCGGTCTCGCCGCCCGCCTCCTCGCCGCGCCGTCTATTGGTGGTCGGAGAGACTAGCGGGTCTCCGGGCCGCCTGCGTGGCCGCACGGAGAGAGTTCACGCGGAGTCGGCGGCGCTCTCAGAGAGACCCCGCTAACGAGGACCTTCTGTACGCCTCTTACTTAGAGGCAAAAAAGGTCCTCAAGTCAGAAATGGGCGCCGCCGACGACGCAGCGCGAGCAGAGATGCTGGAGAGCCTAGATCGAGATCCGTACGGCAGACCATACAAGGCGGCGCGGAACAAATTGCGCCCCTTCGGTCCCCCGCCTACGGAGACTCTCGAGCCGGCGTTTCTGGATGGGGTAGTCCGGACTTTGTTTCCGTGCCGGACCAGTTTCATCCCACCAGTAATGGACCCCCCGCGAGGAGCAGTCGACCCGGAGGAAGAGATACCTCCGATAACGGCAGACGAACTTGCCGTGGAGACCCTCCACCTCCGGGCCAAAAAGACTGCCCCAGGGCCGGATGGCGTACCTGCGCGGGTGGTAGCTATTGCTACCACCCAGATGGAAGAAAGATTTCGGGACCTCTTCAACGCGTGCTTCACGGCAGGGAGGTTCCCGAAACCTTGGAAGGAGGGGCAGTTATGCCTCCTCCGTAAAGAAGGACGCCCGGCTGACTCCCCCTCGGCTTACCGACCCATAGTCCTTCTGGATGAGGTCGGTAAGCTGTTCGAAGGGATCGTCGCTAACCGGCTGAATTGCCACCTGCGGGAAGTGGGCCCTAACCTGTCGGACGCCCAATTCGGCTTCCGAAGGAGGCGTTCGACAGTGGACGCGCTGGCCAGGCTGAAGAGCCAAGCGAAAGAGGCCGTGGAGGCGGGGGACGGGGTTTTGGCGGTGTCATTTGACATAGCCAACGCTTTTAACTCCGTCCCCCATACGACAATTCTAGAGGCGCTCCGTTATCATGGAGTGCCTCAATACCTGCGGAGGCTCCTGGCCAGTTATTTGGAGGACCGCGCAGTCCTCCTTGTGGATAAGACTGGCCAGTTGAGGCGGTACAGTGCAGAGTCCGGTGTTCCACAGGGGTCCGTCCTAGGACCACTCCTGTGGAACATCGGCTTCGATTGGCTCTTGCGGGGAACTCTCCTCCAGGGCACGAGTGTCATTTGCTACGCAGATGACACTCTCCTCACTGCCCGGGGGAGGAATTTCAGAGAGGGGGCGAGCCTGGCCTCTGCCGGTGGATCGCTGGTGGCAGATAGGATCCGGCGTCTAGGATTGCAGGTGGCACTGCATAAGACCGAGGCCGTTTTCTTCTACGGGCCTCGGCAGCGCGTCCCTACAGATGCCCACATTTTTGTGGACGGCATAAGAGTCGAAGTGAAGGCCCAGATGAAATATTTGGGCCTGATACTCGACAGTAAGTGGCGATTCACCCCACATTTCAGTGGGCTGTCGACGCGGCTGTTGAAGGCCGCAAATTCGCTGTCGTGGCTCCTCCCAAACGTTGGGGGGCCGAAAGCGCGATGCCGGCAACTGTATGCTGGCATCTTGAAGAGTATGGCCCTTTACGGGGCTCCTATCTGGGCGGACTCCCTTCACAGAAGGGAGAATACAGCTGCGATCCGCAAGCCCCAAAGGGCCATCGCACAGCGTGTGGCGAGAGCATACCGCTCAGTTGGTTTCGCGGCAGCATGCACTTTGGCGAGCACCCCTCCGTGGGAGCTCGAGGCATGGGTGCTCGCTAAAGTCTACGAGTGGACGGCGGGGAAAAGGGCGCTCGGGGAGAACCCTGCCCCTATAGAGCGGGAGGCCGTTCGGAAAGAGGCGAGGGACGCGATCATCCACCATTGGACGGAGGACCTCGCCTCCGCCGAGTTTGGCCGCCGAACACTGGACGCAATTGGGCCAGTCCTGCAGGACTGGATCGAGCGGCCCCACGGATTTTTGTCGTTCCGTCTGGTGCAGGTTTTATCCGGCCACGGGTGCTTCGGCACATACCTGCACCGGATCGGAAGAGAGCGGGGCCCGATGTGCCATGATTGTGGTGCGGCGGAAGACACGGCGCAGCACACCCTTGAGGTGTGCCCGTCGTGGTCTGAGCTGCGCCAAGAATTAATAGGTGTTGTTGGGCCGGACCTATCGCTTCCCAGTGTGGTGAACTCCATGTTGGGAGGCGAGGGGGCCTGGGCAGCGGTCGCCTCTTTTTGTGAGGGGGTGATGTCCGTAAAGGAAGCGGCAGAGCGCGCGCGGGAGGAAGACCCCCTCGCCCCGCTATGTAGAAAGAGAAGAGGAAGAAGAAGGCGACTGCCTCCCTTCTCCTCAAGTGTTGGCGAGTGGCGGGAGTAAGGTGTGGAGGCACCTTACCCCGCATTGCACGCACTCACCAACTCCGCTGGATGGCTGGTTGGACAGTCGCTCCTCCCCTGAGAGGGAGTTGTGCGGGCCCGCCGTAAGGTGGGCAGTCGTCGGCGGGGGACTGGACGTAAAGGCTCTGCCAGTTTCCCAGTTCCCCTCCGCGTAGACGATGCCGGAGCGCCGCTGGGTCGTTTAGTGGGTATACCGGCCTTTCATTTACGGCCGGGGAGTCCCACATACCCCCGCCACTCCTCCATTGGTGGGGGATGCGTAATGCATTTTTCCCAGCGTAAAAAAAAAAAAAAAAAAAAAAAAAAAAAAAAAAAAAGGTTAGGTTGGGGTTGTGGCGAGGATGGGCACAAGTCCGTCTCTTGCAAGGCCCCTACGCCACGCTGTGCAGTGTGCGCAGCTAGTGGCCGCCCGGCGGGTCACATAATGAAGGGGAGGAATTGCAATCCTCCCCCTAAGAAAGGAAAAGCGCAGGCGGCACCGACTCCGCCCGTAGCTGCGACCGCCGCCCCCGAAGCGGGGCCTTCGGCGGCCGATGAGGGTGATGCGATGGACGATTGATGGATAGAGTCGACCATCGCATCCTGTTGGCGAATACCAACTGCTGCAAAGCTGCTCAGGGCCTGCTGATGCAGACCATAGCTGAGTGGTTGGTAGACGTGACGGTAGTCACCGAGCCGTACTCGGTTTCCCCTCGATGGCTGGGCGATCGAGACGGCCTGGTGGCATTAATGGTTCGGTCTTCGACAGACTCCCCTCCCCTCTCACTCCTAGAGCGAGGATCGGGATACGTAGCCGCTGCGTGGGGGGAAATAGCCTTGTTAGGCGTCTATTTCTCCCCAAATCGCCCTCTGCCAGACTTTGAGAACTTTCTCGGAATCCTCACGGCAGTAGTTGGCAGGGCGGCGCCACGCCAGGTCCTCTTGTTGGGCGACCTGAACGCCAAATCTGTGACTTGGGGCAACCCGGCCCGTTCCTGTAATCCCCGGGGGCCTGTCCTCGAACTTTGGGCGATTTCGGCTGGTGTGTCCCTCTTAAACAGAGGAACGGTCCAGACATGTGTGCGGCAAACGGGAGGGTCAGTGGTGGACGTCTCGTTCGCCTCCCCCACCCTGGCTGCCCGCGTTGTTAACTGGCGGGTTGAGTTTACGGAAACAATGTCGGACCACCGATATGTGCGGTTCGACATTGTCTCCACCCAGGCCAGGAGAACGGCCCTCTCGGGCCGAACTCCCTTTCCACGGTGGGCCCTTACCCGTCTCGACCGCGAGGCGGCAAAGGAGGCGGCGTTCGTCCAGGACTGGCTCACGCCCTCTGACGTCCAGGACGTGGACACCGCAGCGGACCAGCTTAGAAAGTCCCTGACCGAGGTATGCAACTCAAGCATGCCCCGGTCTCGCCACCCGCCTCCTCGCCGCGCCGTCTATTGGTGGTCGGAGAGACTAGCGGGTCTCCGGGCCGCCTGCGTGGCCGCACGGAGAGAGTTCACGCGGAGTCGGCGGCGCTCTCAGAGAGACCCCGCTAACGAGGACCTTCTGTACGCCTCTTACTTAGAGGCAAAAAAGGTCCTCAAGTCAGAAATGGGCGCCGCCGACGACGCAGCGCGAGCAGAGATGCTGGAGAGCCTAGATCGAGATCCGTACGGCAGACCATACAAGGCGGCGCGGAACAAATTGCGCCCCTTCGGTCCCCCGCCTACGGAGACTCTCGAGCCGGCGTTTCTGGATGGGGTAGTCCGGACTTTGTTTCCGTGCCGGACCAGTTTCATCCCACCAGTAATGGACCCCCCGCGAGGAGCAGTCGACCCGGAGGAAGAGATACCTCCGATAACGGCAGACGAACTTGCCGTGGAGACCCTCCACCTCCGGGCCAAAAAGACTGCCCCAGGGCCGGATGGCGTACCTGCGCGGGTGGTAGCTATTGCTACCACCCAGATGGAAGAAAGATTTCGGGACCTCTTCAACGCGTGCTTCACGGCAGGGAGGTTCCCGAAACCTTGGAAGGAGGGGCAGTTATGCCTCCTCCGTAAAGAAGGACGCCCGGCTGACTCCCCCTCGGCTTACCGACCCATAGTCCTTCTGGATGAGGTCGGTAAGCTGTTCGAAGGGATCGTCGCTAACCGGCTGAATTGCCACCTGCGGGAAGTGGGCCCTAACCTGTCGGACGCCCAATTCGGCTTCCGAAGGAGGCGTTCGACAGTGGACGCGCTGGCCAGGCTGAAGAGCCAAGCGAAAGAGGCCGTGGAGGCGGGGGACGGGGTTTTGGCGGTGTCATTTGACATAGCCAACGCTTTTAACTCCGTCCCCCATACGACAATTCTAGAGGCGCTCCGTTATCATGGAGTGCCTCAATACCTGCGGAGGCTCCTGGCCAGTTATTTGGAGGACCGCGCAGTCCTCCTTGTGGATAAGACTGGCCAGTTGAGGCGGTACAGTGCAGAGTCCGGTGTTCCACAGGGGTCCGTCCTAGGACCACTCCTGTGGAACATCGGCTTCGATTGGCTCTTGCGGGGAACTCTCCTCCAGGGCACGAGTGTCATTTGCTACGCAGATGACACTCTCCTCACTGCCCGGGGGAAGAATTTCAGAGAGGGGGCGAGCCTGGCCTCTGCCGGTGGATCGCTGGTGGCAGATAGGATCCGGCGTCTAGGATTGCAGGTGGCACTGCATAAGACCGAGGCCGTTTTCTTCTACGGGCCTCGGCAGCGCGTCCCTACAGATGCCCACATTTTTGTGGACGGCATAAGAGTCGAAGTGAAGGCCCAGATGAAATATTTGGGCCTGATACTCGACAGTAAGTGGCGATTCACCCCACATTTCAGTGGGCTGTCGACGCGGCTGTTGAAGGCCGCAAATTCGCTGTCGTGGCTCCTCCCAAACGTTGGGGGGCCGAAAGCGCGATGCCGGCAACTGTATGCTGGCATCTTGAAGAGTATGGCCCTTTACGGGGCTCCTATCTGGGCGGACTCCCTTCACAGAAGGGAGAATACAGCTGCGATCCGCAAGCCCCAAAGGGCCATCGCACAGCGTGTGGCGAGAGCATACCGCTCAGTTGGTTTCGCGGCAGCATGCACTTTGGCGAGCACCCCTCCGTGGGAGCTCGAGGCATGGGTGCTCGCTAAAGTCTACGAGTGGACGGCGGGGAAAAGGGCGCTCGGGGAGAACCCTGCCCCTATAGAGCGGGAGGCCGTTCGGAAAGAGGCGAGGGACGCGATCATCCACCATTGGACGGAGGACCTCGCCTCCGCCGAGTTTGGCCGCCGAACACTGGACGCAATTGGGCCAGTCCTGCAGGACTGGATCGAGCGGCCCCACGGATTTTTGTCGTTCCGTCTGGTGCAGGTTTTATCCGGCCACGGGTGCTTCGGCACATACCTGCACCGGATCGGAAGAGAGCGGGGCCCGATGTGCCATGATTGTGGTGCGGCGGAAGACACGGCGCAGCACACCCTTGAGGTGTGCCCGTCGTGGTCTGAGCTGCGCCAAGAATTAATAGGTGTTGTTGGGCCGGACCTATCGCTTCCCAGTGTGGTGAACTCCATGTTGGGAGGCGAGGGGGCCTGGGCAGCAGTCGCCTCTTTTTGTGAGGGGGTGATGTCCGTAAAGGAAGCGGCAGAGCGCGCGCGGGAGGAAGACCCCCTCGCCCCGCTATGTAGAAAGAGAAGAGGAAGAAGAAGGCGACCGCCTCCCTTCTCCTCAAGTGTTGGCGAGTGGCGGGAGTAAGGTGTGGAGGCACCTTACCCCGCATTGCACGCACTCACCAACTCCGCTGGATGGCTGGTTGGACAGTCGCTCCTCCCCTGAGAGGGAGTTGTGCGGGCCCGCCGTAAGGTGGGCAGTCGTCGGCGGGGGACTGGACGTAAAGGCTCTGCCAGTTTCCCAGTTCCCCTCCGCGTAGACGATGCCGGAGCGCCGCTGGGTCGTTTAGTGGGTATACCGGCCTTCACGGCCGGGGAGTCCCACATACCCCCGCCATTCCTCCATTGGTGGGGGATGCGTAGTGCATTTTTCCCAGCGCAAAAAAAAAAAAAAAAAAAAAAAAAAAGGTTAGGTTGGGGTGCGAGGTCGGGTAACCTCCACGTGGTGCACCCTGGTAACAACATGAAACACTGCCGCAGAGTACTGGGGTAGTGTTTCATGGTGGCCAATAACCCGACACGGTGGCCTCTCCGCGTGTCCCTATGTTCAGCTTAGGGCACAGCGTGATGAGGCAGGGTAGACTTCGGTCTACCCAGGTGGGTCTGGGCGGTTTGCTGCCCGGACGAGGATGAGGCGGTCGTAGAGTGAGCACGGGGTGCCTACCTTTGTCCCAAGCCCTCTACACCACAGGGCGGACTTCGGTCTACCCAGGCGGGTCTGGGTATTTTGTTGCCCGGGCAATCAGCGGTGTGAGAGACAGCCAACGGTCTCTCTTGTACATTTGTAATTAAATAATATTTTTATATGTTTATTTATTTTGTACATATTCGGCGGAGTGAGAGACTGTCTAGTATGGTCTCTCTTGTAAATAATATTTTATGAGACTTCGGTCTACCCAGGTGGGTCTGGGCGGTTTGCTGCCCGGACGAGGATGAGGCGGTCGTAGAGTGAGCACGGGGTGCCTACCTTTGTCCCAAGCCCTCTACACCGCAGGGCGGACTTCGGTCTACCCAGGCGGGTCTGGGCATTTTGTTGCCCGGGCAATCAGCGGTGTGAGAGACAGCCATCGGTCTCTCTTGTACATATTGTAATTAAATTTTATTTATGTACATATTCAGCGGAGTGAGAGACTGTCTATGGTCTCTCTTGTAAATAATATAATTTTATTTAATCTATTTATTATATAATATTTATTTATTTAATTGCCTATTTATGAGACTTCGGTCTGCCTTGGTGGGTCTGGGTGGTTTACTGCCCGGACGAGACGAGGCGGTAGAGCGAGCGTGGGAGGACGCGGAACTCTCCTGCGCCCTCTGCAAGGGTGGCGAATGGCGGAAGGGACATGGGGCACCTCTTCTGCGATCTCTCATTTGCCACCTCCGCCGGGCAGGAACGATGTGCGTAATCGTTCCTGGGCCCCCTCATCTGCAGGTTGGGGGGGCGAGCGGGGCCCTTCGGGGCATTCGTCGGCGGGGAACTGGTTGTTATGGCTCTGCCGGTTTCCCAGTTCCCCTCCATGATGACGACGCCGGATCGCCGCTGGGTTTTTAGTGGGTATGCCGGTTTTGTCGCAGCCGGTGAGTCCCACATCACCCGCCCATTCCCCGATGGTGCGATTGGTATGCGTAATGCATTTTCCCAGCGTCAAAAAAAAAAAAAAAAAAAAAGGTTAGGTTAGGTTGGGGTGCGAGGTCGGGTAACCTCCACGTGGTGCACCCTGGTAACACCATGAAACACTGCCGCAGAGTACTGGGGTAGTGTTTCATGGTGGCCAATAACCCGACGCAGGGGGGGAAAGCTTCTCCACGCGTCCCTTTGAATAGCAAAGGGCGCAGTGGATGAAGCGGGGGCGTGCTCGGCGTGCACTCGCACTGCCACCGAGTAGGCACGGGGAGTGAGTCTCCCTTTGCCAGCGCCCAGAGCTCGGAACCCTGCGGCGTCGCTAGTTCATAGTGACTCCGCGGGACTGAGGGTCTTGGCTTAATTGTCCGGGCCGTGAGGAGTAAACCTCTATAAAAATCCCGGTTTTAAGTGGCTACGCAGCGCGAGAAAACATGGCTTCTGCTGATTGCCTTATCATCTGATCTTTGATCCATGATCTGGGAATCAGTAGATCCGGCTGGACGGATTTCCAGTCGCTACTGCTTCGGGGGACCTCACCCCCTCAGAAAAGGATAAAACCATGGAAGCGCATTTAGAAAAACAACTACCCCAGGTGGGTACCGGTCTCTCAGAGGCCGGAGAGTCCCACAGTGCTTCGTCACTCTGCCCCTCGTATTCTGGGGGGGGCCAAAATCGCTTCGAGAGCTTAGGCTCTCGCACAGAGGAAGGGAGGACCCGCAAATGCAGGTCGGTGTTTAGGCGGCCGGTGACGCCGGCGCTGAAGATGATGAGTGAGGGAGAGGAGTCGGACTGCTCCATCGTGTCCGTTTCCTCCCAGGCTTCCACAGTGTCGGAGTTATCCCGTGCTGGGGTGAAGCGGGGACGTAAGTCCGATGGGGAAGAGAGGGCTTTGGAGTCCTCCAAGCGCGCCTTCCTTAAGGACAAAGAAGACGATGAGGATGTCTTCGACCCTAGTGTCGCACCTTCTAAGGTGAGGTCGAAGGCAAACCTGCCGAAGCCCGAAGACCTGGCTTCGGAGATGCGGGCGCTTCCTACGTCGGAGCTGGAGGCCTGCATGGGAACGGAGTTGCAGACGGTTGAGAAGATCGCCGACAGGTCTAAGCACCTGAAAGGCGACTTTGTCAAGCGTCTGCGGGTGGCGGCAAGGCGGGCGGGCGCGGCGTCGGCGGAGCTTACACACCGCACGGTTGCCGACGCCAACGTTAAGCGGCTTGAGGCTGAAAACGCCGAGCTGCGTGCTAGTTTGGCGCAGCTCTCCGAGCAGGTGGCGAAGCTGACGGACGCTGTGCGTCTCAACGCGGGCTCCCAGGCCAACGCAGAGAGCACGGCCAATCCGGCGGCACCAACACCTGCTGCTGGCACGCGGGAATGGGAGGCCCAATTCATGGCACGGATCAGCACGCTGATGGATAGAAAGCTGAGTGCTTTTACGCGCCCGTCCTCGGACGCCACAGCTCCAGCTGGGCCTTCTCCAGGGCCTTCTAAGGCCAAGGGCAATCGCCCAGTGCCGGTGACCTCCCTGCCACCCGTGCAGTCGCGGTCTGCTGAGGCGCCAGTGCAGGAAGCATCGGCGTCATCGTGGGCGACAGTGACAGGGAGGAAGAAGAGGGCGAAGAAGACTTCGGCGATGGCTCCACCGCCAGCCCCAGAAGCTGGCCCGAAACCTGGCCCAAGTGGTGGCCCGCGGACTGGTCCAAAGACTGGTCCAAAGGCCGCCCCGAAGGCGAGCAAGAAGGCCCGCAAGAAAGCTGGTGCTGGCGGTGCAAAGGAGAGTCCCGCGTCGAGACCTGCGCGGCTGCCAACATCCGCGGCGATCACAGTGACGGTTCCGGAGGGTTCGGACGTCACTCTGGCTGCGGTTATGGCGGCCGCAAAGGCTCGAGTTAAGTTGGCTGACTTCGGTGTGGACCAAGTCCGCTCGAAGAAGGCCATCACTGGAGGGCTGATATTGGAGGTGTCAGGGCCTGACTGCACCTCCAAAGCTGACCGGCTGGCCGAACGCATGGGCGTGGCTCTCGCCGATCTGGGTGTGCGTGTTGCGCGCCCGGTGAAAACGGGGGAGTTGCGGCTGAAGGACTTGGACGACAGCATCACACCTCAGGAGGTGCAGACTGCTGTTGCCGAGGCCGGAGGCTGCTCGGTCAACGACGTGCGGGTGGGCGACATTCGCCGCTCACCCAATGCCATGGGCACGGTATGGGTCCGTTGTCCACTGGCTTCCGTGCGGAAGCTAGCAGCGGCAAAGCACGTCGTCGTCGGCTGGGTCAGGTCTCGGGTCGATTATTTGACCACGAGACCACTCCAGTGCTTCCGGTGCTTGGAGTACGGGCACGTACGCAGTATGTGTCAGAGCACGGTGGACCGCACTAACCTGTGCTACGCGTGCGGGGAGCCCGATCATCGGGCAAGCCAGTGCACGCGTCCACGCAGGTGTCCACTGTGTGCTGACATGGGCTGTAAGGCCGACCACAGGATGGGGAGCAAGAATTGCACCCCTCCTCGTGGCAAGAGGAGACCTCCTCCTCCCTCGGCCCCAGCACCGGAAGGCAGGGCAGCCCCAACAGAGGGGGCCGCCCAGTCGGGCCATCAAGCCCCGCCCCAGGAAGGGATGGACGCCTCTTAATGGATCACACCATAAGAGTCCTCCAGGCCAACCTGAATGGCTGTCGAGCGGCTCAAGACCTTGTCTTGCAGACGTTCGCGCAGCTCTCGGTTGGCCTTGCCGTAGTGAGCGAGCCCTATCGTATCCCGGACCATCCTCGCTGGTTCGGAGACGTATCAGGGCTCGTCGCTATTTACTGGGGCGGTGGCCAAGGTGACCCCCCCTGCACTCTTCTGGAGAAGGGTCAGGGTTTCGTAGCTACGGAATGGGGTCACCTAGCCGTTGTGGGCTGCTATATCTCTCCCAATTGTACCCTCACTGCTTATGAGGCGTACTTGGACGCGGTGGGAAACTGCATTCGCAGGTGCCAGCCGCGTCCCGTCCTTGTCCTGGGTGACTTCAACGCTCACTCTCGTGAGTGGGGGAGTCGTCAGGACAACGCGAGGGGAGGGACCATTTTAGAATGGGCGGCGGGTATGGACCTCCGGTTGCTTAATCGGGGGTCTGTAAGCACATGTGTGCGGTGGCAGGGGGAGTCGATCGTGGATCTTTCATGGGCGACTCCCTCGGCCACCCGCCTGGTGTCGGGATGGAGGGTAGCGGAAGAGGTGGTCACACTATCCGACCACCGCCACATCTTCCTAGATGTGGCCATCCGCCCCCCCGACCGTGCGTCCCGCCGCAGCAGCAGTCCGCCGCGACGATGGGCCCTCAATCGGCTCGACAGGGATCTGCTCGAAGCCGCTGCCATCGTCGCGGCCTGGCCGGAAGGCCAAGAGATCTTGCCCGATCCTGAGAGGGAGGCAGCCTGGTTCGGGACAATGATGACGTCGATCTGCGACGTATCCATGCCCCGAGCCAGGCCCACCAAGCGCCGGGCGGTGTACTGGTGGTCGGTTGAGCTCGAGAGGCTACGCGAGGCGTGCCTCCGCTCCCGACGTGAGTACACTAGAACCCGGAGAAGAAGGCGAGCACTTGCCGTGGAGGTGGCTAGAGCTTACGAGGCATACCGAGGCGCTACTAAGGCGTTCCAAGGCGCCATAGCCGAAGCCAGGTCTCGGTCTTGGGACGAACTCCTCGAGGGACTGAATAGGGACCCCTGGGGCCGCCCGTACAAGACTGTACTGGGCAAGCTCCGACCTTGGGTTCCTCCACTGACGGAAACCCTGGACCCTACGTTCGTGGGAGGAGTGGTTGATACGCTCTTCCCTAGGGTCCAGGACAGTCCCCATGCCCCCGTGTCTTCGTCGGACCCGACTATCTGGGTCGATGAAATGGGGGTATCAGACGAGGAGTTGGACCGAGCCGTAAAGCGTCTCAGGGCTCGTAATAAAGCGCCCGGCCCAGACGGGATTCCAGGTCGGGCCTTGGCGCTGGCTCTAACTGCCGGACTGGGGGACAAGCTGAGGCGGCTGTTTGACGGCTGCCTCCGCTCCGGAGTTTTCCCCCAGCCATGGAAGGAGGCAAGGTTGGTCCTCTTGAAGAAGGATGGCAGGGCCGCAGACTCTCCCTCTGCGTACCGTCCCATCTGCCTGCTGGACGAGGCCGGCAAATTGTTCGAGAGAATAATTGCCGCCCGTCTATGTGCACATCTGTGGCAGGAAGGTCCCAACTTGTCGGATGACCAGTTTGGTTTCCGGCAGGCGCGTTCGACAGTGGACGCGATTCTTCGCGTCCGTACGCTGTCGGACCAGGTAGTGTCCCGGGGCGGGAGGGCGTTGGTGGTGTCACTAGACATCGTTAACGCCTTCAACTCTCTGCCCTGGAGGGCGATCAGGGAGGCACTCGTGTTCCACGGAGTGCCCCTCTACCTGCAGCGCATAGTTGGCGCCTACCTGCGTGACAGATGTGTGCAGTATGTGGGCAGGGACGGTACTCGTGTACGGAGGGAGGTGTCGTGCGGGGTTCCGCAGGGGTCCGTGTTGGGCCCCCTCCTGTGGAATCTCGCGTACGATGCGGTCTTGCGCGTCGATCTCCCGACCGGCGTACGAGTGGTCTGCTACGCGGACGATACACTCGTATTTGCTGGCGGAGACTCCTTCGACGGGACCAAAGGGCTCGCCGAGCTTGGGGTGGCATGTGTCGTGGACAAGATCCACGAGCTGGGTCTGCGGATAGCGCCTCATAAGACTGAGGCGCTGTGGTTCCATAAACTCCCGAGGGGAAGAGAACCACCCAGCATGTCGGTTCGCGTAGGTGACGTAGACGTCCAGGTGGGGCGGTACCTCAAGTACCTGGGCCTCACCCTGGACAGTCGCTGGGACTTCGGGGAGCACTTCAGCCGCTCCGTCCCCCGGATTCAGAAGGTAGTGGGTGCTCTGCACAGACTGCTGCCAAATCTCGGGGGACCCAGGGAGGGCGTCCGCCGCCTCTATGGCGGGGTCGTGCGTTCGATGGCTCTCTACGGAGCACCCGTCTGGTCAGGGAGACTAGCGGGTGTTAGGCGCTACAGGATGTTGTATAACGAATCGCGCGAGGATACCGGACCATATCGTTCGAGGCGGCTACCCTTCTGGCGCGGTTCCCGCCCCTCGACATCTTGGCGGAGATGGACGCACGTGTGTACGTTCGTCTCCGACAGGATGACGGGAGCGGAGCCGCACCTGCTGAAGTGCGGGTGCAGGAGCGCCGACGTGCGCTCGGGACGTGGCGCGAGCGACTCGATGAGCCGCGCAGTTCGCGCCAACGCGTCGTCGGCGCTATTGCGCCAAACTTCGAAGCCTGGCTGGGGAGGGAACATGGGTACGTCACCTATAGACTGACCCAGGTGCTCACCGGACACGGTTGCTTCGGTGAGTACCTGAGTAGGATCGGACGCGAACCGACACCACAATGCCACCATTGTGGGAGGGACTCGGATTCCGCGCAGCACACGCTGGAATCATGTCCGGCGTGGACCACGGAGCGCGGAATCCTGGTCAACAGGATCGGGCAGGATCTCAGTCTGCCCAGCGTAGTAGCAGCTATGCTGGCAGACGATGCGGCCTGGAGAGCCGCGGCCTCTTTCTGCGAGACCGTAATGGTCCAGAAAGAGGCTGCCGAGCGGGATCGCGAGAGGGCCGATCCCGCTCGGAGGAGGAGGCGGAGGCGGGGCGCTAACGGCCGCCCCGCCCCGCCCGCCCCGTGAGGGGGCAGAGTGGTATCCCCTGCCAAACAGGGGACTTTTCGGGTCCGCGGGTGGTTGGAGTGAGGGCTCCGGCTGTCCAGGATGCGGATCCCGGGAGGGCGGCGATACTCAGTGGCGAGTGTCGTCGTAAGCACCGCGAGGGTGCCGGGCGTGGCTATGGGTGCCATTCCCGGGACAGTGCTTTGGCAAAATGCGAGAGGGGTACCGGTGCGTTCCGTATGGAGATCCCGGAACCCCTTGACATGCATGGAGGCTGGCCACCGGGTGGTTTTTAGTGGGTCGTCGGAGTTCCGACATCCCCACACACCCCAACTGCGCTCCCTCAAGCGTAGTTGGATGGTCTGTTTGCAGATTTTTCCACCCGTCAAAAAAAAAAAAAAAAAAAAAAAAAAAAAAAAAAAAAAAAAAAAAAAAAAGGTTAGGTTAGGTTAGGTTAGGTTAGGTTGGGGTACGATGGCAGGCAACCTTCTCGAGCGCCTGTTATGCTGCTTGTCTCAGCTGGATATAGCACGGGCGGTCTCAGATCTAGTGCCTTCGGGCAACTGTGCTCCGGTGAGAACGGTAGCGTAACGGGACGGTGTACCCTGTTAGGTCCGAGATTAATTACTTTGACTGTTGGTCCGGCCACACGGACATCCCTCCTTCAGTCTTATAATCAATCTCGGATAACTAATAGCCTGTCGGGATAGGGCCTCCCCGCGCGTCCCTTTGATTAGCTAAGGGCGCAGTGAGTGAGGCGGGACGTGCTCGGCGTGCACTTACACTGCCACCGAGTAGGCATTGGAGGAGGGTCCTCTTTGCCAGCGTCCAGAGCTCGGAACTCCACATGGTCACATCCGTGATTTAATGTGGAACTGAGGGTCTTGGCTTAGCCGCCCGGGCTGCGAGGAAGAAAACCTCTCTAAAAAATTACCCGCCGTCGTGGAGACCGAGGGTTGCTGGGAGGTCGTTTTGTGGTGGGACTACTTAACTACCCCTCCGCAACCCTGGGGCTGACACGGGAGAATGTTGGAGTGGTACTTCAGCATTCTTCAAGGGCAGTTGAGCGAGACCAGTGGGACTGGTCGCTCGGGAAGGAGGTGGTAAAAGGTTGCGGGTTTACCTGTAATCTGGAGCCACCGGCCCCAGACGGGGGCGAGTGGTCTGATGGAGAGCATCCAACTCTCTATCCATCCATTAAGGGCTGGGTGGCTTGGTCAGCCAATCATCGTAACACCCGTACATGATTGACTGGCTTTGCCACTTACGTGTTTGGAGGCCACGGAGCGATACCAGTGGGACTGGTCGCTAGGGATGGGGGCGGCAAGAGGTTTCGGGATTTCCTGTAGCTTTGCGCCGCCTGCCCCGAGAGGGGGCGAGTGGTAGCCCCTGCCAAACAGGGGCCTTTTTGGGATCAGCAGCTGGTCGGGGCGAGGGCCCTGGCTGGCGGTGATGCGGTCCTGGGAAGGCGGCGACACTTTTGGCAAGTGTCACCGTGAGCTTCGGGGGTGGCTATGGGTGTCATTCCCGGGATGTGCTCTTGGCAAAATGCGAGAGGGGTACCGGTGCGTTCCGTTGGAGATCCCGGAACCCCTTGATATGCATCGAGGCCGGCCACGGGGTGGTTTTAGTGAGTCGACGAAGCGAGGTCGTCATCCTCACACTACCTTAGCGCATCCCTCGGTGCGTTAAGGTGTCTGTGTGCAGATTTCCCCCCGATACCAAAAAAAAAAAAAAAAAAGGTTAGGTTAGGTTAGGTTAGGTTAGGTTAGGTTAGGTTAGGTTAGGTTAGGTTAGGTTAGGTTAGGTTAGGTTGGGGTGGGGTGCGAGGTCGGGTAACCTCCACGTGGTGCACCCTGGTAACAACATGAAACACTGCCGCAGAGTACTGGGGTAGTGTTTCATGGTGGCCAATAACCCGACACGGTGGCCTCTCCGCGTGTCCCTATGTTCAGCTTAGGGCACAGCGTGATGAGGCAGGGTAGGCTTCGTTCTACCCATGGTGGGTCCGGGCGGTTTGCTGCCTGGACGATAAGCGGAGTGAGAGACCATTGTTATGGTCTCTCTTGTACATAACATATTGTAATATATTTATTTATCTCTTTATTTGTCTTATTTATTTACATATCTACTTATTTATTTAATTATTTAGTTATATTTAGTTGTTTATTTATCTATTTGTTCACTTATGTATGTATTTATTTGGTTATGTACAAAGGAGGATACCGAATCCCAAAATAGACTTTGGTCAGTTGGTCTGACGCCCGCCGAGGGGATGCATGGTCGGGGGGAACCCGGCCGCTAGGGCGTCAAACATAGGGAACCTCATCCCTCAAAACAGGAAAACAACAATCATGAAAGCGAATAGTAATAAACATATACCCCAGGGAGGTACCAACCAAGTTGGAGAGTCCTCCGGTGCGCCGGTTCGCCGGGCATCCAGCCCCTCGTATTCTGGGGGGGGCAACTACCGCTTTTTGGGTGTGACCCAAGACGAAGAGAGAGAGAGAGAGATAGGGAGTATGGACGAGACCGTGGCCACGATTGGGTCCAATTCGGACGCAAGCGTAGACACGGTTCGATCTTCCGTCCGGAAGTCGAAGAGACAGGTGAAGCCTACGCCTAAGATTTTAGCGCGGGACGTCTCCGGGCGTTTTGTTAAAGGCCCTTCTCAGGGCCAAACTAACGAGGAAGTGATTAACGACGAGCTGGTGGTAAGCGGAAACGCGGAAACCACAGTTGGTCGATACAAGAGGATGGACGAGTTTTCGGATTTCTCCGACAGCGAATCCGCTACGCTTGAGTCGGATGCTGGATCGACGGCAGCCCGGCAGAAACGGAAGAGGGCCTTTCTGAAAGGTGGATCTGGCTCTGACGCGCCGGAGAACAACCCCAAGCGTCAGAGCAAGAAAAAGGCGATAACGCCTTACGCCGTCACCGATACCCACGATGTGGGTCTGTCAGACGCACAGCGTCAGCTGAGCCTGGCCCAGCGGGAATGGCGCCAGCAGGACTTGGAAGAGCAGGTTGCCGCCAAAGAGCGCCAAGCACGCGCTGCGAGGGCCAAGTCCAGATACGGGGAGTCCGTTGTTTTTTACGCGGACCACTCCCTGGCCGAATTGGAGCGCATGGCGCTTGAGGACGCGGAAGAGATAGTGGAGGTTGCCTCAAAGTCCTCCAATCTAAAGGGGACTTTCCAAAAGTCCCTGAAGTGCAGGGCCGCAAGCATGCGCGGCATCATTGCGGAACTAGTGCAGCGCACCGGCACGGACGAGACGCAGCACCTGCAGGCGAAAGTAGACCGCCTGCAGTCAGAGGTCAGCCAGCTGCACAAAAAGCTGTCCGAAGTCACGGCGCAGCCTTCTCGGGCCAGCCCCAGACCAGCAGCCGAAAGCCCTCCCTCCAACCTTGAGGATATCATCCGCAAGGTGGTTATGGAGGAGAGGGCATTTACGAGAGCCTGTCTCGCTGGTATTGAGGACAGGCTCCTACCGGAGGAACGTGTCCGACCGCCACTAGCGGCGGACAAGAGGCTGCCCAAGCCAGGGCCATCTTCCCAAAGGGAGGACGCCCAACTGCCGTCTACCACTCCGTCAAATCAGCCGTGGACGGAAGTGGTGAATAAGAAGAAGGGCAAGGCCAAGAAAAAGACGACAACGGCCGCTGCCCCTGCCCCTGCTCCTGACGGAGATAGGCATGGAGAGGGCTCCGTGCCCACTTCCGGCCCGTCTCAGGCAACCGGCAGGAAGAAGAAGAAGGGGAAAGGGAAGAAGTCCGCCCCCAAGCCCACCACAGCTGCCTCCGCAGCCAAAAGGGCTCCCGCTCGTGGTAGGAAGAGGCTGGTGCCTCCTAAAACTGCAGCCGTCGTGGTGACGCTCACAGCGGAAGCAGCGGAGCGGGGTGAGACATACGAGTCCATCCTCAAGCGGGCTCGTACCAATGCCGACCCCACCCAGCTGGGGATCGGAGCAGTCGCATGCCGCCGGACCCAAGCTGGGGCTCGACTCTTCGAGTTTCCGGGGGCCCAAGGTGGCGCCAACGCGGACCTCTTCGCGAGCAAATTGCGAGAGGTCATCGCAGACGTGGCTAAGGTAGCCAGGCCTGTCAGGTCTGCTGCCTTAGAGGTGACCGATCTGGATGACTCGGTCACCAAAGAGGAGGTAATGGCGGCGATCGCGGCAATAGGAGGCTGTGACGTCGCAGCGGTGCAAAGTCGCGACATCAGGCCCGGCCGCGGCGGCATGGGCGCTCTTCGCCTTGAGTGCCCCATCACCGCAGCTAAAGCCGTCGTCGACAAGGGACGGCTCCTTCTAGGGTTCGGTTCCTGCAGAGTCCGGGTACTCGAAGAGCAGCCTTTGCGCTGCTTCAAGTGCTTCGGACTTGGGCACACGCGGCCTTTTTGTCCGTCCAAAGTTGATAGGACGGACAGCTGCTACCGTTGTGGCGAGGATGGGCACAAGTCCGTCTCTTGCAAGGCCCCTACGCCACGCTGTGCAGTGTGCGCAGCTAGTGGCCGCCCGGCGGGTCACATAATGAAGGGGAGGAATTGCAATCCTCCCCCTAAGAAAGGAAAAGCGCAGACGGCACCGACTCCGCCCGTAGCTGCGACCGCCGCCCCCGAAGCGGGGCCTTCGGCGGCCGATGAGGGTGATGCGATGGATGATTGATGGATAGAGTCGACCATCGCATCCTGTTGGCGAATACCAACTGCTGCAAAGCTGCTCAGGGCCTGCTGATGCAGACCATAGCTGAGTGGTTGGTAGACGTGACGGTAGTCACCGAGCCGTACTCGGTTTCCCCTCGTTGGCTGGGCGATCGAGACGGCTTGGTGGCATTAATGGCGCGGTCTTCAACAGACTCCCCTCCCCTCTCGCTCCTAGAGCGAGGATCGGGATACGTAGCCGCTGCGTGGGGGGATATAGCCTTCGTAGGCGTCTATTTCTCCCCAAATCGCCCTCTGCCAGATTTCGAGAACTTTCTCGGAATCCTCACGGCAGTAGTTGGCAGGGCGGCGCCACGCCAGGTCCTCTTGTTGGGCGACCTGAACGCCAAATCTGTGACTTGGGGCAACCCGGCCCGTTCCTGTAATCCCCGGGGGCCCATCCTCGAACTTTGGGCGATTTCGGCCGGTGTGTCCCTCCTAAACAGAGGAACGGTCCAGACATGTGTGCGCCAAACGGGAGGGTCAGTGGTGGACGTCTCGTTCGCCTCCCCCACCCTGGCCGCCCGCGTTGTAAACTGGCGGGTTGAGTTTACGGAGACAATGTCGGACCACCGATATGTGCGGTTCGACATCGTCTCCACCCAGGCTAGGAGAACGGCCCTCTCGGGCCGAACTCCCTTTCCACGGTGGGCCCTTACCCGTCTCGACCGCGAGGCGGCAAAGGAGGCGGCGTTCGTCCAGGACTGGCTCACGCCCTCTGACGTCCAGGACGTGGACACCGCAGCGGACCAGCTTAGAAAGTCCCTGACCGAGGTATGCAACTCAAGCATGCCCCGGTCTCGCCGCCCGCCTCCTCGCCGCGCCGTCTATTGGTGGTCGGAGAGACTAGCGGGTCTCCGGGCCGCCTGCGTGGCAGCACGGAGAGAGTTCACGCGGAGTCGGCGGCGCTCTCAGAGAGACCCCGCTAACGAGGACCTTCTGTACGCCTCTTACTTAGAGGCAAAAAAGGTCCTCAAGTCAGAAATGGGCGCCGCCGACGACGCAGCGCGAGCAGAGATGCTGGAGAGCCTAGATCGAGATCCGTACGGCAGACCATACAAGGCGGCGCGGAACAAATTGCGCCCCTTCGGTCCCCCGCCTACGGAGACTCTCGAGCCGGCGTTTCTGGATGGGGTAGTCCGGACTTTGTTTCCGTGCCGGACCAATTTCACCCCACCAGTAATGGACCCCCCACGAGGAGCAGTCGAACCGGAGGAAGAGATCTCTCCGATAACGGCAGACGAACTTGCCGTGGAGACCCTCCACCTCCGGGCCAAAAAGACTGCCCCAGGGCCGGATGGCGTACCTGCGCGGGTGGTAGCTATTGCTACCACCCAGATGGAAGAAAGATTTCGGGACCTCTTCAACGCGTGCTTCACGGCAGGGAGGTTCCCGAAACCTTGGAAGGAGGGGCAGTTATGCCTCCTCCGCAAAGAAGGACGCCCAGCGGACTCCCCCTCGGCTTATCGACCCATCGTCCTTCTGGATGAGGTCGGTAAGTTGTTCGAGGGGATTGTCGCTAACCGACTAAATTGTCACCTGCGGGAGGTGGGCCCTAACCTGTCGGACGCCCAATTCGGCTTCCGAAGGAGGCGTTCGACAGTTGATGCGCTGGCCAGGCTGAAGAGCCAAGCGAAAGAGGCCGTTGAGGCGGGGGACGGGGTTCTGGCAGTGTCATTTGACATAGCCAACGCTTTTAACTCCGTCCCCCATACGACAATTCTAGAGGCGCTCCGTTATCATGGAGTGCCTCAATACCTGCGGAGGCTCCTGGCCAGTTATTTGGAGGACCGTGCAGTCCTCCTTGTGGATAAGACTGGCCAGTTGAGGCGGTACAGTGCAGAGTCCGGTGTTCCACAGGGGTCCGTCCTAGGACCACTCCTGTGGAACATCGGCTTCGATTGGCTCCTGCGGGGAACTCTCCTCCAGGGCACGAGTGTCATTTGCTACGCAGATGACACTCTCCTCATTGCCCGGGGGAGAAGTTTCAGAGAGGGTGCGAGTCTGGCTTCTGCTGGTGGATCGCTGGTGGCGGACAGGATCCGACGTCTGGGACTTCAGGTGGCGCTACACAAGACCGAGGCCGTTTTCTTCTACGGGCCTCGGCAGCGCGTCCCTACAGATGCCCACATTTTTGTGGACGGCGTAAGAGTCGAAGTGAAGGCCCAGATGAAATATTTGGGCCTGATACTCGACAGTAAGTGGCGATTCACCCCACATTTCAGTGGGCTGTCGACGCGGCTGTTGAAGGCCGCAAATTCGCTGTCGTGGCTCCTCCCAAACGTTGGGGGGCCGAAAGCGCGATGCCGGCAACTGTATGCTGGCATCTTGAAGAGTATGGCCCTTTACGGGGCTCCTATCTGGGCGGACTCCCTTCACAGAAGGGAGAATACAGCTGCGATCCGCAAGCCCCAAAGGGCCATCGCACAGCGTGTGGCGAGAGCATACCGCTCAGTTGGTTTCGCGGCAGCATGCACTTTGGCGAGCACCCCTCCGTGGGAGCTCGAGGCATGGGTGCTCGCTAAAGTCTACGAGTGGACGGCGGGGAAAAGGGCGCTCGGGGAGAACCCTGCCCCTATAGAGCGGGAGGCCGTTCGGAAAGAGGCGAGGGACGCGA
Source organism: Thera britannica (assembly GCA_939531255.2). Taxonomy (NCBI): domain Eukaryota; kingdom Metazoa; phylum Arthropoda; class Insecta; order Lepidoptera; family Geometridae; genus Thera; species Thera britannica. The sequence continues at coordinate 43,346 of OW618040.2, read as the reverse complement.
TCATCCACCATTGGACGGAGGACCTCGCCTCCGCCGAGTTTGGCCGCCGAACACTGGACGCAATTGGGCCAGTCCTGCAGGACTGGATCGAGCGGCCCCACGGATTTTTGTCGTTCCGTCTGGTGCAGGTTTTATCCGGCCACGGGTGCTTCGGCACATACCTGCACCGGATCGGAAGAGAGCGGGGCCCGATGTGCCATGATTGTGGTGCGGCGGAAGACACGGCGCAGCACACCCTTGAGGTGTGCCCGTCGTGGTCTGAGCTGCGCCAAGAATTAATAGGTGTTGTTGGGCCGGACCTATCGCTTCCCAGTGTGGTGAACTCCATGTTGGGAGGCGAGGGGGCCTGGGCAGCGGTCGCCTCTTTTTGTGAGGGGGTGATGTCCGTAAAGGAAGCGGCAGAGCGCGCGCGGGAGGAAGACCCCCTCGCCCCGCTATGTAGAAAGAGAAGAGGAAGAAGAAGGCGACCGCCTCCCTTCTCCTCAAGTGTTGGTGAGTGGCGGGAGTAAGGTGTGGAGGCACCTTACCCCGCATTGCACGCACTCACCAACTCCGCTGGATGGCTGGTTGGACAGTCGCTCCTCCCCTGAGAGGGAGTTGTGCGGGCCCGCCGTAAGGTGGGCAAGGTTAGGTTGGGGTGCAAGGTCGGGTAACCTCCACGTGGTGCACCCTGGTAACACCATGAAACACTTCCGCAGATTACTGAGGAAGTTTTTCATGGTGGCCAATACCCGACACAAGGTGGGCGTCTCTGGATGCGTACCAGAAGGCGCAGTTAGCGGAGGCAGGCAGAGGGAAGGAGTTCCCACTCTGCGAGCAGAGCGAATAGGCTCGTGGTGTTATTATGTATAATGTTGTACATTGTATATAATTAAATAATTTTTTTTTTTTTGTAAATAAGCTTGTGTATGTATAGTTTTAATTGTACATAAGAAGTTTCCGATGCAATCTTTGTTGCATTGGTTGAGGTGTTGTTACGGACTGTTCGGTACTAACCCTATCGATCAGTTTCGTCGGAGAGAGTTCGCCGTCTCTCCAACCGGGATCCATGCTGTTTCATTCAAAGACCCCCCGTCAGGCTCACGGGGGTACGTTTGATTCAGTATGACCCGAAGGGGCGTTGCCTTAATTGGTCGGGCCCAGAGGAAGGAAAACCTTGAAACAAAAACCCGTGAGAAAACACGTAAAAACCTGCGGATACCAGGGGACCTCCGCAGTATATACCCTTCCCCGGCCACAGGGGGCACTGGTCGGTGGCACTTCGGTGGTGACAATTATTTCCCCCATACTCGTGGGATTTATTATGCAAAATACTAATAAAAAACAAATAAATGATGATGTTGGCCGTTCCGGCCGTGGATTGGAGATTTGTGGCGCTTTGGCGCCGGAGAGCACCGAGAAGGTGCGTGACGTAGTTAGTGTGTCTACACGACGCAATAACAGCTTCTCTCTTCTGGAGAGTGATAGTGAAGAAGACGTAGTGCTGCCCGTCGCAGGGACAGCTATGACGAAAAAACGGGACAGAAGTCCGTTGAATGAGGAGGTTAGAAGGGCCGCTTTACAGGGTCAGATGCAACCTCGAGTAGTAATAGAGCGGCTGTCCGAGTCAGACACCGACAGAAGTATGGAGACGGTGGCGTCTGGAAGTGACCCCACCCGTTTCTGGCGTAAACGACCAGGTCAGTCGGGTCCGGAAGCTTCCGAGTCTGACTCGGATGTCACGGGGACGGCTCTTGTTGACCCGATGGCCTTTCGGAAGATAAAGAGAGGTAGGGGTCGCCCTCCAACGACAGGTGAATATGTCGGTCTAGCTAAGGCGCAAGCCCAGCTAAAGGCCCTTAGACAAGAGGCGGAACGTGATGAGGCTCAGCGGCAAGCTGAACGCGAGGTAGCTGCGCAGGTAGCTAGCCTGCAAGCTACGCGCCCTGTGGCCCCACCATCCCCTAAACAAGACAGTGGGCTTGCCTCCGACCTGGTCAAACAGGTAACCGAGGCGTCTGAGATAGTCTTAATGGTTGCCACAAAATCTGGCAACCTTAAAGGTACTTTTACGAGGGCCTTAAAAGAATCGGCGGCGTCGATCCAAGCGGCAGTCAGAGCGCTTTATAATTGCTCAGCTTCTGAGGAGACTGCCAAGCTGCAGGCTGAAAACGCCCGCATGCGACAGGAGATGGCAGACCTGCGAAAAGAGCTGGGTGAGCTAAGATCTAATCTGATGCAAACCCAGGAGAGCATGGAGGAACTGCCCTCAGTGAGTCAGCGGCGTAAAGGCCCATCAGCTTCGACACACCTGGTCGACAGCAACCAGGCGGAAGAGTTGGCGCGCTCGATCATGTTGCAGGTGGGCAGCATGCTCGATGCTCGTTTTGCCGGAATGGAGGAAAGGCTACTTCCCGAAAAGCGGATTCGCCCTCCGTTGGCAGCGGACAGGCGCAACGAGGCTACCTCTGAGCGGATCGAGGTGCCTGAGGTTGAACGTCGAGCCCCGAAGCCGCTTAAGAGCAAAGGCAAGGGTAAAGTTCTCCCTCCTGCGGAAGTAAATGCCGGCTCTAGTGGGACAGCCGAAGCTCTGAAGAAGAAAGCTGAGGCCACGGCACCTCGCTCGTCGAGTCCTGCCCCCCTGCCTATGGAAGAGGAGTGGCACGTTGTAGGCCGCAAAGGTACTGCACGCAAGCGTGCCACGGCCACCAAAACTGCCAAGGCTGCTGCACCTAAATCAAACAAGGTGCCACCTGCGCGGCCTGCGCAACGGAAGCTGAGGGCCCCACGAAATGCTGTAGTGGTGCTAACGCTGCAGCCGGAGGCCATAAAAAATGGCGTCACCTATAGCAAGGTACTAACCGAGGCTAAGGAACGCATAGACCTGACGGCGATGGGCATCGACGGTGTAAAGTTCCGCACCGTCGCCACCGGCGCCCGTCTACTGGAAGTGCCCGGAACTGGAGCCGAGAGCAAGGAGAAGGCGGACGCCCTTGCCAACAAACTACGGGAGTCCCTCGGTGAAGGCGTCAAGGTATCTCGCCCCGAGAAGTGCGTGGAAATGCGCCTTTCAGGCCTTGATGACTCGTCAAGTAAGGAGGAGGTGGCGGCGGCCATTGCCAAGGTGGGTGGTTGCGCAATAGAGTCAGTGAAGGTCGGCGATATTGTGCGACCACCAGGGCGTGAAGGCACGGTCTGGCTGCGCTGCCCCGTTGCCGCAGCGAAAAAGGCCGCAGCCGGAAGAGTCCTAATCGGCTGGGTCTCGGCGTCAGCAAAAATTTTGGAGGAAAGGCCCCTACGGTGCTACCGGTGCTTTGAAGGTGGCCACGTTGGGGCACAATGCACATGTGCTGAGGACCGCAGCGCCCTCTGCTTCCGCTGTGGTAAACCGGGGCACAAAAAGGCGCAGTGCGAAGCAGAGCAGCACTGTCCAGTTTGCGAAGCAGCCGGTAAAGCGGCTAATCACCGGGTTGGGGCCAAGAGCTGTAAAGGCTCAACCTCAAGCAAGGGGAAGCGTGGTAAAAAGACGGCTAACGTGGGCTCATCAGCCCCCTCACAGCCATCTATGCGCCCAGAAGCGCAAGCGGAGGATCGGATGGACTCTGATTAGATGGCCATCCGATTTGTGCAGGCGAATATAGGCCACTCCGCCAGAGCTCAGGATCTCCTGCTCCAGAGCCTGGCGGAGTGGTCTACGCAAATAGCAGTGGTCGCCGAGCCATACTTGGTCCCTTCCCGGGATAACTGGGTGGGAGACAGGAATGGCTTGGTGGCAATCACCACAGCACAATCGTCCGCTGGCTCCCTGCCCTTCGAAAAAGTAGCGAAGGGTCAGGGATGCGTGCTGGCTGTTGTAGGTGGTGGCTGCGCAGTGGCAGTGATCGGGGTGTACTGCTCCCCGAACCGGAGTATTGTCGAATTTGAGCGACTGCTTGTTGAGGTCGGGGTGCTGGCGGGAGCAGTACAACCGATTCCCGTATTGGTTGCTGGGGATTTCAACGCTAAGTCGACGGCGTGGGGATCCCCAGCAACTGACGCCCGAGGAAGTGTATTGGAGGACTGGGCGGCGTCCTTGGGTCTCCTGATTTTAAATAGGGGCTCCGAGAACACGTGCGTTCGATGGAACGGAGGATCCATAGTGGACCTAACGTTCGCTTCCCCCTCCGTTGCGCGCCGTGTTCTCGACTGGAAAGTCGAAACGGACGTAGAGACGCTGTCAGATCATCGATACATTCGATTCAGCGTCTCTGCGTCCTCAAGGCAGCCTCTGCCCCCACCAGCAAGTGGGCCACGGTGGTCCCTTAGGGGACTCGATAAGGAGCTGGCAGCTGAAGCAGCTATTGTAGAAGCCTGGGGGGCTAACTTAGGCATGGAGGACGTAGATGCCGCGGCTGAGAGACTGGGAGAGTCACTGGCGCGGATCTGCGATGCTTCCATGCCTCGGGTAAAGACGACAGCGCCTCCGCGACAAATGTACTGGTGGAGGCCGGAGCTCAAGGAGCTGAGGAGAGCCTGCGTTGCTGCACGGCGTCTTTACACCCGGTCCCGACGTTGGAGGGTTCGGAATGAGGAGGAGGAGCGCGAACGCTACGCCAGTTACAGTGCCGCCTGTAAGAATTTGCAGGCAGCTATAAAGGAGGCCAAAGAGTTGGCGTGGCAGGAGTGGCTGGAGTCCCTCAATCGAGATCCCTGGGGGCGCCCATATAAGTCGGTAACGGGCAAATTGCGTCCTTGGGCCCCCCCACTTACCACAACTCTGGAACCCCAGCTCCTGGAGCGGGTAGTAGCTGGACTCTTCCCTCAGCGAGAGGCATGGTGTCCGCCTCCCATGGCATCTAGGGAAGCGTTGCTTAGCCAAGCAGATGAAGAAGTCCCGCCTGTTAGCACAACGGAGTTTGGTGTGGCTGTGCTACGGCTCCGGGCTAAAAACGCGGCCCCTGGACCGGATGGTGTGCCGGGTCGAGTCCTAGTGCATGCATCAAAGGCGCTTGGAGAAGACATGAGGGCACTTTTCTCAGCGTGCCTAGCACAGGGCCATTTCCCGCAAATCTGGAAGCGCGGAAAGTTAGTCCTGCTAAGAAAGAATGGGCGCCCAGCAGATTCCCCGTCGGCGTACCGCCCCATTGTGTTGCTGGGCGAGACGAGTAAGCTCTTCGAGCGAGTGCTCGCTGCTCGTCTCGTCCGGCACCTGGTTGACGTGGGCCCTAACCTGAGCGACGGGCAGTTCGGGTTCCGCCACGGCCGCTCAACTGTGGACGCAATAGCAAGGGTGCGAGAGCTTGCAAATGACGCGATCTCGGAGGGTGGGGTGTTGTTGGCAGTGTCGTTGGATATAGCGAATGCCTTCAACACCCTTCCCTGGGAGACTGTACTGGAGGCGCTTAAGTTCCATAATGTGCCTCAGTACCTACGGAGCTGCGTGGCAAGTTACTTTGCCGACCGAGGTGTCAGTTACCCAGCTCATCAGGGGTGGCAAGAAAGGAGGATGTCGTGCGGTGTTCCACAGGGATCGGTCCTAGGACCGCTCCTGTGGAACATCGGGTACGACTTTGTGCTCCGTGGGCAAAACTTGAGAGGAATTGGCGTAGTATGCTACGCCGATGACACCCTCGTCACAGCTCGCGGAAAGACCCGAAGAGAAGCGGCCATTCTGGCCACAGCGGGAGTTGCCCAAATTGTAAGGCGAATTAATTCGCTTGGGCTGAATGTGGCACTGGAGAAGTCCGAGGCCCTTATCTTTCACGGGCCCCGGAATGCTCCTCCGGCAGGGCTAACCGTTGTAGTGGGCGGAACCTCCATTGCCATCGAGTCGACGATGCGGTACCTAGGCCTTGTCCTCGATGGCCGATGGAGATTCGAGGAGCACTTCCGGCGACTGGCTCCAAAGCTAATCGCCTTTGCTGGAGTGCTCGGAAGTCTGCTCCCAAATATAGGGGGGCCAAGTGTCGCGTGCCGTCGCCTTTATGCCGGTGTGCTACGCTCAAAGGCACTGTATGGTGCACCCATATGGGCAAATGCCCTGAACGCGCCGAACCAGACCCTACTGCGACGTCCGCAGCGGGTCATCGCGATAAGGGCAGCTCGAGCGTACCACACCGTCTCCTTCGAGGCGGCGTGCCTACTGGCCAGTACGCCGCCGTGGGACCTCGAAGCAGGGGTATTATCGGCGGTGTACTGGCGCAGTGCCGGAGTCAAAAAAGACGGAGGATGGCCCATGCCTGAGGAGATCAAGCACTGGCGAGAGCAGGGCCGTGAGGATCTCTTCAGGCATTGGTCAGAAAGGATGGAGATGCCGGCTGCTAGTCGGGACGTGGTGGCTGCCTTCCGGCCCATCGTCCGGGAGTGGGTCGATCGCCGGCATGGCGCACCGACATTCCGGTTGGCGCAGATCCTGTCAGGGCATGGCTGCTTTGGCAGGTATCTGTGCAGAGTGGCGAGGCGGGAGCCAACGATGGTTTGCCACCACTGCGGGGCAAGTGAAGATACGGCGCAGCACACCCGCGCCGAGTGCCCTGCATGGGCGCTGCCGCGTGCCGAGCTAGTCGCCATAATTGGAGCAGATCTCTCGCTCTCAGCCATATTGAGAGGTATGGCTGAGTGCGAGACAAAGTGGAGGGCAGTTGCCACCTTCGCGGAGGTGGTAATGAAAGAAAAGGAGATGGCAGAGAGGGACCGAGAGGATGATGTCCTCTCGGATCCCATGCGCCACCGAAGACCGGGCCGCAGACGGCTGGCCTTTGCCAGCCGTATGTTACCCTGATGGGGACCTTTGGGCAACAGATCGGGGGATCTGTTGCCTGACCTGAGAGGTCCCGAGCTGTAAGGCACCTCGTCCTGTGTTCCGAGGTGCCTTAAGCGGAGTAATGGGGGGGTGAGGCTGACACCCCCCGAGTAGAGCCCAAACGGGCAACCGCAGAGAAGTCGAGGAGGCGCCAAGCGATCCCTCGACTTCTCCCTGAAGCGGAGAGTCGGAACACCCCAGGTTTTTAGTTTGGGTATACCGCCTTTGTCAAGGCGGGGAGTCCCACATAACCATCGGTCCCCCCGGGCCGGTGGTACCTATAAAAGGTTTTCCTGGGTACCAAAAAAAAAAAAAAAAAAAAAAAAAAAAGGTTAGGTTAGGTTTTTTTTTTTTTTTTTTTTTTTTTTTTTTTTTTTTTTTTTTTTTTTCTCGTTCCCCTAACATAGTTAAGGACTTTATTTTACTTTTTTAGGTTTGAGGACAGGGTGTCTTTATTACTAATAAATTACAATTAACCCCTTTTTTCTTTGGGTTGTCTTATCCTAGTTTTAGTTGTTATTCTATTACATTTAAATGGTTCTTATTCTAATACATGTTTTACAATTCTGTTTGCTTATTTTACATTATTTTAGTACATAGTTACATTATACTGTTTCTGTTTTTGTTTCTTATTTTTTACTATTTTACATTTATGCATGATCTATATATTCAACAATATACATTCATCATAATTTACTTAATCTACTTGTTTCTCTTTATTACCGTGTTAACAATTTCAGTACAATATTTTATAAACGTCCGTCTCTTTTCGTTATCTGTCATAATTGTGCTTATATTTTCCAGTGTCAAGTCGCAATCGAGTATTTGTACGGCTTCATATCTTCTACGTGCGTAAGCAGGACATTCTAACAAAACGTGCATCGCGGTTTCGTCTACACCCGGCTCACATATGCACGATGGGTCCTCCTTACACTTGAAACGAGTCAAGTATTCGGAGAACCCACCGTGCCCCGTCATTGCCTGAGTCATCGCGCTAGTTGCTTCAAATTTCCTGACAATTTTGTATGCATTGATTGCGTCCGGGAAGAATATTTTTGTAATGGCGGCCGTTTCTCCTGACTTATACCTCCGGTTCCATTCATCAAGCGAGCCCAAACGGGTCTGTCGTTTGATGAATGACACCGGACACTGATCGTAGTCAGGCTTCTTCTTGGTGTTGAGGGCCGCTTCTTTCGCAAGCTCGTCTGCTCTTTCGTTTCCCCCCAATCCCGCATGCGCTTTGATCCAAAACAAGGATACCTCCTTGTTTTGGAGCTTGCTCGTTCTCAGGTGGTTTCGAACTTCTACTGCGAGGGGATGGAGGGAGCTCTGGTTGACGACAGTCTCTAATGCCGACCTGGAGTCACTGTAGATACCAAAACTTGACTCTGAGCGCTTCGTGATCTCCTCTGTGGCCCTACATATGGCCAAGAGCTCAGCCTGATAGACCGTGCAGTATGATGACAGTTTAAGTTTGAGGGTTTTGGTCTCGGCGTCACCTTTCCAAAAGGAAAGTGCCGCTCCAACTTTACCCTCAATCTTACTGCCATCGGTGTAAATTCTTACTGCTTGGTGGCTGTGGTCGTCCACGTGCTGTTGGTCTATCAGGCTTTCGAACTCCAGGTGCACATATTCCGTGGGGTGCCACGTCTCACTGTATGGCACCAATCGCTCAACCTCTCTGTCCGCTAGTACTATCTGGGGTACTCCCCTCTTGGCTTCATACAGAGCTTGTACCTCCCGTATTCTGAGGTCGAGAGGTAGTATCCCAGACAGAATCAGCGATGAGTTCAGGGATGCGGTGCGATACGCCTTGCTGAGTTTTTGTGCAAACCCCCTTTGTACCACGTTGAGTTGTTTTTGCACACCTAGTTTTTCAGCTGCTGACCCCCATGCACCGGCTGCATATAGTATGACAGGTTCCACTGTAGCAGTATATATTAGCCGTATAATTTCAGGGTGGAGACCCCAGCTGAGTTTTGCCGCTCTAGATAATTGCTTATAGATGTTTATAGCTTTTGTACAAGTATTTGTAACGTGGTCATTAAAGGTCAATTTATTATCAACAGTGAGCCCCAGTATCTTTATTTGCTGTGACATGCTAATGTCAACCCCGCCCATGCTAAGAAGTGGTGTATCGTGTTTCAATTTCCGCGTTATAACCATAGCATTTGTCTTATGCGGTGCGAATTTTAACTTATTCTTAACACCCCACTCCCGAACATAAGCGAGGGTGGCGTTAGCCTGTCGTTGTACTTCCAGCGCGGTGTCCCCATCAAACACCAGCACTACGTCATCCGCGAAGGCCTGGCAATAGTCTCCACGCATTTCCAAGCTCTTCAGTAGTGGGTCTAAGAGGAGATTCCAGAGGATTGGACCTCCGATCGATCCTTGGACGCACCCTTTGCTGGTGTCCTTTATGTGTTCTTCTCCGATGTATCGAACCCTCACTTTCCTATCTTCGAGGTAACTGTCTATGACTCTCCGTAGGTTAACCGGACACTTTTCCTCAGCCAGTCTGGTTCGGATGGCGGGCCACCATGCACTGTCAAAGGCTCCCTCTATGTCCAAAGATACCATCACTGTCAGCTTCTTTTGGCTCAATTTCGATTTAACGTACTTTATTAGGTCATAGAGGGTTAGGTTAGGTTAGGTTAGGTTAGGTTAGGTTAGGTTAGGTTAGGTTAGGTTAGGTTAGGTTAGGTTAGGTTAGGTTAGGTTAGGTTAGGTTAGGTTAGGTTAGGTTAGGTTAGGTTAGGTTAGGTTAGGTTAGGTTAGGTTAGGTTAGGTTGGGGTGCGAGGTCGGGTAACCTCCACGTGGTGCACCCTGGTAACACCATGAAACACTGCCGCAGAGTACTGGGGTAGTGTTTCATGGTGGCCAATAACCCGACACGGTGGCCTCTCCGCGTGTCCCTATGTTCAGCTTAGGGCACAGCGTGATGAGGCAGGGTAGGCTTCGTTCTACCCATGGTGGGTCCGGGCGGTTTGCTGCCCGGACGATAAGCGGAGTGAGAGACCATTGTTATGGTCTCTCTTGTACATAACATATTGTAATATATTTATTTATCTCTTTATTTGTCTTATTTATTTACATATCTACTTATTTATTTAATTATTTAGTTATATTTAGTTGTTTATTTATCTATTTATTCACTTATGTATGTATTTATTTGGTTATGTACGAAGGAGGATACCGAATCCCAAAATAGACTTTGGTCAGTTGGTCTGACGCCCGCCGAGGGGATGCATGGTCGGGGGGAACCCGGCCGCTAGGGCGTCAAAACATAGGGAACCTCATCCCTCGAAACAGGAAACCACAAACATGAAAGCGACTAGTAAGAAACATATACCCCAGGGAGGTACCAACCAAGTTGGAGAGTCCTCCGATGCGCCGGTTCACCGGGCATCCAGCCCCTCGTATTCTGGGGGGGGCAACTACCGCTTTTTGGGTGTGACCCAAGACGAAGAGATAGGGAGTATGGACGAGACCGTGCCCACGATTGGGTCCAATTCGGACGCAAGCGTAGACACGGTTCGATCTTCCGTCCGGAAATCGACGAGACAGGCGAAGCCTACGCCTAAAATAATGGCGCGGAATGCCTCCGGGCGGTTTATTAAAGGCCCTTCTCAGGGCCAACACAAGGACGTGACTAACGACGAGCTGGTGGTGAGCGGAAACGCGGAAACCACAGTTAGTCGATACAGGAGGATGGACGACTATTCGGACTTTTGTTCCGACAGCGAATCCGCTACGGTTGAGTCGGATGCTGGATCGACAGCGACTCGCCAGAGACGGAAGCGGGCCTTTTTGAAGGGCGGGTCTGGCTCTGACGCACCGGAGACCAACCCCAAGCGTCAGAGCAAGAAAAAGGCTTCAACGCCTTCTGCCGTTACAGATACCCACGACGTGGGTCTGTCAGACGCACAGCGTCAGCTGAGCTTGGCTCAGCGGGAATGGCGCCAGCAGGACCTCGAAGAACAGGTTGCCGCCAAAGAGCGCCAAGCACGCGCTGCGAGGGCCAAGTCTAGATACGGGGAGTCCGTCGTTTTGTATGCGGACCACTCCCTGGCCGACTTGGAGCGCATGGCGCTGGAGGACGCGGAAGAGATAGTGGAGGTCGCCTCAAAGTCCTCCAATCTAAAGGGGACTTTCCAAAAGTCCCTGAAGTGCAGGGCCGCAAGCATGCGCGGCATCATCGCGGAACTAGTGCAGCGCACCGGCACGGACGAGACGCAGCACCTGCAGGCGAAAGTTGACCGCCTGCAGTCAGAGGTCAGCCAGCTGCACAAAAAGCTGGCCGAAGTCACGGCACCACAGCCGTCTCGGGCCAGCCCCAGACCAGCAGACGAAAGCCCCCCCTCCAACCTTGAGGATATCATCCGCAAGGTGGTTATGGAGGAGAGGGCATTTACGAGAGCCTGTCTCGCTGGTATTGAGGACAGGCTCCTACCGGAGGAACGTGTCCGACCGCCACTAGCGGCGGACAAGAGGCTGCCCAAGCCAGGGCCATCTTCCCAAAGGGAGGACGCCCAATTGCCGTCTACCACCCCGTCAAATCAGCCGTGGACGGAAGTGGTGAATAAGAAGAAGGGCAAGGCCAAGAAAATGACGACAACGGCCGCTGCCTCTGCCCCTGCCCCTGACGGAGATAGGCATGGAGAGAGCTCCGTGCCCACTTCCGGCCCGTCTCAGGCAACCGGCAGAAAGAAGAAGAAGGGGAAAGGGAAGAAGTCCGCCCCCAAGCCCACCACAGCTGCCTCAACAGCCAAAAGGGCTCCCGCTCGTGGTAGGAAGCGGCTGGTGCCTCCTAAAACTGCAGCCGTCGTGGTGACGCTCACTGCGGAAGCAGCGGAGCGGGGTGAGACATACGAGTCCATCCTCAAACGGGCTCGTACCAATGCCGACCCCACCCAGCTGGGGGTCGGAGCAGTCACATGCCGCCGGACCCAAGCTGGGGCTCGTCTCTTCGAGTTTCCGGGGGCCCAAGGTGGCGCCAACGCGGACCTCTTCGCGAGCAAATTGCGAGAGGTCATCGCAGACGTGGCTAAGGTAGCCAGGCCTGTCAGGTCTGCTGCCTTAGAGGTGACCGATCTGGATGACTCGGTCACCAAAGAGGAGGTAATGGCGGCGATCGCGGCAATAGGAGGCTGTGACGTCGCAGCGGTGCAAAGTCGCGACATCAGGCCCGGCCGCGGCGGCATGGGCGCTCTTCGCCTTGAGTGCCCCATCACCGCAGCTAAAGCCGTCGTCGACAAGGGACGGCTCCTTCTAGGGTTCGGTTCCTGCAGAGTCCGGGTACTCGAAGAACAGCCTTTGCGCTGCTTCAAGTGCTTCGGACTTGGGCACACGCGGCCCTTCTGTCCATCCAAAGTCGACAGGACGGACAGCTGCTACCGTTGTGGCGAGGATGGGCACAAGTCCGTCTCTTGCAAGGCCCCTACGCCACGCTGTGCAGTGTGCGCAGCTAGTGGCCGCCCGGCGGGTCACATAATGAAGGGGAGGAATTGCAATCCTCCCCCTAAGAAAGGAAAAGCGCAGGCGGCACCGACTCCGCCCGTAGCTGCGACCGCCGCCCCCGAAGCGGGGCCTTCGGCGGCCGATGAGGGTGATGCGATGGACGATTGATGGATAGAGTCGACCATCGCATCCTGTTGGCGAATACCAACTGCTGCAAAGCTGCTCAGGGCCTGCTGATGCAGACCATAGCTGAGTGGTTGGTAGACGTGACGGTAGTCACCGAGCCGTACTCGGTTTCCCCTCGATGGCTGGGCGATCGAGACGGCCTGGTGGCATTAATGGTTCGGTCTTCGACAGACTCCCCTCCCCTCTCACTCCTAGAGCGAGGATCGGGATACGTAGCCGCTGCGTGGGGGGAAATAGCCTTGTTAGGCGTCTATTTCTCCCCAAATCGCCCTCTGCCAGACTTTGAGAACTTTCTCGGAATCCTCACGGCAGTAGTTGGCAGGGCGGCGCCACGCCAGGTCCTCTTGTTGGGCGACCTGAACGCCAAATCTGTGACTTGGGGCAACCCGGCCCGTTCCTGTAATCCCCGGGGGCCTGTCCTCGAACTTTGGGCGATTTCGGCTGGTGTGTCCCTCTTAAACAGAGGAACGGTCCAGACATGTGTGCGGCAAACGGGAGGGTCAGTGGTGGACGTCTCGTTCGCCTCCCCCACCCTGGCTGCCCGCGTTGTTAACTGGCGGGTTGAGTTTACGGAAACAATGTCGGACCACCGATATGTGCGGTTCGACATTGTCTCCACCCAGGCCAGGAGAACGGCCCTCTCGGGCCGAACTCCCTTTCCACGGTGGGCCCTTACCCGTCTCGACCGCGAGGCGGCAAAGGAGGCGGCGTTCGTCCAGGACTGGCTCACGCCCTCTGACGTCCAGGACGTGGACACCGCAGCGGACCAGCTTAGAAAGTCCCTGACCGAGGTATGCAACTCAAGCATGCCCCGGTCTCGCCACCCGCCTCCTCGCCGCGCCGTCTATTGGTGGTCGGAGAGACTAGCGGGTCTCCGGGCCGCCTGCGTGGCCGCACGGAGAGAGTTCACGCGGAGTCGGCGGCGCTCTCAGAGAGACCCCGCTAACGAGGACCTTCTGTACGCCTCTTACTTAGAGGCAAAAAAGGTCCTCAAGTCAGAAATGGGCGCCGCCGACGACGCAGCGCGAGCAGAGATGCTGGAGAGCCTAGATCGAGATCCGTACGGCAGACCATACAAGGCGGCGCGGAACAAATTGCGCCCCTTCGGTCCCCCGCCTACGGAGACTCTCGAGCCGGCGTTTCTGGATGGGGTAGTCCGGACTTTGTTTCCGTGCCGGACCAGTTTCATCCCACCAGTAATGGACCCCCCGCGAGGAGCAGTCGACCCGGAGGAAGAGATACCTCCGATAACGGCAGACGAACTTGCCGTGGAGACCCTCCACCTCCGGGCCAAAAAGACTGCCCCAGGGCCGGATGGCGTACCTGCGCGGGTGGTAGCTATTGCTACCACCCAGATGGAAGAAAGATTTCGGGACCTCTTCAACGCGTGCTTCACGGCAGGGAGGTTCCCGAAACCTTGGAAGGAGGGGCAGTTATGCCTCCTCCGTAAAGAAGGACGCCCGGCTGACTCCCCCTCGGCTTACCGACCCATAGTCCTTCTGGATGAGGTCGGTAAGCTGTTCGAAGGGATCGTCGCTAACCGGCTGAATTGCCACCTGCGGGAAGTGGGCCCTAACCTGTCGGACGCCCAATTCGGCTTCCGAAGGAGGCGTTCGACAGTGGACGCGCTGGCCAGGCTGAAGAGCCAAGCGAAAGAGGCCGTGGAGGCGGGGGACGGGGTTTTGGCGGTGTCATTTGACATAGCCAACGCTTTTAACTCCGTCCCCCATACGACAATTCTAGAGGCGCTCCGTTATCATGGAGTGCCTCAATACCTGCGGAGGCTCCTGGCCAGTTATTTGGAGGACCGCGCAGTCCTCCTTGTGGATAAGACTGGCCAGTTGAGGCGGTACAGTGCAGAGTCCGGTGTTCCACAGGGGTCCGTCCTAGGACCACTCCTGTGGAACATCGGCTTCGATTGGCTCTTGCGGGGAACTCTCCTCCAGGGCACGAGTGTCATTTGCTACGCAGATGACACTCTCCTCACTGCCCGGGGGAAGAATTTCAGAGAGGGGGCGAGCCTGGCCTCTGCCGGTGGATCGCTGGTGGCAGATAGGATCCGGCGTCTAGGATTGCAGGTGGCACTGCATAAGACCGAGGCCGTTTTCTTCTACGGGCCTCGGCAGCGCGTCCCTACAGATGCCCACATTTTTGTGGACGGCATAAGAGTCGAAGTGAAGGCCCAGATGAAATATTTGGGCCTGATACTCGACAGTAAGTGGCGATTCACCCCACATTTCAGTGGGCTGTCGACGCGGCTGTTGAAGGCCGCAAATTCGCTGTCGTGGCTCCTCCCAAACGTTGGGGGGCCGAAAGCGCGATGCCGGCAACTGTATGCTGGCATCTTGAAGAGTATGGCCCTTTACGGGGCTCCTATCTGGGCGGACTCCCTTCACAGAAGGGAGAATACAGCTGCGATCCGCAAGCCCCAAAGGGCCATCGCACAGCGTGTGGCGAGAGCATACCGCTCAGTTGGTTTCGCGGCAGCATGCACTTTGGCGAGCACCCCTCCGTGGGAGCTCGAGGCATGGGTGCTCGCTAAAGTCTACGAGTGGACGGCGGGGAAAAGGGCGCTCGGGGAGAACCCTGCCCCTATAGAGCGGGAGGCCGTTCGGAAAGAGGCGAGGGACGCGATCATCCACCATTGGACGGAGGACCTCGCCTCCGCCGAGTTTGGCCGCCGAACACTGGACGCAATTGGGCCAGTCCTGCAGGACTGGATCGAGCGGCCCCACGGATTTTTGTCGTTCCGTCTGGTGCAGGTTTTATCCGGCCACGGGTGCTTCGGCACATACCTGCACCGGATCGGAAGAGAGCGGGGCCCGATGTGCCATGATTGTGGTGCGGCGGAAGACACGGCGCAGCACACCCTTGAGGTGTGCCCGTCGTGGTCTGAGCTGCGCCAAGAATTAATAGGTGTTGTTGGGCCGGACCTATCGCTTCCCAGTGTGGTGAACTCCATGTTGGGAGGCGAGGGGGCCTGGGCAGCAGTCGCCTCTTTTTGTGAGGGGGTGATGTCCGTAAAGGAAGCGGCAGAGCGCGCGCGGGAGGAAGACCCCCTCGCCCCGCTATGTAGAAAGAGAAGAGGAAGAAGAAGGCGACCGCCTCCCTTCTCCTCAAGTGTTGGCGAGTGGCGGGAGTAAGGTGTGGAGGCACCTTACCCCGCATTGCACGCACTCACCAACTCCGCTGGATGGCTGGTTGGACAGTCGCTCCTCCCCTGAGAGGGAGTTGTGCGGGCCCGCCGTAAGGTGGGCAGTCGTCGGCGGGGGACTGGACGTAAAGGCTCTGCCAGTTTCCCAGTTCCCCTCCGCGTAGACGATGCCGGAGCGCCGCTGGGTCGTTTAGTGGGTATACCGGCCTTCACGGCCGGGGAGTCCCACATACCCCCGCCATTCCTCCATTGGTGGGGGATGCGTAGTGCATTTTTCCCAGCGCAAAAAAAAAAAAAAAAAAAAAAAAGGTTAGGTTAGGTTAGGTTAGGTTAGGTTAGGTTAGGTTAGGTTAGGTTAGGTTGGGGTGCGAGGTCGGGTAACCTCCACGTGGTGCACCCTGGTAACACCATGAAACACTGCCGCAGAGTACTGGGGTAGTGTTTCATGGTGGCTAATAACCCGACACGGGGCGGCTTCCCCGCGCGTCCCTTTGATTAGCAAAGGGCGCAGTGGGGGGCGAGTGGTCTGATGGAGAGCGAAGGGTTGGTTCGTCCCGCTCCCGAAACTCTCCATCCATCCATCAAGGGCTGGGTGGCCGGGTTGGCCAATCATAGTAACTCCCTGTACATGATTGACAAGCTCGGCCACTTACGTGTTTGGAGGCCACTGAGCGAGACCAGTGGGACTGGTTGCTCGGGAAGGAGGTGGTAAAAGGTTGCGGGTTTACCTGTAATCTGGAGCCACCGGCCCCAGACGGGGGCGAGTGGTCTGATGGAGAGCATCCAACTCTCTATCCATCCATTAAGGGCTGGGTGGCTTGGTCAGCCAATCATCGTAACACCCGTACATGATTGACTGGCTTTGCCACTTACGTGCTTGGAGGCCACGGAGCGATACCAGTGGGACTGGTCGCTAGGGATGGGGGCGGCAAGAGGTTTCGGGATTTCCTGTAGCTTTGCGCCGCCTGCCCCGAGAGGGGGCGAGTGGTAGCCCCTGCCAAACAGGGGCCTTTTTGGGATCAGCAGCTGGTCGGGGCGAGGGCCCTGGCTGGCGGTCATGCGGTCCTGGGAAGGCGGCGACACTCTTGGCAAGTGTCACCGTGAGCTTCGGGGGTGGCTGTGGTTGTCATTCCCGGGATGTGCTCTTGGCAAAATGCGAGAGGGGTACCGGTGCGTTCCGTTGGAGATCCCGGAACCCCTTGATATGCATCGAGGCCGGCCACGGGGTGGTTTTAGTGAGTCGACGAAGCGAGGTCGTCATCCTCACACTACCTTGGCGCATCCCTCGGTGCGTTAAGGTGTCTGTGTGCAGATTTCCCCCCGATACCAAAAACAGGTTAGGTTAGGTTAGGTTAGGTTAGGTTAGGTTAGGTTAGGTTAGGTTAGGTTTTTTTTGTTTTTTTTTTTTTTCTTATCCCCTGGCGTAACCAGGCACATTGTCAACGCAACTCTTTTATTCCAGTTCTCGCTTGTATGCCTCTCGCACAGTCATTCTTCATACTATATCTTTTTTCATCCATCCGCTTTCTTTCCTATTTTACATTTACTCTACTTTTCTTGTTTTAATCTTTATTATGGGATGAAAAACAGGGGTTTACTTTATTTATCTTACTATAACTACGTTTCTTTCTTATCTACTACATTATAAATGGACACAATATTATATAACTAAAATTACATAATTGTGCTACCTTATTACTACTTATTTTTATTTGCTACTATCTTAACTATCTTTATACAATACTTTAGAAACTTCTCTCTTATCTTTTTATCCTCTATTATTGTTGCCAAATTTTCTATTTCTAAACATTTACCTATTTCTATTTCCAAGTTCAGCCGTTCTATCCCGAATCTGGGGCAGCAGGTTATTAGGTGCAACACGCTCTCTTCTACATTAGGGTCGCAAGGACACGACGGACTATCCCTACACTTGAAACGATGCAAGTATGAGGAGAACCCGCCGTGTCCTGTGAAGAGTTGGACAGTGGTGGGGCATAGAGTTAACGATTTCACCAGTCGATACGCCTTTACTGCATTTGGGAAGAAGACCCTTGTGACCGCTCCCTGTTGGGCTCTACCATAACGATTGTTCCATTCGCAAAGCGAGTCTCGTCTGATTTCTCGCTTTGCGAATGAAACCGGGCAGCTGTCGAATTTTGGCTTCACCTTCAGGTGCAGCGCTGCACTTTTTGCCAACTCATCGGCTCTCTCATTTCCCTCCATCCCCGCGTGAGCCTTGATCCAAAATAACTTCACTATTTTGTCCAGATTATTCAGTTGAGTTATTTCTTCTCTAATCTGTACTGCGAGGGGATGGGGGGAAGTCAGGTTGGTTATGCTCTCAAGAGCTGAGCGTGAATCGCTGAAAATGCTGCAACTTGGTTGCAGCCTTTTCAGCGCCTCGCCCGTGGCTGCCGACAGAGCAAGCAGCTCTGCCTGGTAGACGGTGCAGCATTCATCCAGCCTCAGTTTACGGGAACTGATCTCTGTGGCGCCGATTCTAATAGATAGCGCTGCGCCAACTCTACCCTGAATCTTACTCCCGTCCGTAAAGATGTTAAGGTGGGTGTCGAGGTTCTGGTCCAATGCTGCACCGTCCTCCACGCAGGTGAATTTCAGCTCCTTCTGCAGTGCAGGGTGCGGCATGGCTGCGTATGGCACTGGTGTCTCAATCTCTCGATCTCCTATTACTTGCTGGGTGTGACCTTTCTTTACTTTATAAAGCGAGGCTGCTTCCCTGACTCTCATGTCCAGCGGAAGCAACCCAGCAAGCAATAGCGCCGAGTTGAGTGAGACCGTCCTGTACGCCTTAACGATCTTCTGCGCAAAACCACGCTGCACCGTGTCCAGCTCCTTCCTCACGCATATCTTCTCTGTGGCGGGTGCCCACACGCTGGCCGCGTACATGATCGTGGGCTCTACCACAGCAGTGTACAGCGTCCTGATGACTTCGGGCTGTAGGCCCCAGCTCACTTTGGCCGCTCGGGACAGGTGGTTGTAAAACCTTAGCGCTTTACGGCAGACGTTCGCGGCATGCGAGTTAAAAGTCAGCTTCTCGTCGATGGCGAGACCAAGCAGTTTGATCTCTTTTGACAGGCCAATGTCGATCCCGCCCATGCTAAGGCGCGGAGAGTCGTACCTGAGTTTGCGCGTAATCACCATAGCCATGGTCTTGTGTGGCGCAAATCTCAGTTTGTTTCGGACTCCCCACGCCCGAACATGTTCGAGCGCGGCATTGGCCTGTCTTTCGATCTCTAGCGACGTCTCACCATCGAAGAGAAGCACCACGTCGTCCGCGAAAGCCTGCACGTAATCACCTCTTTGTTCCAGGTTCTTCAGGAGGGGGTCCAGGAGCAGGTTCCACAGGATGGGGCCACCGATTGACCCCTGCACGCACCCTTTCTCTGTACGCTTGGCGTACTCCTCTCCAGCGTATCGGACCTTAACTCTTCGGTTCCGGAGATAGCTGTCTATTACACGTCTTAAGTTGACCGGACACTTCTCCTCCGCCAGTCGGACTCTGATGGCTGGCCACCATGCGCTGTCGAAGGCCCCCTCTATATCCAACGACACGAGTGTCAGCATCCTCTTTTGCTCGAGCTTTGTGTTGATGTGTCGCATTAGGTTATAGAGGGCGTCTTCGGTGCTCTTCTGGGGCATGAATCCGTACTGTCGAAAGCTCAGCCTTGGCACTAAGTAGAACTTGATCCGGTTGACCAGCATCTTTTCGAAGATTTTCCCCAACACTGGGAGGAGTCCGATAGGCCTGTACGACTTTGGGGTGGTGTAGGAGTCTTTTCCGGGTTTTCGCAACACTATCACTGTGGCCTCCTTCCAGGGATCCGGGAAATGCGCTTGCTCAAGGCATTTATTTAAAATGGCCAGAAACATTGCCGGGTCGTTCTTGATGGCTTCTGCACATATGTCGACGGTGAAGCCATCTGCTCCAGGGGCTTTCTTAGGGTTGAAGGCATTTATCGCAGCTTTTAGCTCGGTCGCCGTGAACGGTGGGTCGCAGGGCTCAGCTTGTTGTCCACTGTTCACCATCTCCGCTTCAGCTCTTATTCTGCGATGCTCCGTGTTGTCGCTTTCCGTGAGGTCTTCTGGATAAAATGCGTCCGCTAGTGCTTTCACGGAGCCTTTGGCGTCCAACACTTTGCCCTCAATCCTGAGTGGCTCATCTTCTACCCTTTTCCTAGTCCTTCCTATTACTCTGTATATACCCTCCCAGACTCCTTCCCTGTCCTGCCTGCTACAAAAATTCCTCCAGCTCTGCACTTTTGCCTTATCTACCTCCGACTCATATTCTTCTTTCTTTTTCAGGTACTCTTCAACGACTCTTGCTCTTCGGACTGGTGCTGTACCCTTTATTCTTCGCTTCCTGGTGGCGACTTCCCTCTTCAGCTGCGCGAGCTCTTCGGACCACCACGGGATTGTAAGTATTTGTGTGTGTGTTTTTAGCTGGTATGGTGTGTGTGCATGCGTGTGTGATTGCTTGTGTGTATGTGTGTATGACTGCTTCTATTTGTTGTGTGTTGTGTGTGTGCTCTACTTCTCTGAGTGTGAGTTGGTGGTCTGCTTTAAATTGGTCCAATTCCTCATGGAATTGGGCCCAATTTGCTTTCTTTGTATTGTAGAGTCTTGTTGTGCGCGTGATCTGTGTCCCGTGTGCTTTGTGTAGCTGTATGTTGAATGTCATGCCGTTGTGGTCCGAGCTCGTCATGCTCTCAACGACGGTCCATCCCTCCACCAGGGTGAGCATGTCCTCCGAGCAGACTGTTATATCTACGTGGCTGGTGTATCGCCGGTCGCCTCTGATCGTGTCAAAAGTAGGCTTTGAGCCGTCGTTGAGCACCTGTAGCCCGTGTTCGTCGAGGAACTTCATGAGGTCCTCCCCTCTGGAGTTGGTCCTGACGCTTCCCCACCAGATGTTCCAGGAGTTTGCGTCACCTCCAATGATCAGCCTGTTTGGGCCTAACTCGTTGAGTACCTTGCCCAGGTGCTCTAGGTAAGGTTCCAAGGGCTGATCGCCTTCCAGGTATATGGAGACCAGGTTGATCTTCCAGGCGGTTGTTCGGATTCCCAGTACGGCAATGTTTTTGGTGGTGAATTGCGGGTATTGGATGACGTCTAAGGTAGAGTCTAGAACAGCTATCGCCGCCTTCACCATCCCGCCCTGTTCTAGGTTCTGGTAGATCCTGGCGCCTGGATAACCCTTTAATAATTTTTGTGACCCCACATATGGTTCCTGTAGGAGGAGGACTGCTGCCTTACATTTTGCGGCCTCAATGAAGGCCTCGTCTGTCGCTAACTGATCCTTTCTGAGGTTTGCTTGAATGACTTTGTAAAGGACGCCCTCAGCAATACGCCACGGTGGATCTCGCCAGTGCCTCCCACTTGCGCCTCACCGGGCATTCATTGCTAAAGGCGCCGTGGTCAGTCTTAGCGGCCTTGGTCTTCACACAGTTAACGCAGCAGGGGGTGGCGTCGCTCAGCCAGTCAGGGCACTCCGGCTTGAGGTGTGCTCCACCGCAGTGGCTGCATACATCGACTGCCTCGGTGCAGAACCGCCGCCCGTGTCCGTACCCTAGACAGCGCGAGCACTGTACTAGGGGGGACTGGTCGGCGACTCTGATCCTCTGCATGTCGATGTATACAGTCCCCGCGCTTGCGAGGCATTGCCACAGCCGGGGCGAGACCTTAATGACGACGTGGGAGATGAGCGGGTTCCTCGCTTTGCGGCGGAAGCGTACTTCCATGCGGTCGTCCTCGCCACTCACGCCCCTCAGCAGGTGTCCGTTCTGTGTGCGGATGGCTTTAATGATGTCTTCATCCGTATGGCACTGCAGAACTCCGTAGAGGATAACAAGCGGATCTTTATTCTTGATATCCTCTATGTTGAGCTGCCCTTCCCTTTCTGCTATCCTTTCCTTGACCTTTTTCAGTTCTTCCTCGTTTTGGCATCCTACAATTATCTTCCTATCTTTTGCTTTCCTAATTTTGTCAATCTTCGTTCCCTCTTCCGCTGCGTTCACAACCTTCCTTATCCTTTCAAACACCTGGTCCCCTGTCTCCTGCTCATCCTTCGAGGATATAATGATGGAGTGCATGGCAGTATTTTCTAGAGGCTGTTTTGGGGAGCCCGCAGTTACACTTGCGTAGGAGCCTCTGTTCGTGTGGGTCTCTTGCTGCGTCTTCATCACTTCTGTCAGCTTCTCCATTTCCTTCCTGTGATCCTCAAGTAACTTTCCATGCTCTACTATCTTTCTAATTATTTCATCCTCTTTCTCTATCCTTTCTGTCCTCCTTTCCTCTCCTTCCCTGTCCCTTTCGTTCGTTCTTTCTTCTGCCTTAGGTGGCTCGTTCTCTTGTTGTTTTCCAGGGTCGCTCGCTTTCTTCTGTCCCTTTCCCTTGACACTTACCGCCTCTTTGACAAGCTGGTAAAGCCTGTCTATTTCCTGCGTTACTACGTTTTTTATCTCGGTTTTGATGTTTCTCGAGTTCCCTAGGTATAGTTTGGCTCTTGTGACGCAGGCTCTAGCTTCCACCATCCGGTCGCCTTGTTTTGACTCCAGTCGTGGGGAGCCACCCGTGGTCTCCGTCGATGTTCTTTGGGCTGGTGCCCTACTCTCTTGCGAGAGTGTCCCTTTCGGTTTGGGTCTCTGGGTTTCCACGGGTGTAGTGCTCTTCGTAGAGTTCTGGGTCTTGGGGATTGCGTCGGACTTCCCTGATTCCCATTCCCCTATGCTCCTTCTTACACTCGGGCCGGGTTTTGGGTCGATGGGTAAGTCCTGTGTCATTTTAGGGTTTGGGGAGATCTCGTCTACGCTCCTGGCTCCTTTTACAGGGGTACGAAAGCCAAACATCTTCTGGTTAGTCAGTGGAACGCGTCAAATTATACAGGTAATAAAATAAATGTTTGTAAAAGTTGTATATAAAATAAAATGTGTATTATGTGTAACCTAACTAATTTTTATCTTTTTGTTTCAGATGCTGTCTTCGATTACCAGAAACCGATCGTCCGGGTCCAGTCGACCAGTTGGTAAGTGTTTACTTTAATTAACTATCTAATTTATTTTTAACTCTACAAATGTAGAGCTCGTGAGTGTTGCTGGTGTTCGAGCGATTGTTATTGCTAACTGCTGCCTCAGTTTCTAATAGAACGGTTGATATGGTCTAACTTGGGCGGTCTTCAACCAAACACTAACTCCAAAAGCAAAATTACTATCAATATACCTACAATATCAATTCGTCAAAATAACAAATAAAGTAAAAACTTTCTTGGTGTCAGCTCTACCAAGTGTCTCTATACCAAAGAAGACTCTATAAACTCTCTGCCAACCTGGGCGTTGAAAACAATTTTTGTCAAGAAAAAAGATTATGACTCTACCTAGAGTCGATCTATATAAATTAATGTAAAGGCCTGTAAATGACCTATAACATACCGAAAACCGCGATCAAATCGGAGGTACGGTTCGCGAGATATGAAGCTTTCAGTTTTTCCAAGATGGCGGACAAAATGGCCGCCAAAGTCTATAACCACCGTATCTCCGTCAAAATAGCTCCCAGAGCGTCGAGTTTTTGACAGGAGTGCCTGTCTCGTTACTGCCTACGTCCTCACCACCTAAGGTAGAGTCAAAAAATGTTGGCTCTACCTAGAGTCACTACCTAGGTCAAAAAAGAGAGGGAGGGATGACAGTATCAGCCCTGGAAACCGCGACCCAATCGGACCACTCTAGCTGAAGTTATGCCAACTCTAAACTTTCCAAGATGGCGGACAAGATGGCCGCCACTTTACAAAACCTCCCACAACTTCGCGAGCTTTGGTCGTAGAGCGTCGCGGTTTCGAGCAAGGTCTTTGACTCAGTACAGTCTACAACCTTAGCTGCCTGGTTAAGCTTAAAAAAGTAGGATTCTATATAGAGTTCCAGCCGCACTTTTTAAACGACGGGGGTGACGGCTATACCAATACAGAAAATCCCTCTCCAATCGGACTATCCGTCGCAGAGTTACAGCCCCTTTAAACAATCCAAGATGGCGTCCAATATGGCCGCCAAAAGTCTAACTTCGGCCCCTTTCGTCCGAATCGAGTCGTGTTTGGGCTTGTTTAAAAGAGCTAGACTCACACAGTAACTTGAGCTTAACAACAAATTGATAAAACCCCCCCCTAATTTAATAATCCCTATAAACACAATTTATTACGCTAAAAATGCCCTTCCACCTTCGCGGAGGTGGTAATGAAAGAAAAGGAGATGGCAGAGAGGGACCGAGAGGATGATGTCCTCTCGGATCCCATGCGCCACCGAAGACCGGGCCGCAGACGGCTGGCCTTTGCCAGCCGTATGTTACCCTGATGGGGACCTTTGGGCAACAGATCGGGGGATCTGTTGCCTGACCTGAGAGGTCCCGAGCTGTAAGGCACCTCGTCCTGTGTTCCGAGGTGCCTTAAGCGGAGTAATGGGGGGGTGAGGCTGACACCCCCCGAGTAGAGCCCAAACGGGCAACCGCAGAGAAGTCGAGGAGGCGCCAAGCGATCCCTCGACTTCTCCCTGAAGCGGAGAGTCGGAACACCCCAGGTTTTTAGTTTGGGTATACCGCCTTTGTCAAGGCGGGGAGTCCCACATAACCATCGGTCCCCCCGGGCCGGTGGTACCTATAAAAGGTTTTCCTGGGTACCAAAAAAAAAAAAAAAAAAAAAAAAAAAAGGTTAGGTTAGGTTAGGTTAGGTTAGGTTAGGTTAGGTTAGGTTAGGTTAGGTTAGGTTAGGTTAGGTTAGGTTAGGTTAGGTTGAAATGCGCTGAATTTCGACTTACAGGCCTTGACGACTCTCTGGAGAAAGCCGATGTTATTGCCGCTGTCGCAACGCAAGGAGGTTGCTCAGAAGACGCCATCAAGGTTGGAGAGATTAAGCAAACGCACGAGGGTACTGGCGTCATACTGGTGAGCTGCCCGGTTGCGGCGGCCAAAAAACTTGCAGATGAGGGCCGTCTGCTAGTTGGCTGGGTCTCAGCAAGGGTGCAAATGTTGCAGCCTAGGCCACTAAGATGCTACAGGTGCCTGGAAAATGGGCATGTGGGGGCTCAATGCGCGTCAGAGGTGGACCGTAGCAGGGAGTGTTACAACTGTGGGCAGATCGGTCACAAATCAGCAGAGTGCTCTGCCGCACCTAAGTGCTCGATATGTTCAGCAGCTAGCCGGCCATCAGCGCATAGGCTGGGAAGCAAGGCGTGTGCCTCTCCTAAATCAAGGAGAAGAAGGGCTCCGAGGGCTGTGATAATTCCAGCCACAGCGTCGACAGCGGCTAGCTGCCCCCCGACCCAAGCCGGGGCTGAGAAGGTGCAAATGGAGACCAATTAGATGGCTCTACGCTTCCTGCAGGTGAATCTCAACCACTCCGCCAGGGCTCAGGACCTTATGGTCCAGAGCATGGCGGAGTGGTTGATTAACGTAACGGCGGTTTCCGAGCCCTACTTCATCCCCCCCAGTACTAACTGGATTGGTGATGAGGAAGGGCTCGTAGCAATCACAGCTAAAGGCGTTGCCTTTGATAAGGTAATTAGGGGTCGTGGATGTGTCGCAGCCTTTGTAGGGGGTGTCATGGTGGTGGCTACGTACTTCTCACCTAATAGAGCTCTCACAGACTTCGAGAGATTTCTTGTTGACGTGGGGGCTCTCGTAGGGCAAAGTCGCCACCACCCAGTGCTGGTACTTGGAGACTTAAATGCCAAGTCAGTTGCTTGGGGGAGCCCTGCAACCGATGCGCGTGGGGAAGTTTTGGAGGAGTGGGCAGTGGCCAACGGGCTTCTTGTTTTAAATCAAGGCTCGGTGGACACTTGCGTGCGTCATAACGGTGCGTCCATTGTAGACGTGACGTTCGCAAGCTCGAATTTAGCTAGACGAGTTAGTGGCTGGGAGGTCATGGAAGACGTAGAGACGCTTTCGGACCACCGGTATATCAGGTTCCATTTGACACCTCGGTCACGATCCCCGAGTGCTCCTGTGCGATCGAACGCAAGTCAAGACAGCCCGCGTTGGGCACTTAAGCGACTGGACAGGGACCTTATGGAGGAAGCTGCTATAGTGCAGGCCTGGGTATCTCCACTGAGTACGCCAGTGGCAATTGAAGTCCAAAACGAGGCGAACTGGTTCAAAGAAGCTTTGACGCTCATATGCGATGCGTCAATGCCCAGAGTGGGAACCCAGCCTCGTAAAGGTCAAGTCTATTGGTGGTCAGCCGAGATCGCGGAGTTGCGAAAGGCGTGCGTTGCAGCTAGGCGTATATACGCCAGGTTTCGCCGAAGGCGACACCGTGACGAGGCGCAGGAAGGGCATCTATATAATCTGTATCGGGAGGCAAAAACAGATTTGCAATCAGCTATCTTACAAGCGAAAGCTGTAGCTCGAGATGAACTGTTGGAGAGCCTTAACAGAGACTTATGGGGCCGACCTTACAAAATGGTGAGGAGTAAACTGCGTCCTTGGGCTCCACCACTAACGCAAAGCCTAGAGCCTCCGTTCCTACAGAGAGTGGTGTCATCCCTATTTCCTGACAGGGAAGAGCACATTCCACCAGCTATGGCACCGCTTGAAGAGGATAACGAGACTGGTGAAGATGAAATCCCAGAGGTTAATGAGGTGGAGCTAAGGATGGCAGTTCTGCGTCTCAAGGCGAAAAACACGGCTCCTGGTCCAGATGGGGTTCCCGGGCGAGCGTGGGTCATAGCATTGAAGGCGTTGGGGCCACGCTTGCAAAGGCTGTATGATGCTTGTTTGGTGCAAGGACGTTTTCCGGCACAATGGAAGTCAGGCCGTTTAGTACTGCTGAGAAAAGATGGGCGTCCCGCAGACTCACCGTCTGCGTTTCGGCCCATAGTTCTGTTAGATGAAGTGGCAAAACTATTTGAGCGCATTATAGCTAGCCGCCTCATGGGACACATGAGCTGCGTAGGCCCAGATTTAAATGACAACCAGTTTGGTTTCCGTAGGGGTCGATCAACTGTGGGGGCAATCTTAAGAGTTAAGGCAGCTGCAGAAGAGGCAGTTTCTCGGGGCGAAGTTGTTTTGGCGGTGTCTCTTGACATTGCTAATGCATTTAATACTTTGCCTTGGAGTTGTATACGAGAGGCGCTTAAATACCATAAGGTACCTCGCTACCTCCGCCAAATAATTGCAGATTATTTAGATGAGCGTTTTATAACGTACAAAGATCAAGATGGATGGTCACAGCACAAAATGTCGTGCGGTGTTCCACAGGGCTCGGTCCTCGGGCCCCTCCTGTGGAACATCGGCTACGACTGGGTGTTGAGAGGTGCCACTATCTGGGGCGTAAGTGTAACTTGTTACGCTGATGACACGTTAGTCACAGCGAGAGCCAAGTCACACCGAGAGGCGGCGATTCTTGCCACAGCAGGTGTTGCACATGTGGTCAGCCGTATAAGGCGTCTGGGGCTTGAGGTGGCTCTGCATAAGTCAGAAGCGCTCTGTTTCCATGGACCTAGAAACAAGCCCCCAGCCAATGCACACATAATAGTGAGTGGAGTTCGCATCGGCGTCGAGTCGACAATGAAGTACCTAGGACTTGTCCTCGACAGCCGATGGAACTTCAATGTCCACTTTGAGAAGTTAGCACCGAAACTGATGGGGACGGCAGCTGCGTTGGCAGGGCTTCTGCCTAACCTCAGGGGTGCAAGGGTTGGATGCCGTAAGCTATACATGGGCGTCGTTCGTTCGATGGCCATGTATGGAGCTCCAGTGTGGGCCGAATCCCTAGGTAGCCACAACATTGCTATACTGCGTAAACCGCAAAGAGCAATGGCACTTAGAGTGATTCGGGGATACCGCACAGTCTCTTTCGAGGTAGCATGCGTATTGGCAGGCTCAATGCCGTGGGACCTGGACGCAATAGGCCTGTCAAAAATTCATCTTTGGCGAGAGCAGGAAGTCGCACGGGGTCAAAGACCAGCGCTGCGGGAGATAGAAGGAAAGAGGCAAGAACACATGAGTGCCCTGGAAGAACAATGGTTGGTAAGACTTGGGCAACCTAGCGCTGGTCGGTCAACCATAGAGGCAGTCCGCCCAATATTTAAGGAGTGGCTCAACAGAGAGCACGGAGCGTTAACCTTCCGACTGACACAGGTACTATCGGGACACGGTTGTTTCTCGAAGTACCTGTTTCAGATCGGAAGAGAACCATCGACGGCATGTCACCACTGCACATGCAGTGTAGATACCGCACAACACACACTAGTGCAGTGTCCAGCATGGGCGGACTCACGGCGTGAGTTGGTACAGCGAGTAGGTGGAAATTTGTCGCTTCCAACCCTAGTACAAGCTATGGTCGAGAGTGACGAGAACTGGAGAGCTGGCATAACCTTCTGCGAGGATGTTATATCGCAGAAGGAGGTTGCGGAAAGGGAGAGAGAAATCTCTACCCTTGACCCAATTCGCAGCCGGAGAGCTGGGTGTCGGCGGAGGGACCGCCCTATGATCCGACCCCCATAAGGCTTAGGCGGCGGCACCGGGGGGTGCCGTCGCCTTTAAACAAGCCTCGAGGTGGCGCGCGCGGGAGTCCCGTGCGCCTCTCGTAAGAGATGTGGCGTTTTGCACTACGTGCAACAAGACGAGGCTCAGAGTGAGCCAACGCCGCTGGGGCCTTGGAAGAATATTAACAAGTACCCACAGCCCCAGCACATACGGCGATAAGAAGGACCCCGCTGGGTTTTAGTCAGTAGGAGTCTGACATAACTCTCCGGTTGCCCCCGCGGCCGGGAGTATCCATGAAGGATTTCCCAGCGACAAAAAAAAAAAAAAAAAAAAAAAAAAAAAGGTTAGGTTAGGTTAGGTTAGGTTAGGTTAGGTTAGGTTAGGTTAGGTTAGGTTAGGTTAGGTTAGGTTAGGTTAGGTTAGGTTAGGTTAGGTTAGGTTAGGTTAGGTTGGGGTGCGAGGTCGGGTAACCTCCACGTGGTGCACCCTGGTAACACCATGAAACACTGCCGCAGAGTACTGGGGTAGTGTTTCATGGTGGCTAATAACCCGACACGGGGCGGCTTCCCCGCGCGTCCCTTTGATTAGCAAAGGGCGCAGTGGGGGGCGAGTGGTCTGATGGAGAGCGAAGGGTTGGTTCGTCCCGCTCCCGAAACTCTCCATCCATCCATCAAGGGCTGGGTGGCCGGGTTGGCCAATCATAGTAACTCCCTGTACATGATTGACAAGCTCGGCCACTTACGTGTTTGGAGGCCACTGAGCGAGACCAGTGGGACTGGTTGCTCGGGAAGGAGGTGGTAAAAGGTTGCGGGTTTACCTGTAATCTGGAGCCACCGGCCCCAGACGGGGGCGAGTGGTCTGATGGAGAGCATCCAACTCTCTATCCATCCATTAAGGGCTGGGTGGCTTGGTCAGCCAATCATCGTAACACCCGTACATGATTGACTGGCTTTGCCACTTACGTGCTTGGAGGCCACGGAGCGATACCAGTGGGACTGGTCGCTAGGGATGGGGGCGGCAAGAGGTTTCGGGATTTCCTGTAGCTTTGCGCCGCCTGCCCCGAGAGGGGGCGAGTGGTAGCCCCTGCCAAACAGGGGCCTTTTTGGGATCAGCAGCTGGTCGGGGCGAGGGCCCTGGCTGGCGGTCATGCGGTCCTGGGAAGGCGGCGACACTCTTGGCAAGTGTCACCGTGAGCTTCGGGGGTGGCTGTGGTTGTCATTCCCGGGATGTGCTCTTGGCAAAATGCGAGAGGGGTACCGGTGCGTTCCGTTGGAGATCCCGGAACCCCTTGATATGCATCGAGGCCGGCCACGGGGTGGTTTTAGTGAGTCGACGAAGCGAGGTCGTCATCCTCACACTACCTTGGCGCATCCCTCGGTGCGTTAAGGTGTCTGTGTGCAGATTTCCCCCCGATACCAAAAACAGGTTAGGTTAGGTTAGGTTAGGTTAGGTTAGGTTAGGTTAGGTTAGGTTAGGTTAGGTTAGGTTAGGTTAGGTTAGGTTAGGTTAGGTTAGGTTAGGTTAGGTTAGGTTAGGTTAGGTTAGGTTAGGTTAGGTTAGGTTAGGTTAGGTTAGGTTAGGTTAGGTTAGGTTAGGTTAGGTTAGGTTAGGTTAGGTTAGGTTAGGTTAGGTTAGGTTAGGTTAGGTTAGGTTAGGTTAGGTTAGGTTAGGTTAGGTTAGGTTAGGTTAGGTTAGGTTAGGTTAGGTTAGGTTAGGTTAGGTTAGGTTAGGTTAGGTTAGGTTAGGTTAGGTTAGGTTAGGTTAGGTTAGGTTAGGTTAGGTTAGGTTAGGTTAGGTTAGGTTAGGTTAGGTTAGGTTAGGTTAGGTTAGGTTAGGTTAGGTTAGGTTAGGTTAGGTTAGGTTAGGTTAGGTTAGGTTAGGTTAGGTTAGGTTAGGTTAGGTTAGGTTAGGTTAGGTTAGGTTAGGTTAGGTTAGGTTAGGTTAGGTTAGGTTAGGTTAGGTTAGGTTAGGTTAGGTTAGGTTAGGTTAGGTTAGGTTAGGTTAGGTTAGGTTAGGTTAGGTTAGGTTAGGTTAGGTTAGGTTAGGTTAGGTTAGGTTAGGTTAGGTTAGGTTAGGTTAGGTTAGGTTAGGTTAGGTTAGGTTAGGTTAGGTTAGGTTAGGTTAGGTTAGGTTAGGTTAGGTTAGGTTAGGTTAGGTTAGGTTAGGTTAGGTTAGGTTAGGTTAGGTTAGGTTAGGTTAGGTTAGGTTAGGTTAGGTTAGGTTAGGTTAGGTTAGGTTAGGTTAGGTTAGGTTAGGTTAGGTTAGGTTAGGTTAGGTTAGGTTAGGTTAGGTTTTTTTTTTGTTTTTTTTCTTTTTTTACTATGTTTTGCCCTCTGACAAGTTAGTGTCAGAGATTTTATTTTCTTTTTTTAGGTTTACAGATCTACAGGCTATTTACTAATTCTAGTACATTTTTCATCTTATATCTACTTAATTTTCTATTCCTTAACTCATTTAGAGCCTTTATCTTTATATAATGTACTTATCTATTTGTGATATTTTTTAACATATTTCTTATTTTATGCATTTTATATATATTCAATAATATATATAAATCATAAATTATCTAACGTCTTATTTCTTTTTATTACTCTTTTTGCTATATTTGTACAATACTTAATAAATTCAGGTCTAATGTATTTATCAGATACAAGTTTACTAGCATTTTTGGCGTTTAAGTCACAGTCTAACAGATTTTCGGCTTCGTATCTTTCAGGCCCGAAAACGGGGCAATCAAACAATATATGGCTTACAGTTTCTTCTTTACCAGGCTCACAGGTGCAAGATGGGTTCTCTTTGCACTTAAACCGGGTCAAGTACTCCGAGAACCCACCGTGCCCCGTCATAATCTGAGTCAGGACGCTTGTGAGTTCAATTTTTCTAACAACTTTGTAGGCTTCTATTGCATCCGGAAAAAACATCTTTGTAACAGCAGCTTTGTTCTCCGATTTGTATCTCCGATTCCATACGTCGAGCGAGTCCAGGCGGATTTGTCGCTTGACGTATGAAATCGGACACGCATCATAGTCAGGCTTTCTTTTTGAGTGTAGTGCCGCTTCTTTCGCTAACTCATCAGCTCTCTCGTTCCCAGACATCCCTGCATGCGCTTTAATCCAAAACAAGGTTAATTCCTTGTTTTGGAGTGAGATGGTTGCCAAGTTGTTACGGATTTCTGCGGCAAGAGGATGGATAGAGCCGTTGTTGGTCACGGTCTCTAGAGCTGATCGCGAGTCACTGTAGATACCAAAGGTGCTTTCAGGGCGTTTTCTGACTTCCCGTGTGGCTCTACATATGGCGTAGAGTTCGGCCTGGTAAACCGTGCAGTATGCCGGCAGCTTAAGCTTGAGGTTCTTGGTCTCCGCTTCACTATTCCAAAAGGATAGCGCCGCGCCGACCTTCCCCTCAATCTTGCTGCCATCGGTGAAAATGCGGACCGCTTGGCTGTTGTATTGACTAACGGCTTGTTGGTCTACCAGACTTATGAACTCTATGCTCATATGCTTTGCCGGGTGTGGGGTCAATCTGTAAGGTACCATGTGCTCTACCTCTCTGTCTGCCAACATAAGCTGGGGAACTCCACGCTTGGCCTCGTACAGGGCAGCCGCCTCTTGGATTCTGAGGTCCAGCGGGAGTATCCCACCCAGTACTAGAGCCGAGTTGAGCGAGACAGTTCGGTAACCTTTGGTGAGCTTCTGGGCAAAAACTCTTTGAACTGCGTCCAGTTGTTTTCGTACGTTCAACTTTTTTGTAGCTTGCGCCCAGACACTGGCCGCGTACATCATTACCGGTTCGACTGTGGCCGTGTAGATGATGCGAATCACCTCTGGGTTTAAGCCCCAGGTAGTCCTGGCGGCCCTCGACAGCTGCTTATAGATATTTACGGCTTTCCTACACGTGTTTGCAGTGTGTTTATTGAAGGTCAACTTGTTGTCGATAGTGAGCCCCAGGATTTTTATCTCTTGAGACATTCCAATGTCGATCCCGCCCATCTTCAAGAGTGGTGTATCGTACTTTAGTTTTCGTGTTATAATCATAGCGCTGGTTTTGTGCGGAGCGAATTTCAGTTTGTTTCCGATACCCCACTCCCGAACATAGGCTAGAGCGGCATTGGCCTGTCTTTGTACGTCTGTGGCTGTGTCGCCGTCAAATACCAGGACCACGTCGTCTGCAAAAGCCTGACTATAGTCACCCCGTACTTCAAGGCCTTTAAGGAGGGGATCCAGAAGAAGGTTCCAAAGAAGTGGCCCCCCAATGGACCCTTGAACGCATCCCTTATTGGTCGGTTTTAAGTACTCGTTTCCTGCGTAGCGTACTCTCACCCTCCTATCCTGTAGGTAACTGTCTACCACCCTTCTCAAGTTGACGGGGCAACCTGCTTCTGCTAGCCTTACCCTAATGGCTGGCCACCACGCACTGTCGAAGGCTCCCTCTATGTCCAATGATATAATGACAACAAGCTTTCTTTGCTCTAGCTTACTGCGGATGTGTTGCATTAGGTCATAGAGGGAGTCCTCGGTACTCTTTTGCGGCATGAACCCATACTGGAGGGTACTCATTCTTGGAAGCAGGTGCCATTTCAACCGTCCAACAACCATCTTCTCGAATATCTTGCCTATGACTGGTAGTAGTCCTATGGGCCGGTACGACTTCGGGTTCGTGTAGTCGTCCTTTCCTGGCTTCCTTAAGACTACCACCGTGGCTTCTTTCCATATTTTTGGGAAGTGATTTAGGATGAGACATTTGTTGCAGAGGGCGAGAAATAGCTCTGGGTCGTGGAATATCGCATGGTCGCAGATGTCGGCTGTTAGACCATCGATACCCGGGGCCTTCTTCGGGTTAAAACTTTTCGCTGCGGACTTCAGTTCTTCATTGGTAAACGGTGGGTCATGGTTCTCATCATGGGCCCACTCGTTTATTTGTTCAGCAGCTTTTCTTATTTTTATGTGGCCTAAGTTGTCATCCCTCTCAAGGTCCTCCGGGTAAAATGTTTCTGCTAGCAGTTTCACTGATTCCTTGCTATCGAGTACTTTCCCCTCCTTTACTAAAGGCAAATCCTCTTGTCGTTTCGTTGTCCTGCCTATAACCCTATAGATTCCTTCCCATACTCCCTCTCTATCCTGTTTGCTGCAGAAGTCCTTCCAACTTTCGATTTTTGCTTTTTTGGCTTCATACTCATAATTTTCCTTTTCTTTCAGATATTCGTTGACTACCTTCGATCTACGGATTGGTGCAGCGCAGCGGATTCGACGTTTCATCGTGGTGACCTTCTTCTTCAGTTCAGCGAGTTTCTCCGACCACCATG